>CM040124.1:60268109-60917601 GCA_022559845.1 Amorphophallus konjac | reverse complement strand
TGTGGTGTCGATCTTGTATTCCTAAACAAGATAGTGTGTGGTTCCTCACCTTGTGAGGGGTGGACGTAGGTTGCTGTTGTTGCATCCGAACCACCTTAATTCTATTGTCCATTGTATGGTTTGATCCCTCTCTTCTCTCTCCTTCTGTTCTTTGTCTGATCCCCTAGCGCTTGTAGTCTTCATTGTGTGAGTGTTATTCAAATCGGCAATCAGTTTTCATAATTATTGAATATACCCAATTCACCCCCCCTCTTGGGTGTCATTGATCGTGGGACTTCAATTGGTATCAGAGCTAAGGCTCTTTTTCCTTCCAGATCTAACGATCTTGAGTAAGATCCGGATCAATGGCTAACAAGGGTATGATACCTGAGGGTCACTCCATCAGTCGCCCTCCTTTTTTTGATGGTTCGAACTACTCGTACTGGAAAAACAGAATGCATGTCTTCTTGAGAGCTCAAGAGTATGAAGTGTGGAAAGTTGTGGACAAAGGTCCTTACAAACTCGGGGCTGATGAAGAAAAATGGACCACAGAAGAAATTAAGAAATGCACTGTTAACTATAATGCCATGAATATTATGCAGTGTGCCATACATCCTAATGAGTTCTCCCGTGTATCAATGTGCAGCTCAGCCAAAGAGATGTGGGACAAACTGCGACTCATTTATGAAGGAACCTCGGAGGTCAAAGAGACGAAGGCCAATCTACTCGTAAGCGATTACGAGCTGTTCAAAATGAAGCCGGAGGAAACTATCTCAGAAATGTTTGCAAGGCTAACTGAGATCACAAATGGCCTTAAAAGTCTTGGGAAAGATTACACCAACTCTGAGCTTGTAAGGAAGGTCTTGAGATCCCTCACTCCCGCGTGGCACACAAAGGCTACCGTCATTGAAGACTCAAAAAATCTGTCCACACTCACGCTCGATGAACTCATAGGGTCACTTATGACCTATGAGATAAATATGAAAAGGACAGCAGAAGAAGATATCAAGAAGAAAAAGGTGATTGGATTGAAAGCTCATCAACCCAATGAAGATTCCCAAGAAGAAGAAACCAGCGATGGAAGCAATGAAGAAGAAGAACTTGCAATGATCACCTGACAAGTGAGAAGATTTCTAAAGAAGAAAAGGAACTTTCAGGGAAATTTCAGAAAGGGGCCAAGGAAGCCCATTCAACCCAAAGGTGAGTCGAGCAAACCAAACAGCATTATATGCTATGAATGCAAGAAGCCTGGACACATGAGAGGTGAGTGCCCAGATCTGAAAAAGAAATACAAGAAGGACATCTTCAAGAAACCCAAGGCCATGGTCGCTACGTGGAGCGATGAGGAAGATGAACCATCCGATGAGGAAATTCAAGAACTGGTGGGAAGTCTATGTCTTATGGCACACGGAGATGAATCTCCAGAGGTAAACTCTGACTCTGACTTCATTTCGAATGAACAATGGGAATCTGAATATGAGAAACTTTACTTGAAATATAAAAAAATCAGGTCTGAAAATAAAGATTTAAAAAAAAGGATTGATGAGGACATTTTTGCTAAATTTGAGAATTTGGAACAAGAATGGTTCGAGCTAGTCGAAGAAAAAGAAAACCTGTTGCAAATCATTTCAGACAGTGAAAAAAACAAAGAAGAGATGGTGTGCAAAATGGCTGAGATTGAAGAAGTGTGTGAAACATTAAAAAGGGAAGAAAAAATTCTGAGGTCTGAAAATTCAGAACTTGAGAAGAAAAATGGGATCTTGAGTGAGGAAGTGGTTGAACTTCAGTCCACTTTGACTAGGTTTGTCAAAGGAAAACAAAACCTAGACAACTTGTTGGGGGTTAAGTCCAACTTCCAAAGGGAAGGTTTGGGATACACTCCTGAAAATAAAAAATCTTTTGAGCATAAAATTCTCACATCGTTTGTGCATGAGAATCACCATGTTTCATCTTCCAACACACAATCTAAACGTATGCTATCCAAACCACCAAAACATCAAAGGAAATTTGCTCTTGTCAACTGCTATCACTGTGGTAGACTTGGTCATACCATCGCAAACTGTTGGGTCAGACAAAACTTGTCTAGGAATCATAATTTTTGGGCCAAGAAAAGATATGCACAGAATGAGACTAACTCTTACGGACCCAAACTAGTTTGGGTACCAAAAACAATTGCATGAGAATCTTCGTTCTTACAGATATGTCTTGAAGCTAGGGGGAGCAAGTGGTACCTAGACAGCGGCTGCTCAAGACATATGACAGGGGACAAGGAAGTGTTCTCATCCTTGCAGGATAAGGATGGAGGCTCAGTGGTCTTTGGAGGCAAAGACAAAGGTAAGATCATCGGGATCAGCAACATAGGTAAGAACTCTAAATTTCTCATTGAAGATGTACTTTTGGTGAAAGGTCTAAATCACAATCTGTTAAGCATCAGTCAAATGTGCGACAAAGGCTTTAAAATCATCTTTGATGAAACTCACTGCATTGTCATGAACAAAAGCACTCAGAAAATAAAATTCATTGGAAATAGACACAACAATGTCTATACTGTAGATATCGATAATGTTTCTTGTGGTGATTTGTGTCTGTTAGCAAACAATCATGAAAATGCCTGGTTATGGCACCGAAGATTGGGTCATGCTAGTTTTGGAGTAATCTCCAAGTTGTCTAGACATGATTTAGTGAATGGATTGCCTAAATTAAAGTTTGAAAGTGATCGAGTCTGTGAAGCTTGCGCAAAAGGCAAGCAAACACGAATCTCCTTCAAAAATAAGAACATTGTATCCTCTGCTAGACCTCTGGAATTGTTGCATCTTGATCTTTTTGGTCCAACTAGGACGTCCAGCCTAGGAGGAAAGTCTTATGGCTTTGTAATTGTTGATGACTATTCCAGATTTACATGGGTGCTCTTCTTGGCCAACAAAAATGATGCCGTGACGGAATTTCAAGTCTTTTGCAGGAAAGTTCAGAATGATAAAGGCTATCCAATCACTATCATTCAGAGTGATCACGGTGGAGAGTTTGAGAATCAAGAATTCAGTGAATTCTACGAAGAGCAGGGCTACACACATAACTTTTCTTCACCAAGGACGCCTCAACAGAATGGAGTTGTAGAGAGGAAAAACAGAACCTTGATAGACATGGCACGTACCATGTTAAGTGAAAACTCTTTACCAAAATACTTTTGGGCGGAGGCAGTAAGTACGGCATGCTACATCATCAATAGGGCTATGGTAAGGCCCATCCTAAAGAAAACTCCCTACGAGCTATATAAGGGTAAGAAACCAAATATTTCCCATCTCAAACCCTTTGGATGCTCGTGCTTCATTCTGAATAATGGTAAGTCAAATTTAGGGAAGTTTGATGAGAAAAGTGACAAGGGAATATTTTTAGGTTATGCCTTGAATTCTAGAGCCTATCGAGTTTTTAATAAACAGACCTTGGTTGTTGAAGAAAGTCCTCATGTAATTTTTGATGAATCTGAACCAAAATTGACAAACCAATCTGTCCAACTTGTGGATACAGGAGAAGTCTCTAAAAGCTCAACAATTGTTGGAACACCAAAAGCTGAAGATGAACCTAAGGAAGAAGTGTCCAGCGGAGGTGAACCAAGTGAAGACCCTTCAATCAGGACACTGCAGGAGCAGCAAGTGCAGCACCCCGACCTTCCAAGCATCTCTACATTTTCAAAGGATCATCCGGCCCGGAATGTCATCGGTAATCCTTAAGACGGAGTAAGAACCAGAGCTTCACTAAGGCAAGTAGAAGAAGAAGATTTGATAGCTCTTATCTCTCAGGAAGAACTGAAAGACATCATTGATGCCTTACAAAACGAATTCTGGATTCAAGCCATGCATGAAGAGCTGCATCAGTTTGAGAGAAATGAAGTGTGGACACTTGTACCCCGTCCCAGAAATCAACCTGTGATAGGGACTCGGTGGGTCTTTAGAAACAAACTGAATGATACAGGTGTGGTCGTCCGAAATAAGGCACGGCTCGTGGCCAAAGGATATAGCCAGGAAATGGGAATTGATTTTGATGAGTCTTTTGCCCCAGTGGCTAGACTAGAGGCAGTTCGGATTTTACTATCTTTTGCATGCTCATTAAACTTCAAACTATTTCAGATGGATGTTAAATCTGCTTTTCTTAACGGGTTCATCAAGGAGGATGTTTTTGTAGAACAACCTCCAGGATTTGAAGATCCTAAGCACCCACGACATGTGTACAAGCTCCGGAAGGCATTGTACGGGCTTAAGCAAGCACCAAGGGCATGGTATGAAAGACTCACCTCATTCCTGACTCAAAATGGATTCAAAAGAGGTAATGTGGACCAAACACTCTTCACTAAAAAATCAGGTAAAGAAATATTGGTGGTTCAGGTGTACGTGGACGACATAATTTTTGGAGCCACTAACAACGGCCTGTGTAATGAGTTTGCAAGAATGATGCAGGGCGAGTTTGAAATGAGTCTAATGGGTGAACTAACATTCTTTCTTGGACTGCAGGTGAAGCAAACGTCCGAAGGGATTTTCATAAACCAAGCCAAATACACGATGGAGCTGCTGAAGAAATTTGGGATGGCTGAAGCAAAACCCATGTCAACTCCGATGGCCACAACCACCAAGTTAGACAAAGATGAAAATGGTAAACCAGTCGATCCCACACTATACCGAGGTATGATTGGATCACTACTATATTTAACAGCATGTCGCCCAGATATTCAGTACAGTGTGTGCCTATGTGCTCGTTTTCAATCCTGCCCAAAGGAATCCCATCTTATGGCTGTTAAGCGAATTTTTCGGTATCTTATTGGCAATCTAGACTTTGGTTTATGGTTTCCAATCGGCAGTTCATATGACTTGATTGCATATACCGATGCTGATTATGCTGGCTGTATTGTCGATCGGAAAAGTACTAGTGGGTACTGTCAATTTCTTGGCGGGTGCCTAGTTTCGTGGGCCTCCAAGAAACAACACTCAGTAGCCTTATCAACGGCCGAGGCTGAGTATGTAGCCGCCGGAAGTTGTGGAGCCCAAGTACTTTGGATCAAAAATCAACTGCTTGATTTGGACGTTGTAATAAACTGTGTTCCAATTTTATGTGACAACACTAGTGCCATCAGCTTGTCAAAAAATCCTGTTCAACACTCCAGGACCAAGCATATAGACATTCGTCATCACTTCCTAAGAGATCATGTAGGCAAGGGTGTTTTCGAGCTGCATTTTATTGATACCCATAACCAGCTGGCCGATATCTTCACCAAGCCTTTAAACCAAGAGCAATTCAACAAGATTAGAAGGGAACTTGGCATGTGCAAGGGCGAGAGCATACACCCTTAAGTCTGCATTAGAATGAGTGATGCATTTCAGGATCATTGGGGGTAGACAATATGTCTTGCATCATCCTATTGTGTGTGTGTATTTCTTTTTGCATGATATTCTCATGCATGCATGTGTGTATATGCTTTTATATTTATATATATATACCCCTCCTTGAATTACTTCTAGAACCATTTACTTCTTGATAAATAATTGTGGACAATGACCGTGGGTCACTGGGTAGCAACTGAGGGGGAGCCTTCAGACCAACCTCAGTAGTTGATTCGTTAGAAGTCATCTTCTCTTTCCCCTTATTTTGTTTAAAAAAAAAAGGAAATAAAAAAAAATTAAAAAAAAGGGGGATTCTATACCTTTCTGTTCATGGAGTTCACTTGAGGCAGCAGCTTTGGAGATCGTCTACCTTCCGTATTCTGAAGTTCTCTTTGGGGGGGCAGGCCATCGACCATTCCGGTCGACCGGCCCACCCGTCCCGGTCGACCGAAACCGGCGAACCGGCCCAACCGGGACCCGACCGCCCCTCATTTTAAAGGCCCCACACCCCCCTTTTCTTTCATTCCATCCCATCTATCCCTCTTCCAACACTTCTTCTAAACCTTAGACCACACCACCTCTCCTCCACTAGCCTAAATCTCCATCTCCCATCCATCCGTCCTCCCTCCGGCAGATCTGTCTTTCTCCGGGGATGCATTCTCTACTGTCGTCCGTGGTGCCGCAACCTGCTGTCCCTGACTCCAGAGCTTGGAAAGCATCCTCCAGGGTTTCAAGAGTGCTCTTCTCGTCCATTCCCATACCAAGGGCCGGACACCCTCTCTTCGAGGGGTTTCACAGCCGGATTCCTAGCCAACGATGCCGCCCCGACGGAGTCTCGGCGTTCCAATCTAGGGGAAGCCAGCGGCCAGAGAAGGGAGGCCCCTGCTCATCCACCGAGGGCACCAGAACCACGTCCAGCAGCCCGTCTGCCTCCTCGGCCCATCATCAACCCTCGACTGGTTGACTTTCAGGAGGTGACTGAGCTTCTACCAGACTTGTTTGCTCTATTTGCCGTTCAGGATGGCTGGATAGACTTTGCATCCCGATATACTAGGTACTATCCGAACCTAGTCTAGGAATTCTATGGCAACCTGGTTGAGAGAAATGGAGAGTTGTATACCTTTGTTCAGGCCACGGAGATACATATTGCACCTGAACTCTTCCAACTTGCCTTGGGAGTCTCGGACTGGGGTGCCGACATATCGTGGGGTCATGATGAAATGCCAGACACTTTCTTCCTCATGACAGGGTGTGAGTTTGTTCAAGGTGTAAGCAATCACCTTCAGTTGAACGCCAACTACTTCCCACCGCTGCAGCGCATTCTACATCACATAATCACCACCGTGTTTTATCCTAAAAGTGGCAGTCGCAATGAAGTCACAGCAGTCCACAAGTTCCTCTTTTACCATATCATGAATGCGAATTTAGTGAATATGGGTCGACTCATGACACATTTGATCAGTTCTTGCCGCACCAACTTGAGCCGGTCCTTACCCTATGCTTCACAGTTGACGGGTGTTTTTGTCTATGCTGGGATAGACTTGACACACGAAAGATCACTCCAAGTTCGACAAGATGATATCTATAATGAACACAAGATTTTCTTCGATCTTGGATACTACTGGGGTGATGATGGTGAGCTTACTAGAGATGTTCCTACATATGTCACACAGCTTGCTCCAGCTGCAGTTCCACCATTACAGCCGGACCTTGGGGATGCACCCCCTCCAGTTCAGGCGGAGGATCAGCCTCCCGTGCAGGCTGCGGACCATGAGATGCCACCTCCTCCACATTTCTTTCAAGGGGAGTCCTCCACTCCAGGTGTTGGTCCTCCCACTAGGGCGGACTATGAGACTCTTGAGGGTCGTGTCTTAGGCTTGGAATCCCGGGTTCTCTCCTCCCTTGACCGGATGGACACATTCATGGGCACTATGACTGAACGAATGGATGGTGTTTTCCTTGCTCTGGATGATATCTCTCTCCACTTGGCCACCCTTTATGCCAGTCATGAAGATAACCGTGAAGCTTTTCGCATTACAAATCAATCACTTCTTCACATGCATTCACAGTTGTCTCATTATGATGACCTTCTCCATGGCATTTCTGACCGCTTGCCTCCTGCTAACCGTGAAGCTCCTCCTGCTCCTCCTGCTCCTGCTGCTCATGATGGCGTCGGTGCTTCGGGTGATGATGCTGCTGAGGGGACGCCTGATCCACCTACCTCTTAGCTGACCTTGTGTCCCCACTGTGTCTTTTATGTCCACACTTTTTGTATCCCACTCCCCTTTTTGTTGATGTCAAAGGGGGAGACGTAGCTACCTCACCTTGTCTATCTATCTATCTATTTTATGCATGCTGTGTGCTTGTGTGTCTGTTTGGATTGTCTGTTTGGATGGTTGTATGTCTTTTGACACTTCGCTCGTCTGCATTCTGTGAGTCTTATGTCATTGCACCTGTATCTAGGACCTGCATTTGCATCTTGTCTTGTTCTCCAACCTTGTTATAAAAAAAAAAAAAATGCCAGGCACTTTTCGTTGTCATCTATCTTGGTCACTTCTACCTTTTATTACAGCTCCAACATCGAGCGCATATGAATGGCTGGAATTGTTTTGGTTGGATTGTTTGGGGTGCCCTTCTTTGCTTGAAGAATTCTATTCATCCCTGACAATTTCTTTCGTGTTTTGTCATCATCAAAAAGGGGGAGATTGTTGAGTCTCCTTGAATGATTTTGATGATAACAAAACTCAGGGTTATGATTTCCTCGTCATCCGTGTTATTATTTTCTAGCTCTAGCAAAGGAGGTTTATGCAAATATCTTCCCATGGAGTCGCATTGAGTTACTAATGGAGCAATCCTTGATTCAATGACATTTATGTTTTGATATGTCTTGCTAGACTAACAACTCATCTCTGCAGGCCAAGACCTCTTCAGTCGACCAGTTCTCCAAGATAGGTCGACCTACTTTGGCAGAATTGATGTTTTCTCCCTGTTACAGGTTTCGGTCGACCGGCCCAAGATTCTAGGTCGACCGGTTTTCCCAGAACCTCAAAACTCAACGGGTTACAGGTTTTCGGTCGACCGCTCCAGGTATTCCGGTCGACCGGTTTTGCCAGAATCAAAAGTTACTATTTGTTACAGGTTTAGGTCGACCGGTTCCCTAATTCTGGTCAACCGGTTGGCTCGAAAGCCTCATTTGTTGACTTGCTTGTCCAAGCTCGAGTGAAGTCCTTCTCCCTCATTATTTTAAAGTATAGTCCAGCCTTCAAGGAGTGTTTTGTGGATCTGGTTGGGGACTTGTCCCAGGCCCTTCCTAGGTCTATAAAAGATCTCTTTCAAGGGGCAAGAAAACCCTAATGCTGAAGTGATAGAACAAGGGGAGAGTGCTTGCACTGTTCATGTGAACAGTGATCCGTGGGAATCCTTCATCAAAGATCAAAGGAGGTCAAGCTCGAATCTTCATCCAAATCAAGAGCAGATCAAAATCAGAGGAAGCTGCATCCTGAATCTCCGTCAATCATTAAGGGGGAGCTGTCTTGTGTTCTTACTCCTTTTTATTTATTCTCATTTTGTGTTCAAACTGGTTTTGCCTTTCTTCCCTCTTCGAAATCTTCTGTGCGTGTGGATCCTTATAGATCCGTGTACGCGTGTGTATCTTTTAGTGCTTGTCTCTTCGAGTGTGTGTGCGTGTGTTTGGGCACCTTTGTAAGGGTTCTAAATCCTTCACGTGTGTTTGTGTGTGTGTGGTGTCGATCTTGTATTCCTAAACAAGATAGTGTGTGGTTCCTCACCTTGTGAGGGGTGGACGTAGGTTGCTGTTGTTGCATCCGAACCACCTTAATTCTGTTGTCCATTGTATGGTTTGATCCCTCTCTTCTCTCTCCTTCTATTCTTTGTCTGATCCCCTAGCGCTTGTAGTCTTCATTGTGTGAGTGTTATTCAAATCGGCGATCAGTTTTCATAATTATTGAATATACCCAATTCACCCCCCCTCTTGGGTGTCATTGATCGTGGGACTTCAAACCTAACTGGGTGGGCGAGAAAGTAATGCTTAAGCTTTTGAGCTACCCACACTAAGGCGGCACAAGTCTTCTCCATAGCGGTGTACTTGGATTCAGCTGGATTAAACAGTCGAGAGAGGTAGTACGCTGCGCGCTCTTTCCCTTCATCATCTACTTGTGCTAAGACCGCCCCTAGGGAGTCCTCAATAACCGAGATGTATAGGATTAGGGGTTTCCCAGGGACAGGTGGTTGCAAAACCGGGGGATTGGATAGATACTCTTTGAGGTCCTTATAGGCCTTCTGACAATCTTGATTCCATTCGAACTTGACCCCCGCCTTAAGCAATTCATAAAACGAATGACACCTCTGAGAATGGTGAGATATAAATCTTCTAATGAATTGCAGTCTACCAATCAATCCTCGAAGTTCCGAAATGTTCTTTGGCGGAGGCATGTCCATGACGGCCTGTGCTTTATTAGGATCAATCTGGATCCCCCGTTTGCTTACTATGAACCCTAACAACTTCCCTGAGGAGACTCCGAATACACACTTCTTCGGATTCATCTTAAGCTTGTACTCTCTGGCTCTCTGCAGCACCTTAGCCAGGATAGAGGGGTGTTCTTCCTTAGTTCTTGACTTCACCAAGATGTCATCCACGTAAGCTTCCATATAGATATGCATCATGTCGTGGAAGATGGCCATCATCACCCTTTGACAGGTGGCACCTGCGTTCTTTAGACCGAATGGCATAACTACATAACAATACGTGCCCCAGGGCGTGGTGAAGGAAGTTTTCTCTTGGTCTTCCGGAGCGAGACGAATCTGATTATAGCCTGTGTACCCATCCATAAATGACAGCGCTTCATACCTGGTAGTGTTATCCACTAGGACGTCTATATGGGGTAGCGGGAAATCATCTTTGGGACATGCTTTGTTTAGATGCCTGAAATCAATGCATATGCGCACTTTTCCATCCTTCTTGAGAACATGGACTATGTTTGCCACCCACTGAGGATACAAAACTACTCTGATGAATCTGGCTTTGTATAGTTTGTCGACCTCTTCTTTGATCCGCAAGGCCATGTGGGGGTGAAATCTCCTTGACCTTTGTTTCACAGGTGTTGCCCCTGGTTTAAGCACGAGTCGATGTTCCACTAAAGAGGGGTCAAGACCTGGCATGTCCTCGTAAGACCAGGCGAAGGAATCGCTATACTCCCTTAGGACCTTAATCAATTCCTCTTCTACTTGAGAAGGGAGATTAGCAGCAATCATGATGGGCCTTGGGTCTTCTTCGGTTCCTAGATTGATTTCCTTTGTAGGTTCATCCACCGACGACGACGGCTCGTCGAATCTTTTCAATCCTTGTGCGTATAAGTCGGCGGTGTCATCTACATCGCTGTCTTCATTAATTGGATCCTTCTCATCCACAATCTCATAGACGCCTAATCCGTCATCGCTCCACACCCCTTCTATTTCCTCGTCGTCTTCAATTACGATTGTCGTAGCAACAAATTCCGGGCACTTCAAAAGAGCATGGCAGCGCTGAGCTAAATCTTGCAAGAATCTATCAGGAATAGACCGGGAAGGTTGCGCCAGCGAGCGCGGATCAGCAGAGGAAGGGTTAGACGACCTAGAACAAGACCCTACTTCTCTAGACCTGACTGACTCTACTTCCTTAGACTCGACGGACCCTAATCCTAACCTAGGGGACAGAAGACCTAGTGGAAGGGCAGGCGCAGGGGACTCGTGCCCCTGGGAGGAAGATGGCGACAGGATAGCGTAATCTTCCACTGAAATCTCCGTTTCAAATTTGACGTTTTTTTTTGGAGATCAGTAGAGACTACACAGCAAGATGGAGGAGGTGGGAGCTGCATAGGGAACAGCTCAGGGAAAATGCAGTCGAAGAAAGGATCGGAAGAAGAGAACGACATCTCGTGGAGTTGGGCGTTGGGAGGAGGAGGAGTGAAGAGAGTGGATAGATCGATGGGTGGGCACTTCCCGCAAGCACAAGGAACAAATAGAACTCGGGTGGATCAATGAAAGATGGATTTATTATGATGGGAGGAAGGCGGGGTATGAAGTCCCCTTGCTGGAAAATAGATTGGAGGCGTGAGGGAGACCAAGAAAAGGCAATTGGAGGGCTCCCCTCCTTCTGTAAATCAACAATGGGCTGCTTCTTCGGCCTCCACTGCACCAGTCGAACCTCTTGCTTCTTCTGACATTCTTCCTCATGAAAGAGCCCCTGCAAGGCCTGACTGTAGTCGAGCATGTCGTCATCTGACCCTCCAGGCAAGGGCGGCGGACTGGAAATTGGACAAGTGATGCGGGACGGGACCACGGACACGACAAGCTCGCGATCGTCCCTTAACGAGGGAAGCGTCGGATGTGCGCGGTTGAGAAACCGGCAATGAGCTAGGGTGGTCGGCTCTCTTTTGCGCCCGGATCGGGTCACGGGACGGCTTCGCTCTCTCTCGCAGCAGTGATATTATAAATTGAAGGCGAGCTAGGTATCCCTACACATGCTCTCTAGCAGCGGCATATAAAGCATATAAAGAATTAAGCTAATGCCAAGTGTAAGGGTGAAGGCGATACCTCCACGCTCTCGGCGTGGCGAAGATGGGACCCGGCCAGAACTCGTACCCCCGGGAACTTAATACATTATGGTTACAGCAATGCAATTAAGCCCACTCCACGCAGGGAGGTAAAGGGCGACACAAGTGGGCCCGGGAGGACCAGTTTCGGGTTGACGGGCGGTTCCGGACGATGCTTCGGCTTCACGCGTACTCGTGTTGGTGGGGGCCCACGTATTGACCGGAGGGGTCGTGTGGGGCCTGATGACTCCTCTGTTGTGGAGACACCCGGAAAGCGTTCCCCTGGGATGGCGAGCTGCTGGAACGACCGCCGGACGCCGGGCGGCCCTCGGACGACGCTCGCTGGGAACTCGGCCACGAACCTAAAAGTTCTGTTTGCAGGCGTGCTACTTGGAGAAAACTGCCACTGCGATCAGCCCCATCGTCGGAATGAGACGAGATTAGCGCCGTTGGAAAGCTGACTCAGAATGCTTCGATGTAGGGGTCTTCAAAAAAAATAATCAGATCTGTATTTCTGATCATGTATTTTACAAACTTGCTGGAATCTGGCCAGAACTGCAGGGGCAGGTTCTGACTTCTCTGAAGATCGACATTGACCGGAAAGAAGACCTCCGAATCTGGAAATAATCTCTTCAGAAAAGTTGAAGATCTCTGAGAGAGAAATCTGGGACTATTTTTTTTTTCTCATTGGAGATGAAATGGATTTTCTGGGATTTCTTTACTAGACCTGGGTCGGATCTAGGAAACTGTGGGCAGACTGTTCTTGGGAACTTGGATGAAATTTTAAAAATATCTAGAGACCTTATCAAAAATTAATAAAATTCCTGCTGGTAGATATATGTGGACAGAACTCCCAATAAATTTGGGCGACCCAACAAAAATAAAAAGATGGTTCGAATGGGGTAAACTCAGAGCTGATGAACAGTAAACAGAACCAGGACAGATCTGGAACTTGGACTTGGACGAAAATCAAAAAATAGCTAAAAGATGAATTTTGACGTGATTTTTTTTGTGGGGATAAGGGTTCTAGAGGGGAACCAACCCTGAAATTGTGAGCTTCAGAAGATGAAGGGAGTGATAGAAGGAATTCGGAGAAGAAGGGTCTGTCCTGGGTGGACAGAACACCGAAACCGTTGGCGACGACGCGTCGGTGGCGAGACGATGGCGGCGGCGATCACCGGAGTTGCTTCAGATGCTGGAGGGGATCAAGGGGGAGGGGATTACACTCTAGAAAGGGGAGAGGGGGTGGAGGAACCAGGTAGAGAGAGGGGAGGGGCGCAAATCTCACTTGGGACAAATGCCTATTTTCTCTTCATTTATTCATTCAATATGAAAAATACAACCTTATATAGGATGCCAACCAAACTCAACCTCAACCCTTGGATCTAGGGGTTAGGATTGAATGGCTGGGATACAATGTGAATCACACATTTAATACATTAGTTTAATCTAATTTGACCATTCTTATTCAACCTTGGACTAAATCTATTCAAACACCACCTAATACACAACTACCTTGCCTAATAAGACAAGGAACCTTGCGCCCCCTTCCATGGGCCAAGGCCATTCATGGGCCAAGAGCAACCTAATATCTCATGCTAGGCATGGGCTCTTCCCACTTAGTTGGCCCATGAGGGAGTGTAACCCAAGTTGGGCCTTAAGTGCATTAGTGACCCATTAGACACCTAATGACCCAATATGAAGTAACACTCTTAATGGACTCTACTAATGGCAATCTAACCTTGGACTTGACATAACAAATGGCCCATTGGCTTGATATAAGCCTTACAAGGAGCCCAAAAGAAAGAAAATACACAATTACAATCTCATACAAGTCATAACTCACAAATACACTTCACCCGTGTATGGAAATCGCCTTTGATGCCCCATCAATTCTCCCCGGGTGGGAGGAACTCGACCCCGTCGAGTAGGGGTATGGCTGCTCCGGTCCTCTGGCGGATCCGTCACCGTGCTAAGTAGCGCGGGTATGCCCCACTCCAAGTGATCGGCACCTGCTCATTCCATATATACTCGATATGCGCACTGCTATGGCTAAAGGTGGTCACTCCGAAGGGGCACTCTCAAAGGAAGGAAACAGCTCGAAGATTCACTAGGAATCACCGCTGAGTCCCTATAGGTGACTGATCTGGATATAGAAGTAAAACCGATCCCATACTCATCAAGTGAGTCCACTCACCTCTTACTCGTAAGAGATCGACAACGAGCTCGCACAAGACACATGCAGACTCACCATGCACAGACACACGAATGCAAACCACGCAAACAAATCACTCAAAACAAAACCACACAAAGAAAAAGCACACTGTTAGTCCGACCCGTTCATGGGTGACGGCAGACCAGGACACCCGAATATGTGCCATGCATATAATAGATGTACACGATGGTGGATGGAAGGGAGGACTCCTAGACACCCTAAGATGTATCACTCATGCATTGGTGACCGATGGGATTTGGGTGAAGAAGGGGTAGGAGATCCAAAACTACCCTCGTCATCATCCCTAGATGTAGAGATGGCTTGCCGAATAGACCGAGGGGTATGGGTGGAATAGTGAACTCCTTGGAAGAGGTGGAGGGAATGTGATAGCTCGGGAGCTTCACTAGTGGAGGGGTCAAAAGGGTCAAAGAAGGTATGACCCCGGGAGATGGGTTCCTCCATGACACGGTCCCAATCGTGAAATTCTTGAAGGTGTGAATGGTCACCTTCATCCGCCATAGTGAACGGGACGATGGTCATGTGAAGAGAATAAACTTCCTCCCTCGGGCAAAAGGAAATGAAGTCGGACTCGGCCTGCATCGGGAGGAGTAGAAGAATCTCCGTGGTGACACAACCCACGGTGCACTCGGAGGTAATGGACCCATAGGCCGGATGAGTGAGGCTAAGACTAGTGGGTTGGTCAAAGCCTCGGGCCAAAAGGTGCGTCAACTCCCATTGTGAATCCAATCCCATGACAAGATCGTCCAATGTGTCAACATGGTGACGAGATCGAAAGGTGGTATGGAATGAGTTGACTGGCACTAAAGGTAAGGTGGGGTCCATGGACGGGAAGGGATGTGGGACCAAGCCATCCTTGAGCCATCTAAGAAGTGGCTCGGCTATGTAAAGTGTTCCCGTAAGAAACACGGGTGGCTCGGGCTTTGGTAGTTCCCACTTTGATGGTTTCGAATGAAGACCGGAGGTAGATAACAATGGAGCATCCATGGGTGGTGGAGTAGCTTGTGTCCTTTCCCACCAATCCGAAATCATTTTCTTTATTTCCTCTAAGGAGCGGGTTGGAGGAGGGACCTTGGGGTGGACTAGCTCCTTAACTCTCGGCTCGGGTGTGGGCCTAGGCTCGGTTATAAGCGGGACTTCCACTCGGTTGGAGGTGCTTGAGTGGGTTGGGATGGGAGTGCCAAGGGGAGGTTGGTTGGTGGTGCATGGGCGGGCCACTAGATTGGGGTCACTTTGGTGGGCTTGGACGGCGGTGAAGGGGTGGGATTGGGTAGAGGTGTGGCCCACTTGATTGTGGGTGAGTTGGTGGGGTTGGTGAGTGGAATGACCTCCGTGGTTGGAGGTAGGTGGGCGGGGAACGTAGGCCCTCCTAAGCACTCTCTTCATTTCCCACCATGACTCGATGGGCCTTAGATTCCTATCCTCCCTCCAATATTTGATGTCCCACCAAGTTGCAGCGGCTTCACCAAAAAGTCGCCTTTTGGCAACATCGACTTGCATGGGCCCGTACATGATGTACACCTCGAAGTAATCATCCATAATGGCTTCCCATTCTAGATAGACACTCGGGTCATCGGACCCGTAGAAATCCCGGGTTTCGGGTCTCGTGGGGTGGTTCAGGTGGTCCTTCCATTTGAGATAGTATTGCCACCATCCGGGAGTTTGGGACTCCATGGGACACGGGGAAACTAGTGGATGGCCATGCCGACACTCGGACCAAAACACTAGACACGACACTAAGTAATGCAAAGTTGGAATGCACTAACTAATGCACACTAAGGACCCTAGACATAAACCAAGACTCGGTACGGGGCGGAGACAATCGACCCGAAGGTCACTCGCACAAGTGTGCGGCCTTCCCGATAGGCGTAACCTAACGGTCGGACAACTCCTTTTTATATACCGAGTAAAGGGATGTATGCGACCCAAAAATGACTCTTTTTGTTGTTTTAAAAATGTGATGATCCTAAACACGACTTAGACCGACTAATGACTACATGACACTCTTTTTTTTTTTGAATGCAAACACCCTAGACTCAACCTCGCTCTGATACCAAATTGATGCGGGACGGGACCACGGACACGACAAGCTCGCGATCGTCCCTTAACGAGGGAAGCGTCGGATGTGCGCGGTTGAGAAACCGGCAATGAGCTAGGGTGGTCGGCTCTCTTTTGCGCCCGGATCGGGTCACGGGACGGCTTCGCTCTCTCTCGCAGCAGTGATATTATAAATTGAAGGTGAGTTAGGTATCCCTACACATGCTCTCTAGCAACGGCATATAAAGCATATAAAGAATTAAGCTAATGCCAAGTGTAAGGGTGAAGGCGATACCTCCACGCTCTCGGCGTGGCGAAGATGGGACCCGGCCGGAACTCGTACCCCCGGGAACTTAATACATTATGGTTACAGCAATGCAATTAAGCCCACTCCACGCAGGGAGGTAAAGGGCGACACAAGTGGTCCCGGGAGGACCAGTTTCGGGTTGACGGGCGGTTCCGGACGATGCTTCGGCTTCACGCGTACTCGTGTTGGTGGGGGCCCACGTATTGACCGGAGGGGTCGTGTGGGGCCTGATGACTCCTCTATTGTGGAGACACCCGAAAAGCGTTCCCCTGGGATGGCGAGCTGCTGGAACGACCGCCGGACGCCGGGCGGCCCTCGGACGACGCTCGCTGGGAACTCGGCCACGAACCTAAAAGTTCTGTTTGCAGGCGTGCTACTTGGAGAAAACTGCCACTGCGATCCGCCCCATTGTCGGAATGAGACGAGATTAGCGCCGTTGGAAAGCTGACTCAGAATGCTTCGACGTAGGGGTCTTCAAAAAAAATAATCAGATCTATATTTCTGATCATGTATTTTACAAACTTGCTGAAATCTGGCCAGAACTACAGGGGCAGGTTCTGACTTCTCTGAAGATCGACATTGACCGGAAAGAAGACCTCCGAATCTGGAAATAATCTCTTCAGAAAAGTTGAAGATCTCTGAGAGAGAAATCTGGGACTATTTTTGTTTTTCTGATTGGAGATGAAATGGATTTTCTGGGATTTATTTACTAGACCTAGGTCGGATCTAGGAAACTGTGGGCAGACTGTTCTTGGGAACTTGGACGAAATTTTAAAAATACCTAGAGACCTTATCAAAAATTAAGAAAATTCCTGCTGGTAGATATATGTGGACAGAACTCCCAATAAATTTGGGCGACCCAACAAAAATAAAAAGATGGTTCGAATGGGGTAAACTCAGAGCTGATGAACAGTAAACAGAACCAGGACAGATCTGGAACTTGAACTTGGACGAAAATCAAAAAATAGCTAAAGGATTAATTTTGATGTGATTTGTTTTGTGGGGATAAGGGTTCTAGAGGGGAACCAACCCTGAAATTTTGAGCTTCAGAAGATGAAGGGAGTGATAGAAGGAATTCGGAGAAGAAGGGTCTGTCCTGGGTGGACAGAACACCGAAACCGTTGGCGACAACGCGTCGGCGGCGGAACGATGGCGGCGGCGATCACCGGAGTTGCTTCAGATGCTGGAGGGGATCAAGGGGGAGGGGATTACACTCTAGAAAGGGGAGAGGGGGTGGAGGAACCAGGTAGAGAGAGGGGAGGGGCGCAAATCTCACTTGGGGCAAATGCCTATTTTCTCTTCATTTATTCATTCAATATGAAAAATACAACCTTATATAGGATGCCAACCAAACTCAACCTCAACCCTTGGATCTAGGGGTTAGGATTGAATGGCTGGGATACAATGTGAATCACACATTTAATACATTAGTTTAATCTAATTTGACCATTCTTATTCAACCTTGGACTAAATCTATTCAAACACCACCTAATACACAACTACCTTGCCTAATAAGACAAGGAACCTTGCGCCCCCTTCCATGGGCCAAGGCCATTCATGGGCCAAGAGCAACCTAATAGCTCATGCTAGGCATGGGCTCTTCCCACTTAGTTGGCCCATGAGGGAGTGTAACCCAAGTTGGGCCTTAAGTGCATTAGTGACCCATTAGACACCTAATGACCCAATATGAAGTAACACTCTTAATGGACTCTACTAATGGCAATCTAACCTTGGACTTGACATAACAAATGGCCCATTGGCTTGATATAAGCCTTACAAGGAGCCCAAAAGAAAGAAAATACACAATTACAATCTCATACAAGTCATAACTCACAAATACACTTCACCCGTGTATGGAAATCGCCTTTGATGCCCCATCAACAAGCTGTATTCCTTTCTTGCTGAACCGGCTTTGGAGCTAATGTGCCAGGTTGGAGAGGCCCTTTGACAAAATGCTGACGATAATCTCAGGTAAGTGGCCCAGAATCACCCATCATAGATAATGCTGTCTCTTTGTAGCCGAGACCTCTCCTACCCATTTTTCTTCCCTTAGGTATAGGCTTAGTCATCCCTTGCAGTTACGCACCAAGGCCTCTCCCCAGTTGATAGCCCAGTTTCAATATAATGTTCCACCCCTTTGAATCTCGAATCTGCGGCTTCACATTGACATTAATTGGAGTAGCAACGTGCTTAGGGGATGTGTAAGCCCAAGGAAAGTTCAAATCCAACACTGACAGAACGGGCCGGCTGCTTGGCCAGAGTGTGGGAAGAACCTGCTCTGAAATAGCCTTTACTGACTGTACTGTGGATAAGCTCTTAACTTTGACGACCCTCCCTTGGAAGGGGAATTTAATGCACTGATGGGCGGTGGAGGGCACGGCGCCGAGTGTGTCAATCCAGGGACGACCCAAGATAGCCTTGAACATAGGGTCGATATCAAGAACATAGAATTCCACGGCCATAGTAAGGGGCCCGAGCTCTGCCTGAATGGTGACTACCCCGTGACATGCTCGCCTTGAGTTGTCATATGCTGCTATAGTGGTGGGGGTAGGCCGCAGTAACTCTTCAGATATGTTGCATGCTCGGAGGGTGCTGAGTGGGCAAACATTAATTGAGGCCCCTGTGTCAACCAGTGCTGCTTCAATGTCGACTTTGTTCATGGTAATTGTTATGCAGAGTGGCATTTGCCGAGCCCCCGGAGGTGCAAGCTCGGTTTCAGAGAATGTGATTGCCGGCCCTTTGGAGATAGTTGTCAGTGCCGTTGGTAGGCTATCAACTGCCATGTCTTCGCTAACCATTACCTTCTGTAAGAAGTCCCTCAGCGCATCCTGATGAAGGGTGGACCTTTTGATCAGCTCCAGCACAGATATTTTGGCAGGTACTCGATCCAGATGATGCAGAAAGTCATATTGAGTACCCGGCAAAGGTTCAATTTCTTCTTGCTCAGCCACCGACTGAGAGGACTGGGGAGCGTAATTCCGATGGAACATCTTCCCGCTCCTTAAAGCACAATTTGCCGCGGCATCTGAAGATAGTATGATGGGCCCTGCGGGATGGATGAATGGAATAGGTGGTGCGGGGGAGGCAGTTGTAGGGTTGGTGAGGTTAATGGGCGGCGCGCAGATGGTGGGTGAAGGATGGGCGGAAGCAGGGTGGTGATGAATGTTGATGCGGGTGGAGGGAAGGCTAGCGGCTGGGTAAGAATGGGTGAAGGATCAGGTGGTGGTGTGATGACGGTGATGGGAGTAGGTGATGGAGGGTATGATGGAATAGAGAGTGGTAGAGGATTTACTGGAGTGGGTGTGAATGGGAGGACGAGTTGAGTGGGCGTCGGCTGTGCAGGGACGATGAAGGGAGGATTGCGGTGGTTATGGTGGAGGGCCATGACCTCCGGTGTGGCGCCATCATCATCGAAAGACCATCCGGCGTTGGGGGCCAGTGGCTAGACCATGTTTACTTGCGCTGGTGCTGGCGGCTGCTGCTGAGGAGCGGGTGGATGATTTGGCACTGGGTTCTGATGGATACCCAGGTCTTGTACTTGCTGTGGTTGCTGTTGTTGTGGCGGCTACTACGGCTGCGGTGCTTGATGCTGCTGCACTTGCTGCCCCTGCGGCTGCCTTCTCTTTTCTTTAATCTCAACAATGGCCCTATGATGCGGGACGGACACGGGAGACGACACTACTAGGTGCCACCCTCGGACTCTAGATGAAGACGCGACCAGCAGCACACACCAGGGAGACACTAAGCCCGACACTACGAGCTCCTAGTGGCAAAACGTTGCTAACAGAAGTGGAAGCTCACTCGTCGTCCCAAGTGAGGGAAAGCGCGGACCGTGCGCGGTTAAGGAACCGGCGGAGGTCAAGGGTAGTCCGACTCAACTTCCGGACTCGGATCGAGTCACGGGACGGGTCACACTCACTCTCACAGCGGTGACATGGACACACGGGCTAGTACCTATGCTCTCGGCAGTGGCAAAGACCGTATACTAGCTAAGCAAATGAACGCCAAGAGGTTCGGACCATTACCTCCACGCACCCGGCGTGGCGAAGACAACCCCGGCCGAATCACGGACTCCCAGTTAAACAATATCACAGCAATACAAATATTTGACCCACTCCACGCAGGGAGGTAAAAGGTCACATGTGGAGCCCGGGAATCACGCAACTCGGGTTGACGGGCAGCATCTTAATGTCGCCCGGCGGTGCCGAACTCCGCATTTTCGTGCTTTCCGAACGGCGGGTTCTGCGGGCCCGCGGGGCCTACGGATGGTGCTGTCCTCCGGATCTGCGGGGGTGGGACCCACTATGATGGGGACCCCTGGTGGCGCGCCTCCACGGACGACGGTCGGCCGGGAACACCGATCGGGGGTCGATCGGTCCCGATTCCCAAGCTTTGAAGTTGCTGTCCACGAACTGAGGTTGCTGTTTTAGCAGCGCGCGCTCTGGCGAAAACGGCCGCTATGATCAGCCCCGTCGTCGGAATGTGATGAAACCAGCGCCGTTGGAAATAGGATTCAAAATCCTCCAAACTAGGGCTAGTGTAATCTTCTGAACCTCTGCGGACCTGGGCTTTAACTATTTTTCAATACTCTGTTGCACAGCTCCCGAAATATCATATCAGCATATGCGTTTCCTGTAAATGGCCGTTGACCGCCTGTTGGCCGTTGGAATCAGGCTTCGAGCTCTTCTTAAAAGTTGTAGAGAATCAAACTACGAAACGGGGAAAATTTTGGGAATTGTAGTTGGAGGTGGTGGCGATTTGATATGAGTTTTGGAGTGACTGGTGGTCGGATCTGGGAACAGGTGGACAGAACTGTAGATGGGACTGAGAATGATTTTTAGAAAATATGAAATGGGCGAACCAGAAATTTAGAAAAATTGTGGATAAAGAGGTGGATGGAAGGAAACTCCAGTAAAATTTATGGGACTCACAGAAATCAAAAGATGGACCTACGACATTAAACACAGGGAGGATATGAATCTGGACAGAACTCTGGCAGAACTGAAATGGAAGGGTGGATGAAAATCAAAAATCATGAAACGGGATTGGAATGACAAACAAAAATTTATGAGATCTCCTTGACACCTATGGAACCTCCAGTAAAATCCCCAGGTCGATCAGAGCTCGTGGCTGAGTTGGAAATTTCATGGAAGTTGCTGTGGTACTACACAGGCAGAACTCCGATGAAGACGATGGCGGTGCGGTGGCGGCTCGTGGCGGCGGCGGCGGCGATCGGAACTGATAGGGTGGAGTCTCACCACCAGAAGGAAGCCTTCACAGCTTCAAGGGGAGAGGGAGGGGCGGCCTAAGCCTTGCTCAAGGGATTTTCTTCCAATTCAAATGCATTAATTCTACTAAAATGGAAAATACAAGCTTAAATAGGTTACATCTCACATCCATCCACAACCATTGGATTTAGGGGATGGGAATGGAGGGTTGGGATGGAGTGTGACACACACACACAAAATAATATATAAAAAAAATAAAGGGGGGGCGACCCTTGGACCAAGGAGAGAGGGTGGACTAGTTGGTGGGGGTAGGTGGCCTCCCATGTGGACTTTTCTAGTCCATTGTCCCCCATGTGTCCAATTCCCATTCAAACTTCAAGATGCTCCCATGTGGCATGTTGACTGACCCCACGTGGGACCCTAGGCTGAGGTGGCCCAATGGGGTGGGGCCTGGGGGGCCCGTGGGGCCCACGTGATCCGAATTGCACATAAGCCCCTATTACAATCAAAATGTCAAACCAAATGCAACAAAATAAACATAAATTAAACACACATAAAGTCTAACTAAATATAATAAGTGGGGAGGCTCAAGGCGGAGTCTCCAGGCTGTCTCCGAGCCAGATGGACGCTGAGGTGGCTCGTGTCATGCTCCGTGTGCGGTACCGGTGGCTCGGCGTATCGTGCCGATCAACTGCTCGGGTGTCCGCACCAATTCTCCCCGGGTGGGAGAAACTCGACCCTGTCGAGTAAGGGTCTGCATCGCTCCTGTATCGCTCCAAAAGGTCTGGATCAATCCGCTGCAACTCGCCATGTGTTATCCATGTGTCCTCAGTAGCGGGCCGTCCTCTCCATCGCACTAGGTAGCGCGGGTAAGATCCACTCCTGGTAACTGTCACTTGCTCGTCCAGTATACGATCTATATGCTCACGCTGCCATGAAAAAGGGGCTAGAGGTGGAAGTGGACACTCAGGTGTGGGATCACTCTCAAGGGGAGGAGATGGCTCAAAAGGCTCACTAGGGATCACCGCTGGGTCCCTATATGCAACAAGATCCGATACATTGAAGGTAGAGCTTATACCATATTCCTCGGGCAGGTCCACAACATACGCATTGGATCCAACGCGTTTCAACACTCTAAAGGGACCGGCTCCGCGAGCTTGCAACTTCTTAACGGTTCCAGAGGGAAACCGTTCAGGTCTTACCCTGATCATGACATATTCACCCTCTTGGAACTCTCGGTGGTGTCGATGGACATCGGCTAACTCCTTGTACCGTGCATTGCTGGACTCAACTGTGACGACGGGCATCGTCATGCAGACTCCTAACATGTTTAGCAAAAAAAAAGAAACACAGGATGCACACACGACCTAACATGCTTACCAAAAGAAAAGAAACACACGGATGCACACACGACCCTAAACAACCCTACAGTTAGTAAAACCCAATCATATGCAAGGTGGTCCAGGACATCCGAATGTGTGCCATGCATGCATTTGACATAACCGGAGGTTAATGTCATGGTGGACTCCTAGACATCCTACGATGCACCAACCATGGACATGGGGTTTGGATGTGGGAAGTCCGGGAGGTTTGGGTGGTTGAGGTGGCCCGGGGAAACCAAAGTCCTCATTACCCCCAAATGATGGTTCGGACCTATTGCCATGTAAAGGTTGCTAGGCCCGAGTATGAGGGGGGTGATAGTGGACTTCCTTAAAGAGGTGGAATGGAGGTTGTGGGCCAAAGGGCCCATGAAGAAAGGGATCGAAGGGATCAAAGAATGTGTGACCCCTCGATATGGATTCCCTCATTTCAAGGTCCCATGTGTGGAATTCTAGAAGGTGTTGATGGTCACCTTCATCCGTGAAGGGAGATGAGACGGTGGGGGTATGATGGTGGACTCTCTCGAAAAGGTGGTGTAAATATGGTGGGTCACGGAGTCCATAAGAGAATGGGTCGAAGGGATCAAAGAAGGTATGACCCCTCGGACTAGGCTTCCACAAATCACTGTCCCACATTTGGAAATCTTGAAGGTGTAAATGATCACCTTCATTCATTGCGAGAGATGGGACGACAGTCATAGGTAGAAAGTAAGATTCCTCCCTTGGGCAAAGGGGAATGAAGTCGGACTCGGCCGGCATAGGGAGGAGTAGAAGAACCTCCGTGGTAACATGACCCACGGTGTACACGGAGGTGATGGACCCTAAAGCGGGATGAGTGAAACTACGACCTGTGGGTCGGTCGAAGCCTGGAGCCAACAAGTGCGTAAATGTCAATTGCCGGTCTAATCCGTTAAGAAGGTCATCCAATGTATCCACATGGTGACTAGACCGGAAAGTGGTATGGAATGAGTTGATTGGCACCAGAGGTAGGATAGGGTCCATAGATTGGAAGGGAAGTGGGACCATGCCCTTCTTGAGCCAGCTAAGAAGCGGCTCGGCTATGAAAAGCATACCCGTTAGAAACACGGGTGGCTCGGGCTGAGGTGGCTTAGAATAAAGATCGGAGAGTGGGGCTTCTCCAACCCTTTTGTCCCTTATGGCTAGAGATGTCCGAGTGGGACATTGTCCGGCGTAGTGGCCGAACCCCTGGCAGCGATAACACTGCTGTCGTGACCCCCTACGCTCCCTGATAAGTGGGTCCCTACCCTTATCCTCCTGACGGATAGGGGGTGTAGGTAATGGGGCTCTCGTGGGTGGGAGAAGAGGATCCACTATGATGGGGAGAGGGCTTGGGGACTCCATTGATGGGGCCGGGTTAAGACTACCGGCGATGACCTCCTTAGGCTCGGGTTGGAGTACATCACTAGGAGTACGTGTCCTATCCACCCCATCCAACCGGTCCAAAATCATTTGCATAAGTTCGGCAACGGAGTGGGCTGGAATAGGGATATCATGGTGGACTCGCCCATAGTCAACCGTCCTAGGATTGGGTCTTGGCTCATCTACGTATGGGACTCTTTGCCTCCGACTAGAACCCACTTGGTTGGAAGTGATTGGGTGGGGCCGGTTGGAGGTGACCGGTTGGGGCACGTAGACCTTCCTATGCTCTCTCTGCATGTCCCACCATGACTCGATGGGCCATTGCCCCCTAACCACTCTCATTCTTTCGATGTAATCCCACTTTTCGGCAGCCTCATGAAGAAGCCGCTCTTTGGAGAAAGAGAATTGCATTGCCCCGGACATAGTATAACAATCAAAGTATGTGTCCATGGCGGCCTCCCACTTGAGGTAGTCGCCCGGGCCATTGGAGCCATAAAAATCCGAGGCTTCGGGCCTACGGAAGTGGAATGGGTGGTTGCCAAGCCCATGGGTGGACCAACGGCCATATTGCCCGGGTGATTGGGAATCCATGGGAAATTGGGGGGGGAACTATATGTTGGACATGCCGACACTTGGACACTACACTAGACCGGCTATGCAAGGTTGGAATGCACTAACTAATGCAAACACCGACTAATGCACCTAGACCTAAATGTAATTTGAAAACACACCCCTTTTTTTGTTTTGAAAATAATGCAGTTTAAAACACCCTTTTTTTTGTTTTGAAAAGAATGAGACTCGACTACACCCTAGACACAACCAAGACTCGGTACGCGGCGGAGATAATCGACCCGAAGGTCACTCGCACAAATGTGCGGTCTTCCCGATAGGCGTAACCTAACGATCGGACAACACCTTTTGATATACCGAGTGAAGGTGTGTGTGGGGTAACCTTAGATTATGCAAGACTCATGTAACGACTACCCTAGACTCGACTCGCTCTGATACCAAACTGATGCGGGACGGACACGGGAGACGACACTACTGGGTGCCACCCTCAGACTCTAGATGAAGACGCGACCAGCAGCACACACCAGGGAGACACTAAGTCCGACACTATGAGCTCCTAGTGGCAAAACGTTGCTAACAGAAGTGGAAGCTCACTCGTCGTCCCAAGCGAGGGAAAGCGCGGACCGTGCGCGGTTAAGGAACCGGCGGAGGTCAAGGGTAGTCCGACTCAACTTCCGGACTCGGATCGAGTCACGGGACGGGTCACACTCACTCTCACAGCGGTGACATGGACACACGGGCTAGTACCTATGCTCTCCGCAGCGACAAAGACCGTATACTAGCTAAGCAAATGAACGCCAAGAGGTTCGGACCATTACCTCCACGCACCCGGCGTGGCGAAGACAACCCCGGCCGAATCACGGACTCCCGGTTAAACAATATCACAGCAATACAAAGATTTGACCCACTCCACGCAGGGAGGTAAAATGTCACATGTGGAGCCCGGGAATCACGCAACTCGGGTTGACGGGCAGCATCTTGATGTCGCCCGGCGGTGACGAACTCTGCATTTTCGTGCTTTCCGAACGGTGGGTTCTGCGGGCCCGCGGGGCCCACGGATGGCGCTGTCCTCCGGATCTGCGGGGGTGGGACCCACTATGATGGGGACCCCTAGTGGCGCGCCTCCACGGACGACGGTCGGCCGGGAACACCGATCGGGGGTTGATCGGTCCCGATTCCCAAGCTTTGAAGTTGCTGTCCACGAACTGACGTTGCTGTTTTAGCAGCGCGCGCTCTGGCGAAAACGGCTGCTGTGATCAGCCCCGTCGTCGGAATGCGATGAAACCAGCGCCGTTGGAAAGAGGATTCAAAATCCTCCAACCTAAGGCCTGTGGAATCTTCTGAACCTCTGCGGACCTGGGCTTTAACTATTTTTCAATCCTCTATTGCACAGCTCCCGAAATATCAGATCAGCATATGAGTTTTCTGTAAATGGCCGTTGACCGCCTGCTGGGCGTTGGAATCAGGCTTCGAGCTCTTCTTCAAAGTTGTAGGGAATCAAACCAAGAAACTGGGAAAATTTTTGGAATTGGATTTTAAGGTGGTGGCGATTTGATATAAGTTTTGGAGTGACTGGTGGTCGGATCTGGGAACAGGTGGACAGAACTGTAGATGGGACTGAGAACGATTTTTAGAAAATATGAAATGGGCGAACCAGAAATTTATAAAAATTTTGGATAAAGGGGTGGATGGAAGGAAACTCTAGTAAAATTTATGGGACTAACAGAAATCAAAAGATGGACCTACGACGTTAAACACGGGGAGGATATGAATCTAGACAGAACTCTGGCAGAACTGAAATGGAAGGGTGGATGAAAATCAAAAATTATGAAACGGGATCGGAATGACAAACCAAAATTTATGGAATATCCTTGACACTTATGAAATCTCCAGTAAAATCCTCAGGTCGATCAGAGCTTGTGGCTGAGTTGGAAATTTCATGGAAGTTGCTATGGTACTACACAGGCAGAACTCTGATGAAGACGATGGCGGTGCGGTGGCGGCTCGTGGCGGCGGCGGCGGCGATCGGAACTGATAGGGTGGAGTCTCACCACCAGAAGGAAGCCTTCACAGCTTCAAGGGGAGAGGGAGGGGCGGCCTAAGCCTTGCTCAAGGGATTTTCTTCCAATTCAAATGCATTAATTCTACTAAAATGGAAAATACAAGCTTAAATAGGTTACATCTCACATCCATCCACAACCATTGGATCTAGGGGATGGGAATGGAGGGTTGGGATGGAGTGTGACACACACACACAAAATAATATATAAAAAAAATAAAGGGGGGGGCGACCCTTGGACCAAGGAGAGAGGGTGGACTAGTTGGTGGGGGTAGGTGGCCTCCCATGTGGACTTTTCTAGTCCATTGTCCCCCATGTGTCCAATTCCCATTCAAACTTCTAGATGCTCCCATGTGGCATGTTGACTGACCCCACGTGGGACCCTAGGCTGAGGTGGCCCAATGGGGTGGGGCCTGGGGGGCCCGTGGGGCCCACGTGGTCCGAATTGCACATAAGCCCCTATTACAATCAAAATGTCAAACCAAATGCAACGAAATAAACATAAATTAAACACACATAAAGTCTAACTAAATATAATAAGTGGGGAGGCTCAAGGCGGAGTCTCCAGGCTGTCTCCGAGCCAGATGGACACTGAGGTGGCTCGTGTCATGCTCCGTGTGCGGTACCGGTGGCTCGGCGTATCGTGCCGATCAACTGCTCGGGTGTCCGCACCACCCTATGCATTTCGGCCCAGTCGATTCTCTGCCCTTCATGTAGGTCATACACAAGATCTCGGAACTGAAAACATCCTTAATTGGTATGGCCCGGCTGCCGGTGGAACATACAATACTTAGTCTGATCGACTGCCGGGTTCCAAACAGGCCGTTCCGGAGGAAGTTGGATTGCATTTACTGACATGAGTGCCGAGAAGATATCTGTAAGTGTCTCTGGCAATGGAGGATACTGGGCTCTCCTGGGAGCCGGGCGCTTGCTATTTGGATTGTTGTTGTTGTAGCCGTTGGGTGGAGGGACGTTATGGTATTGTGGTGGTGGTGATGGTTGTTATGGTGTGGCGAAGGTGTTTTGCGGAATGGTGAAGGCGAGGGGAGGGTTTTGTGGAGTGGCTTGGAAGTTTTGCGGAGTGGAGTTTTGTGGATTGCGGGGGTTTTGGTTGTAGCGGAAAGGTGCGGCCTGATATGGAAAAGCAACGGCTTGTACTTGCTCATTTGTTTGGACTCCCTCAGTAACCGGCCCTTGTGATTTCTTGTGGTACTTGGGCTTTTGGTTTTCGAAGAGGGAATGGATAGGGGAGTCCTTGAATTGAGTCTGGATGAAGCGCGCCCGGCTATAGAGTTGATGCATGTTGGCTATGTCATTCATGGCCAGGATGTTGCGGAAGGTCGGGGTGGCATTGGAAATCAGCAGTTTGACCTTCTCTTCCTCCGGGATGTGGCCTGATACTCTAGCGGCCATTTGTCTCCACCTGTCTGCATAGGTGCCGAACTCTTCATCCGGCTTCATCTTCTCGGCCACTAGATCTGTAAATGAAAATTCAGGGCCGACCCTGTCTTGGAACCGCCGGATGAATTTATCCTTTACTACCTTGAAACTCTCGGCCTCTTCCAGTGGTAGAGAATAGAACCATTCCAGAGGAACACTGTCCAAAGATCGGAAAAATAAGTACGCCATGAGGCGATCATCATATTGGAACTGCGCCGATTCATAAAGAAAATCCCTCACATGGATGAAGGGATTGCTATTCCCATCGTACTTGCGATAGTTGGGGAGCTCTGATTGCGGAGGGAACCGGATGTTCTGGAAGCTCGAAACAGGAATATCGGCCACGGATTGTGGGCCAACCCTTTTTTGGAGAAAGTCGAGTTGTTGCTGCATGGTGGCCCACCTGTCAAGCAAGTCCTGCTCTCGGGAGGGAGCAGGGGTAGTGAAGGATGCCGATTGTATTTGAGGGGCAGATGGAATGGCTGTAGCAACAGGCGGGAGCCCGTAAGAAGGAGTGGAAGGATAGACAGTGGAAATAGGAGGCCCGTAAGAAGGATATTGGGCCTGAGATAGACCCGGATTAGACTGATTTTGGGCCACTCCTCGCTGAGGGCGTAAGAAATCGGAAGGGTTCATAAGGAGCTGCGGAGCTACCGAACCAGAGTTGTGATGATCCACCTGGACAAAGGAAGGGATAGGTGACTTCCCTTTATCGAAAGATTGATGGGCTGAATTAGAAGATTGGCCCATCTCCATGCCAGCGAAAGTGATGGTCCGGGGTTGGACCGGAGTGAGATCAATCGGAGTGGGTTGAACGAACGGCCCAATAATGGAAGGATTAGATTGACCTTGGATAGTGGCAGAGGGAGAAGCATTGGACCCTTGCATAGCTTGATATAGAACTTGGAGTTGGGTCGGATCCAATTGGGCCATCATATGAAGGACGGAGCCCGCAGAAGGAGTAGAGAGAGAAGGGGTAGCTTGACCACCTTCCATAGGAGTAGAGGATGGGAGAGGGGCAGTCCCCTCTCCAGAGGAAAATGTAGTAACCCTAGGGGGGTTTTCAAGGAGCCCTTGAGGAAGAGAGTCCTCTTGGGAGCGAGGAGGATTGAAGGATGCCATGGTGGACTCGAAGAGGGGATTAGAATAGAACGTGAAGAAGGAACTGACTCGAGAAGATGATTCAGACGGACGAAAATAACTCCACATGCAACGGACAACCTTGACAATATGCAAAGCAACCAATACAAAAAAAGAAACACCCAATAAGCAACCAACTTAGGTGATTCAAACAAGATGTAGATGATGAAAGATGAAGACACCCAAAATCAACCAAGTTGTTTAAGATGATGCAACAAGGTTCTTATGATTTCTCCTTTGGAACTTTAGTGAATTGATTGATATGTGCTCTCAACAATGGGTTCCTAGTAGGAGATGGATATGGGACTTGGTTTAACTCTCGGTGTGATCACTCCTTCACTTATGCAACCCTAGACACGTGGTAGGAAATGTACAACCGGCCCGGCATCCATGTGGGAATCCATGGCTCGCGGGGACTTACGGAGGTCCCTGCTGTGATTTCCTAGTCGGCCCCAAGGAATATGGAGACGAGAGGTCCTCACAACAAGGTAGGAAAATGCAATCTAACATATGAAAAGATGAATGACCCTATGTGCACCGGAGTGCATGCAAAGTCTAGCCTAGAATCTAACAATCAATGGTGCACACAATGATATGTAGATATGAGCAAAGCAAGAAGGAGGGGAATTATCACCCAAGCAATAAGTCATAGCAAAAACTGCGGAAATAAATGCATCTCGGATGCGTACCTGCCAGTAGAATAACGGTCGAAGGACCCTGCGTCAGAGTACAATAACGGTCAAAGGCCAGACCGCCAGATAATATATAACGCAGGGGGATGAGACCGTCGGATGAGCCAGTGAACCAAAACCAGACAGAAGTAACCGGAAAGCCCGTGGAAGCTCACACAGCAGAACCAAAGTGGCAGTCTAATGCCCCTGCGTCAGAGGACTGTGACGCGGGGACACCGGGCCGTCAGAGAACTCAGAAAACCAGAATGAGCAGTAATCAAAGGGGAAACAAAAGGCAACTCAACAAGCAGATGATGGCAGGTTTAAACAAGAATCAAAAAGCACGATTGGCACAAGTTGTCCCACCGTGATCGCCAAAAAATTATCTGTTGATATTTATTTGTCTATCTCTCATCTTTCTTTTGAAGTTTGAAAAGTGATATGGTAAGATGACAAACAAGCAATCAAAGATCTACTCAAACCTATGAACATGTGATCATGAACCTAGGCAATCATAGCTAGCTCTAGCATGGGCATGCTATCTCAATCAAACTATGCTAAGGAAAAGGAAAACACACGCCGGGACGTGGAGCAAGGAGTAAACAAAAACACACCGTGAAGGTGGAACAAGCAAGAAAAATAGAAAGATATGATGAAGAAGACAGCTAATGCCCAATACCAAGGAAAGATGTGATCGCCACCAAAGTAAAAATAAGTCAAAGACCTGAATATACCTTGGAAATAGGTGGATGAAACACCCGCCCACGGGAGAAAAAACCAGAGAAAGCCTGCAGATCAACTTAGAAGTAATGGCCAGAACCCTGTGCGTTACTCGGAAGTGACGGCCATACGATAGACCGCCGGAAGAGAGTGACGCGCCTGCACAAGACCATCAGATAACCTGCAGTAACAAAACTTGAATTCTTTTAACTCCAACTCTTCCAGCCGGATAGAAGACCTGGGCCTCGTTTTAATGAACCTATAAACCTACCAAAGATGTAGAAAGACCAAACACAATAACCTCAATTAGTCCTTTTCACAAGCATAGCATCAATTCTCAAAGGACTTAACATCATCAAAAAGAGAGTGGATTACCGGGGAGTTTTGGGTTTTTTAACCCCTCTGGGTGTTTTAAAAGTTTGGGAAGATGTTTATATGCTTAGAGGACAGCGAAAAACGTGGAGAAAGAGGAGGGACAATGCTTTGATTGAGGAAAGACCAGGGAAGAACTCAAGCATGCAATGATGAACTTGAAAGACCAAAACCAAAGTACTCCCTTGATTATGAGATGGATGGACGTGGGAAGCAGTTTCTCCTGGATGAAGATGGCTCCTGAGTTCGGCAGCACTTCGTCGTGAATTCAAATCTTCCTCCCCTCGGGCCATGAAGTCAATGGTTCTATTTATAGACCCTCAAACTCTCAGGTCGAGCAGAGGATAATCAAGCAAGATAAAGAGATAACTCTTTAGCAAATCCTCGAAGATAATATCACCAAGAGTCCATAGAATCGAACAGAAGGTCCTGAGGATCAGATTTAAAAGAGATATCGTCAATCCAAACCCTTATCTTCGGCCACGGAGTAGCAGAGAAAAGGCTTGAACTGCCAGGACTCTCTGAAGGAAGTAACGGCTGCACAACAGACCGCCACTTGGAAGCAACGCATCAAGGACCATCCGTTACTCTCAACCCTATCCCAAAGGATAAGATCGACGGGAAGAAGACTTAATCAATTGGACTCTGCGAAGAAGCGACGGCCAAGACATAGGGCATCAGAATGAAACAACGGCCTCTCGACAGATCGTTATTATCAACATGGAATCAAAAGGATAAGCTTTAAAACGAGGCCTTAAGCCTTAGGACTTTTCAAAGATTAATGGTCCAGGCCCCATGCGTTATAATGAAACAACGCGCCTGGTTCGGACCGTTATTACCATTGAGTTTCAGGAATAGCAATAAAGGGTTGCTAAGCTATTGCCAACGAAACGCCACCAGGAGCCAATTCTTAATCTAGGAATTAAGACCCAAGAAACAGGCCTCAACTGATCAAGAGATTCAATGAAGAGCGAACAACTCGGAGCATCATATAGAATGAAGTAAGAAGATGACCCGACTTATTGGGTATAAAACGGGTGTCAACAACGACGACTCAGAAATGACCCCCCAAGTCTGAATGGATGCAATAGGGAATAGGCGAAGGCCGTTGTCATTGACTTCGATGGCAGATTCTCATGGAAAAAGGGGCATGGAAAAGCACGAGTCTCTGTTTCGCGGCTAGGCCTTGTCGAGCGCGTCACATAGAAACGGTAAAAGAGAAGAAGCGTAGGAAGGAAGGAACGCGCAAGAGGACAAATAAGTGGCAAGAAATCAAACCACTCCATTCATAAGTCTACATAAACTGTCATAAACATCACAATCATAGAGAGGAGACGTATGCTAGCTCGCCAACTCTCGCCATCACCATCACACTCATCTCTCTAGGCATCCCTCTCCTCTCCCCTAAGGTGAGGGTCCCTCAGGGGCCTTCTAGAGCCCCGTACAGCAGCACTCGCGTCGCCTCGTGGGGCCTGCTCGGCAGTGGTGACCCGCTGATACTCCCCTGGCGTAGCAAAGAAGCCACCCATATGGAGCTGGCCGGACTGGCAGAGTCGTGTCCCGAATTCTCATGCCCTCTCATAGCTTGCCTCCATTCTCTCTAGCCTCTGTCCCATAGCTCGAAGGCCTAGCTGGAGCTCCCTCACCTGGGCCTCCATGGCTCTTCTGTCCTCTCTCTCCTTCTCCCTCTCTAGTCTTTCTCTTTCCGCCTCTGTCTTGGCCACCTGGAGAAACACCCTCAACTCTAGGATGTCCGAATGTGGCCTCTCCTCACTGTGACGCCGCAGCTCGGCTACAGTCGCTACCCAGGCATCACGCTCCTCTCCAGCCCGGGTCGCGCGGGCCACCGCACCTGCAAGTTACTCTCAGAGGGAGGCAATCTCAAGAAAAGGGGCCGAGGAGTTGGAAGATGCGCCGCCAACTATTCCTGCCATCGCTACCTGCTGGGCACGCTGGAACAAACATAACAGCCATCGATTAAGTTCCAATTTTTTTTAATTTTTTTTTAAGAAATTAAAAAAACTACTTTACCAGGATCGCTAGTTCCTATTGAGTGACGGTCAGTTGCCACCTAGCCTCTGCTAATTGGGCACGCAAGCCGCTGATGTCGCGCGCATCCCAGGATTGGTGAGGTACCACATGACTCTCTCCCCGCTGCCGCAGGAAGTCGGCACTATCCTGCACTAGTACGCTCCCTTGCTGTCTAGGGAGACGTATGCGCCAGTCCTCGAGCTTCGCCTTGCCGCGACTCTCCTTCCTGACATGGCTCGACTCATCAGCGCTCGCCCATTCATCGGCCAAGCCCGACGTCCTTTCCATGCCCTACATCAAGAAAAAAGGGTCTTACGTCAAACAACGAGAACGCGTCTCCTGTCAAGGACGCGTCCATTATTTGAGTGCAACACTCGCCGAACTCTTTTTCCCTCTCACACGACTCGCTCCAAACTCAAAACGAATCAAAGAGGAGGAGATCGGAGGACCTACCGGGCCGTGTTCACCTCCCTCCATGCCATCGGGCCCCTCGGGTCCATCAAGTGCCCGAAGGGGCCCTTCCTCTTCCATGGACGCCTCTCCGTGCTCTTGCGCATCCCTCCTCGGGTGAGGAGTTCCTCGCCCCTCTCTCCCTTCATCACGATTTGGCCCACCATGTTGTGTCCCTGTGATTTTGATGATAGCAAACACTATAAGCCATCATCTGTTGCGTCTGCAGATGAATCTGTTTGTGTTGCATATGTGGTGCGGACACCCGAGCAGTTGAGCGGCGCGATACGCCGAGCCACCGGTACCGCACACGGAGCACGACTCGAGCCACCTCAGCATCTATTTGGCTCGGAGACAGCCTGGAGACGCCCCCCTGAGTCCCAGCATTTATCATATTTAGTTAGACTTTATGTGTGTGTAATTTGTGTTTATTTCATTGTATGCGGTTTGCCATTTTGATTGTAAGAGGGGCTTATGTGCAATTGGGACCCCGTGGGCCCCACGGGCCCCCCAGGCCCCATCCCATTGAGCCACCTCACCCATGGGCCCCATGTGGGGTCAGTCAACATGTCAAATGGAGGCTTCTAGATAGGTGGGCCAAGTGGGGGACAAGTGGCTTGGAAAGTCCAAGTTGGCCACCCACCCCACCTACCAAGTCCACCTTCCACCTCCTTGGTTCAAGGGCCACCCCCCCCTAAATATTGAAATGTATTTTGTGTGTGTGTGTGTCACACTCAATCCAGGCCACCCATTCCCATCCCCTAGATCCAACGGTGGACAATGGATGTGAGATGTAACACATAAATACTTGTAATTTCTCATTTTCATGAATTAATGCCATTTGATTCAAACAAATTCAAGAGCAAGGGCTAGTGCGCCCCCCTCTCCCCCTTGAAGCTGTGAAGGCTTCCATTCTGAGGTGTGACGCCTCGTGTATCGGTTCCGACGATCGCCGCCGCCGCCACGAGCCGCCACCGCACCGCCACCGCCATCAACGGAGTTCTGCCCGCGCAGTACCACAGAAGCTTCCACGAATTTTTTGTCTCAGCCACGAGCTCAGATAGATCTGGGAATTTTAGTGGATGTTCCAGAGATGTCAAGGACATCCCAAAAAATTTGGTTTGCCATTCCGATCTTGTTTCATATTTTTTAATTTTCGTCCACTCTTCCATTTTGGTTCTTCCAGAGTTCTGTCCAGATTCATCCCCGCCCTGAGTTTCATGTCTTAGGTCCACTTTTTGATTTCTGTAGGTTCGCCCAATTTTAATGGGGGTTCCATTCATCCATCCCTTCATCCACAATGTTTCTCAATTTTTGATTCTCCCATCTCATATTTTCTAAAATTCGTTCTCAGACCCATCTACAGTTCTGTCCACCTGTTCCCAGATCCGACCACCAGTCACCCAAATAATCATAACATATCTCCTCCACCTCCAAATCCAATTCCAAACATAATCCCCGTTCCGTGGTTTGATACCCTACAACTTTGAAGAAGAGCTCTAAGACTGAATCCAACTGTAAGTAGGCGGTCAACGGCCATTTACGGGAAACTGATGTGCTGATCTGATATTTTAGGAGCTGTGGAGCAGAGGATTGGAAAATTGTTAAAGCCCAGGTCTGCCCAGGTTCAGAAGAGTCCACTGGCCCTATATTGAAGGATTTTGAATCCTCTTTCCAACGGCGCTGGTTTCGTCTCATTCTGGCGACGGGGCTGACCTCAGCGGCCGTTTTCGCCGGAGCGCGGGCCTAAAAATAGCAACCAAACTCCGTGGGCAGCAACTTCAAAACTTGGGAATCGGGGCCGATCGACCCCCGATCGGTGTTTCCAGCCGACCGCCGTCCGTGGAGGCGCGCCACCAGGGCTCCCCATCACAGTGGGTCCCACTCCTGCAGATCCGGAGGCCAGCGCCATCCGTGGGCCCCGCGGGCCCGCAGAACCCGCCGTTCGGAAAGCACGAAAATGCGGAGTTCGGCACCGCCGGGCGACATCAAGATGCTGCCCGTCAACCCGAATTACGTGATTCCCGGGCTCCACATGTGACCTTTTACCTCCCTATGTGGAGTGGGTCAAATCTTTGTATTGCTGTGATATTGTTTAACCGGGAGTCCGTGATTCGGCCGGGGTTATCTTCGCCACGCCGGGTGCGTGGAGGTAAAGGTCTTAACTCCTTGGCGTTACATTGCTTAGCTAGTATACGGTCTTAGGCCGCTGCCGAGAGTGTAGGTACTAGCCCGTGTGTCCATGTCACCGCTGTGAGAGTGAGAGTGACCCGTCCCGTGACTCGATCCGAGTCCGGAAGTTGACTCGGACTACCGTTGACCTCCGCCGGTTCCTTAACCGCGCACGGTCCGTGCTTTCCCTCGCTTGGGACGACGAGTGAGCTTCCACTTCTGTTAGCGACGTTTTGCCACTACGAGCTCGTAGTGTCGGGCTTAGTGTCTCCCTGGTGTGTGCTGCTGGTCGCGTCTTCATCTAGAGTCTGAGGGTGGCACCTAATAGTGTCGTCTCCGGTGTCCGTCCCGCATCAGTTTGGTATCAGAGCCAGGTTGAGTCTAGGGTAGTCTTGCATATGTCTTGCATGCATCATGGTCTAAGTCGAGTCTAGGACCATCATTATTTTTAAAACAAAAAAAAAGTGTGTTTTAAATTGCATTTGCACCCTTTATTCGGTATCTTAAAAGGTGTTGTCCGAACGTTAGGCTACGCCTACCGGGAGGTCGCACACTTGCGGGAGTGATCATCAGATCGATTAACTCCGCCCCGTATCGGATATTGGTTTAGGTCTAAGTGCATCATTTAGTGTGTGTTTGCATTAGTCAGTGTCTTCTAGGTCGTGTGTCAGTTGCATGCCCACCCATCGAGGTACCCAATACTCGCCACCACCACCTATGGCGGATTCCCGGGCCCGTAGCTTCGATGAGTCCTCGACGGCCGAGATGTTCCGAGCCATTATGGAACGTCTTGACACGCGTATGGATGGCCTTAGTACGCGTATGGATGGCATAGGAACGCGTCTAGAAGTGCGGATGAAAGCCCTCGAGGATCGGGCCGAGAGTTCGGATCAGTCCATTCAGGGCCTAGTTGGGAGGATCGCAGTCCTAGAGAGGGGCCCAGTAGCGGCGCAACCCGCGCCGACGAATGGCCATCAAAAGCCGGTGCAGCAACCCGCTGTGCCAAGGGCTCAAGTGGAGAATGTTGGGGTTCAACAGGTGCATGTGGTGGATGATTATACATCTGATAATGATCAAGGGGGTAACGGTCGTCGTCATCAACGACGGAATCGTGATGACGAGGATGACAACCGCATTCTTAGGTGTGTGCGTGCGGACCCTCCCACTTTTAGCGGGTCCTTGCACCCTAGGGTGTATTTAGATTGGGAGGCCGACATGGACCGGTACTTCGAGTGGTTTGAGATGACGGACCACCGAAGAGTCCGATACGCAAAGATGAAGCTGCAAGGGCATGCCCAAACTTATTGGATCAATGTGGAGAGCCTGCTCAACCAGCGACGTCAACCCCAAATCGGTACTTGGGATGATATGAAAATCAAATTGAGGGAGAAATACCTTCCCGCCTCATATCGCCAACGTCTTATAGACAAGTGGCAAAGCATCGCCCAAGGGAACCGATCCGTGACCGAGTACACCGCCAAGTTCGATGAGTATTACTTGCGGTGCGGGGTCACGGAAGGGAGCACCATGACGATATCCCACTTTCGGAGAGGTCTGCGGCCCAATTATCAATATGAACTCTTTCGCCGCAATGCGACCACTTTGGAGCAGGCATATCAGATTGCTCTCGAATTGGAGCAGTTCAAGGCCGAGTTCGAGTCACCCCACCGGTTGGGCTCTTTTCCCCTTCATAGTGTCGAGCCCCGTGGCTCTTCTGGCACGTATCCGAGGGCCCCCATGGCTCGACCTCAGGAGCCCGCTCGTCTAGAGCCATTTGCTCCTAGGCCCCGTCCTCCACCCCCGAGGGACCTTCCTCGTCCCCAGCATCTTACGGCCCCACCCACAGCCCGTCCACCGGCACCCGCACCTCCTGCACGTCCTTTGTTGCCTACGCCTCCTATCCGTCGGGAGGATAAAGGTAAAGGACCTATGATTGGGGAGCCTAGTGGATCACGGTAGCAGTGTTATCGCTGCAATGGGTTTGGCCATTTCGCCAACCAGTGTCCCACCCGCCCATCTCTTCACATTGGGGACATACAGGCCGAGGATACCACCCCTACGGGCCTCGAGTTAGTCAGCTATGAGGCCGATGAAGAGCTAGCTGACGAGTACTATGAGATTGGAGGTGAGGCCCAGGATGCCCAGCATTCGGATGATACCCACGTGGGGGTCGTCAGATGTATCCTCACCCAGCCGCAGGTCAGTGATGACTGGCGACGGACTACAATTCTTCATGTATTCTGTAGGCTGGGAAAGCAAATTTGTAAGGTGGTCATTGATAGCGGGAGTTGTATTAATGCAATCTCCACGAACGTTATCGCCCGTCTTGGTCTCACACCCGTAGACCATCTTTGTCCCTATCAGGTATCATGGGTGGATACCACTTCCATTTCGGTCAGGCTACGGTGCTTGGTCCCGCTGCAGCTCCACTCCTATAGTGACGAGATCTGGTGTGATGTTCTACCCATGGAAGTGGGTAGTATCATTCTTGGTAGGCCGTGGTTATTCGACCGGGATGCCACGCTCCATGGCCGGTCGAACACCTGTACCTTCGACCACGCTGGCCAGCGGGTCACCCTCTAACCCGTTCGGCCCATGAGCCCATCAGTCAGGGGTCCTACTGGCCCTAGTACTCCGAAACCTTCCGTTCCCGGGCCTAGTACCCCATCCCCAGCTCGAGCTATGACCGTTACCTCTAGCCCAGGAGAGCCCTCGACGAGGAGATTGATGATGATTAGCTCCCGGGAAATGGAGCAGGAGCTTAGTCAGGGCTGTCCGGTGTTTGCCATTACAGTCCGAGAGGTGGGGCAGGACTCCGAGGGTGAGCTCCCACCCGAGGTTGTTCCCATTCTGCAGGAGTTTGCTGATATTTTTCCCGATGAGCTTCCCGAGGGACTCCCAACTATGCGGGATATTCAGCATGCCATCGACCTTGTTCCGGGCTCTTCCTTGCCCAACCTTCCACATTATCGCATGAGTCCCACGGAGCATGCCGAGCTTAAACGGCATGTCGATGAGTTGGTGCAGAGAGGGTCTATTCGGGACAGCATGAGTCCATGTACTGTACCCGCATTACTTGCCCCAAAGAAGGATGGCACGTGGAGAATATGTATTGATAGTCGTGCCATCAACAAAATCACCGTGAAGTACCGGTTCCCTATTCCCCACCTTGATGACATGCTGGACATGATGGCAGGTGCCACTATCTTTTCGAAGATCGATCTTAAGAGTGGCTACCATCATGTGAGGATTAGGCCAGGTGATGAGTGGAAGACCACATTTAAGACGAAGGACGGTCTATATGAGTGGTTGGTCATGCCTTTTGGGTTGACCAATGCCCCTAGCACTTTCATGCGGCTCATGACTCAGGTCCTTCGACCTTTCATTGGAGTCTTTGTAGTGGTGTATTTTGATGATATCCTTATCTATAGCCGCACCACAGGGGACCACTTAGACCACCTTCGGTAGGTCTGTCTACTTCTTCGGCGAGAGTAGCTATTTGCGAACCCACAGAAGTGTGCCTTCATGACACCTCAGCTTACCTTCTTGGGTTTCATTGTGTCTAGTACTGGGGTCTCCGCCGATCCGGAGAAGGTCCGGGCCATTGTTAAGTGGCCGGAACCCCGTACCGTTCATGATGTCCGCATCTTTCATGGTCTTGCGACGTTCTATCATCGCTTTATCCGCGGATTTAGCTCCGTCGCCGCCCTGATCACGGATTGCATCCGGAAGGGCACATTTGTATGGACCAAGGCCGCATCCGCCGCCTTCAAGGACATCAAGGAGCGCATGACCCAGACACCTATCCTTCGATTGCCTGATTTCTCGAAGGTGTTTGAGGTCTCTTGTGATGCGTCGAGTGTTGGGATCGGAGGAGTTTTGAGTCAGGAGTCCCACCCGATCGCATATTTCAGCGAGAAGCTGAATGACGCGAAACTGCGATATTCCACGTATGATAAAGAATTCTATGCAGTTGTTCAGGCTCTTAGGCATTGGAGGCACTATCTTTTACATCAGGAGTTTGTCCTATACTCCGACCACGAGACATTGAGGTACCTCCATTCACAAAAGAAGCTTAACTCGCGTCATAGTCGTTGGGTCGAGTATCTCCAGCAGTTCACCTTTGTGCTGAAACATAAGGCTGGAGTGGAGAACAAGGTGGCTGATGCCTTGAGTCGGCGAGCATGTTTGCTTACCACCATGAGTGCCGAGGTCATAGGGCTAGAGAAGATGAAGGAGGCCTATGTTGACTGTCCTGACTTCGGTCAGATTTTTGCCACTCTCCAGGCCGGACCCTCGAGAGATCATGATGATTATATGCTTTAGGAGGGTTACCTCTTTCGAGGTAGCAGGCTATGTGTTCCCCGAACTTCGGTACGAGATTTCTTAGTGTGGGAACTACATGCGGGAGGTCTAGCCGGCCACTTTGGTCGGAACAAGACTATTGAGGCAGTGGAGCATCGATTTTATTGGCCGAGCTTGAAGCGCGATGTTGCTAACATCGTGGCTCAGTGCCGTACATGTGCTACGGCCAAGATGAAGAAGCAAAGCTCGGGCCTTTATACGTCTCTACCCGTGCCTGATGCCCCGTGGCAGGATGTTAGTATGGACTTTGTTTTGGGATTGTCACGTACCTCCAAGAAGCATGATTCGGTCTATGTGGTGGTTGACCGTTTCTCGAAGATGGCCCTCTTTATCCCTTGCTCGAAGACTTCGGATGCTTCTAGGGTAGCCCGCCTATTCCTTACTCATGTGGTGTGCAAGTTCGGATTGCCTCGCACTATAGTGTCTGACCGTGATGTTAGATTCACTTCCTATTTTTGGAAGACACTATGACATATGATGGGTACTCACCTCAAGTTTTCTACTGCATATCATCCCCAGACAGATGGCCAGACCGAGGTAGTCAATAGGAGTCTAGGAGATCTTTTGAGGTGTCTAGTCAGGGACCGCATTGGGGATTGGGATCTCATTTTACCCATGGCTGAGTTTGCATACAATGATTCGGCAAATAGGTCTACCGGCATGAGTCCATTTGAAATTGTCACAGGTCGTAGGCCTAGGAAACCCGTTGACCTTGTCCCCATGCCTATCCATGCTAGAGTGTCGGAGTCGGCCGAGTCGTTTGCTAGGCATGTTAGGAGTTTGCATGATGACATCCGTCGTCACATTGAGGCCAGCAATGCACGGTACAAGGAGTTAGCCGATGCCCACTGACACCACCGAGAGTTCCACGAGGGCGAATACATCATGATCAGGGTAAGACCTGAACGGTTTCCCTCAGGAACCGTTAAGAAGTTGCAAGCTCGCGGAGCCGGTCCCTTTAGAGTGTTGAAACGCGTTGGATCCAATGCGTATGTTGTGGACCTGCCCGAGAAATATGGTATAAGCTCTACCTTCAATGTATCGGATCTTGTTGCATATAGGGACCCAGCGGTGATCCCTAGTGAGCCTTTTGAGCCATCTCCTCCCCTTGAGAGTGATCCCACACCTGAGTGTCCACTTCCACCTCCAGCCCCTTTTTCACGGCAGCGTGAGCATATAGATAGTATACTGGACGAGCAAGTGACAGTTACCAGGAGTGGATCTTACCCGCGCTACCTAGTGCGATGGAGAGGACGGCCCGCTACTGAGGACACATGGATCACACATGGCGAGTTGCAGTAGATTGATCCGGACCTTTTGGAGCGATGCAGACCCTTACTCGACAGGGTCAAGTTTCTCCCACCCGGGGAGAATTGGTGTAGACACCCGAGCAGTTGAGCGGCGCGATACGCCGAGCCACCGGTACCGCACACGGAGCACGACTCGAGCCACCTCAGCATCTATTTGGCTCGGAGACAGCCTGGAGACGCCCCCCTGAGTCCCGGCATTTATCATATTTAGTTAGACTTTATGTGTGTGTAATTTGTGTTTATTTCATTGTATGTGGTTTGCCATTTTGATTGTAAGAGGGGCTTATGTGCAATTGGGACCCCGTGGGCCCCACGGGCCCCCCAGGCCCCATTCCATTGAGCCACCTCACCCATGGGCCTCATGTGGGGTCAGTCAACATGTCAAATGGAGGCTTCTAGATAGGTGGGCCAAGTGGGGGACAAGTGGCTTGGAAAGTCCAAGTTGGCCACCCACCCCACCTACCAAGTCCACCTTCCACCTCCTTGGTTCAAGGGCCGCCCCCCCCCTAAATATTGAAATGTATTTTGTGTGTGTGTGTGTCACACTCAATCCAGGCCACCCATTCCCATCCCCTAGATCCAACGGTGGACAATGGATGTGAGATGTAACACATAAATACTTGTAATTTCTCATTTTCATGAATTAATGCCATTTGATTCAAACAAATTCAAGAGCAAGGGCTGGTGCGCCCCCCTCCTCTCTCCTCCCTCTCCCCCTTGAAGCTGTGAAGGCTTCCATTCTGAGGTGTGACGCCTCGTGTATCAGTTTCGACGATCGCCGCCGCCGCCACAAGCCGCCACCGCACCGCCACCGCCATCAACGGAGTTCTGCCCGCGCAGTACCATAGAAGCTTCCATGAATTTCTTGTCTCAGCCACGAGCTCAGATAGAACTGGGAATTTTAGTGGATGTTCCAGAGGTGTCAAGGACATCCCACAAATTTTGGTTTGCCATTCAGATCTCGTTTCATATTTTTTGATTTTCATCCACTCTTCCATTTTGGTTCTGCCAGAGTTATGTCCAGATTCATCCCCGCCCTGAGTTTCATGTCTTAGGTCCACTTTTTGATTTCTGTCGGTTCGCCCAATTTTACTGGGGGTTCCATTCATCCACCCCTTCATCCACAATGTTTCTCAATTTTTGATTCGCCCATCTCATATTTTCCAAAATTCGTTCTCAGACCCATCTACAGTTCTGTCCACCTGTTCCCAGATCCGACCACCAGTCACCCAAAAAATCATAACAAATCGCCTCCACCTCCAAATCAAATTCCAAAAATAGTCCCAGTTCCATGGTTTGATACCCTACAACTTTGAAGACGAGCTCTAAGACTGAATCCAACTGTAAGTAGGTGGTCAATGGCCATTTACAGGAAACTGATGTGCTGATCTGATATTTCAGGAGCTGTGGAGCAGAGGATTGGAAAATTGTTAAAGCCCAGGTCCGCCCAGGTTCAGAAGAGTCCACTGGCCCTAGATTAAAGGATTGTGAATCCTCTTTCTAACGGTGATGGTTTCGTCGCATTCCGGCGACGGAGCTGACCGCAGCGGCCGTTTTTGCCGGAGCGCGCGCCTGAAAATAGCAACCAAACTCCGTGGGCAGCAACTTCAAAACTTGGGAATCGGGGCCGATCGACCCCCGATCGGTGTTTCCGGCCGACCGCCGTCCGTGGAGGCGCGCCACCAGGGGTCCCCATCACAGTGGGTCCCACTCCTACAGATCCGGAGCCCAGCGCCATCTGTGGGCCCCGCGGGCCCGCAGAACCCGCCATTCGGAAAGCATGAAAATGCGGAGTTCGGCACCGTCGGGCGACATCAAGATGCTGCCCGTCAACCCGAGTTGCGTGATTCCTGGGCTCCACATGTGACCTTTTACCTCCCTGCGTGGAGTGGGTCAAATCTTTGTATTGCTGTGATATTGTTTAACCGGGAGTCCGTGATTCGGCCGGGGTTGTCTTTGCCACACCGGGTGCGTGGAGGTAAAGGTCTTAACTCCTTGGCGTTACATTACTTAGCTAGTATACGGTCTTAGGCCGCTGCCGAGAGTGTAGGTACTAGCCCGTGTGTCCATGTCACCGCTATGAGAGTGAGAGTGACCCGTCCCGTGACTCGATCCGAGTCCGGAAGTTGAGTCAGACTACCCTTGACCTCCGCCGGTTCCTTAACCACGCACGGTCCGCGCTTTCCCTCGCTTGGGACGACGAGTGAGCTTCCACTTCTGTTAGCGATATTTTGCCACTACAAGCTCGTAGTTGTTGACACCCGTTTTATACCCATAAGTCGGGTCATCTCCTTATTCATTCAATATGATGCTCCGAGTTGTTCGCTTTTCATCGAGTCTCCTGATCGGTTGAAACCTGTTTCTTGGGTCTTTTCCTGGATAAAAAATTGGCTCCCGGTGGCATTTCATTGGATAAAGCTTAGCAAAGCCCTTCTCTCCTTTCTTGAATCTCAATGCTAAATAACAGTCCCAGACAGGTGCGTCACTTCCTTCTAACGGATGGATCTTAGACCGTTACTCTTTGAAGAGTCCTAGGGCTTAAAGCCACGTGTTCAGTGCTTATCCTGTTGAATCCACGTTGATAATAATGGTCTGTCGTGCAGCCGTTGCTTCCCTATGACGCCCTATGCCTTGACCGTCATTTCCTTGAAGAGTCCAGCTTGTTGGGGCTTCTTTCCGTTGATCTTATCTCTTTGGATAAGGTTGAAAATAGCGATCGTTCCTTGATGCGTTACTTCCAAGTGGCGGTCTATCGTGCAGCCGTTACTTCTTTCCGGGTGTCCTGGCAGTTCAGGCCTTTTCTCTGCTACTCCGTGTTTGAGATAAGAACATGGATTGACCTTATCTCTTTCTAATCTGATCCTCAGGACTTCCCGTTTGTTTCTTTGGACTCTTGGTGATATTATCCTCAAGGATTTGCTAAGACTTATCCCTTTTTTCCTGCTGAATTATCCTCTACTCGACCTACGAGTTTTGAGGGTCTATAAATAGAACCCTTGAATTCATGGCCAAGGAGGAGGAGATTTTGATTCACGACGAAGTGCTGCCGAACCCAGGAGCCATCTTCATCCAGGAGGAGTTGCTTCCCACGTCCATCCATCTTCCAGTCAAGGGAGTACTTTTGTTTTGATCTTTCAAGTTCATCTTTGCATGCTTGAGTTCTTCCTTGGTCTTTCCAAACAAAGCATTGTCCCTCCTCCTCCTCCATGTTTTTCACTGTTGTTCTAAGCATACAAACATCCTCCCAACTTTTAAAAACGCCCAGAGGGGTTAAAAAACCAAAACTCCCCGGTAATTCCCTCTCCTTTTGATGTTCTTAAATTCTTTAAGAATTGATGCTATGCTTGCGAAGAGGGCTGATTGAGGTTGTCTTATCTTGTCTTTTCTACTTCTTTGGCAGGTTTACAGGTTCATTAGCACGAGGCCCAAGTCTTCTAGCCGGCTGGAAGAGTTGGAGTTAAAAGAATTCAAGCTTTACTACTGCAGGTTATCTGACGGTCTGGTGCAGGCGCGTCACTATCTTCTGGCGGTCTAGGGTGAGACCGTTACTTCAAGCAACGCACGGGTCTCTGGCCGTTACTTCAAGCTGATCTGCAGGCTTTCCTTGGTTTTCTCTCCCGTGGGCGGGTGCTTCATCCACCTATTTCCAAGGTATATTCGAGTCTTTGACTTGTGTTTACTTTGGTGGCGATCACATCTTTCCTTGGTACTGGGCAATAGCTATTTCCTTCATCACATCTTTATTTCCTTGCTTGTTCCACCCCAGTGGTGTGTTTTTATTTACTCCTTGCTCCACGCCCCGGCGTGTGTTTTTCCTTTTTCCTTAGCGTAATTTGATTGAGATAGCATGCCCATGCTAGAGCTAGCTATGATTGCCTAGGTTCATGTTCACATGTTCATAGGTTTGAGCAGATCTTTGATTGCTTGTTTGTCATCTTGCCATATTACTTAGCAAACCTCATAAGTAAGATCAAAGATAGGCAAATAAATATCAACAGATAATTTTTTGGCGATCACGGTGGGACAACTTGTGCCAATCGTGCTTTTGATTCTTGTTTAAACCTGCCATCATCTGCTTGTTCAGTCATCTTTTGTTTCTTTCGTTCATTGATCATCCTGGTTTTCTGAGTCTTCTGACGGTCCTGTGTCCACGCGTCACAGTCTTCTGACGCAGGGGCATTAGACCGCCGCTTTCATCTTGCTGTGTGAGCTTTACGGGCTTTCTGGTTACTTATGTTAGTTTTTGGCTCCCTGGCTCATATGACGGTCTAGTCTCCCTGCGTTATATATTATCCGGCGGTCTGGCCTTCGACCGTTACTTCTTTCTGACGCAGGGGCCTTCGACCGTTATTCTTCTGGCAGGTACGCATCCGAGGTGCATTTATTTCCGCAGTTTGTGCTGTGATTTGTTGCTTGGATGACACTTGGCCCTCCTCTTGCTTTGCTCATATTTGCATGTTATGGTGTGCACTATTGATTGTTAGATTGTTAGGCTAGACTTTGCATGCACTCCGGTGCACATAGGGTCATTCATCTCTTCATACATTAGATTGCATTTTCCTACCTTGTTGTGAGGACCTCTCGTCTCCATATTCCTTGGGGCCGACTAGGAAATCACAGCAGGGACCTCCATAAGTCCCCGCGAGCCGTGGATTCCCACACGGACGCCGGGCTGGTTGTACCTTTCCCACCCTGTGTCTAGGGTTGCATAAGTGATTGAGTGGTTACACTTAGAGTCAAACCAAGTCCTATATCCATCTCCTACTAGGGACCTATTGTTGAGAGCACATATCAATCAATTCACTAAGGTTCCAAAGGAGAAATCATAAGAATATTGTCGCATCATTCTAAACAACTTGCTTGATTCTTGAGTGTCTTCATCTCTTATCACTTGCATCTTGTTAGAACACCTAAGATTGATTGCTCATTGTGTGTTTTGTGTTGGTTGTTTTTGCATTTTCCAAGGTTGTCCGTTGCATGTGGAGTTGCTTTCGTCCGTTTGAGTCATCTTCTCCAGTCGCTTCTTCCTTCACTTTCTATTCCAATCCCCTCTTCGAATCCACCATGGCATCCTTCAATCCTCCGCGCTCACAAGAGGAATCTCTCCCTCAAGGGCTCCTTGAAAACCCCCCTAGGGTTGCTACCTTTCCTTCCGGAGAAGGGACTGCCCCTCTCCCGTCTTCCACGTCTGTGGGAGGTAGTCAAGGTACCCCTTCTCTCGCTACTCCTTCCGCGGGCTCCGTCCTTCACATGATGGCCCAATTGGACCCGGCTCAACTTCAAGTCCTATACCAAGCTATGCAAGGGTCCAACGCTCCTCCCTCCGCCGCCATTCAAGGTCAATCTAATCCTTCCATTATCGGGCCGTCCGTTCAGCCCAATCCGATTGACCTCACTCCGGTCCAACCTCGGACCATCACTTTTGCCGGCATGGAGATGGGCCAATCTTCCAATTCAGCCCATCAGTCTTTTGATAAAGGGAAATCGCCTATCCCTTCTTTTGTCCAGGTGGATCATCATAATTCTGGTTCGGTGGCTTCACAGCTTCTCATGAACCCTTCTGATTTCTTACACTCAGCAAGGGGCGGCCCAAACTCACTCCCATCCGGGTCTATCTCAGGCTCAATATCCTTCTTACGGGCCCCCTATTTCCACTGTCTATCCTTCTACTCATGCCTATGGGCCTCCCCCGTCTGCCACCGTCATTCCATCCGCTCCTCAACAATCGGCATCCTTCGCTACCCCTGCTCCCTCCCAAGAGCAGGACTTGCTTAACAAGTGGGCCGCCATGCAGCAACAACTTGACTTCCTCCAGAAAAGGGTTGGCCCACAATCCTTGGCCGATATTCCTATTCCGAGCTTCCAAAACATTCGGTTCCCTCCGCAATCTGAGCTCCCTAACTATCGCAAATATGATGGGAACAGCAATCCCTTTATCCATGTGAGGGATTTTCTATATGAGTCAGCGCAATTCCAGTATGATGATCGCCTCATGGCGTACTTGTTCCGCCGATCCTTAGATGGAGTTGCTCTGGAATGGTTTTATTCTCTGCCACTGGAAGAGGCCGAGAGTTTCAAGGTAGTTAAGGACAAGTTCATTCAGCGATTTCAAGACAGGGTCGGGCCAGAATATTCATTTACAGATCTAGTAGCAGAGAAGATGAAGCCGGAGGAAGACTTCGCCACCTATGCAGACAGATGGAGGCAGATGGCCGCCAGAGTGCCTGGCCATATTCCGAGGAAGAGAAGGTCAAGTTACTGATCTCCAATGCCACGCCGACTTTCCGCAACATCCTGGCAATGAATGACATAGCTAACATGCATCAACTCTACAGCCGGGCGCGCTTCATACAGACTCAATTCAAGGACTCCCCTATCCATTCTCTATTCGAAAACCAAAAGCCCAAGTACCACAAGAAACCACAAGGGCCGGTTACTGAGGGGGTCCAAACAAATGAGCAAGTACAAGCCGTTGCTTTTCCATATCAGGCCGCACCTTTCCGCTACAATCAAAACCCCCGCAATCCACAAAACTCCACTCCGCACAACTTCCAGGCCACTCCACAAAACACTCCCCCCGCCTTCACCATTCCACAAAACGCCTTCACCACACCACAACAACCATCACCACCATCACAATACCATAACGTCCCTCCACCCAGCGGCTACAGCAACAACAATCCAAACAGCAAGCGCCCGGCTCCCAGGAGAGCCCAGTATCCTCCGTTGCCCGAGACACTTACGGATATTTTCTCGGCACTTATGTCAGTAAATGCAATTCAACTTCCTCCGGAACGGCCTGTTTGGAACCCGGCGGTTGATCAAACCAAATATTGCATGTTCCATAGGCAGCCAGGCCATACCATAGAAGGATGTTATCAGTTCCGAGATCTGGTATATGACCTTCATGAAGGGCAGAGAATCGACTGGGCCGAAATGCATAGGGCCATTGTGGAGATTAAAGAGAAGAGGAGGCAGCCGCAGGGGCAGCAAGTGCAGCAGCATCAAGCACCGCAGCCGCAGCAGCCGCCACAACAACAGCAACCACAGCAAGTGCAAGACCTAGGCATCCATCAGAATCCGATGCCGAATCATCCACCCGCTCCTCAGCAGCAGCCGCCGGCACCAGCACAAGTTAACATGGTTCAACCACCGGCTCCCAATGCCGGGTGGTCTTTTGATGATGATGGCGCCGCACCGCAAGTAATGGCCTTCCACCACAACCTCCGCAACCCTTCCTTCATCCTCCCCAGGCAACCAACACCTTCTCCGCTCATCCTACCATCCACACCCGCTCCAGCCAACCCTCTACCGCTCTCCATCCCATCATACCCTCCAACACTTATCCCCCTCGCCATCGTCACACCATCCCCTAATCCTTCACCCGTTCTCAAACACCCACTAGCCTTCCCGCCACCTGCATCGACATTCGTCACCACCTTGCCTTCCACCAATCCCTCACCTATCATCCACTCACCCCCCATTAACCTCGCTAACCCCACGCTCCACCAAAACACCTCCCCCACACAGCCTATCCCACTCATCCACCCTGCGGCACCCGTCACACTATCTTCAGATGCTGCGGCAAACTGTGCCTTAAGAAGCGGAAAGATGTTCCATCGGAATTACATTACTGCTTCCAATCCCCAGTCCACCCAGCCAACGGCCGAGCAAGAAGAGGCTGAACCTCTGCCGGGTACTCAATATGACTTGCTACATCACCTGGATAGAGTACCCGCTAAGATATCCGTGTTGGAGTTAATCAAAAGGTCCACCCTTCATCAGGATGCACTGAGGGACTTCTTGCAGAAAGTAATGGTTAGCGAAGACATGGCAGTCGACAGTTTACCAACGGCATTGGCAACTATTTCCAAAGGGCCGGCAATTACATTCTCAGAAACCGAGCTTGCACCTCCAGGGGCTCGACAAAAGCCGCTCTGCATAACAATTACCCTGAACAAAGTCGACATTGAAGCAGCATTGGTTGACACCGGGGCCTCAATTAATGTTTGCCCACTTAGTACCCTCCGAGCATGCAACATATCGAAGAGTTACTACAGCCTACCCCCACTACTATAGCAGCATATGACAACTCAAGGCGAGCATGTCACGGGGTGATCACCATTCAGGCGGAGCTCGGTCCCCTCACTATGGCCGTGGAATTTTATGTTCTCGACATCGACCCTATGTTCAAGGCTATCTTGGGTCGTCCCTGGATTGACACGCTTGGCGCCGTACCCTCCACCGCACATCAGTGCGTCAAATTTCCCTTTCAAGGGAGGGTCGTCAAAGTTAAAAGCTTGGCCACGGTACAGACGGTCAAGGCCCTCTCAGATCAGGTTCTTCCCACACTATGGCCGAGTAGCCGGCCCGTCATATCAGTGCTTGATTTGAACTTTCCTTGGGCTTACACATCTCCCAAGCCCATCACTACTCCAGTCAATGTCAAAGTGAAGCCACAGATCCGAGATTCAAAAGGGTGGAATATCATATTGAAACTGGGCTATCAACCGGGGAGAGGCCTCGGGGCGCAACTGCAAGGAATGACTAAACCCATACCTAAGGGAAAGAAAATGGGCAGAAGAGGCCTCGGTTATAAGGAAACAACATTATCTATGATTGGTGATTCTGGGCCACTTACATGGGATTATCGTGAGCACTTTGTCAGGGGGCCTCTCCAGCCCGGCACATTAGCTCCAAAACTGGTGCAGCCAAGAAGGGATATAGTTTTTCCAATTGCCAGTCCACCTTCCCTGCCAGGAAGGTCAAATGGTGACATGCTCGACTACAGTCAGGCCTTGCGAAGGATCTTTTCTGAAGAAGATCGCCAGAAGCAGCAAGAGGTTCGGCTCGTACAGTGGAGGCCGAAGAAGCAACCCGCGGTTAAAATGTAAAAAGTGGGGAGCTCTCCGATTGTTTTCTCTTGGTCTCCCTCATGCTTCCAATCCATCTTGCAACAAAGGGAGCCCATACCCCGTCTTCCTCCTGTCATGATAAATCCAACCATCATCGATCCACCGGAGATTCGATTCATCCCTTGTGCTCGCGGGAAGTGCCCGCGTATTGATCTGTCCACTCTACTCACTCCTCTCTCCCACAATGCTCAGCTCCATGAGATGTGGTTGTCTTCTGCTGATCCTTTCTCCAATCGCATCCTTTCCGAGATGTTCCCCATGCAGCTCCCACCTCCTCCGTCTTGCTGCATAGTCTCTACTGATCTCCAAAAAAAAAACGTCAAATTTAAAACGGAGATTTCAGTGGAAGATTACGCTGTCCTGTCTCCATTCTCCTCCTCCCAGGGGCACGAGTCCCCTGCTCCTTCCCTTCCACTAAGCCTTCTCTCCCCTAGGTTAGGATTAGGGTCTAGTGAGTCTAAGGAAGTAGAGTCAGTTAGGTCTAGAGAAGTAGGGTCTTGTTCTAGGGCATCCAACCCTTCCCATTCTGAGCCGCGCTCGCTTGCGCATCCTTCCCGATCTGTTCCTGATAGGTTCTTGCAAGATTTGGCTCAGCGATGTCATGCTCTTCTGAAGTGTCCGGAATTCGTCGCCACGGCGATTATGATTGAAGATGAAGAGGAAATAGAAGGAGAATGGAGCGATGACGGATTAGGCGTCTATGAGGTTTTGGATGAGAAGGATCCAATAGATGAAGACAACGATGTAGATGACACTGCCGATTTATATGCACAAGGATTAAAGAGATTCGACCAGCCGTCGACGGCAGTGGATGAACCTACAAAGGAAATCAACTTGGGAACAGAAGAAGACCCAAGGCCTATCATTATTTCAGCTGATCTCCCGCCGCAGGTAGAAGAAGATCTAATTAAGGTTCTAAGGGAGTACAGCGATTCTTTCACCTGGTCTTATGAGGACATGCCAGGTCTTGACCCCTCCTTAGTGGAACATCGACTCGTGCTTAAACCAGGGGCAACACCTGTTAAACAAAAGTCAAGAAGATTTCACCCCCACATGGCCTTAAGGATCAAAGAAGAAGTCGATAAGTTATACAAGGCCAAGTTCGTCAGAGTAGTCTTATATCCCCAGTGGGTGGCGAACATAGTCCCTGTCTCAAGAAGGATGGAAAGTGCGCATATGCATTGATTTCAGGGACTTGAACAAAGCATGTCCCAAAGATGATTTCCCACTACCTCATATAGACGTCCTAGTGGATAACACTGCCGGGTATGAAGCTCTGTCGTTTATGGATGGGTACTCGGGCTACAATCAAATCCGTCTCGCCCCGGAAGATCAAGAGAAAACTTCCTTCACCACGCCCTGGGGCACGTATTGTTATGTGGTTATGCCGTTTGGGTTGAAGAACGCAGGTGCCACCTATCAAAGGGCGATGATGGCCATTTTCCACGACATGATGCACATATACATGGAAGCTTATGTGGATGACATCTTGGTGAAGTCAAGGACAAAAGAAGAACACCCCTCTATTCTGGCTAAGGTGCTGCAGAGAGCCAGGGAGTATAAGCTTAAAATGAATCCGAAGAAGTGTGTATTCGGAGTCTCTTCAGGGAAGTTGCTAGGGTTCATAGTAAGCAAACGGGGGATCCAGATTGATCCTAATAAAGCACAGGCCGTCATGGACATGCCTCCGCCGAAGAACATTACGGAACTTCGAGGACTGATTGGTCGGCTGCAATTCATTAGAAGATTCATATCTCAACATTCTCAAAGGTGCCGCCCGTTCTATGAATTGCTTAAGGCGGGAGTCAAGTTCGAATGGAATCAAGATTGTCAAAAGGCCTATGAGGACCTCAAAGGGTACCTGTCCAATCCCCCGGTTTTGCAACCTCCTGTCCCTGGGAAACCCCTAATCCTATATATCTCGGTTATTGAGGACTCCCTAGGGGCGGTCTTAGCACAAGTGGATGGCGAAGGGAAAGAGCGGGCCGCGTACTACCTCTCTCGGTTGTTTAATCCAGCTGAATCCAAGTACACCGCTATGGAGAAGACTTGTGCCGCCTTAGTGTGGGTAGCTCAGAAGCTTAAACATTACTTTCTCGCCCACCCAGTTAGGTTGATCTCTAGAATGGACCCGATCCGTTATCTCCTAGAAAAGCCCGTCCTTTCTAGTAGGTTAGCTCGCTGGCAGAGCTTCCTCTCTCAGTTTGACATCACCTTTGTCGTTCAGAAGGCAGTCAAGGGATATGCCATTGCTGAGCATCTCGCACATCTTCCCATTCCTCATACCGATTCCATTCAGGACGATTTCCCTGATGAGCATCTCTCTGTCCTTTCTCATCATCCCTTCTGGTCTCTGCACTTCGACGGTGCACTCAACTCCCAAGGCCAAGGGATTGGGGCTGTCTTGCTTACTCCAGAGGGAGTAACCATCCCCTTCGCTTATCAACTTCGCTTCCCTGCTACCAATAACATCGCTGAGTATGAGGCTCTCCTGGCCGGCTTGAAGCACGCCTATCTCCTAGGCGCGCGTTATTTGAACATTATAGGAGACTCTCAGCTCGTCCTACGGCAAGTTCTGTCAACTTACCGTACTCGTGACCCTAAGCTCAAACCTTATCAAGATTTGGTCACGCTCCTCGCTAAGCGATTCCGTAAGCTCATCTATATCCATACTCCTCGTTCTTTGAACATTCTAGCTGATGCTTTGGCATCCCTTGCTTCCTCCTTATCCTTCCCCCTCAGTCGTAGTACTGAGACCATCGTCGTCCAGAGATTGGACGCACCCTCCATTCAAGATCCTTGGTTCATCAACCTCAGGAAATTTGTAGAGGCGAAAGTTGAGAAGGAGGATCTCAAGGAAGTTTCATTAACAGAACTAGAGGAGATTCTGGACGAAGAGAATTACCTTGGTATCATGAAATCGAATTATTTTGCAAAGAAGGGTCGTTCCCAGAAGGGGCAAAGGCTGAGCAGCGTAAAGCAATAAGAAGAGCCGCCGCAAGGTACACTATCATTGCAGGAGAACTATATAGGCGCGCTACTAATGGAATGCTCATGAGATGCTTGGATGATGTAGAAGCTTGGAAAGTGGCTGAGGCAGCCCATTCAAGTGAGTGTGGAGGTCATGTCAATGGCCAGGCTCTAGCAAAGAAGATCCTTAGGCAGGGCTACTATTGGCCCACTCTAGAGGAAGATTGCTCCCTCTATGTCCGGAGGTGTCTTAAATGCCAACTCCATGCTGATAAAATTCACTCTCCAGCTTCATCCCTCCATCCTATGACTGCTCCTTGGCCGTTCTCTATGTGGGCTTTCGACGTCGTCGGCCCACTCGGTGATCCTAATTCTCAGATCAAGCAGAAATCTTTCATCCTCACCGCCACTGAGTACTTCACCAAATGGGCTGAAGCCGAGGCGTACGCAGAAATCAAAGCTACAACGGTGTGCCGCTTTATCATGAAGAATATCATCTCGCGGTTCGGAGTACCAAGCAGCATCATCACCGACAACGGACCCCAGTTCGTCTCCCAAGAGCTTAAGGACCTATGTAAGAAGTTCAATATTGCACTGCATCATTCATCTCCATATTACCCTCAAGGCAACGGTCAAGCCGAGGCCACTAATAAAACCCTTCTTAAAATCATTAAGAAAACATGCGAAGCACATAAATTTTCTGATTGGCCTGAAAGATTGGTGGAAGCTCTGTGGGCTTACCGCACCTCCGTCCGCACCCCTACGGGACAAACTCCCTACTCTTTAACTTATGGGATGGAGGCGGTGCTCCCATATGAGATCTTAATCCCTTCTCTTAGAGTGCAGCTCGATAAGGAACTTAATCTCGATGAACGTCGAGAGGCGTTGCTGGTCCAGCTAGAACTCTTAGATGAGAAGAGGATGAATGCGGCCGATCACGTTTCTGTTTATCAAAAGAGGGTTTCGCGCTATTTTCAAAAGAAGGTAATCGAACGAAAATTTTGTAAGGGTGAAATTGTTTTGAAACGCAAATTCATTCGGTCTGCAGGTCCTAGGTCCAAGTTGCAACCTAACTGGGAAGGGCCGTTTGTAATAAAAGAAGCGTATCCAGGGAATGCTTATCGTTTAGTAAACGTGGAAGGTGAGGAGCTCTCTCACCCGTGGAATGGGTTGTATCTTAAGTGTTTCTTTCCTTAAAAATCTAAACCATGTGCTTTTCCGGCAATAAGAAATGCCTCCCTATCTTCAAAAGAGAGTCTTGAGTAAGGCAAACACACACTACACGACGCCCCTGGTCGGGTTCCTTGTTTAAAAAGACACCGTTTTTCCTTGGCCATGCTTTGGGGGAAAGTCAAAGTCCCTGTCCGTTTCATTCTTCGGCTGCATCCAGGGGCAAGGAGTAAATAAGGAGGAGACAACCAATCCAAACTCCCTAACGAGAAGAGGTCTCAAATAGGGGCAAGTCCGTTATGACCTGACTCCACAAGAAAGGAAAGAAAAGAAAAGAAAAGGAGTGCTCTTTACCATGAAATCAAAAGCATCATCTCAAGGTCTGTGAATGAATTCTCAAAAGCTCCAAAAGAAAAAGAAAATTAGGCATGACAAGAGTGGCAGTACAGTTCCCCGCGGGACGTTATGAGCCCGGTCGCATGCATGCCTAAGTGGATAAAGGTTCGATGACGGACATAAAAAGCCCCGGCACAACAGACCAAATCTCTAATAAGGTTGCACGGTGAGGAATCAAGTTCTAAAAACTTCCATATCTGGCCTAAGCTTACCCCCATGTTCTTTTTTCTTTTAGGACTGAGACGAGTACCCTAGGTATGGCGTTGGTAAAAACACCGTCACAATGACCAGGTCTCGGCCAGGGGTTGTCACACTATTTGCACGCCGGTCTCGAGGCTCAAGCTAAAAACAAGGGAGGTCTCGTGTTGCTAGAGAGGCACTGGTGTTTCAAAATCCAAAAACAACAAATATTTCTCAAAATCCAAAAATAAATCAAATCAAATATTTTCAAAATCCAAAAACATCAAATATGTTTCAAAATCCAAAAACATCAAATATGTTTCAAAATCCAAAAATAACAAATATGTTTCAAAATCCAAAAAAACATCAAATATTTTCAAAATCCAAAAAAACAACAAATATTTTTTTTCCCAAAATTCAAAACATTTAATATTTTCCAAAACCCCCAAAATACCATCATATGCATAGCATGCATCGCATTTTCATTATGTTTCCGCTTATTTAATAAGGCTCCACCCCTTGACCAAATATCAAGAAACGGTCATTATCTAACTTGCTTCAAGGCAAGGGGTTGAGTCTAAGAACAGAGCTAACTTGTTTCATGTCTAAGTGTGTGCAGAGTACAGGAACAAGCCCAAAAGCAAAAACAATCACAACTATGCAGGTTCAGGTGTGTAACGCGCCAGCATCAGACCGTTACAGTCATGTAACGGGCCCATCTCTGACCGTCACTTCCTTCAGGCGTGGGCCTTCGTCCTTTCGTTGAACCATCATTATGACGGTCTGGAGACCTACCGTTACTTAAAAATAACGGCTCAAGACACATCCGTCATATCCTTCAGAGACTGGGCTCTTGATTACTCCATTCTGACGGCCTATCGCAGGACCGTCATTTCCATATAACGGCCCAGAGTACATCTGTTATATCCTCCAGAAGCCCCATCTGGTCACATCATTCTAGCCTTCCACATGATGGAATTCAAGATCATTTAACTAGGGCAATCTTATCTCACTCAAGCAAAGATTAATGAAATATAAATCTTGATAAAATCAAATTTGATTGTCAATAACATAAATATCTCTCATAAACAAAAAGAAAATCAAGGTACATTCAACTTCTTATCCGCAAGAGGGCGGATTCTTCTCAACTCTTTCAAGTAATCTCGGCGTGTTTCGTCGTTCTCTTCAACTTCTGCTTGCCACGGACGCACCTTGCTGATCTCCCACATGGTCAGCGCGTTCCGGATCGCTCTTTCATCTTCCTCGGTCCCCATCTTCCTAGGTAGAAGGGGAGGGTAGTGTGATAGTGAAGAAACGCTGATTCGAGGTGATCCGATCTGAAGATGGCATCGGTGCGGGTTGTAGATCGCCATGGTAGTGTTCCCTACTAGCTGGAGGTCGAGGCCTTGGCGCCGCGGTATTTTGAGAAGAGCATTTCGGAGGACTCTTGGTCGCATGATGAACTTGTCCATTGGTAAAGTGTTGAAGAAGAGGCGCCATTCATCCCGAGTTTTCTTATCCGCTGTCTTGCATTCAACCTGAGGAGAATATCCAAATGCCCCTCCAATAAAGAAGAGAGGGTGGCTCCCGAAGAGTCGGCTTGCAGAAGTTATGTCTTCCTTAGGAAGGAATTTGACTCTCACTCCTATCCAGCACTCAAGGAGTATCATGGAACCAAACAAAAGCCCTCCTAGGCACGCCGAGCTTAGTCCTTCATAGAGGTATGAGAGGACCGCTTGAGAGATAGACATACCCCGCCACAGCCCGCTAATAATACCAAGGTTTTGGATATCTAAGAGGTGGTCGGTAGTGGTAAAAAGAAAGACTCCACACAAGCAAACCGCTACCGCCTTGGCTATTGCTTCATGTCTCTCCCACTTATTTTTACAATGAGACACTATCCATTGGGCCAAGGGTATCAGGTGAACGTGGTGTGGGCTGATCATGGTCCTCACGTCCTTCGGGTTATGAATGAAGTCACTTAAAATTAAGGACGGGTCAATAGGCTCTATTGTGTAGCAAACCCGGTCCTCATCCCCCACCTTGGTCTTAGGAAGGGCTAGGTAGGTTTCTACCTCCTCCAATAGGACGGTTGCTTCAAAGGAAGGAAAGATGAAAGTATGAGTTTGTGGATGCCATAATTCCACAAGTGCTGAAAGGCTTGGCCAATCGAAAGACAATTTCTGGAAATTCTTGCCTAAAACCAAGAGAGGTTGGAGGTGCCATGCTTTGAGGATGGATGTGACCTCTATGGGAAGTGCCTTTACCATGGGAGCCACCCACTTTAGATTGGAATAACACCTTGGGCCGGGAAGGGGCTTGAGAAAAGAAAGGAGGAAGTCATGAAAAGAACAAGTGCAGCAAAATTCTGAACTTTGGATGAAGTTATAAGTACTTACCACCCTTTGGACGTTAGAACTTAAGTGCTTGGGAATTGAGGTTAGCCGTTGGAGCTCTCCATGTTCCTTCCTTGCAGCTTTAGGGCCGGTGTGGGCTTTCTCCTCCATAGCCATCACCTCGAAGCTCCTCTTCATCATGTTTTCTGCCCTTTGGAGGAGCTCTTCAAACCCTAGAACAGGGGTTTTAGCAAAGCTGCGATTTTGATTAAGGTTTTAAGTTGCCAAGGCTTGTATTTAACTTTGGAAGGGTAAGACTCGGGCTAGAAGGCTTTATCTTCAATTAGGATAAGTCCTAGCGATGGTTTAAGTGGCTAAACCTCGGGTTTTTAGTTATCTCGGCTCAATCCGATTCGGATTGCGACCCAGATTATAACGGTCAATCGAGCGGCCGTTACTTCACTCCGACGCGCCATCACTCGACCGTCGCATTCTCTGTGGGTTTCAGTTCCCCGAATCATGTTCTGTGGAGAGTAACGGTCTAAGGGTCTAGCGTCGCTTCCTGTAACGCTCTGTTCCTGAGCCGTCACATTCTCAGCCACTTGGTTCTTTCTCTTCTGGGCTAAAACGCTTCCTGACGGTCTTGCTTCTGACCGTCTCTTGATTCTGACGCATCCCTTTCGGACCGTCACATTTTCCTGCTAGTTGCCCTGCCCAACTAACGTTCTGCCATGATCAACGGTCTGACCCTTGGCCGTTATTTGCCTCTGACGCACCATCAATTGGCCGTCGCTTATCCTGAAGCCCCACAGCCCGTGTGGGCCTCTGATGATTAACGGTCTCTCACCAAAGCGTCACTTGATTATGACGGTCAGATCTTGGACCGTCACTTTCTCTGCTGCTGGGTTTAAGCTATTCCTTTAATCCTTGACTAGACCTGGCGGTCTTTCACATTTATACACCTCATCTTCTTCCCATTTTCATACATGCATTCCGGCATACATCTCATTCATTCATCCACATTTCATCCATCCTGTACATTTCACATTCATTCATGCACGCTCGCATCAAATTAAAACCAAACAGAAAAATGAAAAAGATAATTTCATTCCATTTTTGCTAAAAGTTATATGCAAATAAAAAAACATAAAAAAGGCATCATTCGGCCGGCTTATCCGCCGGGCCACCCTCATCCTCTCCACCCTCGGGTTTCCTGGGTGGCGGTGCTATGGAAGCACTCTCCTCCTGCTGTCCTCTCTCTGCCCTCTCATTCCTCCGCTGGGCGGAGGAGCTGACGAGGAAGTCCCCTACTGAGCCGCTAGGGGCAGCGCTCCTATGTATCCCACTCTGGGAGGTACCTCGCTCCGGTCCCCGGCCGATCATCCGCACCGTCCGCTCCAATGTCCGCAGCTCGATCTTCAGTGTGAAGATCTGACGCCGCGTCTCCCGTGCCTCGGTCCGGTAGCGATCCAAGTCGGCCGTCCCGATCCGAAGCTCCTCCACCTCAGCTCGCGCCTGCGCTAACTCCTTCCGGAGTTGTTCCATCTCTGGATCATCTGGCCGTCGCAGGGTCTCCGCTCTCTGCCGGGCCATCTCTGCCCGTACCAGCTCCGTCTCCGCTCGGGCTCGATCAGTCTCGGCCCTGCTTCTCTCTACCTCGGCTACTGCTGCTGCTAGATCCCTCGCCTGTAGATTGCATTTTCACATCATTAGTCATAAAGCATTTAATTAGGCATAATCATAAGTTTTTAGTCTCTTACCCGCTCCGCGAGGGTGGCCTCCGCCTCCTCGGCCCGGGCAATTGCCCGAGCAAAGTCAGCATCCCGCTCGGTCCTATCTCCCGCAGGCTGCGAGGAAGACGATGGGGCATCCGGTCCAGCACGTTGGGCTCCCTCAGCCCGCTGCATTTAGAAGTCATAAGTTAGTTGACATTTGCATTTGCATCATCATAATCAAAGCATTAGCATCATTCATAATTATGTAGAAAGCATTTAGTCTCACCAAGAGCTCCAGGGCAGACCGGTACCCATCCCGCTGTTGTATGGTGGAGTGGAGTAGCCCTTCTAGCTCGGCTATCCGTCCTTCTGGATCTAGCTGCATTTAGAAAGCATAAGTCAGCATCCATCATCTTGCAGGTTCATATAGAAAGGTTTTTAGGTTTAGAATTGCATACCGGTCGTCGGGTACCTCGGTATACCCGGTCGCCGTAGTATCGAGCGAAGGCCTTCAGGTAGGCCTCGTCGCTCTCGTCCCGCTCTTTCACGGCCCTGCCTCGCTGCCTCCAGTCGAGGACGTACTTCGCCTTCCGGGCGCGCCAATCCACACTCCCACTGATGCCCCTCGCCGATTTGCCTGGGCGGTCATCGTTGCGATGCGGAAAGGTCACCTCGGGCTGGTGTAGTCCCCGAGTCCGCAGGATCAGCCTGTAGTGCAGAGGCTCGATGATATGGATGCAATGCAACCATATGTCTCGCCCCCGGTACGATAAGGACGCCTCCACCCACGGCTGTCCTGTGTAGCCCTCGCTGCGGTACGGGGTCCATCTCACCTGAAAGCATTTCATTCATTTGTCAGCATTTGTCAGCATATAGAAGCACATAGAAATCATTTTGAGTCTCGGGCTTACCGATGTATGCGGGTAGGAGTCCAGGTCGTCCTGGATCGTCCGGGTCAATCTAAGGATCGATCCCGTGTCCCTCGCCACCGACCATCGCCTCGCGATTGGTATGAGGCCGGGATGGAGTAGCGCCCTCTCCCAATGCCCGGGAGGTACATGTAGCTCCAGACCTGCATTTAGAAATCAAGTCAGTCGAATCATTTGCATAAGCCATTTTGCATAAATCATTGCATAATCATAATCATGGCATAATAGAAAGCATTTAAAGTGCATTTACCTGTAGGAAGGGCGAGAAGCCGCCCAGCATCGTCTGCCGGTCCGTGGTGCTCAGGGAGTCGAACAGGAATGCTAGTACCGCTGCCCCCCATGCGTACTTCCTCACTCTGCTCAGATCCTCTAGCAACGGCAGCAATCTGCAGCTGATGACATCTGCCCGAGTCGCGAACAGGAGCTTCCCGAACAGTAGCATCAGGAAGCGCCTGAGCACTCTATCTCCCTCTGCTCCTGCCTCTGCCGCCACGCGAGGGCGCACCTGGTCGACCACCCTGCCCAGATGCTCCTCCGGCAGCTCTCCTACGGTGATTGCCGCTCCCCTCAATCCCAAACTCTCCTGCAGCACCGATCTCGCGAGCTGGGAAGAGGACTGCCCCGGCCTGATCAGATCTAGCCCGAGCAGCTGCTGTGCTATCTCCCGGTAGTCCCCGTACGTCCATCCAGTCACTGCGGAGCCGTGGACTCTCAATCCTGTAATCCTCGCTATGTCTTCTAGCGTGGGGATCATGTGGCCCCACGGGAAGATGAAAGCTCGGCTAATCGGATCCCATCTCTCGTGCAAAGCGTATAACAGTGGTGTATCCATCCGGATCACCTCGATGCTGAGCACCTCGGCGAATCCCATCTCGGCGAGTCTCTCCCTCTGGTAGTCGGGCAGTGCCTGGTACACCGCCCGGATCTGAAGCCAGGAGATCCGTGATCTCCTCTTTCCCTGCATTGCATGTAAGATCATCAATTAGTCAAATTTTCCATCATATAAATCATTGCATAAACATTCAGAATTGAAAACAAAACAAAAATTTGAAAATTAAAAACCCTAAAAAATAGCTTAAGTCCCTGGCAGGAGTGACGGTCCTGGGATGGGGCGTCACTTGCGTGTGACGGCCTGGTCCTGGAGCGTCAGGGGAGTGACGGTCTCTGGTAGGACCGTCACATTTGGCTGTGTTTGGGAACTTTTTCCCTGCATTCTCATGGTCCCCCTTGTTGGCCAAATGGCCTACAATGGCTCCTAGTGGGTTCGTAGACCCATTTCTACCCTCATTCCCCGCATGCACACATGAATTAAGAACATAAAAATCAAAAAATGGAATTTAGGGCGGGCGGCCTACCTCACGGTCCGTGCCTCTCTTCCTCTTCTTCTCCGGTTCCTTTGGTTCTTCTGCGCCTTGTGGAGCTTCTCTTAGGTCCTCCTCGACCGTGGGGACTTCTTCTTCTTCTGTTTGGCTTCCCCTCGTCGGTTGGTCCTCTTCTACCGGCGGGATCACCTCCCGTTCGATCCGGCGGTGAAGCCGCCGTATAGCCATCTTTTCCCTCTCTCTCTCTTCTTTGGTGGCGGCTGGGGTGCCTCGTCGCCGGCCATTGGAATGGTGGGGGTGGATCGCCGGAGCTCTCGGGTTTTTTTGGGTTTTTGGTTGATTGGAACGGAATGAACGGGCCGTGACCGTTCGGTTGTTTTTTTGAAATCTCAGGAAATGTGACGGTCTATCGACCGGCCGTCACATCCTCCTGACGCTCCTGTTTGAGGCCGTTACATGTGTTGAACTGCTTTATCGAAGAATGTGAACCGCCTTGATTATGACGGACTAGGTGTGATCCGTTACTTGATGTGACGCCCCTACATCAGACCGTTATATGCTTGCAAGTTTCTTGATGAATTGGAAGGTCTAATTGATGCTTGAACAAACCCTATTGTCTATATGATGTTCCTATTTGATGCTTCTTATGGTTATGCCTAATTCTTATCATGATTATTGTCCGGCTAACCTATCTTTCATGAAAGGGTTATGAACAAAGTCATACTTGGCCTTCCGTCAGGCAGGTAAGTCAGGTATTGTATATCATTCCCTCATTCCCTTAATGCATTACTATATGTTATTTATGATATATTACCTCGAGAACCGGCTGGTCATTCATGTGTCCTGGGATCTGATGTTCCCCTTAAACAAAAATGATGATGATCTAAGTTCACATGTTTAATCGTTGGATAGGCCGTTAGATTGAAAAATTTGGGGACGATGGTTCTGTCTTGCACGCCGTGGTTGCAGATGGTGTCCTGACTCTGATTACTCCAATCTAGCAATATTATTCTCGAGTATTTGCTATTTTATCTTTCTTTGCATTTGTTTTAATGATTTCTTTTTCCTTTAGCCCAGCATGCATCATTCGCATTTTTGAGCATTCATGAAGCTTCGTCTGTTCAAGATATCTCGTTGATGGTGAACAGCTGTGTTCTTAATCCCGAATAAGGAGAATCATTCCATTCTGAATTAGAAGGTTTCCTTCGATTTGCTCGCTTGATCTGGTTCGCTGAAGATTCCTGTCTGGAGTTTAGTCTCTTTCCTTTCCGTTGCCTCCGGCGGCTAGCCGTGTTTCCTTTCCTTAGTTAATTAATTCCTCCAGACTTGCATCCTTTGGTTGGCTATTTCCTTGTGATCAATTTGAAGTTTTCCAGAAAATTCTTGTCGCTTGTTGGTAAAGAACGGGTGTCGTTTACCTTAACGCCCTCTTTTTGATACACTCCGCTTCATCTCCGCTTCACCTCCATGTCCCATTTCACTTCCGCTTCACCTCCGCTCACTCCCCTGCAAAGAGGACGTTAAGGAGGGGCATCTGTTGACACCCGTTTTATACCCATAAGTCGGGTCATCTCCTTATTCATTCAATATGATGCTCCGAGTTGTTCGCTTTTCATCGAGTCTCCTGATCAGTTGAAGCCTGTTTCTTGGGTCTTTTCCTGGATAAAGAATTGGCTCCCGGTGGCATTTCGTTGGATAAAGCTTAGCAAAGCCCTTCTCTTCTTTCTTGAATCTCAATGCTAAATAACGGTCCCAGACAGGTGCGTCACTTCCTTCTAACGGATGGATCTTAGACCGTTACTCTTTGAAGAGTCCTAAGGCTTAAGGCCACGTGTTCAGTGCTTATCCTGTTGAATCCACGTTGATAATAACGGTCTGTCGTGCAGCCGTTGCTTCCCTATGACGCCCTATGCCTTGACCGTCATTTCCTTGAAGAGTCCAGCTTGTTGGGGCTTCTTTCCGTTGATCTTATCTCTTTGGATAAGGTTGAAAATAGCGGTCGTTCCTTGATGCGTTACTTCCAAGTGGCGGTCTATCGTGCAGCCGTTACTTCTTTCCGGGAGTCCTGGCAGTTCAGGCCTTTTCTCTGCTACTCCGTGTTTGAGATAAGAACGTGGATTGACCTTATCTCTTTCTAATCCGATCCTCAGGACTTCCCGTTTGTTTCTTTGGACTCTTGGTGATATTATCCTCAAGGATTTGCTAAGACTTATCCCTTTTTCCTGCTGAATTATCCTCTACTCGACCTACGAGTTTTGAGGGTCTATAAATAGAACCCTTGAATTCATGGCCAAGGAGGAGGAGATTTTGATTCACGACGAAGTGCTGCCGAACCCAGGAGCCATCTTCATCCAGGAGGAGTTGCTTCCCACGTCCATCCATCTTCCAGTCAAGGGAGTACTTTTGTTTTGATCTTTCAAGTTCATCTTTGCATGCTTGAGTTCTTCCTTGGTCTTTTTCAAACAAAGCATTGTCCCTCCTCCTCCTCCACGTTTTTCACTGTTGTTCTAAGCATACAAACATCCTCCCAACTTTTAAAAACGCCCAGAGGGGTTAAAAAACCAAAACTCCCCGGTAATTCCCTCTCCTTTTGATGTTCTTAAATTCTTTAAGAATTGATGCTATGCTTGCGAAGAGGGCTGATTGAGGTTGTCTTGTCTTGTCTTTTCTACTTCTTTGGCAGGTTTACAGGTTCATTAGCACGAGGCCCAAGTCTTCTAGCCGGCTGGAAGAGTTGGAGTTAAAAGAATTCAAGCTTTACTACTGCAGGTTATCTGACGGTCTGGTGCAGGAGCGTCACTTTCTTCTGGCGGTCTAGGGTGAGACCGTTACTTCCAAGAGACGCACGGGTCTCTGGCCGTTACTTCAAGCTGATCTGCAGGCTTTCCTTGGTTTTCTCTCCCGTGGGCGGGTGCTTCATCCACCTATTTCCAAGGTATATTCGAGTCTTTGACTTGTGTTTACTTTGGTGGCGATCACATCTTTCCTTAGTACTGGGCAATAGCTATTTCCTTCATCACATCTTTATTTCCTTGCTCGTTCCACCCCCAGTGGTGTGTTTTTATTTACTCCTTTCTCCACGCCCCGGCGTGTGTTTTTCCTTTTTCCTTAGCATAATTTGATTGAGATAGCATGCCCATGCTAGAGCTAGCTATGATTGCCTAGGTTCATGTTCACATGTTCATAGGTTTGAGCAGATCTTTGATTGCTTGTTTGTCATCTTGCCATATTACTTAGCAAACCTCATAAGTAAGATCAAAGATAGGCAAATAAATATCAACAGTAGTGTCGGGCTTAGTGTCTCCCTGGTGTGTGCTGCTGGTCGCGTCTTCATCTAGAGTCCGAGGGTGGCACCTAATAGTGTCGGCTCCCGTGTCCGTCCCGCATCAATATGTGAATGTTTCAATGAACATCTTATTTGTTGCATATGTGAATGTTTCAATGAACATCTTATTTGAGTATCATTACATCAAACAGGCTGTGTGCATTGGTGCATTTCATAACTGCCATAAGTCAATGAATGTCTGCATTTCATTACCTTATTTCTATGAATGTCTAGACTTAGACTCATGCATTTCATATCTACTCAGGTCAAGTCTGTACAACGGGTGTTGTCTGCACAGCCAGTGTATCACTCTCTCTGCACAGTCTATACATCCTTAGACAGCCTGCCTGAAGCTTGATAGCTGAAGTCTATACACTCATCTACTGATTAATCGATCAAGTCTGTACAGCCAATGCATTTCATGCTTCTTATGCATCATGTCAAAATCTGTACATTGTTTTGGTCACTCTCAAGTCCATACAGTGTCTTGTCTACACACACATACATAGTCTGCACATCATGTCTGTACAGCCCCTGGTCGCAAGACCAAGTCTATACATCGTCTCCTGCATGCATTACTTCAAGTGTGTACAGCGTCTGGCAGCGTCTTATGCATCGTCTCGACCAAGTCTGTACATCGTCTGCCTTGTCTCGCCATGCATAACCAAGTCTGTACAGCCTTCAATTGCAAGAGTCCAAGTCTGTACATGCCTCATTTCATCAAGTCTGCACATTCATAGCAAAGCCTTGCTTAGTTGAAGTCTATACATTGCATGCTACAAAGTCTGCACATCCAGTTTGCATCATGTCTGTACAGAGCTTTTTGCATCATTCATCAAGTCCATACATTGCACTGTAGCTTGCTTAGTTGAAGTCTATACATTGCATTGTTGTGTTTGTGCTCAAAGTCTGTACATTGGACTGTTCATGTATCACTCCATTTGGCAAGTCTGTACATTGGAATGTTCATGCATCACTCCATTTGGCAAGTCTGTACATCGGACTGTTCATGCATTCATCTCAAGTATATACATCCGACTGTGCATTGTTCATGAGTAAGTATATACAGCCTCTGCATTGCATCAAGTCTAAACATTGCACTGTAGCTTGCACGAACCAAGTCTGTACATTGGGCCTTCACATAAAGTCTATACATTGTCCAGCGTCTCACTCAGCGTCTAAGTGAGTGTGATCATTGCATCGCTAAGTCTATACAATGCATCGTCTTATGCAGTGTCTCTAAGGCAAAGTCTATACATCGCATGCATTGCACACTGCAAGTCTGTACAGCCCAAGTCTGTACATCCACCGTCTCTTCCAGCGTCTCACACTTGCAAGTCTATACATTGCCTTTGGGCACAAAGTCTATACACTACTTGCATTCAGTTCAAGTCTATACATCGCCACCTCATTCATGCATAAACACTAAAGCAAAGTCTATACACTCCTCATCTTTACCTACGTTCATAACAAAGTCTATACATTCTGTTGCATTGTTCAGCAAGTCTATACAGCGTCTCTCTTAGCGTCTTGTGCATGCAGCATAGAAAGTCTGTACATTCGTTGACAGACTCATGCATAAACACTAAGACAAGTCTGCACATACGTTGACAGCTTGTCTGAGCATCACATGCATTCAATGTGCATACTTTCATTCTGTTTGTGCATCTCTCTTCAAGACGAAGTCTATACAATCCTTTTCAAGCTTTCAAGTCTATACACTGCATGTCCTGCACGCTCTGCAAGTCCATACATTGTCTGCCCTACACTCAGCAAGTCCATACATTGCTTCTAGCATGCACATTCACACTTCAAGTCTATACACATCCTGTGTCTGCATCTGTTCATAAGTCTATACATTGTCTTCTGTACAAACACTAAGTCTACACATTGTAGCATGCATGATCAAACAAGTCTGTACACACTTCAGCACTCAAAGGCTGAACACTCTTCAGCAAGTCTGTACACACTTCAGCACTCAAAGGCTGAACACTCTTCAGCGCTCAAAGGCTAAACGTTCTTCAACCTAAAGTATGTACACTCCTTATTTCTAAGTCTATACATTCTATCCATCACACTAAGTCTGTACACGGTGGTCTTCAGTAACCCACCAAGTCTGTACATCCTTCTGATTATTCTCTTATGACTGTGTGACAGGTACTGTTCGTGAATCCTATGAAGGGCACGTGATCTGAGGTTGGCACCTGGCACGTGATCCGAGGACAACGCCCTAACTGCTGCTGCTATAAATACGAAGCCTCCTCCATTTGGAGCAGACTGATCAAGAAGTGGATGAAAGACAGAAGAAAGAGAGTGATCGAAAGAAGAAGAGTTGAAGCAGAAAGGGCAGAGAAGTAGCAGAAGAAAAAGAGAAAAAGAGAGAGCATGAGTTGAGAAGAAGAAAAAGATTGAGAGATAGAGAGGTCGTGAATAAGAAGAGAGCTTCATTGTCTTCACTGGAATTTGGATCAGATCCAATCCAGTTTGCTCCTGCGAGAGCTACTTTGTGCTTTTAATTTCTCCAGCTTTCTGTCGCTGTGATTTTTATCTTTTATTGTTTTCCTTTACCTTGTTCTTCCGATTGCCCTGTTGGGGATCGGGTTCCTCCTGTGGTTTTAGGAGAAGGGAGATTTGTTTCTCCGATTTGCTGGTGACCTTGTGTCATCAGTGGTTCCCTCCTCTGTGGAGGAAGAGAGGTCCGAGACCTCTGGTTTGCAAGTGACTGGGAGTCACTTGTGGGTTCCCTCCTAGTTTGGAGGAAGGGAGATTTGTCTCCGGTTCTGGTCTTGTGGGTTGCAAGTCCAGGTGTTCCCTCCTGATTTGGAGGAAGAGAGACTTCGGTCTCGGGTTTGCTAGTGACTGGGTGTCACTAGTGGTTCCCTCCGGTTGGGAGGAAGAGGGGAGGTTGTTCCCCTGGTCAAGCTGTGTGGCAGCATTTGTTGCAGACTGAGTCTGCTATTCTAGCGTTGCTAGTGGAAGCCTCACTCCAGTTTGGAGTGAGGGGTGGACGTTGGTCTGTGGACCGAACCACCTAAAAATCTTGGTGTCCCTTGTGGTTTGATTTTCTTATGTGTTCATCTTATTGCTTCGCACATTAGATGTTTACTTAGGATCGAGTGAGAGCTTATTCTTTGTGTTGCTTTGCGAGATCCTTCTAAGTATCTTCAGAATATATCTACAACTGTTATTTAAGTCCGCATATCTGAGCATTAGTTTTTTATTAGGCTATATTTTTAAGGGGAGATTCATTCACCCCCCCTCTAAATCTATCGCACCTGTCTCAACACACCAAACTCCATTGATTGAGAGTGGAAGAAGACGATGATAGGCGAGCAAATCTCGACGGGAGGCGGGCTCGTTTGCGGGCAAGGCATGGAAAAAGAAGGGCCGCCTAGCGCTTTAAATTTGAATATGAAAGTTAAGACGCGTCCTCGTGCCTAGACGCGCCCAAAAAAAAGAGAGAAAAAAAAGGACCCCTCCATGCAAGGCACAGTTCCATGTTTTTAAGGGTAAGGTCTCGTGAAGCGTGCCTCAAAAGAATAGGTGCAAGAAAAGAAGCGTGGGAAAGGAAAAGTGCACACAACAGAAGGAATCATTCCATTTCACATAAGCAAATAGTCAGTTGTACATCATAAAGTGAAGAGGGTGGGGTGTACAAGCAACTCTCTAGCTCTCGCTACCACCCTCCTGATCATCTCTCGCCTCCCTCCTCTGACGGGGATCCCTAGGGGGCCTCTGCGAACCCTGAGAGGTGGTGCTCGCCTCGCCCTGTTGTGGCATGCCAGCCTCGAAGGCGCGACGATGCTCCTCGGCCGAAGAAACCAGGAAGCTGCCCATGGAGAAGGAACCAGACTGACAAAGTCACGCCCCGCGCTCCTTCGCCCTCTGATACCGCTCCTCACTCTCCCGAAGCCTCCCCTCCGCTATGCCGAGGCTCAGTCGGAGCTCCATCATCTGGGCCTCTAGAGCCCTCCTCTCGTCCCAATCTCGCTGTCGCTCCGCTCTCCCTATCCTCCCTCTCTCTCTCTCTCTCTCTCCCTCTCCCTGTCCTCCCACTCTCTCTCCCTGTCCTCCCTCTCCCTTTCTCTCTCTCTCATCGCCTCTCTCCTCGACAGCTCGAGGGCAATCCGTAGCTCCAGCACGTCGTGAGGAAGCTCCTCCGCCTCCCGCCATCGCTCCTCCTCTAGTTCCGCTATCCGTGCATCACGCTCTGCCACCCAGGCGTCGCGCTCCTGCTCGGCACGGACTGCACGAGCCAGGGCATCCCGGATCTTCGCCACCTGTCAAAGCTCGCATGACCCGTAAAAGATCGGTGAAGGAAGAAGAGCAACTGGAAAGAGAGCCGGGGTCAAGCAAGCACTCACTCGAGCCGCACGGTCGCGCTCGGCCTCCTCAGCCCGAGCCACCGCATGCGCCAGCTGCTCCTGGAGGGAAGAGACCTCCGGAGGAGGGCCCCACGAACTAGAACCCACTCCGCCGGTCATCCCGGCTGCCGCTGCTTGATGAGCGCACTGAAACACAAGAGCAAACAACAGCGTAGACACGCTAAAATTGACATTATTTTGAGTATATTTCATATTGCCGTGCAATGCCCCATTTGACCCTCAAATTAGCTTGTTTGAGTGGTTTTTCCCACTTTTCTTGAATTTCTCCTATTTTTCCTCATTTCCTCCTTTTTCCTATTTTTCTGGATTTTCTGGGCATTTATCTCCCCTTTTATGATTTTTGAAATTAACGCCTTTGGAAAGGGCGCGTTTTTTTTGAATCACGACCTGACCTGGGGCATTTCTTGAAAAAGTGACGACCGCTGGAAAGGGCGTCAATTCCTGGCATTATCCAATTTTTGAAAAAAGAATAAATATTTGAAGAATATTAACTCACGCCCTATGATGGGGCATTTTTCAATTCACGCCTCCCCATGAGGCGTCTTTCACAATTTCTAAATAAAAGAAATGTTTATTTCCAAAATTAATCCAAGAAGAAACGCCCTGACCCAGGGCGTGTTTTAAATTAACGCCCCTTGACAGGTCGTCAATTCTTGAATTGACGCCCTGACCAAGGGCATGTTTCATCTTCTGGCTTCGCAGCCCTTTCCCCAGAGAGTCCTTGCCTCGTTAGACTCCTGCCTTGATTGGGGCTCTTGCCCATTCTTATCCTTCCCCCTTATTGGACTCTTGCCCATGTTTATCTCCTCCAATTCTATTTAATAGGGCCGACTGCTCTGTTGTTAAGGTTGGACGCCCCTTCTTCGGACCCTCACCTTTCGGATTCCTTTCTGTTCGATCCCCTTTTCTCCTTTTCTCTGTTCTTCTTCTTCCTTCTTCTGTCTTCTTCTTCGTCTGTTCTTCTGTCTTCTTTTATTCTCCTTCTTCTTTCTTCTTCTGTATTATTCTTCTTATTCTTCTGTTTCCCTTCTTCTTCTGTTCCCTCTTCTTCTGTTTGTTTCTTTTTTTTTTTACAGGAACCGAAGGTGGCATTGGCTAAGGAGGCTTCTCACGTTGGCATCTTCATCTCTTTTGAAGTTTCTCCCCATCGAGCATCAAGCCAAAGGGGCCACAAACAAGATTTTTATCTTATCTCACCTTTATCTTTTATTTTCATAGTTCATAAATCATGCATGCATCATTGTTTTATTGATCTTTTCTCTCAATCACATTGAGATCTCCCCATAGTGCAACTCTTGCACACTTCCCTTATTTTTTTATTTATTTGCATGCATCATACATCTCCCACCCTTTTGCATAGGGGTTTAAGGGCCAACACCCGCAAGGTGTGTCTTGCACATCTTTTCATGCTCATCTTTCTATATAATAATTTGATGCTATACACCATGTTCTAATTCAATTCTTTTGTGGTGTTTGTGTCTCTTTTTGCAAGGGTAATAATTAAAGAACTCTCTTCATCGGCCGGCCGATTGGAAGAGAAAGAAGCACCTACAATCAACCGCAATTTTTGACGTATTTTGTGATCCTTTCCCTTATTATTTTTCCACTTGAGACCCTCGTGTCTCTGGCGATCACACACACTCCCCTTGTGCACCTCGTGCATGTTTCATCTCCACTATTGTTTATTATTTACTTTTCATCATATTTTCCTTAAGTGGATTTTAATTAGAATCTACAAATTGGCGATCACGGTGGGACACTTTGTGTTCTTTGTTTATTACCCTTTCCCCTTAGGCACCCGCGTGTGCCGTCTCCCCTATTGCACCCTCGGTGCGTCTCCTTTTGTGCCCCTCGGGCACCCTCCATTGGCTTTGCACTCTTCCCTAAGTGATTTGCCAGTTTGTTATTTTTTTCTTTAGAATTTCCACTTATTCCAAATCTTTGATGAGCATGCTGTTATCTTAATATCCATATTGTTGATTGCCTGCTGTGACTGTGAGTGCTTGATACTGTCGGCCGTGAAGGTTTTCTGGAAGAAAGGTAATTAGCGCCTCTGACAGAGGCACGTTTTAAGTTAACGCCCTAACTCGGGGCGTCTTATTCCAGTGTAACGACCTCTGGCAGGGCGTCTTCGAGCATATATCCTGATTTCTTCCGTTATTTTACGCTGCCTGTGAATTCACGCCCTGATCCAGGGCGTCTTTTACTTGATTAGCGCCCCAAATCAGGGCGTGCCTTGTGAATTTGACGCCCGCTGGAAAGGGTATCCTTTTATTGATAGCGCCTCACCCTAAGGCACGTTTTACCCTGCCCCTGGGCCCCTCACGTTGATTCACGACAGTTACACTGTCGTGTCTTTGGTTAGTAGCGCCCCCTTCCAGGGCGTGTTTTTTTACTGTGGGTTTCCAGAACCCTCTCGGCTGTGGTTTTTCATGATATTTCATGCTTATCTTTGTTGATTGATCATATTATTGTGGTTGGCCTGTTTACCCTGCTGCATTCACATTTGCATTTGGTTTGGGAGACCTCCTCTCTCCTCACTAGGATTCCACACACCCTCTTGGAATCGGGACGACCCTCCATTGAGCATTCCGTCTCTTTGGACCGGAAATCCCTTTTCCAAGCCTCCGTAAGTCCCTGCACCCGTGGATTCCCTCACGGACGCCGGGCAGGTTGTACCCTTTTGAAGTCCCAGATTAGTTGGCCATATATGTGGTGAGAAAGGGTTCCTAGTTGGCATTGGAGTTCATATCATTTGAAACTAGGATCCTCCCTTGTGTGAATCACTCCAAACTTTTCTAAAATTCATTAATTCACCAAGGTTTAAACAAATAAAAATCAAGGTAACCATTCCAACTTGTGTGTTTCTTTGCAAATTGTTTGCACATTACTTTGATTGAATAATGGCTTACCATAAACAAAACAACATGTTTAATTCAATTCATGAGGATGCACAACCGTGCACATCTCATTCTCCTCAATTTCAACATGTTCAATATCATTCTCACCATTCTTTCAAGGGACCACGTCCTCATTCTTATGGTGTTGCCCGACCTATGGGCAATGTCCAATCCAGTGGTCCTTCAAATCAATTTCGGGCCACTATTCCTACAGGACCGCCTCGTCCCAATGATGAGAAAGTCTCCCAAATCATCCATGCATTAGATCATCTCACCCCTCAACAGATCCAAGCCCTTAAGGCTGCCGTTGAGGGTGCATCTCATTCATCTCTCCCTCCTTCTAATCCTATTCGGGTGGCCCATCACCCACCTCCCTCTTCTATTCACACTCGGGTGGCCCATCATCCACTTACATCTCCTCCTGTTCATGCTACTCGGGTGGCCCATCACCCGCCTCCTTCTATTTCTCCATCACGGCACCAAGGCCCATTTATTCCTTGCAATCCGGCCCATCCGGGTTCTTCTATGGGTCGGCCCATTAATTCCCCTCCACGGCCTTTTTATACGGCCCCTCCGCCTTCAAGGCCCTGCCAACCCTCGGTTGTTCATGTTACACCCCTCCAGCAAACTCTGCTTGATAAGATTACTTTGATGGAGGAGCAATTAAAGAGGGTCATGGCTCCTCCTACTCCGGTCAATCCTCTCCATGCCACTTTGGACGAGATTACTAAGATGGAGAGAGAATGGAAAGATAGGAGAGATGATTATGGCGTCAGCATTCCAAGCGAGCAAGAGCCGACATTTGAAGAATCTGAGGCAATATACGATGATGAAGCTGCGCAGGCACCCCTTCCGAGTTTCCTTCGTTTCCCACTTCCCCCACTTTTATTCGATGAACCTCTTGCTCAGGATGAAGCCACCATCCCCGATCCAACCCCTATTTCCAAGACTTCTTGGTGTTACGACGATGGGTCGATACTCTAATCGCCCGCGCCGGCGCCTATTGAGTCTCTTCCCACTCCCACTCCCGCTCCTAACACCGCTCGCCCCATTCGGTATTTCCTACGCACCAAACCTTCACCCATTAACCCTCCACCAATTACACCTCCACCCACTATACCATCAACCTTCATGACATCAGCCTCCCCCGAGCCTTCCACTATAAAACCTCTACATATTGAGCCTTTAGCCTTCACCGAGCCTACCATTAAACCTTCCCCAATTCAACCTTCCGTTATCCCATTATCACCGCCTCAACCCACCTTACCTATTCCCCCACTTAACCCTTCATCTTTACCCATGGTTAATCCTAAGCAGGATCCACCACTTTTTGCACTCGAGCCAACCCTGACTGCTTCCGAGCAAAGGGAGAAACTTGATGTGTTTGAACCTCCGCTTCCACCTCCGCCAACACTTTCTATTATATCCCCACCCTCCACGAAGCCTTCCGCCTCCACCTCACCTCCTTTTACCACTCGGAAGGGGAGCGCTACTAGAAATACTTGTGCCGAAGATAAGCAAGAGCCGGGTAAGAAGAATTTGGCCATGGCCATGCTATTCAAGACGCAAGAGTTCATTTGCCGGATGCCAATCCGGGTTATTATTCCGAGCACGGTCGAAGAGCCCAAGTTACCGCCGCTGCTGTTCGCCAGAGAAGAATGCCAAGCACTGATGCCATCCAAGGGCCGGGCAGGGCACCCCTTGTTCCAATTTCCAAATCTTGAATCCATTCCTCCATACAAGGGGCGAATGCCCATTTTGTGCAACACTTCTTATACACCACAATTAATGGGCATAGCAATGCTTCATTTTCCAACTTTCCAATTCCCTTACATTATTGATTCTTGCATTTCAAGGGGGTTGTCATTTCTTATTGAAGCTTCTTCCATTGGGCCAATTGGCTATACTCTTTCACTGCCGTGGAGGGGTAGTTATCCTAGTGCCAAGGGGCCGTCCCTTATTTGTTCCACTTTCTATTCATCCATCTCTATCACTTTTTCTTCATGGGCCATTCCCGGGGTTAGGAGGAGGATCTCGCCCTCTCACCCTTCATGTTCCTCATCTTCTTTGCATTTCATTGCGTTCATGCATTCACTGCATTCATCACGTCCATTCTATTGCATTCATATGCATTTGCACCTCCTGCTTCCCGGGTCTCCAAACCCGTATCTTCCCCGCCTTCCGGCACCGCCGGATCCTCCGCATTTCCCACCTTATTCATATTCATCTTCATTACTTGGGCATCGTGTCCCTTTCCAACCTTTTCATCTCACTCTCCCAGATTTCTCTCCCTTTTTCCCAGGGCATCGCGTCCCTTCCCTTCTCATTCCTCCGGAACCTCCGGACTTTTCCCTCGGGCACGACGCCCCTTTCCATCTTCTCCTTCCTGATTTGCTTCCTCCGGAACCTCTGGACTTTTCCCTCGGGCACGACGCCCCTTTCCATCTTCTCCTTCCTGATTGCATTCCTCCGGAACCTCCGGATTTTTCTCTCCTCCCTGGGCATCGCGTCCCTCGGCATTTGCTTCCTCCGGAACCTCCGGACCCTCCATCTTTCTTCCGATTCATCTTTCTAATCTCCCTGAACATCACATCCTTCATTTTTTTCTTCCTTTTCCATCATCTTTTTCCCTATTTCGTCTCAGGGCATCGCGTCCCTTCTTTTGTCATCCCTCCGGAGCCTTCGGATTTTTCCTCTCATGATCCTCCTTTACCTCCGGACCCTCCGGATCCGCCTCTTTCTATCTACCAATTTCTTCTTCTAATTCCTCCTGATTCTGGGTCCGACCCAACTTCTTCCACATCCACTACCTTGGGCAGCTGCCCATTCTCCCATTGCTTTCGAGGCTTTAGTCCTCACTCCTCCTTCTAATTCTCCTCTCCTTCTGTAGACTGTTCCATGTGATCAGGGTCTCCGCGCCTTAGTGAGGGAGTTCTAGCCTTCGCCTCTTTTCCTTTTTTTTTCTTATTCGTCTGAGTCTGGTCTTGGCACCACTCCTTCTTGTTAAGCCACTTTCAATCCTTTGCTTCCAATCCTTTATCTGCCTAAGAGGACTATCCCACGATGATCAACCTCTCGTGGCAGCTGGTTCTACAAAGGTTGCAAGGTAACATATTGGCGTAAGTAAGCATTTATATGATGTTATTACCTCATTACTTCACGCATGATTTTCAAAATGAAGTGCTTCCTAACAAGATTAAGAGTGGTGTTTTAGATCTTTATCTTAGACTTTTGTTAAATTAAATCATTGTTAAAAAGAGTCTTTAGGCTTGCTTATGCAGCACCTTGGTTAATAAGAACCCCGCGCTGGGAATTCAACATTCTCTCCCTGCTTGTTAAGATCAACCCTTAGCTGGGCATCGCACACACTTCACGGCGTCCTTAGCCGGCTCCTTTGGTTAAACACCGTTGCTACCTTGGCCATGCCATGAGTATATCTGAAAGTCTTTTCTCTTCTTTACTCGGCCGCATGCAGGGGCAAGAGGTTGACGGATGAGATGACGAACCTAGGTAATCCCCAATACGAGAGGAGTCTCAAATAGGGGCAGTCTTGACCCAAACTAAATATGAATTTCATGATATACATCTCGCCAAAAGGGCTATTATGAAAATCAAGTCAGAATTTCGATAAAAGCAAGATTGTGAATTATGGCATGACAAGAGTGGCAAAGTCCCCGCAGGGAAAATCCTGGTCGTATGCATGTCAAGGGTCTAAAAATCAAAGGCATAAAGCCCCGGCGCAACAGACTACCTCTTTGAGGGGGAACACCTTGGAAAGAATTCAAGTCCCGACATCTCCCATCCTGCATAAAGCTTATCTCTAATTATTCTTCTCTTCTCCCTCCAAGACCGAATGTTTCTCAGGTATGGCCTTGGTAGGGGCACCGTTGATCAAACGCGGTCGGTTATAGGATGCCACTTTCAATGCACGCCCAGCTTTGGGCAGTTTTTAGCAAAAGGGGAAGGAACGAGGACCCCTAGCCAGTGGTTTAAGACACCCTTTGATGCTGCTTTAGCAATGTCTAACCAAAATCAAACAAAATTGAATATTTCTTGTCCAAAATCTATAAAAATTTGAATATCTTTCCCAAAATTCATAAAAATTGAAATATTTTTCAAAACCCATAAAAATTTGCATATTTTTCCAAAATTCATAAAAATTTGAGTATATTTTCAAAAAACTCATAAAAATTTACATATTTCAAAAATCCAAAAAAATTGCATTGTATTTTCTGATGGTGCTTTTGCAGGAACAGCTTTGTAAGGACCAAGAGCACGGGATGAGTCCTATCTCCACTCATTGCTATCAATCTATTGATTCTCCCGATATTCTCATGACATGCCACCCTAGGCATTTTTGGTTATCACCTCCTTATATCATTTTGGTTATATCTCCTGATTATCATTCTGATTATTCATCTCTAGATCTTTCAATCAACTCCTACTAATTTCTCTTGATCAATTCTGCCGCTGGGCATTATCAGATCTTGATCATTCAACTCCAAATCTTGATTAGCCAAGATTGTCATCCTCATGACAAACAACAAATAATGATGCTTTGCAATGCCATGATTTAACTCATGCTATTCATGCCATATACACATTATTCATGCTATACTTGCTATGCTTAAATGCCTTATTCATTGCTTGTTATCTTTTATATGTTGGCTGATGAATCTTTGAGCGCAGGATAAGAAGCTCTTGGTCCCACTGACTGGACATCATCATCCAAGCCCCACGGTATTTGCACATTATTTCATCTGAGTTCCCCCATGCTCATTGCTATCACCATCGCTCCCTGTATGCATTCTACTATATGTTACATACGCTACTAGATTATATCAAGGACCTTGTGGCTTTGGTAAATCTGGAATTTGAGTTCCCCTTCATCAAAAATAATGATGATTCCAGAGGAGTCTTAGTCACACGGATAGGCCGTTGAGCCGTCCAAGACTGGGGACGATGGTTCCCTTTTGTGAGTTGGTGTGTGGATAAACGGGCTTCGGCTTAGTATCAGCTCGCAGAATGGGTTTCTTGACTCAGTCTGGACAGTTTAACAATATTATCCTTGATTATCTTATATTTTCGTTTGATTTAATTTTTCCCTTTAAACCCAGCATGCATTCATGTAGGACTTTGAATTAACGTTGGAAATCATTCTGATGAGCTGGTTTTGAGAGTTGAATTGATCTTAATCTTTCTAGATATGAGATATTCCATGTCGGATTGAATCTTCAGTTCGTTTTGTTGCTGTTTTGGGTGATTTTCTCGAAAGCTCCTTGTTTGGATTTTTATCATCTTATTTCAATCCTTTCCTTTGATCCACCTTGGCTGCAGCACGTCCACTGGCTGGTAACCGCTCCCCAATGGTGAAACTTACAGGTTTGTGACATGGGGTACTTCCACCGCGCTGGAAGTTGATCATTTATTTTATCTCCTTCGTGCACCGCGTGCACACTCCCCCTTTTATCCAAACATCGTTGATTTCATTTGAATTTCCCGAGATTTGCTTCATCTCGTGCTTTTGATTTGATTCTCATCAAGTGATGTTGATTGCGTGTCTCATCACACCTTGGCATCTACTTTTCATGCTACGCTCCCTTACAAAGCAGACGCCAAGGCGGGGCAGCTGTAGACACGCTAAAATTGACATTATTTTGAGTATATTTCATATTACCGTGCAATGCCCCATTTGACCCTCAAATTAGCTTGTTTGAGTGGTTTTTCCCACTTTTCTTGAATTTCTCCTATTTTTCCTCATTTCCTCCTTTTCCCTATTTTTTTGGATTTTCTGGGCATTTATCTCCCCTTTTATGATTTTTGAAATTAACGCCTTTGGAAAGGGCGCATTTTTTTTGAATCACGACCTGACCTGGGGCATTTCTTGAAAAAGTGACGACCGCTGGAAAGGGCGTCAATTCCTGGCATTATCCAATTTTTGAAAAAAGAATAAATATTTGAAGAATATTAACTCACGCCCTATGATGGGGCGTTTTTCAATTCACGCCTCCCCATGAGGCGTCTTTCACAATTTCTAAATAAAAGAAATGTTTATTTCTAAAATTAATCTAGGAAGAAACGCCCTGACCCAGGGCATGTTTTAAATTAACGCCCCTTGACAGATCGTCAATTCTTGAATTGATGCCCTGACCAAGGGCGTGTTTCATCTTCTGGCTTCGCTGCCCTTTCCCCAGAGAGTCCTTGCCTCGTTAGACTCCTGCCTTGATTGGGGCTCTTGCCCATTCTTATCCTTCCCCCTTATTGGACTCTTGCCCATGTTTATCTCCTCCAATTCAATTTAATAGGGCCGACTGCTCTGTTGTTAAGGTTGGACGCCCCTTCTTCGGACCCTCCCCTTTCGGATTCCTTTCTGTTCGATCCCCTTTTCTCCTTTTCTCTGTTCTTCTTCTTCCTTCTTCTGTCTTCTTCTTCGTCTGTTCTTCTGTCTTCTTTTATTCTCCTTCTTCTTTCTTCTTCTGTATTATTCTTCTTATTCTTCTGTTTCCCTTCTTCTTCTGTTCCCTCTTCTTCTGTTTGTTTCTTTTTTTTTTTACAGGAACCGAAGGTGGCATTGGCTAAGGAGGCTTCTCACGTTGACATCTTCATCTCTTTTGAAGTTTCTCCCCATCGAGCATCAAGCCAAAGGGGCTACAAACAAGATTTTTATCTTATCTCCCCTTTATCTTTTATTTTCATAGTTCATAAATCATGCATGCATCATTGTTTTATTGATCTTTTCTCTCAATCACATTGAGATCTCCCCATAGTGCAACTCTTGCACACTTCCCTTATTTTTTTATTTATTTGCATGCATCATACATCTCCCACCCTTTTGCATAGGGGTTTAAGGGCCAACACCCACAAGGTGTGTCTTGCACATCTTTTCATGCTCATCTTTCTATATAAAAATTTGATGCTACACACCATGTTCTAATTCAATTCTTTTGTGGTGTTTGTGTCTCTTTTTGCAAGGGTAATAATTAAAGAACTCTCTTCATCGGCCGGCCGATTGGAAGAGAAAGGAGCACCTACAATCAACCACAATTTTTGAGGTATTTTGCGATCCTTTCCCTTATTGTTTTTCCACTTGAGACCCTCGTGTCTCTGGCGATCACACACACTCCCCTTGTGCACCTCGTGCATGTTTCATCTCCACTATTGTTTATTGTTTGCTTTTCATCATATTTTCCTTAAGTGGATTTTAATTAGAATCTACAAACAGTCAGAGGCTAAGCATCGAAAACTCTAGGTCAAAAAAAAATGCATAATACATTGCATAGACTCACCAGGATCTCCAACTCTTGCCGGATGGCCACCAACTGCTGCCTGGCGTCCGCCAGCTGGGCCCGTAAGTCGGTAATAATATTATCAAGAGCATCCAGCATTTATGCACATAGGTTAGTGTCACATGCATATGCATATAGAAAGGAGAGAGAAGGATCTTCATCTCATACTTACCCCTGCCGCCCCACCGAGGTAGAGACGCTCCGCATACGTGGCCCGGTACCGTCGCAGGTAGTCAGTGCTGTCCTGTACGTGAGACACCACCGGGACGCCACCCTGCTACCAGTCTAGGTACTGTGCAGGGAAGCACGTGCGCCAGTCGACGATCTTCACCTTACCTCGGGTCTTCCGCCCGACATGGCTCGGCTCGTCCACGTCAACCCACTCCTGGGCTAGCCCCAACGTCCTCATGACCAGCCTAAGCCGCAGCGGCTCGATCTCGTTCAAGAAATGGACCCACACGTCCCACCCGAAATGAGGACGGCCCGCTATGACCCAAGGCTGGCCAGCATCGGCCATGCCCAGGTAGGGCCTCCACACCACCTGCATCGCCATACATGCATCATATTAGTTGCCATTTTACTCAATTAAATCGTATGCATAAAATAAAAAAAATCATACGCATCATACCATGGCCTCAGGGAACTCGGTCAGCTCATGTCGAAGCGACGCCAGCTGGTAGCCGTGCGATGCCGCAACTATGACCGGCCTCCACCGCCGCGCCAGGGGCACGACTCTCTTGTTCCCCTGCCTAGCTCTTCCCATCGGGAAGTAGTAATAGCTCCACACCTGCATCCATCATACATCATTAGCACGAGTAATTGCATATTTGACTACGGTAAACTGCATAAATAAAATGTATATCTGGAGAAAAGGTGCGAAGCCGCTAACTGTCGTCTCCCTCTCTGTACTCTGAGAGAGATCAGCGATCAAGTGGGCGAGTAGAGCTGCTCCCCACGCATAGTCCCCCACTCGGTCCAGGTCCGCTAAGATCCTGAGGAAGCGGCAATGGATGCCGTCCCCCTTCATCCCCAGCAGAAGACGGCCCAGTAAGAAGAAGAGGAACTCCGAAGGTCCAGGTCAGCCAGCTCCCGCTCGTTCGGGTCCTGAGTAAAAGCTGCCCGAGCATCTCCCTCCAGACGCGCTAGGAACTCTACTCCACTCTCACTAACCCGCTGCCGCGGGTCCTCGAATCCGAGCGCCTCCATGATATCCACTCGGCCAACCACCCTGCTGTCCCTGTCGGTAGCGCTCGTCTCCAGCCACAGCAGGTCCAGGGCGCTCTCCCTGTAGTCGGGGTAGGTGACCCCGCTGACCGCCTCTCCGTCCACTCGTAGCCCGGTGATCCGAGCTATGTCCTCTAGTGTCGGCACCATATGCCCCCAGGGCATCATGAACGCTCGACTCGGCGTGTGCCACCGCTCCCTCAGTGCTTGGATAAGGGGAAGGTCAAGCCGGAAGGGCTCAATCCTCAGGAACGCCCCGAATCCCATGGCGTCCACCCACGCCCTCTGGAAGTCCGGTAGCCCTCGGTACGCTGCGACCACCAAGGACCAGCTGATCCGGCTCTTCATCACGCCCTGCACACCACAAAGAACAAACACAAAAATCACATCAGTAAAAACAGGGCTGTAATTAATGAACATAATAACGACAAAAAAAAACCACCAAAATTGTTTGAGGCGTCCAGGGGCATGAACGCCTCTCTATCTTTTTTTAAAAAATCTAATAATAATAATCCAAAAAAATAATAATAAAAATTTATTTGAGGCGTCCAGGGGCCTGGACGCCTCTATACATTTATTATTATTTAATTAATTTCGTAAAAATAATAAAATACATAAAACAAACAAAATAATAAAATAATAAAAAAACATTGAGGCATCCATTGGGTTGTACGCCTCAAACAGTCTCCTCCTCTCACACCCACCTCCCTCCTGAACGCCATCTCTCACCCATTTCACACATAAAATCACACAATAATGCAATGGAGAAGTTCTGAGGCACTTACCGAATCATGCTCATCCTCTCCCGCGTCGCCGGGGCCCTCAGGACCCTCCACGGCCAAGGGAGGCGCCTCCTCTTCCATGACGGCCTCCTCCTCCACTCCAGCCATCTCCTCAGTCGATGAGCAAGTCGTTTCCGCTTCTCTCCACCTTGGCTCGGGCCTCCTTACTCCATTAGGAACTGAGAATGGGTTGTTCAGGGTAGAATGGGTCGTTGGAATGAACATGGAAAGAGAAAAGGGGGCGAAGCCGCCCTTTTATAGAAATTCAACTTTTTCATAAATAAATTAAAAAAAAAGAAAGAAAATATTGGGGTGTCCAGGTCCCTGGACGCCCCTATAAAAATATTAATTAAAAAATCCAAAAATATTGGGGCGTGTTTGGACGCCCCCATAAATAATAAAAAATTAAAAAAAGGAAAATATTGGGGCGTCCAGGCCCTTAGATGCCCCTTTAAAAAAAAAGAAGAAAAAGAAGGGGGAAAATATTGGGGCGTCTAGGCCTCTGGACGCCCCCATTAATATATATATATATATATGAATAAATAAGAGGACGAAGAAAAAGAGAGAAGAAAATAAAAAAAAATATAATAACAAAGGGGAACAATGGTCCAAAAATGTCTGACTTCGCGTTTATTCCATTAAGGCAACAGGGTGAGCTACATTAGGGGCTTAGGCGCTTTAGGCCTTAACTTCCCCAGTTCGGTTACATAAGCCCTCCACAGCTCGCATTCTTCCTCCACATGCGCTACTGCCTTTCCCGCAACACTTGTCTTCTAGGGTGCTTTAATGGCCTTCACTTCCTTCGCATCTGCTTTCGTGCCCAACTCCCTCTTCTTCAAAGGAACGATGCCGGTTAGCAGTGGGAACGAGTGGAGTGGAATGCCGATCTAGATACAACACCGATGCGCGTTGTAAAGAACAAACTCAGTCGCGCCGATCAGTTGGAGTTCGGCATCAGGGGAAGACCTTGTGAGGAGTTCACGTGAGAGTAGGCATGCCGGTGCACAAGTGAAAAAGCTTTGCGTCATGGTTCTGAAGTGAGACTGTCAGTCTTCACGTCTCCTCAGCCATGGAACACGGTTCGCTATGGTACCACTGAAGCCTAACACATCGGCTATGTGATGAAGGGGGCTTTGTTGGAAGAGCTTCGAAGTAGTTGGCATCCCCTCGCGGTGGTCAATTTGAAGTGCAAATCAATCCAGCAACTCAGAAGAAGTGCGCAACCGAAAGGAGGCTTACCCATGCTGGAGGCAGTAAGGCCACTGTAAAGGTAGGCAAGGACGGCGGGTCCCACCCTCTTTCCACTCCAAATACCGCAGATGGCACTCAATTGGTCCTCCTCCACTATGTTGTCGGTATAAGGGAACAGGAGAGCACCCGCCAAACAGATGGTAAACCCTTTCAAGATTCCTTCCAAGTGGTCATCGTCTGGTGACCCTCTCAGGGCGTCCATGACCCATTCCACGAGCTTTTGCAGATCAATTCCCTTTTGAGTCTAGACCTTCCTCGCAGCACCAGGCAGCATGAAGCTTCCGAGGACACTCTCGGAAGTCACCCTTGTCAGCATCCGCATAACCTTTATCCTCCCGTCACTCTTGAATTTCTTCAGTCCGAGCAGAAGTTCCACCTCTTCGAGGAGGATGGTCGCCTCGAAGGTAGGGAAGATGAAAGTGTGGGTTTGGGGATGCCAGATCTCCACCAATGCGCCCATAGCCGCCCAGTCCATGTGAATTTTCTCATAGTGCTTGGAATGAATAAGGAGTCCCTGAAGATGCCACCTCGTGAGTATGGCCCTCATGCCGATAGAGATGTTGGAAGTCAGCTTCGAAAGCCACGGCAGCTTGGAAAATTTCCTCGGGCCTGGGAAAAGAGGGTATGGCTGGAAGAAAAAAAGAAAACAAGGAAGGAAAAGAAGTGAAAAGAGAGTTCACGCAGAGAATTTGAAATGAATCAACTTACCATATGCAACTGAATCATCCCACTCAGATGACCTTCGAGGTCAGAAAGTCGCATGATCTCATCGCTAGGCCTGCTCACAAGGCGGGAATACTCTCCTTCCATGCTAGAAATCCCTAGATTCTCCTCTCCTCCTCCTCTTGAGCTTTCAAAGCTCTCCTTGGTGCATTTGGCTGAACTAGCCTAAGGAGAGTACTTATAGGAAAGGAGAGGCGCTAGAGGACGGAATGCGTCACATCAGTGGTCAGTCATCGGTGTTTTGTCTGGATCTCCCTTGTACTGTGGTGCGATTCTGTTGCTTTCTGATGTTATTAATCTGTGCATGTTTTGCTAACGGACGCCACTGTCCCATCTCGTGTACCACCTTTCGGTGATTGGTCCCACCATATCATGCATCATATTATATGATATTTACGCTATTAGAACATGTCGAGGACCTTGCGACCCGAACGAATCTGGGATTTGAGTTCCCCTTCAACAAAAACGGTGATGATCTCAGAAGAATTTGGGTTGCATGAATAGGCCGTTAATTTGTGGTAGCATGGGGACGACGGTTCCATTCAGTGAGTTGGTGCGTGGATAAACGGGCCCCGGCTCAGTATCAGCTCACTGAACTGGCATCCTGACCCATTCTTAACAAGTTGATAATATTATCATTGTCTATTTTCTATTTTAGTTTGTTTTAAATTTTCTTTAAACCCAGCATGCATTCATATAGGACTTTAATTTTATTGCGGAAGATCATTCAAAGTGATTCGATTGTGAAAACCGCTGTGCTTAAATTCTTACAAATATGAGATATTCCACTCCGAATAAAACACGGAAGTTCCTTGAGATGGCCCTACGCTGCTCTTCCATAGGAGACCGTTGTTTGGACTGACCCTCAGATATTCCATTACTTTTTACCCTGTTTGACCCACCTTGGCCGCAGCCCTTCCACATTGGCTGGTAACCGCTCCCCAAAGGTGAAATCTGCAGGTTTACGACCCAGGTACTTCCACACTGAGAAGTTGGTCTCCTTTTATTTCGTGCCTGAGCGCACATCTCCCCCTCCCTTGTTTGATCTCCGTCAAAGCAATCATCAAAATTTGAAGACCTTCTTCAAGGCCACCTCATTGAAAATCCGGGAAAGATTCCAAACAGTAATGTCAAAAGTGTGTCCCATCACACCTTGGCATCAATTTTTCAGTCCATTCCCACTCCATTTCACATCACTTCGATACCATTCCATTACGTATCACTCCCTTACAAAGCAGACGCCAAGGCGGGACAGCTGTAGACACGCTATTCCTGACATCACCCTGAGAAAATCTCATATTACTATATGACGTCCCGCAGTGGCTTTCGCATTTTGAATCGCTTGAGTGCTTCCCATTCTTGGGTCTTCTTTCACCTTTTGAGTGGGTAACGTGACGCTTCTTCGGCATCCGAAAACTGCCTCGTTATGAAAATCATGCAGCATACGGACGGCATCATCACCAATCGGACGTACTGGAAGATTCCAGAATCAGGAGATGTCTGGCGGATGGATGCCGATGACGTTCCGGGGGGGGCCCGGCAGATTTTCATGGAGGCGTCCAGGACCCTGGACGCCTCCATAAATGAAAGAAAATAATATATATATATATATCAAAATAATAAATAAAAAAATAATTGTGAAGGCATCCAAGCACCTGGACACCTCAGTATTGAGGCGTCCATGGGCCTGGACGCCTCCATCCTCCGCATCCGGACAATCCCGACACGCCGCTCGATTTGACGCTTTGGAAAAATTCAAAACGTTGAGGCGTCTAGGTGCCTGGACGCCTTCAATTTCCGACATCTGGACAAGCCGAACCGCCGCTCAATTTGACGTTGTGAAAAAATCCAAAAATATAGGGACGTCTTGCCAGCTAGATGCGCCCACTTGTGAGTCACGGGTGCCCACCGAAACCACGCGCTTTACCCACTGTCTATGGCTTTCGGCGGAATTTCGGTGGGCAGAAATGGAGGCGTCCAGTCTCCTGGACACCTTCATAAAAAGGTTAAAAATAAAAAAAAATAAAAAATATTAATCTATTGTTGGAGGCGTCCAGGGTCCTGGATGCCCCCATATTTAGGCATCCAGTCTCCTGGACGCCTCAATCTACTTCCCCTCTATAAATAGAGGACCCCCTCCCTCGAAGGGAAGGGGCTTCAGATCCGACAGAGGAAGGAGAGACTCTGTCGAATCCCATTTCTAACCCGTGGGTCTTTTGTAGGAGGAGGTTCTGCCGGCTTCTCGGGTGCCCGCGCTTGCGAAAGGAAGGCCGCCTTTGTCCACCGTGCTTCCACATCGTCCCTACGCTGCCGAAGCTCCACCGGATCCCGCCATCAGCACATTCAATAAGCCCATTCTTTCCCCTTTTCTCCGTACTTCTTTTACATTCATCATCTCACATTCTCCGTCTCCCTTCATAAGGGAGTCTTCTTTTATATACGTTTGCACGATCCCCCATTCATCATAGCATTTTCCTCCTACTCGTGTCTGAGAGGGGTTTAAAAATAACACCAACTAGGTGTGTGTCTTGCCACGATTTCATTATTCTTCATTAAGGGACTAATACTACACTGCCATCTTTTCTGATCCACTTGTTTTGTGTTTGTTTCTCTTTTGCAAGGGTAACCAAGGAAAGCCCTCTCCATCGGCCGGCCCCGAGGAGAATAATGCTATGATGAATGGGGAGAGTCATTTCCCGCTATGGCCATTTAATCCCCATATCTTATTATATTACATCTGTCCCGCACGCCCCGTCGGAGCAATCTCCCGTGGTGGCCTCTCTCCTCTTCTCTCTTCTTTCTGTGCTGCAGCAAAACGAGCCCCTCGCGCGCTCCTCTTCGCCTCCTCCGGCAAATTAATTCCACGTGACGTCGCTCACACCTATGAGTTCTTATACCTTGATGGTAGTTAAGTCTTTTGATTCGTCAACTACTGTGGCCTTTGTATGCCAAATAGGAGTTAGTGATCTCAGAATCTTCCTTACTATCTCCTGCTCAGAGTAGGTCTTACCTAGCTCAGTCAAGCCATTAATGAGCGCGGTTAGCCTAGCATACATGTCTGAAATGGACTCATCAGATTTCATTCTAAACTTCTCATATTCAGATACCAACATGTTAGCTTTGGTTGCACGTACCTGTTGTGTCCCTTCATATATTACTTCAAGACGATCCCACATGTCTTTTGCAGTGGCGCAAGTTGACACCCTTGAGTATTTGGTTGGATGAAGGAAGCATTGCATGATGTGCTTGGCACCCCAGTTCAGAGTTGATTGCCTGATCTGTTCTTTAGTCCATCTATCTTCATCCGGAGGCAGCTCAAATGGTCCCTTGTTGATCACTCGCTAGACTTCATGATCCTGGGCTCTAATGAAGACCTGCATGCGATTTTTCCAGTAAGGATAATTTGTCCCAGTGAAAAAGGGAGGCCTATTTACTGAATGTCTTTCGGCCATAGGACCTTTAGTTGCCATATCACCAGTTCTCTCAAGGTCGTTAGACCACATACAGAGAGACTAGCTCTGATACCACGTGTTGAGTGGTGATAGGTAGATCTAGAGGGGAGGGGTGAATAGATCAGCCCCTTTTTGCCCTTCTTTGCATAAATAAAAATTAGATCAAACACAACTGATAATGAGACAGATATTAGTTAATAGCTAAGAAGCTAGAAACACACATGATATCAGGAAATGGTCCTATCAAGCTTCTACCGATGGAACAGGAGAGAAACAATCCACAAGACAAGATCTTTTAAGGTGGTTCGATCTCAATCTAGAGACCTACTCCACCCCTCACGCAATACGGTGAGGCTTCACTGGTGTCAACGCACACCCGCTGATTCACAGCTTCTTATTGAGAGAAACACTCTTACACTCCGCTGCCACACAGCTTGATGTATCACAACCCAAAACACAGACCGGTGTCAACACCGTCTGTCTTCCTACACGCAGGTTGGGATCAAATGCTATGGAGTTTGTTTTGAAGAAAAGCAAACTAAAAGTGGAATCACCAGACAGAGTATCGAAGTAAAGCACAATGAGAAGGAAGTCTCCTATCTAGGAAAGAGCTTGAGGGGTCCTTGACTTTCTCCTTCTTCTTCTTGGATCTTCACCACCACCCTTGAGGAAAAAAGATGATCAAGCTTCAAGCTTTTTATGGGATCTGGATGGAGCTTCACGAAACCCTTCTGCTTGCAAGAAGATCTCTTGTCATAAGGAAGAAGATCATCTTCTTCTTCTTTCGCTCACACCAGCAGCATCTGGAAGGAGGTTGGCTTCCTCAGCAAGTCTTCCAGCTTTTTGTTTTTCCTCTTGCCTGCATGCTTATTATTCGAACTGGAGCTCATGCTCCTCATATATTGGTGTCCTAGGGTGACACCAACGTTGTCCGCTTTTCAAGCAACACCGAGAATGTCACATCCACATTATTTGATCTACTTCCATTTGCATAGTTGACTCCTATTCTGTCAAGTCTACAGGAATGTGGGTAGGTAGGAGACCATAGCAGCCAAGGTACGATCTTCTTCAGAGGATATCTCTGCCAAATCATAGTCTTCTGACACAGAAGCACTTTGACAGCTTTTTCCAGAGCAAACGGATCCTCTGGATTAAGTTCCGGATCTTGAAGACAGCTTCCGTCGGATTCAGATCCATCTTGGTCGAACCAAATGTGTCGACACTTTCCTGTCAGTGTGTCGAGACATCCCTTTGAAAGCCTTGAAGAATCGTTCTGGTTGAACATGGATGTGTCGACACTTTCCTGTCAGTGTGTCGAGACATCCCTTTGAAAGACTTGAAGATCCATGGCTGATGTGTCGAGACACCCACTGAGTTGTGCCGGGACAATTGTGCTAGGCTCCGTGATGACATCACGAGAGTGTCGAGACAACACCAAATGGTGTCGGGACATGTGAGCCATGTGCAGAGTTGTCGCATGAGGGTGTCGAGACAGAAGCGCCAAGTGTAGAGATTTTCACACGAGTGTGTCGACACTTTTCACTCAGTGTGTCGAGACATTAGTGAGTCCAGAGTTTTAGACAGAACGGCTTCAACTTGATTTCTTCTGGATGTGTCGAGACATGGGTTAGATGTGTCGACACATTCTTTTATGTCGGAGCTCAAACATTGGAAATCTAACACAATCTCTTCTAGATGTGTCGGGACATCATTAGGCCGTGTCGAGACATCACTTAGAGAGATTCTTCTTCACTTGTTTAGTCAATTTATCAAACCAAAATAAGTTAGATATTTCTCAAATATCTACTAATGATTTATGATCTGTTATCATCAAAACCAGGGGACACTACAATACATGCCATGATTTGTGGATCTGGTCCCTAGCTTGTCCCTTGACCATCCAAATCTATAAATACATCATATTGGGGTCAAAAACCCTAATCACTCCAGGAGATCAAATGAGGCTATCAAGGGGAGAAAGAGTGCTGCCACTGTAGCTCCATGAACAGTGTTTCGGGGAAGAACTTCTTCATCCATTTTCATGTTGTGTAGTGGACAGCGGATCTAGAGGGGAGGGGTGAATAGATCAGCCCCACTTTTCGCAATGCGGCCCTCTAAACAGCTAGTTAAAATGAATTACAGCGGAATAGAAACTAGCTTCCAAGTATGCTATGATTCACTTAGTAAGATAAGCAAGATATATAATAATTCGATCCTAAGCATGCACCTAGAACGATTCAATCACACAAGCAAACCACGCTAGATAGGATTTTTAAGGTGGTTCGGACTGAATCCTCAGCCCTACGTCCACCCCTCACCAAAACCCGGTGAGGCTTCACTTGTGCAGCGCACAGAACCGCAAATCGGAAACCACCGATTGCCTTCCTACTCACCACCTGGTAGGGACGTCAACCGCAAATTGGAACACCCTCCAATTGCCTTCCTACTAACCACCGGTAGGGATGAATCACACTTTCAATGTTTAACAATAATGAAAATGAAACAAATGTGAAGGAACTAAAACAAGAGATTGAGTTATGAGTGAAAATGAATTGTCCCTTGTATGAAATGTTGATCAGCAACAAGGCTCCTCTTGGCTTCAACTCAATCTTCTTGATTCACCCTTGATTGGATGAATGTTCTTCACGGAGTACTGTTCACGTGACCAGTACCTCTTCCTTCAATTCTTCTCTCTTGATCTTCTCTTTGAATTTCTTTGAATGAATGAAGGAGATGATGAAGCTACCTTGAATCTTGATTGCTTCTTTAGCTTCTAGGAGTTTGAATGCTTGAAATATCACCTTGAATGAACTTGAAAGAACTTGAATGGATGAAGATGATTTCCCATGAAGAACTTGAATCAAACCGGCTTCCTTGGATCACTTTGATAGCCTTGCTTTGATGTAATCTTCCTTGAAGATTGCTGGCTTTGATTTGAGCTTGATTCCCCTTTGATTGGATGAAGAACACCTTCACGAACTACTGTTCACGTGAACAGTAGCTCGTCTCCAAGCTCTCTTGCAACCTCCCTTGCAGCCACCCTTGTAACCCCTTGAAGCATTAGGGTTTCCAACCCTCTAGTATTGGTTTTATAGACCTTGAATGGTCTATGGACAAGCCTTAGACCAGATCCACAATTTGTGGGTGATTAGGTGACTTTTGGATTAAAGAAATCCATGTAGAATGGCCCTTTTCGAAGTTGGAAACAAAGTCAAAAATGAAGGCTCGAGGCTGGCGGTCGACCTACAGCTCCTGGCGGTCGACCGCCACTGAAACACCTGCAACCGGGCGATCCCTGGGAAATCCGATCGATCGCCACTGGCTGGCGGTCGACCGCCACTGAAAAACGTGCAGCCTTGGCAGTCCCTGGCTGGGGCGGTCGACCGCCCCTGTGCTGGCGGTCGACCGCCAACTGGGCAGAGCCCGGGTCACCCCGGGTCGGTCCGTTGGCCGCACCAGCTCCGTCGCTTGAGTCCGTTAGCCACCCGTTAGCCACCCGTTCATGTCTGTGGCATCTACCTTGATCCCCGCGACCTGACTGCGCAGGTCGATCCGCGTGCGAGGGCGCAACATTAAGCTTTCATGTGCATATCTGTCATGAACAAAACATCACATATGTCAGTCATAAGATAGTGGAAAAGAACAATGACTTATAGTGTTTAGCCATTATCAAAACCAAGAATACCAAATGACTCATATGATCATAGATTGATGTCGAATGACCTAATTGATCACATGATGACTCAAATGACTACAGGGGCACAACATTTCAAGTTTTTGAAGATCATCTACATGCCATTCAAGTGAAGATCTAGCTGAGGAGGAAGCTTCATCCAAGATCATCTTCATCCATTAAGGGGGAGCTTAAATCTGAGTTTTCATTTTGTGTTTCTCCTTTATTTTTCATCAAGCTTTAAGTGTGTGATCTTGTACTTTTAAACACTTGTGTGTGTGTGTGGATCTATGCAGATCAGTGTGTGTGTGTGTGTGTGTGTGTGTGTGTGTGTGTGTGTGTGTGTGTGTGTGTGTGTGTGTGTGTGTGTGTGTTGTGTGTGTGTGTCTTCTAGCCTTCACATATCTTTGTGATTCGGTGCTTGTGAACCATCGTGGGAGTTCCGAACTCCTCACGTGTGTGTGTGTGTGTGTGTGTGTGTGTGTGTGTGTGTGTGTGTGTGTGTGTGTGTGTGTGTGTGTGTGTGTGTGTGTGTGTGTGTGTGTGTGTGTGTGTGTGTGTGTGTGTGTGTGTGTGTGTTTTGATCTTTAAATCCTTTACAAGATAGTGTGGGAATCCTCACAGATCGTGAGGGGTGGACATAGGATGCCGTTGTTGCATCCGAACCACATAAAAATCACTATCCATTGTGTGGTTTGTTCCTTTTCTTCTATCCTCATTCCGTGCAGCACACACTTTGATTAATTTGGTTGTTTTGTTTGAATTAGATCTAGGATAATTTATCATTCTCATATCAAATCTCGGGTATATTAAAAGGTGGGTTCAGATCGACAAGGCAAACCTTGTCAGGAAGATAACATCTTGCGTGAGCAGAATCTTCAGATTTTTCACCTCCGCCACCGTACCTAAGATCGATTGAGTGTGATAGATCCTATTAGATCTAAGTGTTTTCATATAGATCTATATTTTCATTCCATTATTTTTCTTACTTATTTAATTTGGCCAAGAATTTGTAAAAGTTTATAAACACCCAATTCACCCCCTCTTGGGTGTCATTGATCGCGGGACTTCAATTGGTATCAGAGCTAAGGCTCTATTTCCTTCAGATCTAACGATCTAGAATCAGATCCAGATCAATGGCCAACAAGGGGATGATGCCTGAGGGTCATTCCATAAACCGTCCTCCATTTTTTGATGGTTCGAACTACTCCTACTAGAAAAACAAAATGCATGTTTTTCTAAGGGCGTAAGAGTACGAGGTCTGGAGGGTTGCGGACAAAGGTCCTTATAAACTCTCGGATGATGAAGAAAAATGGACACCCGAAGAAATCAAGAAATGCACTGTAAATTTTAATGCTATGAATATCATGCAATGTGCTATACATCCTAATGAGTTTTCTCGTGTATCCGTGTGCAGTTCAGCGAAGGAGATGTGGGACAAGTTGCGGCTCATATATGAGGGAACCTCAGAGGTGAAGGAGACCAAGGCCAATCTACTTGTAAGAGACTATGGGCTATTCAAAATGAAATATGAAGAAACTATCTCAAAAATGTTCGCGAGATTAATGGAGATCACAAATGCTCTCAAAAGCCTCGGGAAGGAGTACACAAACTCCGATCTTGTGAGGAAAGTTCTGAGATCACTCCCGTCGGCGTGGCACACAAAAGCCACAGTAATTGAGGATTCAAAAAATTGTCCACACTTTCTTTGGACGAGCTGATAGGGTCACTCATAACCTATGAGATAAATATGAAGAGAACAGCCGAGGAAGATATGAAGAAGAAGAAAATGATTGGATTGAAAGCTCACCAATCTGATGATGATTTTCAAGAAGAAGAATCCAGCGAGGGAAGCAATGAAGAAGAAGACTTGGCCATGATAACTCGCCAAGTAAAGAGATTTTTGAGAAAGAAGAGGAATTTCCAAGGCAACTTCAGAAAGGGGCAAAGGAAGCCCATTCAAACCAAGGCCGAGCCGAGCAAGCCCAATACTGTCATCTGTTACGAATGCAAGAAGCCCGGGCACATGAGAGGAGAGTGCCCAGATCTGAAGAAGAAATTCAAGAAGGACAAGTTCAAGAAGCCCAAAGCCACGGTCACCACATGGAGCGACGAAGAGGACGAACCGTCCGATGAGGAGCTGCAAGAGCTCGTGGAAAGTCTATGCCTCATGGCACATGAAGATGAATCAATAGAGGTAAATTCTGACCCTGATTTCATTTCAATGAACAATGGGAGTCGGAGTATGAAAAACTGTATACAAAATATAGAAAAATCAGACCTGAAAAAAAACTCTCAAAAAGAAAATTGATGATTTATCAAATGAGGATATTTTTGTTAAATTTGAGAAACTGGAACAAGAATGGTTTGAGTCAATAGAAGAAAAATAAACTTTGCTTCAAACGATTTCAGATCTTGAAAAAATCAAAAAGGAGCTATCATGTAAAATGTCTGAAATTGAAAAAGTTTGTGAAAAGCTCAAGAATGAAAAAGGAATTCTGACATCCTCTATTTTAGAAATTGAAAGTAAAAATGTGAGCTTGAACAAAGAGGTAACTGACTTTCAGTTCACTCTCTCTAGGTTTGTCAAGGCCAAATAAAATTTAGATAATTTGATGGGAGTTAAAGTTAACTTCTAGAAGGAAGGATTGGGATATACTCCCCAAAACAAAAAATCCTTTGAGCATAAGATCACTACATCCTATTTGCATGAAAAAGGAAATGATTATGCTTCATGTTCATACTCTAAGCCAATACATGTTCAACCAAAATCACGCCAATTTTCAAGAAGGTCTTCAAATGTCAATTGCTTTCATTGTGGTCATTTTGGTCATGTTATTGCTCACTGTTGGTTTAGACAAAACTCACATAGAAATCATGCTGCTTGGATAAATAAAAGACATGTATAGAATTTGACTAACTCCTATGGACCCAAATTCGTTTGGGTACCAAAAACAATTGCACGAGAATGTTGCTTCTTGTAGGTATGTTTTGAAGCAAGGGGGAGCAAATGGTATTTAGATAGCGGCTGTTAAAGGTATATGACAGGGGACAAGAAGGTGTTCTCTACACTGCAAGACAAGGATGGAGGGTCAGTTGCTTTTGGAGGCAAAGACAAAGGTAAAATCATTGGGATCGGCAACATAGGTAAGAATTCTAAAATTCTTATTGAAGATGTGCTTCTGGTGAAAGGTTTAAATCATAATCTGTTGAGCATAAGTTAATTGTGTGATAAGGGTTTTAAAATTATTTTTGATGAAACCCATTGTATTATCATGAACAAGAACACAAATGATATCAAATTCATTAGAAAAAGAAATAACAATGTCTACACTGTTGATATTGATGATGTCTCTTGTGATGATATGTGCTTGGTAGCAAACAATCATGAAAATGCATGGCTATGGGACCGAAGACTAGGTCATGCTAGTTTTGGAGTAATCTCAAAGTTGTCTAAACATGACCTGGTGAATGGTTTGCTAAAATTAAAATTTGAAAGTGATAAAATATGTGAGGCTTGCACAAAAGGCAAGCAAACACGCATATCTTTCAAAAATAAGAACATTGTTTCTACCTCCCGGCCTTTGGAATTGCTGCATCTTGATTTGTTTGGCCCAACTAGGACATCCAGCCTAGGAGGGAAATCTTATAGTTTTGTAATTGTTGATGATTATTCTAGATTTACATGGGTGTTATTTCTATCTAATAAAAATGATGCATTGATGGAGTTTCAAGTGTTTTGTAGGAAAATTCAAAATGATAGAGGTTATCTTATCACTACCATCCAGAGTGATCATGGTGGTGAATTTGAGGATCATGACTTCAGCAATTTTTGTGAAGACAAGGGATACATGCACAATTTCTCATCACCAAGAACGCCTCAACAAAATGGTGTAGTGGAGAGGAAAAACAGAACCTTGATAGACATGGCATGGACCATGTTAAGTGAGAACTCCCTACCCAAATATTTTTGGGCCGAGATAGTAAGTACAACATGCTACATCATCAAAAGGGCAATGGTAAGGCCCATTCTGAAGAAAACCCCATATGAGCTTTACAATGGTAAGAGACCAAATATTTCCCATCTCAAACCTTTTGGATGCCCTTGTTATATTTTGAACAATGGTAAGTCAAACTTGGGTAAGTTTGATGAAAAGAGTGACAAAAGAATATTCCTAGGTTATGCACTTAATTCTAGAGCTTATCGATTGTTTAATAAACGGACTTTGGTTGTTGAAGAAAGTCCTCATGTGATTTTTGATAAATCTGAGTTAAGACTAACCAATCAATCTATTTCAATTGTGGATGTAGATGAAGATCCCAAACATTCAAATGATGCTAAGGCCAAGAATGAACCAACTGAAGGGATCCCCAGCAAGAGTGAAGAGGATGAAGATCCTTCAATTGAAACACTTCAAGAACAACAAGTACAACACCACGATTTGCCCAGTTCTTTTATGTTCTTGAAAAATCACCCAGCCGAAAACATAATCGGTAATCCTCAAGATGGGGTAAGAACTAGGTCTTCACTAAGACAAGTAGAAGAAGAGGATTTGATAGCCTTAATTTCACAAGAAGAGCCTAAGGATATTCATGAAGCTCTTCAAAATGAATCTTGGATTTAGGCTATGCATGAAGAGCTACACCAGTTCGAAAGGAACAAACTGTGGACTCTCGTGCCGCGTCCTAAGAATCATCCCACAATTAGAATCCGTTGGGTTTTCAGAAACAAGTTAAATGATACGGTATTGGTTGTTAGGAACAAGGCCCGACTTGTGGCCAAAGGGTATAGCCAAGAGATGGGTATTGATTTTGATGAGTCTTTTGCACCGGTTTCTAGACTAGAAGTAGTCCGGATCTTATTGTCCTATGCTTGCTCTTTGAACTTCAAACTATTTCAAATTGATGTAAATCTACATTTCTTAATGGTTACATCAAGGAGGATGTTTTTGTAGAGCAACCTCCAGGTTTTGATAATTCAAAGCATCCAAAGCATGTGTACAAGTTGCAGAAGGCCTTGTACGGGTTGAAGCAAGCACCAAGGGCATAGTATGAAAGGCTCACTTCATTCCTTATGGAAAATGGTTTCAAAAGAGGTAAGGTTGACTAAACACTCTTCACAAGGAAATCAGGTAAAGATATATTACTAGTTCAAGTATATGTGGATGACATTATTTTTTGGAGCTACTAACAATGTCTTATGTGAAGAATTTACAGAAATCATATAAGGAGAATTTGAGATGAGCTTAATGGGTGAACTGAATTTCTTTCTTGGATTACAGGTGAAGCAAACACCCGATGGCATTTTCATCAATCAAGCTAAGTACACACTGGAGCTGTTAAAGAAATTTGGGATGGCTGAAGCAAAACCTTTGTCAACTCCAATGACCACAACCTTGAAGTTTGACAAAGATGAAAATGGTAAAACAGTAGATCCTACACTGTTTCGAGGTATGATCGGATCACTACTGTATCTCACAGCATGCCGCCCTGATATTCAATTCAGTGTATGTCTATGTGCTCATTTTCAGTCATGCCCTAAAGAATCTCATGTAATGGTTGTTAAACGCATGTTTAGATACTTAATTGGCACAATAGATTTTGGCTTGTGATTCCCCATCGGTAGTTCATTTGATTTGATTGCTTACACCAATGCGGATTATGCCGGATGTATTGTAGATCGCAAAAGTACTAGTGGGTACTGTCAGTTTCTTGGTGGGTGCCTAGTCTCATGGGCCTCCGAGAAATAACATTCAGTAGCTCTCTCAACGACCGAGGCTGAATATGTAGCCGCCGGAAGTTGTGTGGCCCAAGTACTTTGGATCAAAAATCAACTGCTTAATTTGAATGTTGAAATGAAATGTGTGCCAATCTTGTGTGATAATACTAGTGCAATCAGCTTGTCAAAAAATCATGTTCAACATTCTAGGATAAAACACATTGACATTCGACATCATTTTCTGAGAGATCATGTAGGAAAAGGGGTCTTTAAATTGAATTTCATTGACACATACAATCAACTAGCTGATATTTTCATAAAACCCCTAAACACAGATCAATTTAGCAAGATAAGAAGAGAACTTGGGTTGTGCAAGGGTGAAAGCATACATACATAGGTTTACACGTAGGATAAGATTTGCACTTGTAGAAACTCATATGCATCAAGGGTAGATTAACATACATGTTGTATATATTTACTCTTAATACCTTATGTGTTCATATACACTCCTGCATGCATGATTGTATCTATACATATAGCCCATTCTTGAAAAACATTTCTAAGGCCAGATATTCCTTGGCTAAATAAATGTGGACCCAGTGATGCCGGACCTAAGGCACCTTCTGAGGGGGAGTTAGAGAACTTCCCTCAAATCTCCATCTCTTCTCCTTCTATCCACTTCACGATGTTGGTTCCAATCAGAAGGTCAGATGATGGTCCCCATTCAAATCAAAAAAAAAGAAAAAAATAATACAAAAATGGGATTTTTGGGGCTAGCAGTCGACCGCCGCTCCCGCACCGATCGACCGGTGGCGATAAATCGGCCCGACTGGACCACATCCGAACCCTTCTTTAAGGGGTCCTAAAACCCCTTTCTCTCATTCTAACACTCCCATTCACTCTCCAACACTTTCCCCCAACCCTAGAACACCCAAACTCCACCTCCCAAGCCCCTAAACGTCATCATTTCTCCACCGGCACAAGATCCGGCGTGTTCGTCACGGTTTCGGGACGAACTCCATTTGTCTGTTCGTGCATTCATGGAGCTACTTTCTAGGTTCCAGGTTGTGAAGAAGGCTTTTACAAGCCCTTGGAGTGCCATTTGGTTCAACCTCATCCCCCAGGATGAGAGTCATTCTTTCAAGGGTTTTCATCGGGTTTTCTAGTTCGGGATGCCGCCTACACAGAGCTCTCGACGTTCTGCCCAAGGGGAAGCTAGTGGCTAAAGATGAGAGGCCCCGGCTCCTCCACCACAGCGAGCACCTGCACCTCTTCGTGCACCTCGGTTGCCTCGTCCTATTATGGAACCCCGACTGGTCGACTTCAATGAGGTGAACGAGCTTTTGCCCGATTTATGTGCTGTCTTTGAGATTCAACCAAGTTGGACTAATTTTGTCACCAGATATACCCAATATTACCCGAATCTAGTGCATCAATTTTATGGGAATTTGATCAAAAGGAATGAGGAATTATTTACAATTGTTCAAGGAGTTGAGATGCATATTACTCCCGATTTGTTTAAGCGGGGTTTAGGAGTTGCGGCTAGAGGAGCCGACATAGTTTTTGGTCATGGTGTTGTTGAGGAAACCTTTCTTGCTATGACCAGTTGTGATTATGTGCATGGTGTCAGCAACTTAATTGTATTGAATGCAAATCATTTTCCACCATTGTAGTGTATATTGCACCATATGTTTACATCCTTCATTTATCCAAAGAGTGGCAGCATAAATGAAGTGATAGAAGTTCACCGGTTCCTATTTTACAATGTTATGAATGGGATTCAAGTCAACATGGGTCGCCTCATGATGACTCTCATTGGAACTTGCCGAACCAATTTGCAGCGATCCCTACCCTATGCATCACAGTTGACCGGCATATTCATCCATGTTGGGATCAATTTGGCAGATGAACAGTTCATTTATGTTCGACAAGATGATATATATAATAAGCATAAGATCTTTACAGATTTTGGATATTACTACGGTCCCGATGGTGAGTTACGTCGGGATGTGCCTGTTTATGGAGAAGCAGTTGATAGTCAGGAAGAACAGGAACACGAGCAGTAGCAGGATCAAGGGGATGTCCCCCCTCCAGTTCAAGCTGAAGAGCAGCCTCCTCCACCTTCACCTTATCATATGGATCCCATGGTGCCTCCACCACCACAGTTCTATCATGGAGAGTCTTCTACTCAGGGGGCGCACAGCACTCTTGGGTAGACTATGAGACCTTTGACAGGTGGTTCACTGGGCTAGAAACTCGGGTGGATGCCTTTAGGGAACAACTTTCTACCTTTGGGAAAAATATTGCAACCATGGGCACCATGCTGAAATCTTTACCACAGAATCCAAACTCCTTCTCCACAGCTTTGGATTCCTTAGCCACTCAGATGCACACTCTCTCCACCAACATGACCACCCTCACCCAGAGCCATCAAGATTCACGTGAGGCTTTTCATGCTATGAACCGAGTTCTCCTGAACATGCAGCACTGTGACTATGATAGGGATCAACAACTGACCCATATCCAGCACTGCCTTCAGCATCACGACCACCTACTTGGAGATATTCGGTAGCACCTTGGCTATGTGCCTCTTCCTCCACCAGACGCCCAGCCACCCACAGATGGCCACTGAGGCTGTTCTTTGGTTTCCTACCTCCAGTCTGTGTCCTTGGGTCTTTTATCATTTGGGTCTCCTGTTCGATTATCTTATCCCTTCTTTGATGATGCCAAAGGGGGGGAAGTAGTACTGCAGGTCTTATATATTTTATGTCGGTATGTTCGTATGTTTGTATGCATGATCATTGGTGAGGCATTGTGTCAGTTCTGCATTTGCCTTGTCGCATGTGTCCAGTGTCTAGAGTCTTGCACTCATTGTCTCAAGCATCAATGTACCCTGTAATGGAATGATGAAATGAATGCAATTGGTGTTTGATCTTAAATGGTTGGCTCTTGTGTTTCATTTCCTATCTATTTGGCAAATAATGTGTTGAATGGCTGTTTTATTCACCTTGTGGTTTATCGACCTTACGAGGCTCCATTTTGCTTAAAGGCATGCCAATGCTCTTGTAATCTAGAGTTTTGTCATCATCAAAAAGGGGGAGATTGTTGAGTCTCTCCAAGTGATTTTGATGATAACAAAACCCCAGAATTACAACCTAAGTAATAACTAGCTTAAACCACTCTCAAGCCTTCCTTAAGCCAGCAAATGCCTACATTCACCTTGGTTCAATGAATTGCCCAGGATAAGCTCAACCAACTCATTTTGATTGGAACAGGACGTAGTCATAAAATAAATTGTTCACAGATCATGTTTTATTGGCTAACTCTCGTAAAAATGCAGATTTTCCAGCCAGCGGTCGACCGCCAGTCAGGGGCCGGTCGACTGATTTTCCCAGCGTTGAAAGCTTCATTCCTGTAAAATTCTGATCGACCGCCCCCTTCTGCCGGTCGACCGCCAGCTTCGAGGCAGCAATTGTTGACTTGTGTTCTTCAACGTGAGAAGCTCCTTTCTTTGGGTTTGTTTAATCCCAAAGTCATCAGACCTGCCATGATTTGTGGATCTGGTTCCTGGCTTGTCCTTTGACCATCTAAGGTCTATAAATACATCATATTGGGGTCAAAAACCCTAATCACTAAAGGAGGCTATCAAGGGGAGAAAGAGAAGTGCCACTGTAGCTCCATGAACAAAGTTTCAGGGAAGAACTTATTCATCCATCTCCAAGCATTTGAAGATCATCCTGAAGCTATTCAAGAGAAGATCAAGCTGTGGAGCAAGCTTCATCCAGATCAATCTTCATCTACTAAGGGGGAGCTTTCGATTGAAAATTTTCTTCCAGTGTTTCTCCTTCCATTTCTATTTGAGCTTCAAGTGTTGTTATGTATAATCTCTAAACATTCTAGTGTGTGTCGATCTTTTTAGATCAGTGTGTGTTTGTTGTGGATCCTTCAGATCTGTGTGTGGTTTGGTGAGTGTGCACCGTCGTGGGAGTTCCGAACTCTCCACAAGTGTGTGTGTGTGTGTGTGTGTGTGTGTGTGTGTGTTGATCTTGTATTCTTTGCAAGATAGTATGTGAATCCTTACAAATCGTGAGGGGTGGACGTAGGTTGATGTTGTTGCATCCGAACCACCTAAAAATCACTATCCATTGTGTGGTTTGTTCCTTTTCTTCTATCCCCATTCCGTGCAGCACACACTTTGATTAATTTGGTTGTTTTGTTTGAATTAGATCTAGGATAATTTATCATTCTCATATCAAATCTCGGGTATATTAAAAGGTGGGTTCGGATCGATAAGGCAAACCTTGTCAGGAAGATAACATCTTGCGTGAGTAGAATCTTCAGATTTTTCACCTCCGCCACCGTACCTAAGATCGATTGAGTGTGATAGATCCTATTAGATCTAAGTGTTTTCATATAGATCTATATTTTCATTCCATTATTTTTCTTACTTATTTAATTTGGCCAAGAATTTGTAAAAGTTTATAAACACCCAATTCACCCCCCTCTTGGGGTGTCATTGATCGCGGGACTTCAATTGGTATCAAAGCTAAGGCTCTATTTCCTTTAGATCTAACGATCTAGAGTCAGATCCAGATCAACGGCCAATAAGGGGATGATGCCTGAGGGTCATTCCATAAACTGTCCTCCATTCTTTGATGGTTCGAACTACTCCTACTGGAAAAATAGAATGCATATTTTTTTAAGGGCGCAGGAGTACGAGGTCTGGAGGGTTGTGGACAAAGCTCCTTATAAACTCTCGGATGATGAAGAAAAATGGACACCCGAGGAAATCAAGAAATGCACTGTAAATTTTAATGCTATGAATATCATGCAATGTGCTATATATCCTAATGAGTTTTCTCGTGTATCCATGTGCAGAAGTCCGATCGACCTCTGGCATCTGGTCGATCGGCCGCCACCACAGGGCCGATTGACTGGATTTTACAGAATGCCACAATCTTCTGTCTGCAGTTGTTTCGGTCGACCGACCATATACTTCCAGTCGACCGACAGCCCCGAAGCCTCCAATATTGACTTTTGATTTCAAGCTCGTGGAGAGGAATCTTCACCCATTTCTTTAATCCCACTGCCCTCAATCTAGGAGAGATTTGTGGATCTGGTCTGGCGGTTATCTATGGACCATTCAAAGGTTATAAAACATCTTATTGGAGTCATAACCCTAACCAACCAAGAGGGCTTCAAGGTAGATCAAAGGGGAAGGCTACCAAGGGAAGAAGAAGGCTGCTACAACCCTCCGTGAACAGTACTTCATCCAGCAGCCTCTTCAGACATTTGAAAGTATTCAAGCTCCATCTGAAGTCAGGAACCTCAAAGGAAGAGAAGAAGGAAGCAAGGATCAAGGAGATCAAAGAAGTTATCCAAGGAAGAAGGAACAGTTACTGTAACCATGAATAGTGATCCGTGGATCAACTCTTCATCCAGGAGCTGAAGATTCAAGGTCCATCTGAAGCCATCAAATTCCAATGAACTGAAGAAGCAAGCATCATTCAAAGATCAATCAGCATACATTCAGGGGGAGCCAAATCATGAGTTTTTCTCAACTATGCCATATTGTGTTTTAAGTTTCAGATTTGTGTTTCTTATAAACTGCAAGCATCCGTGTGTGTGTGTGGATCATTTCAGGTCCGTGGTCGTGTGTGGTTGTCGTGTTCCTTTCGTGTGTGCGTGGATCTTCTTAGATCTACGTGTGTGTGTGTGTGTGGATCTATTTAGATCCGGTCATTTTACTGTGTGGAGTGCTGCATTTGTCGCAGCGTGTGTATGTATTGTTGATCCGGATATTGGATCGTGTTGGAGACCTCATCTCCGTGTGTGTGTGTGTGTGTGTTGGGGCGCGTCCCCGTGTGTGTGGGCAGGCATTGTCCTGCGTGTGTGTTTGGTGCGTCATCTCCGTTTGTGGATTTATCCTCGAGTGAAGCCTCACTGGATTTGGTGAGGGGTGAACGTAGGATTGCAGTCGTTGCATCCGAACCACCTTAAAAGCCACTGTACATTGTGTTTTGAATTGTGTGGTTTGATCCATTTCCTCTACTTCCATTCTACATGAGTGTTAGTGTAAATTATTGTTCCAGATTTATCTACGTATATCTTGCTTAATCCATATCATCATCAATTAAGTTTGATAAATCCAATTTTTGAATAAATATTTTTGAACCTCTTGATTAGCATTGTATCACATATTCTAAAAAGACCAAAAGTTTTCTTAAAATTGGTAAACACCTAATTCACCCCCCTCTTGGGTGTCATTGATTGCGGGACTTCAATTGGTATCAGAGCTAAGGCTCGATTATTTTTAGATCTAACGATCTAGAGTGATCCAGATCAATGACTACCAATATGTACACCTTGAATTATCCACCGGTGTTTGATGGTTGTAATTTTGATTTGTGGTTAGGTAACATGTGTAGTCTTGTCAACTCATATGACCCAAAGCTATGAAAGCTTATTTCACATGATCCATATGAATTGCCTAAGGATGAAAGTGTCTGGACTGCAAATCAAAAGCTTAAACATGATCAAAATTGTTTAGTTTTAAAGTTGTTTACTACCGCAGTTGATTCTAATCACTTTCCATTTATCTCTCATTGCAGGTCGACAAAGGATATTGTGGATGGCTTAGCCAGCTTCAAGGAAGAGCATAAAGACAGATGTCTTGTGGTAGGAACGAGTGGTCAAGGAAGTGATCAGCAAATTGGATCAAGTTCAAACGTGAATTCTGATTCTGATAATGAAGATGAATTTAGCTATGAAGATTTGTAGATTGCATATGATGATCTTGCTGATAAATACAAGAAGGTAAAATCAGAAAACAAAAAATTGAAAAAGAATGCCGAACAAAATAATTGTAATTCCTCTTGTGAAAAATGCTCACATCTAGAGGAATTGATTGAGGCTCATCTGTTCGACATTAAATTTCATAAAGATCAAATTTCCTCTTTAATAAATGAAACCAAGGCGATGACTGCTAAGCTAAATTCAATGGCTGAAGATCAAACCTTGATAAATGAACTCATTCATGATGAAAAGCTTGTAAAAGAAAATGAGAAACTGAAGGAATTGAACAAAGCCATTTCTAAAAGATTGTTGGTTTTAGAAAAAGGAAAATTTGTGGTTTTAGATGAGAGTAAAGATGTGAATGAACTAAGATAAGAAGTCGAATGTCTTAGAAAAACCAATGCCATGTTAAATGTCAATCTTGCCTCCTACGAAGAAGAACTCACCAACACCCAATTGCACATCACATCTCTAGAGACTGAAATGCAAGACTTACATAATTCATTATCTAGATTTGTGGATGGTCAAAACAACCTAGACAAACTGTTGGGCTCGAAAGTGAATTTTCAAAGGGAAGGGTTGGGGTTCAATCCTATGAACAAAAAGAAATTTGAAAATAAGCTACACACTTCTTTTGTTCACATCACATGTACACCCAGCACCTCTAAATTTGACTCCCAGCAACCCATTGTAACAAGAACCCAATCAAATCTGAAAAACAGTGTGAATGTCCAAAAGATTCAAAAAGAAAACAAAAACCATGAAATCAATTTGCATGCTAAAAACATTCATGTGAAACCCCATGCATCCAGGAAAAGAAATATTTTTTGTATCTATTGTGGAAAACTTGGACACATGATGCATGATTGTTTCATTATGAAAAGTTATGATTTGAGAGAATGTAGAAACTAAGTTGTTTTGAATAATGCAAAGCAATCATTTACCACAAAACCCTCAATGCACTATAATCATTGTGGTAAAAGAGGTCATACAATTTCACATTGCTGGTTACTAATGAAGAAAAAGAGTTTTCACTCAACATGTCATGCTCACATACACAAACCAGTAGAGCCAATGAGAAGGAAAAATGTAATGCCACGTGTTTCCTCCAATCATTATGGCAAATCTAAGAATGTTAAGCATGATCACTTTCTAAAGAAAAATGATGATTTGAATGCTGTCAAAAATTGTAAATCACATGTCTATGTTGCTACTAACCCATAAGGACCCAAGATGGTTTGGGTACCTAAGAATGCAAATTGAGAAATCTATTTTACAGGTGTGCCATGGAAATGAAGCATGAAGCATTTTTTCAATCAAGAAGGTAAGGCACACGGGCCAAGTGGCATAAGTCAGGTTAAAAGAAAAATCAAAACTTAAATCTGAAAACTCAGGTGATATCCCTCTTACTCTCTCCAGTAAATGTGTAATGTCTTGAATTGTTTTGTGCTGAACCTTGTGATCATGCATATGTCTGAACATGCATTTCATTCGTTCTCAATTACATATCCTTGTGCATGTCGAGTGTCTCATGGCATACCTTCAATTAACCTTCACCACAAACATTGAGTTTGCCAGATGTTTTCACATCCTGGCATGCCATGCAAAGTTCGACATTGTGAATTCATGCCAGAATGTAACTGCAACTCTCTCGCCTTCATCACATCCATGTTTTGCATTCATAACATCCATGTTTTGTCTTCATCATATCCATGACTGCACATGGCATTTGGATGTTACTAAACATCTTGTATTCATGCACACACTAAGGGGGAGCAACCACATTCATCTTTTGGGCTTAGTGTTTAGGCTCATATCTGAGTCATGCATCAAGTCTGGAGCTTCTTAAAGAGGATGTTGGTTGTTAAATGAATTTTTCATGTCATTGTTAATAAATTTGAATCAAAATTGACAAATCAAATCTTTTTATCTGTCGATGCAGATTATACTCCCAAAATCCAAATGATGTTGGGCCAGCCATGGCCAAGTTTGAATCGACCAAAGGAATACCTTGTATGGATGAAAAATGATGAGAACCTTCTCAATTGCCACTAGGAGATGAGATATCAGAACTTGAGCAAGCTCCAAGATCGACTCAAGCACAAGCTTGTGAAAGTCCTTGTACGTGCTAAAGCAAGTACCCAAGACATGGTATGAAAGATGCACATCTCCTTTGATTGAGAACGGATTCATTAGGTAAGGTTCACCAAACACCTTTCACGAGAAAAACAGGTAAGGACATTCTAGTGGTTCAAGCATATATGTGGATGATTTCATTTCTGGAGCCACTAATAATGCCTTTTGTGAACAATTTACAAGGATTATGCAAGGAAACCTTGAAATGAGCATAATGGATGAACTGATTTGTACTTTCCTTGGGTTGCAGGTGGAAAGCTTAGAAGATGATGGATGCTAAAGGCACAAGTATTGAAAATAAATTTCTGAGCTCTATTTTGGAAAACTCATTTTTTTAAAAAAATAAATTTTTATTAATGAAAATAAAAAAATCATTTTTGGTTGTTAGAATGCATTACATTTTTCATGAATCACCATTGCATCAATACATTTCATTAATCTAAAAACTCATCCATTTGACTATCATTGCATGACTACATGGTATATCAAATGGTGACTTGAGGAAGGGCATGTCATTTCTATCTAAAATCTTTCACCATGTATGAGAATGTGCCTCTGCCCCATACCATAAGTCGCATGTTCATTTAGATTATAGGCTGCATGAATGTTCAGATAATGTCAAACATGAAATGTTCCTCATCTCTATTGCTACATCTGAACTGCTCAACAATGAATTGCTAGCCTCGCTTAAGGCGACTGCTAAGCTTGCTTGCTCTTGAAGTCAAGTCGTGATGCTTGCTGAACTCAGGTATATAATTCTGAATACTTGACACGTTGTTGCTCTGGTTTGATATGATGAATTTGTCGAATTTGTTCAAGTAAATTGAAGATCTTGAAAAATGTGTGTGAAGTGATTGGCTATTGAATATCTCTCAACTTGAACTACATGATCACACCTGAATTGAACTGCACATCTGGTATATCAAATGGCATTTGTGAAAGAGTGGATTATGTCCACTTGGAAGTATTCCCTATGTGTGAGCTGGGTCTTCGGACTAAAATCTCCGCCTCGTACCAGATCTTGACAATTTTGACTGGCTTGTGATTGGTTGATTTGTAAATGAATCCTTGAGCTGAGCTATTTAAATTGTAAATATGTTTCTGATCAAATGATTCAAACATTTGGCTTCTGGATGATTTTTCATTTCAAACTTGCGAAATGATCTTGAAAATTTATTTTTGAATAAATCCTTGAAAATAATCGGGTTGCATTGTTTATTCTTGATCATATTTGCACCCTTGTTCATGAAGGCCATGTCATGGAAAATGCTTGATTGTTAACATTTGAATACGAATGCCCTCATGTGAAAACTGTCCAGAAACTCTAAAAAACAAGCTCTTGCATCTTGCCTTTGCATATTGCATTGCATTCTTATATCCTCATAGGTTGTATTGCATTAGAACTCATCCATTAGCTGCATCTTGTTCATTCAATTGGTATACATTCATGGTATCAGTAATTTTGCATTACATTGCATATTTACACTGCATGTTGCATACATTCTCTCTGTGTACTTGCTTGATATTATATGCTATTCATCCTCATTTTTTAGAATTTCTAAGACCACATACTTCTTGCTAAATAATGTTGCATTTGAGTCATTATTGGAGTGTTTCATGTTACACACTCTGGGAGAGTTCATATTTCATAAGTGCATCTATTTAGGGGGAGTTGCACTGTTATGTGTTCATGATACTTTCGGTATACATGTTGAATCAAATTCATACACTTCTTGTACAAAATGTGAAAATGAGTGTTAAAGATAAGGATATATAAATTTCTTTTCAACACTCTCGATATGTTAAACTTGATGCATGTATGTTGAAGAGATAGTTGAGGAAAAAGTTGCCTACCTATCCTTATTTGAAAAATCTAAAATAAAAAAGAAAGGCAGAGCAATGTTCAGTCTCACTGAGTAAACTGGGCACATGTCACCTGAGACGTGATGTGGTTCATTTCTGAAAAGTGTTGACTAAAGTACCTTTGTTCAACATGAGGTGAAATGATTCAGTATTCTGAGTAACAGAGGATTCTGGCATGAGCTCCATGCGTCTACTCGCGTAAAAAGGAATTATTTGAACCTGATCATTCTTAGAAAAATTCTGATTATCTGTGTAAAATTATTGAGGTAGAGAGAAGCCTCCAATACGCTATTCTCAAAATTAAAGTGCAGTCTATAAAATGTCTCCATGTGTTGATCTGAAAATCTGAATATCCATATTGAAACTATCATTTTTCATGCTACTCACTTACACATTTGAAAATTTGATTTATTATGTATTCAGAAAATTGATTGACTGCATTGACAATTGCATGAATCTCCTATATGATTGCACAATCTCCCATGTGCTATACATGTACATTCCGATTGTCATGACCCTCATGCACCCTTCCTATACCTATCCTCTCTTAAATAAGTACGGGGGAGCTGTGTTGCATGTATATATACGTATTTGTTTGATTGTACATCTCATATGGCATCACTTGCATGCGTTGTATTTCAAAGCAAAATTTAAAAATCTGGAAACTGATGAAAATTCAAAAATTGAATGGCCTTCAAATGCTTTACACTTGCTCAATAAGTTTTAGGCATTGAATGGCTAATAAAAATTTGGAATCATATTGCCTTGTTGGTTTCAGGTCTACTCATCTTTCCATGTGTCACCAAATGGTATCATCTAATTGGAATCATGATGATTTATTCGTCCATGATTTGCCCTTGCTTTTTCTGATTCGATAAGATGGGCCATTACTGTTTCAAAGGAAAATACGCTTGCTCTTGCTTCATTGGCTTCTTCCAGCTTGTTGATAATGTTGATAATGTCAAAGGAAGAGAAAGATTTGCATTATCCCACCTTTTTTTGATAATGTCAAAGGGGGAGAAAAATTGATGATTGTGTGTGACAGGGGGAGAAGAAAATATGTGCAATTCTGTTGTATCATCATTAAGTTTGTCATCATCACTAAGTTTATCATCATCAAAAAGGGGGAGATTGTTGAGTTATGATTTTGATGATTGTTAAGTTATGATTTTGATGATAACTAAACTTCATGTGTGATTAAGTGATGATAATTAAACTTATAGTTGATTGCACATGCTCTTGATGACTGTGTACATTCATGTTGTTGTTTATATATGATTGAGTTGACAAATGGCTTTTGAGGCTACAACATGATTGGTTGAATGCATGGTTACATGGTCTTGATCATTGGTTGATTGAGTTGGTTTTACAAGAGGTAAGAGGTTTCATAACCTCTTTAATGTGAACATTCATGAGGTATTACCCTTGACTATTTTGCCTTGTAGGATCATCTCATGACAGTCGCCTGGTAAACCAAACATGTGGACAAGTACCTTGCTTTTTTACAATTCAACACTGGTGATATATGTCATTTACTATCAAGAACCATTGGTAAGATTTTTACCTTGTTATAGCATCAATCTCACCATGGGTATTCATATACTTCTCTTTTATAGATTTCACTCATGGTAATTTAGGTTCACAATGGTTGCATGGATTGATAGCTTACAAGTTTGGTTTGAATGCATAAGCTCTTTGATTGCATAAGTTCTTCATTCCAATCATGGTCATATGCTCAAATGGTTTAAACTTTCCAAATGCATAAACTAAGTTAAACCAAAACTAAAATGCATGAAATTGATGAGGACATGAAGCTCTTGACTTATGGATGTGTTTCTTTGGGCTAACACTTCATTTTTGTAGGTATGGGTCATTTCGGTCGACCAAAACACCATGGCCGGTCAACCAGAATTGTGAGAACCGAAACGATGGATTTCTGCAGAAGTCTGGTCGACCTCCAGCCTGTGGTCAGTCGATCGGTTGCTATCGATCGACCGCCACCACAGGGCCGGTCGACCAGATTTTACAAAATGCCATAATGTTCTATCTGCAGGTGTTCCGGTCGACTGACCAAATACTTCCGGTCGACTGACAACCCCGAAGCCTCTAATATTGACTTTCAATTTCAAGCTCGTGGAGAGGAATCTTCACCCATTTCTTTAATCCCACTAGCCCCAATCTAGGAGGGATTTTTGGATCTGGTCTGGGGGTTGTCTATGGACCATTCAAAGGTTATAAAACATCTTATTGGAGTCATAACCCTAACCAACCAAGAGGGCTTCAAGGTAGATCAAAGGGGAAGGCTACCAAGGGAAGAAGAAGGCTGCTACAACCCACCGTGAATAATACTTCGTCCAGCAACCTCTTCATCCATTTGAAGATATTCAAGCTCCATCTGAAGCCAGCAACCTCAAAGGAAGAGAAGAAGCAAGCAAGGATCAAGAAGATCAAGGAAGTTGTCCAAGGAAGAAGGAACAGTTACTATAGCCGTGAATAGTGATCTGTGGATCAACTCTTCATCTAGGAGCTGAAGATTCAAGGTCCATCTGAAGCCATCAACTTCCAATGAACTGAAGAAGCAAGCATCATTCAAAGATCAATCATCATACATTCAGGGGGAGCCAAATTAGGAGTTTTTCTCAACTGTGATTTATTGTGTTTTAAGTTTCAGATTTGTGTTTCTTATAAACTGCAAGCATCCGTGTGTGTGTGGATCATTTCAGATCCGTGATCGTGTGTGGTCGTTGTGTTCCTTTCGTGTGTGCGTGGATGTTCTTAGATCTATGTGCGTGTGTGTGGATCTGTTTAGATCCGGTCGTTTTAGTGTGTGGAGTGCTGCATCTGTGGCAGCGTGTGTATGTATTATTGATCCGGCTGTTGGATCGTGTTGGAGACCTCGTCTCCGTGTGTGTGTGTGTGTGTTGGGGCGTGTCCCCATGTATGTGGGCAGGCGTCGTCCTGCGTGTGTGTTTGGAGCGTCATCTCCGTTTGGGGATTTATCCCCGAGTGAAGCCTCACTAGGTTTGGTGAGGGGTGGACGTAGGATTGCCATCGTTGCATCCAAACCACCTTAAAAACCGCTGTGCATTGTGTTTTGAATCGTTTGGTTTGATCCATTTCCTCTACCTCCCTTCTACATGAGTGTTAGTGTAAATTGTTGTTCCGGATTTATCTACGTATATCTTGCTTAATCCATATCATTATCAATTAAGTTTGATAAATCCAATATGTTAACAAACAATTTTGAACCTCTTGATTAGCATTGTATCACATTTTCTAAAAAGACCAAAAGTTTTCTTAAAATTGGTAAACACCCAATTCACCCCCCTCTTGGGTGTCATTGATCGCGGACTTCAAGTAGAATCTTCGATTTTTCACCTCCGCCACCGTACCTAAGATCGATTGAGTATGATAGATCCTATTAGATCTAAGTGTTTTCATATAGATCTATATTTTCATTATGTTATTTTTCTTACTTATTTAATTTGGCCAAGAATTTTTAAAAGTTTGTAAACACCCAATTCACCCCCCTCTTGGGTGTCATTGATCGTGGGACTTCACTTAGTTCCGATTATGGCATGATTATCAGGCCGGGCACGAGGAGCCACACCTGATTCCTTTGGAATTGGTGCAGTTCTTCTTGCATGGTAAGAACCCAAGAATTATCATTATGAGCATCTTCTATAGAATTAGGCTCAACATTGAAAAGTAATGCAAGATTATCATGAAGTTCAACTTCCCTGATTGAAGCCCGTGTCCGTATTCCTTCATCCACACCGCCAATTACATTTCCAGAGGATGATCCTTATGTGTTGTCCATTGGCGTAGAAGGGTCTGCTGTATTGGCTCCTCTTCTTGTTCTTTCTGCTCATCCTTTTGTTGACTTTTTGCCTCACCTTGTTTGCTAGACTCTCCTTTCTCATTCTCACCTTCACCTGAAACAAGAAAATATTCGTCATCATTTGACTTTCTCAAAGTAAACTCATCTGCCACAACATGAGGACTTTCCTCGACTACTAGAGATCTAGAGTTATACACTCGGTAAGCCCTAGATGTCAATGAATACCCAAGGAAAATTCATCTATCACTTTTAGCATCAATTTTTTTCCAAATTATCCTTACCATTGTTTAAGATATAGCAAGTGGATCCAAATGGCTTGAAATGAGATATGTTCGGTTTCTTACCTTTGTATAGCACGTAGGGAGTTTTCTTAAGGATCAGTCTTACCATTGCTCGATTCGTGATGTAACAAGCAGTGTTGACTGCTTCTGCCCAGAAGTACCATGAAAGACCATTTTCTGCCAACATGGTACGCGCCATCTCCATGAGCGTTCTATTCTTTCTCTCAACCACTCCATTTTGTTGCGGGGTCCTTGGTGCTAAAAATGATGTTCATACCCCTGCTTCCTGCAAAATTCATCAAACTCAGAGTTGTCAAATTCCTTTCCATGGTCACTCTGAATTTTCTGAATAGAGTAGCCTTTTCATTTTGAACTTTCATACAAAAATCAGCAAATTCTTTGAATGCATCACTTTTGTTAGCCAAGAATAACACCCATGCGTATCTGAAAAAATCATCAACAATAACAAAGCCATATAGTTTCCCTCCAAGACTGTGTCCTTGTGGGACCAAACAAATCCAAATGTAGCAATTGTAGGGGTTTTTCAGTGGAAACTATGTTTTTGCATTTGAAAGAAACTCTGGTTTGTTTTCCTTTATAACATACTTCACAGATTTTTGAAGTTTCAAAATTTAAGCATGGAAAACCTCTAACTAAATTATTTCTATTCAACATTATAATGACATTAAAACTAGCATGCCCTAAACGGCGATGCCACAACCACACATCATCATTTTTATTTGCAACTAAGCACAGATTTTCAGAAGCAAGTTCACTGAAATCAACATGATAAGTATTATCACTTCTCACACCTATGAATTTAATTTCATGAGTATTTGCATCAATGATAGAGCAGTGAGACGATTCAAAAATGACCTTGTGACCTTTGTCACAAAGTTGACTGATGCTCAACAAATTATGGTTCATACCTCTAACAAGCAAAATATCTTTAATGTAGTGGTTGAGATCCTTACCAACTCTCCCAATACCAATTATTTTACTTTTGTCCTATCCACCAAAAATTACCGCACCTCCATTTTTATCTGCTAGGTTTGCAAAAAGTTATTTATTTCCAGTCATGTGCATGGAGCATCCGCTATCTAGGTACCATTTATTTTGCATCGCCTTCACGCAGACCTGCAAGATCAACCAACAATTCTCATTTTGGTTTAGGTACCCAAGCAAGCTTGGGTCCTTTGGCGTTAGCATACATAGTGGTGTAACTATATTTTCTCAAGAACAAATCATCATCAAGTTTCATCAACTGGCATATACACATGTCATGTCCTACTCTCCCACAATAAAAATAAGTGGGTCCTTTTCTACCAAAATTGTTTCTTTTATTTACACTCCTAGATGCAGAGGGGAATTGAGAATGAACATTTTGTGTTTTTGTGTGTGTGTATGAACACTCTCCATGATTTTGTGAGTCTTGATATTGTTATGGAAAGTATTTGTATTGCCATGCATGAAGTGTGAATTTTTCTTAACATGATTTCCTTTCACCTTCAACAGATTTTCATGAGCAACTTTGATCTCATTCAATTCAGTGGTGAGTGATTCAACTTTGTTCTCTACTTCGACCTTGACTTTCTCACACTCACTCATTTTCACGTTCAAATCATTTAGCTCCTTTTCCAACAATTCATTCTTCTCTTGGATTTCTTCTTTCAGTTTGAATGCACTTTATTTTTCTACCTCTAAACAGGAAATTTCATCTTCAAACAAGGCCAATCTTGATTCAAGCATTTCATTAGCATTTTTGAAATTTTGAACTTGAATTTCAAACAAATTACATTTTTCACAAGAATTAGACGAATGAACAATCTCATGAATTTTATTCCTTTGATTTTTATTTTCACTTCTGATCCTCTTGTATTTTTCATACAAATCTTTATAAGCCAATTGCCATTGACCATTTGTAATAAGCTCAGAGTTAGAAGTTACATGTTCATGATCCTCTCGTGCCATAAGGCACAAGCTCTTGACAATCTCCTCAATATTTTCCTCTTCTTCAGATGTAGGCTCGTCCTCATCGCTCCAAGTGGCCTTCATGGCCTTTGACATTTTCCCTTTATCCTTCTTGGCCTTTTTCTGCAACTCGGGGCATTCACCTCTCATGTGCCCCATTTTCTTGCACTCATAACACATGATTTCAGCCGATTTGGATGGTTCATTTTTCTGCTTGAATTGCCTCTTTCCTTTCCTAAACTTCCCACCAAGCCTTCTTCTTTGGCGCAGAAACTACCTGACCTTTCTTGTAAGCATGGTGACTTCTTCATCATCTGTGTTGTCCGTGGAATTCTCCTAGCTTGAGATTGGGACTGGGTTTGCTTTCAAAGCTATTGGCTTCTTCTTCTTCGTGTCATCTTCCGTCCTCTTGATATTTATCTCATAGGCCATTAAGGACCCTATGAGTTCATCCAATGAAAGTGTTAATAGATCCTTTGAGTCTTCTATCACTGTTCCCTTGGTGTGCCAACTGGGTGACAACGACCTCAGCACCTTTCTGACCAAGTCGGTATCCTTGAAATTCTTCCCGAGTGACTTCAGTCCATTTGTAATCTCCATAAGACGTGCAAACATCTCGGAGATCATTTCCTCGCCCTTCATATGAAAAAGCTCATAATCCCGGATAAGCATATTAGCTTTCATCTCCTTAACCTCTGAGGTTCCGTCATAAATCAATCTCAGCTTATCCCACATCTCTTTCGCACTGTTGCACATAGAAACACGAGCATATTCAGTCGGGTGAATAGCACACTGAATAATATTTAAAGCATTGAAATTCATAGTAGACTTCTTTATATGATCATCATTCCACTGCTCCTCATCTGGGGGTAAAGTGTATGGACCATTCTTAATAACAGTCCATATTTCATGACTTTGAGCACGGAGAAAAACCATCATTCTATTTTTTCAATAACTATAGTTATTTCCATCAAAGTAGGTAGGCCTGTGTATAGAATGCCCTTCGGGCATCAACCCTTTGTTAGCCATTCCTAACAGATCACTCTAAACCGCAAGGTTTCAAAATAAAATAGAGCCAAAGCACTGATACCAATTGTTGGCCCGATTAAGAATGCAATCAAGAGGGGGGTGAATTGATTGCGCCCCCTTTTTTAAAAAAAAACTAAGTGCAACGATGATAAAAATTATCTAGATAGCTGAACAAAGAGATCAAAATATAATAGAAGGAAATTGCAGCTCTCAACTCACCACGGATAATACTTGAGAATCACTCGGAGTAAATGTGAGATGCGCACAGAATATATATGTATAACTCTCGACTCGCCGCATCACACTAGCAAATGAGAGCGGACAAAATGAAACAACAATCGCACAGATAGTATACCACAGCGCAAGAATTTTTTAGGTGGTTCGGAGGCACCACAGTGCAGTCCTACGTCCACCCCTCTCAACCTGAGAGGATTCCACTAACCATGCTGCACAACGGCAACAAAACGATCACAACGATCACACACGGGCATAACGGCCCCACACACACGCGTGTTCTCGCGCGATGACGAGAAGACACGCACACGGAGACGATGCTCCGAAATCATATATGGATGAAAGAGATAAGGAAATACAAAGCCCAATTCAGATTTCTTAATCTATGCTCAAATGGAAATATGGAAGTAAGAGAACAAGAAATCCCCCTTCAGATCTTCAGCAAATCCCGTAGATAGGATGGTAGGGTGCTTTTGGAGCTTGGTCCTTGAATAAGGAAGAAGCCGGCCCCAAAAAAAAGGAACGCCCAAGACAGCAGATCACGAAGTTCACCAGCAAGAGCACCCTTCAGATTGCAGCTAGGGCTCGTGGATGGCGTCTTCAGTGGCATCTTCTTCCTCCTCCAGTAGATGTGCAACGCCCTTCCTCCTTCTCCTGCAAGAATAGAACTATTAGCCCAAAAGAGATTTTTTTTCTCGAAAGGAGTTCACAGCATCCTTATACCCAATGAAACAAGATGCAAAAAGACTTAAATGCCCATTAGAAAAACCCTTCAAAATGTGTCTAACATATGTATGGATGCCCTAAGGGTATATAGGTCAAGTTTGACCCTAAATGGATCTCATTTAGATGGGTCTCAGATTCAAGCACGATGGGTCGCCGGCCATATTCGGTCGACTGGTCGAAAGGATCGGTCGACCAAACTTTTTCAGCGATTTCACAGGAAGCTCAGGGAATTTTGGTCGACCTAAGCCAGGGGTTCGATCGACTGAACTTTCTCAGGGTCTGATTCAAGCTACGCTGGGAAATTCGATCGACCTAAGTGGAAGGGCCAGTCGACCGAAGTTCAGAAAAACCCAGATTTTATGAAAATTAAAGGGTTAACACCAAGAGTCTAAATGCATGATGTATATACATAAGACCCCAAAAACATTAAAAATGGATCAAGCCCAATTTAGCCACTTGAAATGCATTCAGACATAAAATCTTACCATGACTTCAATTATTTGTGGGTATTATTGAACCTGCAATTTTTAGAGACTCAATTTCATGTCAATGTTAAATCAATGCACATAAAGAACCAACTTCAATGCAATTCTTCACACAAGACTGCCTCTCCCAACCTGCAAGTTAGTATATTGAAATGCAGCTATATGTACAAGTGATTCATACATTTCCAATCCATATTCTTCACGAGTCCACATATCAAATATGATTCAAGCAATCCATTTCCAAATTGAATTCAACCAGACCACTCATGAATACAAGTTCAGTCTAAAAATTCCAGATTCAGTCCAAAGCAAGTTGAACTTATTCTACTTACTCAGAAATTAAGAGCCAATTGAAAAACCATTCAACAATTATAAATATCATACATGTATTTAACATGGAGTCCAAGACAAGTTGAACTCACACAATCCATTAAACATAAAACTAAATTGATTAAGTGTATAAGCATTTCAATTTCAGCTCAAAGATGGTCATTCATGTGACCAATCAAATTGACTTACATTCACAAAAAGATATGCAATGCAAATTAGAGTTTGAGCAGGATGATTTGTCTTCGTCAAAATACGTCGGGGCACAACAATCTCCCCCTTTTTGACGAAGACAAAACTCCTTGGATTTCCACAAAGATTTGCATGAATGAGACGAGTCAAACATCACCCATTGAAGCAACCATTTTGAAATTTGATAACCATAGCATTTCAAATAATATTTTTATTTTTCAACAACCATTCACAATATCATGCAAGGACCATTTATTTCTCTCCCTTTTTGTCAGAGTCAAATGGGGGGTTGGATGAACTGTATATGAAGAACCAAGCAAGCACACATGCACCCATAATGGGATATAGAAGCAAACAAGTCCTATATGGACAGGTTAAGAGAAAATGCAATCGATTTTGAGCATGATGTGCATTAATAATATTAAGAAGGTTGTGCTTACAAAAAGATGGTACTGCATTAACCATAAAGGATGACTGATTCATGAAGTACTTTCACACAATCAAACCCAAAGTGTATATGTGAAAAATTGAGCAATGAATTCCAAAGCAATATGGATCATCAGATTTTCCAACGACCACTAAAAAGAACTGTTCTTCCATACACTTCCATACACTATGTTCGATTATTGGCAGCTTCGTATGACCACATATAAAATATATTTTTTTTAAATCTAAAAGAGTGACTAACCTTTTGACGCGAGTTGTACCCTTTGTCTCAGGGGCACTTCCCGGTTACTCAATTTCGTCACTTATTTTAATTGTAGATTTTGTCACTTTTCGGCGCGAGTTGTACCCTTTGTCTCAAGGGCACTTCCCGGATACTCGGTGCCAAATTCCACTTATTTTTAATTGTGGATTTGTTTCACCTTTCGACGCGAGTTTCCTCCTTTGTTTCAGGGAGGATTCCCGACTACTCGGATCCACGTTCCACTAATTCAGATTGTTGGTGGGGCAAACAATTTTTCATCACGAGACATGTGATTTCTATGTAGAGATTCAAGAGTCCTTTGAAGTGTTGAGTAGAATAACCGTAATCCTTATTAGATTGAATCATTTATCTCAAAAAGTGTAAATTGTGAGGGTGGTTGTACTGAATGTAAGAAATGAATTAGTCTCACCATAGTTAAGTCTCCCCCTAAGTGTATGCACAGTTATGAGTAAAACCTCCCCCTTAATATGTGCTATGTAACAAACATGTCTAGATCAATGCAACATTATTTAGCAAGGGAAAAGGTTATAGGAGGAAGGGTGTTATGTTATATACACTCAAACATGCACTGAGATAAAGTTTTCACACAGATTGATTATCGGTACGTGGTGGAGAATGTAGGTCCGAAGACCATTGCACATGAGGAAAACTTCCAACTGAACATAATCCAACCTTCCGCATTCATCATTTGATATACCGAAAATCATGGCATTCAAGCACTCAAGTTTAAGTTATATGAAGTTATGTACATGCGGATGTAAAGGAATAAAGATATGCATGGAAGTTAAATGTTATTCAGTGTGTTATGCACATTAGAGAAAAGATTGAAACCTAAATGCAATGAGAAACTTCTTATGTGCAAGAGAGTAAACCAGTATGCATAGATGATTTATTAGAGATTTGTGAGTGAAAGTATATACAGACCAATGCATCAAAAAGATTTTAGATATCTAATTTGCACACACCTAATTCTCTCCTAAGAAAGGAAAATTGATCAGAATTTAAAGGCTTTGTAAAAATATCTGCAAGTTGTTGTTTTGTATCTACAAAAGTTAACTCAAAATCACCTTTATTCATGTGATCTCTAATAAACTGGTATCTAACTTCTATGTGCTTTGTGCGAGAGTGTTGGACAGGATTTTTGGACAAATTTATTGTAGAAGTGTTATCACACATGATAGGAGTGTTTTTCAAGCAAATACCAAAATCTAACAATTGGTGCAGAAGTTCTGTGTTTCTGCACGTTTCTCCGTTTTGCATGCACGTTTTCTGCATTCCTACTGTGTGTTAAATCCTCCTCTTTATTCATACATCATCACAACAGACACACCTTTTATTCGTACCCATTTACAGGGGTTAAAAACCTCTCTCTGGTGTGTTCTCCCCCTTCCTTTCACGTTGATTTATGCATCCAGGATAGATACTACACTTACATGTTCTAATGGGTTTTTATCCTTGTTTCTATTTTTGATTCGCAGGAGAAGCAAGTACAACGCGAGGCCCTCTTCTTCTAGCCGGCTAAAAGGCGAGGAGGTCTGATCCACACTATTTCCCGCACCCCATATCAAGCGCGATCATGTCTTCTTCCTCTTCATCTTTCCAAGGTACGTGGCACTGTTGCCTCCCTTTTCCTACACCCTTTGGTGTTGTTAATCCTTGGTGGTGATCACGGTTAGTTTCTTCATCTTCATCGCCCTTTTCCTTTGCTTATATTTTCATGTTCATGCATATAATTGTTTAGTTTAGGGCAGGTAAATATAAACATCTACAACAGTGTTGCCATCATCAAAAAGGGGGAGATTGTTGTGGCCTGTGGTTTTGATGATGTCAAACACTATGACTCATTTATGATGTCATGGTTCTAATATCTTGATTTTTGATATATGCTTGTTAATTTTTTGATAATGTCATGCCTTGTTATGCTTTGATGTTATACATGAATTTTTGTAGAACAGGCTGACAGATGAAGGCTAGGCTATGTATGTTTACAGAACAGACTGTTTGAAGAACGGCTATGTGCATTTGAACAATGTGCATGTATATTCTTGCATGATGTGAAGAACAGGTTGGTCTGGACAGAAGTTGACTTGAAGACTCCTAAGCGCAGTAGATTTCTCATGATCAGTAGAAGAGGTAGATGCAGAGGAGGTGACATAGTCTAATGCAATCAAGTCTTATATTGTTAAGAAGCTAGCAATACAAGGTCAGCTTAAAGCCCCAAGTTGATCAACCGATTCACTTACTTCGGTCAACCGAAGTCACCGGAATGAGCCCTGCAGCTAAGGGTGACAAATAATTTCATACGGGTCACAAATACATGGTAAGGGTGACAAATAGGTTGACAGAAGTGACAAATAAGTGTTTACGGGAGAAGAAGAGCTGAGAAGAAGAAAGTGTGAAGATGGAGTCGACTCTAAACGCCCATGAAGTCGATGCCAGAGCCACCCGCTAGTCAAAGCAACTAAGTCGATGGCTTAAGTTGAATAGGGGTGACATATAGGTGAGTAACGGTGACAAATGAACAATAAGGGTGAAAAATAGCTCTATAAGGGTGAAAAATGAGCGACAGGGTTGAAACCGTGGAAAGTGAAGAAGAGGCGTCAACGCAATGCTTGCTAGAGCTGACGCAGCCAAAGGGGAACATCAAAACATGATGTCTAATGAAGAATTCAAGTGTCATATGAAGATTATAGGTGGCAAAGAGATCATAATGTTGAAGAACGGATCACAAGTAAGTCGAACTAAGAACAAGAGAGAGAAATGGAGCACACCGGTGATGAATGGCTTATGGCGATGTCAAAGAGCTCACATGGCAGCAAATAATCAACAAGAGCAACAAATAGATGAACAAGATAAGAGAAGTGTAAATGATGAAGGCGCTGAGAAGAAGAAACACAAGTGACAACGTTGACGTAGCGCTCCAACAGCGTCAACACAGCCAAGGGCCGACTTCATACACACAAGCCAATAAGGGTAACAAATGAGTATACAAGGGTGACAAATGTGCTTTAAGGGTGAAAAATACCCGTTAGTGGTAACAAATGGGTCGCCAGGGTAACAAGGCAACGGGTTCTCAAGTGAAATAAGTCACACTTTTAGCTACGGATTAAGGTTGAATAATAGCTATGCAATGCAGACAAATGGCTTATCAAAGCTGAAAAAGAGTTTGGGAAGGCTGGCAAATGGCTTAGCCTGTGAGCGACTCAAGAGAGTCAGGTGCCTCCGACCTCCAATAATTGGCATGTGATCCTAGGATGACAGGCTCGCTTCCAGATGATTCAAAGGATGGAATATTCTTCATTGCCAAGTGGACCAATGGAATTTCAGTGGATTAATCATCTCATCCAAAAGAATTCCGGAGCCCCTGTTCTACATATTCCCGCCAAAAGAGTTCGAAGGTGGAAGAATTTCAAATTTGGTTTACCTGATATATACATATATATACCTGTCCTTTTTATGAAGAATAGGAGAAAAGGATCGAGAGCTGAAAAAGAGAATAAAGTAGACCGGGAAAGCTGCAACGAGAGAAAGAAGAAGAAGGAGAGTCTGAAATGAGAGTATCAGTGAGAACTGAGAGAAAGCTATTCTTTGAAGGGAAGAGAGAGCTGATCAGAAAGAGAGAGAGCCATTCTGTGAGCTATAAAGAAAGAAAGAGAAAGAGAGAGAGAAAGAAGAAGAAGAAGAAGAAGAGAGATTGAAGCTCAGTTCGAGAAGGGGTCTTCAGAGAAAGCTCTTGAATTATATTCAGAGCTACATTTGATTTTCTTCGACTGTAATTTGCCTTTCGTTATTTGTTTTCTTTTGTGTTTTGATTCAGTTCATTCTATATTTCTCTGGTTGTGCATTGTTGCACTTATCAGAGGTGTGATCGATTTTCACTAGTCAAGTTCTGGTTTGTATACCAGGGTGCAAGGTGGGTTCCTCATGTACTGCCTTAGTGCAGTGTTACTGATTCTACTGTGGTAGAATCATAGGTTTATTCATCAGGATTGGTGAGCACGGGCTCCCTCTGTGCTTCAGAGGTAGAGAGGATTGGTTCCTCTGGGTTGTGAGCAGCTGGGTGCTGTTTCACGTATCCCTCTATGGTATCAGAGGAAGGGAGGATTTGTTCCTCCGGTCACTGCTTGTAGCAGTGGGTCTGGTCTTGCGGGTTGTAAGATCAGGGAGAAGAGATTTGTTTCCCTTGGTTCAAGCTGTTAGCCAGCGTTTGTTGTAGACTGAGTATGCGATATTGCTTTTGCAAGGGAAGCCTCACTTGGGTTGAGTGAGGTGTGGACGTAGGTGTGTGGGTAGCAGATCAAACCACCTAAAAAATCCTTTGTCATGTGGTTTGGCATCTGTGTGTTTGATCCTTGTCTTCTTCCTCCCTTCACAGGTTGGTATTTGAGCAGATGCTATAGTGCATTTTCATTATATGCTAAGTGTTCGAATTGAGTTCTATTAGAACTGAATAGGTCTGTGAAGTAGCCTTTCCGTTTGTTTTAGCATTCCATGTCATTTGGTTCTGAGGACATAGTAATCGCCATATGGTTATTATTTCAATTTGCCATGAGTCATTTCAGAGATTTGTTTCTGTTCATGTGTTTTGCTAGTGTTCCTCAGATCTAATCTGAACATACAATTTAGGTGTTCGTGTTTATTGGTATAGAATTTAAATTGAGCAAGTTTTTATATAGGATCTATTCACCCCCCTCTAAATCCTGCTGCGCACACTACATTGGTATCAAAGCTTCCAACAATTGGTATCAGAGCAGGTCTCTCTTTTTCAGATTTAACCATCTGTAGAGAAAAGATCCCTGTGCTCTATCATTGTTTGCTTTTATCATTCCAAATTTGGTTGATGGATTCTTTACCGATATTTGATGGTTCTAATTTCAATAAGTGGCTAGGTAGCATGTGTAGTTTCATAAATTCTATCGATCCAAAGGTGTGGAAGCTCGTTCAATATGGTCCACATGTTTTGCCTCGAGATGAAACTAAATGGTCAAACAAGGACAGACAAAAGAACTATGAGAATACTCAAGTTCTGAACATCTTAAAGGATTCAGTAGATGTGAATGGCATTCCTTCTATTTCTACTTGCAGGTCTGCCAAGGACATTTGGGATTCTGTGATTGCATCTTATAAAAAATAAGAATGTCTTGTGGCAAAAAGTAATGGCACAAGCAATGAAGGAGAGAAAGAGGTAAATTCCGAAACTCAATCTGAATTTGAGAAAATTCCTTATGATGCTTTGATGGAGATGCATTGTGAATTATTTAAAATATACATGAAAGTGAAAAATGAAAATAAGAAACTCAAAAAAGAGGCAGAAAATGCTAGCTCTGATAATTCTGCTTGTAATGATTGTTTATTTGTGAGAGAATTGAATGAATCACTTCACTCTGATCTTCAATGGCATAAAGACTTAATTGCCTCCTTGAGAGAAGAAAATAAAAATCTGCTAGACAAGAAACTAGAACTTGAACAAAGAGAGGAGTGTGAGGATGGGTTAAACCGGCACACCCTATTTCGGCATCCACCCCCACCGTGCCAGAATAGCTCCCCTCTCAAATCCACAAAATCCTTAACCCCATCTATACGGCGCGCAGCCTAATCCGGCGCGCCCTTCTCGCCTCGCGCCATATTCAACCTCCTTTTTACCCCACGCTGGTTTAACCCATCCCTACACTCCTCGCTGTATTTTAGCTTAACCATCCCCTCGCGCCGATTTAATCCTCATTTATACTTCTATCAATCCTTTTGTTCTCCGTCTCTCTGTCATACATAGCTCATGAGTGCTCCATAATTAACCAATAAAAATCATTGATGGTTCTCATTCGTTAGTTACTTTGGGTCTACTTTTGCCATGCATCTATGTATACATGAATGCCTGCTTGTTATTGTTGCATGCTTGTCATTAATCCAAACCCCGATATATCAAATAGTGATTTGTTGAGAGCCAAATTAGGTCTGCCTGGAAGCTGTCACTAAGTGTGATGGTGGTCTTCGGACCTACGTTCTCTGTCACGTACCGAGGGCCCGGGATAATGAATGTGACCGAACCATGTGTTTGAACTTATATTCGATTCCCGCATTATGGAATATCATTATGTTACTCTATTTATGCTTGCATAATTATACAGCCCCGGTGGTTCATTGTCTTGGCAATTAATCAAGGGTTTTCCTCCTTTTCGGAGGATGTAATTAACGTCGTAGCCTTTATGGTGTGACGGGTTTTGAGTCTCGACACGGACCTCACTATCGTCTGATATGTCAAACGGTGCGCATAATAAATTTGTCACCTAGTGACTGGCATGCCCTACACGAAAAATAAAACCCCTAATAACAATAAAAAAACAATCAAACAGAATTCAATTCCCACAGGTACGGCGATACGTAACGCCCTGGTTAAAATCCTATGATTCAGCTGGTTCGTTCTGTGGGATGGCGATACGTAACGCCACAGAACCCGGGAGATGGCGATACGTAACGCCCCGTGGGGCACGGAGTCTAGATGGGAGTTCGCTCTCGGGTCTGCGCAGTACTCTTTCATTCGTTTGTGTGTGTGTGGGCCTCCTGTGTTTGCGGCAGCTGTTTGCTTCCATGAATAACATAAGATGTGAAACTCATAAAAATGTGAAAATGTGCAATTAATCATTCATTGTGGATTTAGTGCATGCATGGGTATTTTACATATTGAACACGAAATGGTCTTATCAATATTTGAAAAAAAACATATTTCAATGATTCATAGTCATCATCAAATGAAGGGACCCAACAATTACCTTTAAGCAAATGTGAATGAATGGATTATGATATTGTTAGCATTTGAATTGTGTATATGAATTGGATATATGAATGCGTGTTAACCCCTATTTAATTAGGCTGCCTACTGAGCGTCACACTCATCCCCTTGTGGCACACATTTTCAGTGGACATAATAGAGGGGGTTAAGGAGGAGGCGGCTGCCGAGGTGTAGTTCTAGTCCTGCCTACTGTTAAGAAATAGATGGCTGCACGGAGGGATCCAGAGGAGGGTGAATGGATCCAACAACAAACTTTAGCCCAATTTGAAATACAGAAGCCTGAAATAAAATGCAGCTAACCGGAACATAAAAGCTACAGGTGGCAAGCAGGTGAAAGCCCACAATGCATATGCTCACGAATGATTAACAGTTCTCATGGAACTGAACTCGAACACTTAGCACACAAAGACAACACTCCAAGTAGAAGCAAACAACAAACGATGATTCAATCCGAACCACAATCAACCAAATGATGGTGTGCTGGAATTAATTGGACGCTAACCTTAGAAAAAGCTCGATCATGCGGATCATATATCAAACATTACTTGCTCATACCAGATTAATACTATATCAGATAGTAAGGAAGAAGCAACTCAAACACCAACCTGCGAACGGGAGGTAGGAGATAGGAAACAAACGCACATCATCAACCTACAGTACACGCAGGATTTTTAAGGTGGTTCGATTTGCTTCGCAGATCTACATCCACCTCACACTCAAACCAGAGTATGGCTTCACCTTGCAAACCGCAAGAAGTAGACTCAGTCTGCGATAAAATGCTGACAAACAGCTTGAACCGGAGGGAGACAAATCCCTCAACATCTAATCTAGCACCACGCTAGATCAAAACCCACTACATCAATAGTGACCGGAGTAATACGCCTCCCTTCCTCTGTGAGCACAGAGGGAACCTAGCTACACTCTGTCTCTCACAACCCGGAGACCTAAGTCTCCCTTCCTCTGATACCTTAGAGGGGACACCGGAGATCAAATCTCCCTCCTTCTGATCACTCAGAAGGGACCTGAACCCAGAACAGGGTATTGGAAGAGCTAGAAGAAAATGTAAAAACAAAACAAGAAAATAATAAAGGAAAAAACAAGATATAGCTCCGACGAGCAGATTGACTCTGGATTTGATCCACGAGTCAAGACACTGGCATATCTTTAGTTGATGCTCCAGCTTCACTCAGTTTCTTATCCTCTCGCAGGCTCTCACTCTCTCAATTCTTTCTCTCTTTCTTTTTCTTCTTAATGCTCACTCTCCTTTTTTCTTCGCAACTTCGCTCTTTCCTTCTCAGGTTTGTCTCTTGTAGAAGGCTCTCTCTCAATGGCTACGGCGGCTCTTCCTTGATGGCCTTTTTCACTCGAAGGGTGAGACCCCTTTTTATAGGAAACAGGGGCTCCGCAAATCCAAGTGGATAAAAGAGTTATTCAGCTGGAATCCCATTGGTCCACTTGCCAAATAGGAATATTCTTTTTCAAAAATTATCTGGAAACGTGCCAGGTGTATGAGTATCAGGTTCCAACCAATGGAGTTCGATGTCACTTGATTCCATAAGTTCATCACGTGCCTGATAGGAGATGCTCGTGCTTCGATGCAGCTTGAAAATGGGTCGAGGCACCCTCACAGAATCCGCTTGCAAAGGATGATTTGATATGTGAAGCTGCATCGACGTACTCCAGTGCTGCGTCGATGCAGTGTAGACAGATATCCCTTTAGGCAAGGTGCTTCATGTACTAACCTTTGGCTCAGTGCATCAACGCACTTAGTTGATGTGTCAACCTATCCCTTTTGCATATGCTCTCAATTATTCTGCTGCATCGACGTGTTTAACCTTGTGCATCAAGACAGTGAGTTGATGCTTCGTCGTAACTTCATCCGGTTTCTGATGCTGGGCAGATGCGTCGATGCAGTAGCTTGATGCGTCGATGTTCTAATGAAGGCATAACATAAGAAGGCTTCTGTACTTATATTTGCGTCGAGGCATCGTCAGATCTACTTTGACCTCTTGATGGCAAATTATTATTGATGCGTCGGTGCAGCTCTTTGTTGCGTCGATGCAGAACTTTGGAAGTTGCTTCTGTGAGCGTGGCTGCGTCGATGCAGTGGTAATCCTACGTTGACGTCCTGATAACAAACAGAGTACTTGTTCTTGATAGACACAGAGAGTGTGATCTAGAAGGGGGGGATGAATAGATCACTCACAAATCGCAGTAAACCAGGAGCAGTTCAAGCAGAGAATTCAGATTGGCTAAATTGAGTATGTGAATGGCTCCAATACTTAATAAGATAATTAAACAAATAAGATAGTTGCATATATAACTTAGAAAAATGAATCAGATATGAGATTAAACAAGTGACGAGCAATAAAACTATAAGATGAATATCCTGGTTCAACAACGTCAGCAAGCAAGATGAATGTGAAACCTACAGAGAGATTCATGATACAGCCAATGTGATACTAGGCGGAGGTTGGGCTAGGAAGTTTCCTCACACAAGGGCAGCTTTCAAGACAGGCAAGGTCTGTCCTTCTGGCTGGGCCTTTTGATATACCACTTGCTGTAGGGAAATCACTCAAGCAAAAATCTAATAATGCAAACCACACAAACGACAAAGCGATTTTTTAGGTGGTTCGATTGCACAATGCAATCTACATCCACCCCTCGTTCACACTGAGCGAGGATTTCTTGCACAAAGCAAAACCGTCAAGCAGACTCAGTCTGCGACAAAAGGCTAGCTCACAGCTTGAAATCAGAGAGAGACAAATCCCTCAACCCAAGTTCTGCTACCCACAAAAACTTAGCACCTGGGCTTGCTACCCACAAATCCAGAACCGGAGGACGACCTCCCTTCCTCTGAATCCTCAGAGGGAACCCGTGAGAGACACCCCGTCACTCACAACCAGATACCTCAATCTCCCTTCCTCCAAGGACACTTGGAGGGATCAAAATGAGAAGAAAATAGAAAAATAGAAAACTGAAAATAGAAACAAGATGTAGCTTCGTAGAAGCACTTTGAATTGAAATGGTTGGCTACTCTCAAATTTTATTTTCTCACTCTCTCTCTTCTTTCTGGCATTACTCTCTTTTCAAATGGTTTCTTCACACAGTAGGAAGTCTCGCAGCTTTCTACAGTTTTTCGGCAGCTCTCAGCATCTCCCTCGAAGCACGAGGGAGTCTTTAAATAGAACAAGGGCTCCGAAGAAGGTGAGGCAGAAAACCTAGTGAAATCCCATTGGTCCACTTGGCAGTACAATATTCTTCCTCTGGAAACCTCTGAAAAAGCATGCCATCTCTTCTTCGATCATGTGCCATCTTATCGCTGTATTTGGTTTTCCAATCGGGTCGAATTTAAGTTGAAAAATAGGGATTCGGATCTTCAGACCTGTTAGCACCCGAATGTCTGCATCGACCTTATTAGTGGGCTTGTACTGTGGCATTGACCTTTCTTCTTGATTTGCTTAAGGTGCACCGACCTTGTTGGCATAAGTTGTTCAGCTGCACCGACCTGTCTCCTGAACTGACTGAGGTGCATCGACCTTAAGTTGTAATTCTGACTTACAAGCATCGAGCACTTATGATATGCACAAACCTTAACATATGCAGTGAACAAGATGCACCGACCTTATAGCACATACCATGCAAACATGCATCGACCTACAAATATGTACATCGACCTTCTAATGCAACAAGCATATGTGCATCGACCTACATTCAAATGTGCATTGACCTTCTAATTCAACGAGGATGTGTGCATCGACCTACATTCAAATGTGCATCGACCTACATTCAAATGTGCATCGAGCTTCTAATGCAAGGAGCATATGTGCATCGACCTACATGCAAATGTGCATCGACTTTAGGTGCATAACAGTGTCATGTGCATCGACCTTAGTGTTGACATGTTTCTCCCCCCTATTCTTTCTTTCCCTTTTACCTTTCTAGATCAAAATATAGGGACAATCAGAATAAAGGAAGGAAAGGCGGAGAAATGTGTGTGATCGTGATTGCCACCAAGATCCAGAATGCAAAGGAAATGCACCCGTACCTTGGAAAGGGAGAAGACACTGGCCTGAAGTGCAACGCTGGCAGTTCTAAACGGTCCAGGAAGAACCGCTCACTGGATGGCACGACCGCTTGATAGGCCGCTCCAACGCTGGAAAGATAAGCGGGATGAAGACCGGTCTGGTGACAGCACGGTATGAAGACGGCCGCTCAAACGATCTGAACGGTTCGGGTGTGACCGCTCCCTTATTCGGGCGGATGGAAGACGACCGTTCAAAGCCACCAGACTCCAAGTTGTAGGACTTGATCCTCCACCCCTTCCAGCCAGCCAGAGGGGATGGGCCTCGTGCTGTGCTGATGCTGACCTGCAAAATAACGTAGGGGACAAGAAAACAACAACCAAATTAGCCCTGTAATGTGTAGTAACTATAGAAAAGAACAGGAAATCGACATAATAGCATGGAATGGGCGATACCGGGGGTGATTTTTAAACCCCTATAGGGCGTGAAAACAAATAGGAGGGGCATGAAAATGACATGCAAACAGTGAAAACGTGGAAAGGAGACGGAGAAGATAATCATGCAATGGATGAAAGGACTATTAAAACCTAGACCAAATGCCAAAAAAAAAGTGACTACTCCCTGAACCGGAGGCTTAAAAAGGATGTAGAAAGCCTCCCTCCCTGGCTACAGCTCGCTCAAGAATTCGGCTTTTGGATCCCCCCTTTTCAAGCTTGGACTAGAGGTTCTATTTATAGAGCCCTAGAAGTCCAACCTCGAAATTGGATTTTCCAATGGATATTAATCCAAGATAATAAAAGATAAATCGTAGATAACACTTCTATCTTCCACTGGAATCAAACAGCACCCCATTTGGTGGAGAAACCGTGGAGAAAATGGCGGAGGAAGGTGGAGGTTTAACCACGAACGGAGAGAGAAAATCCTCCATAGATCTCGAGCCTTTACACGGTCGTTCGATAGACCACCCAGACAAGTAAATGGTCTATTAATAGACCATATAATGCTGTCGGTGATAAATAAATAAAATATCAAATTATCCAATTATCCTATCGAACTGACCGGATATCACGGTGCTGTACTCTTTCAGATAGGACGGTCTAACGATAGACCACTCAACGAGTTGAACGGTCTAATGCAGGCCGTGTAAAGCGTGTTGGTGATAAATCCAGAAAAATAGGATAAATAGATAATTATCTGAAAAACTGACCGGCTGAGTTCTCTGGGAGATAAACGGTCTAAAGACAGGCCGTTCAATGGCAATAAACGGCTGAACTTGGACCGTGTAAAGGCTTGTCAGTGAAAATTCAGAAAATCAAATAAATATCCAAAACGGTTCCAATCAGACCGCCCCATAACTGAACGGCCAGTCGCTAGACCGCGTATATCCTGGACATTTGAAATTAATGAAATAAGATAAATGGGCCCATTTACCCCAAAACCAAGCAAAACCAAGGCCCATTAAGCCCGAATTTGAGAGCAGACCTAGCCAGGGAGGGAGATACCCATCAAATAAGCCCAAAGACGTGCCTGTAAATAGTCCAATGAGTAATGGACAACTCGAGGCATCAACAAATGATAGTAAAAGGACTGACCCCACTCATAGGTAAAAATTGGGTGTCAACAGATGCCCCTCTTTAATGTCCTCTTTGCAGGGGAGCGAGCGGAGGTGAAGCGAAAGTGAAATGGAACATGGGGATGAAGCGAAAATGATGCGGAGTGGACTGAAAAGCAGTAGTTAAGGTAAAAGACACCCATTTTTATTGCCAACGAGTGATAGGAATCTTCCGAAAAACTCTGAACCAAACACAAGGAACGATCGGACCAAAACGACACCAGTCTGGAGAAACTAACTAAACGAAAAGAAAAACACACGATCAACCTCATGGGGGACACAATCCCTCGGACCAATGAAGAGACCGGAATAAGCATCTAAAATAAAGAGACGGACTAAAACTCCAGATGGGGCCTTTCAGTCAATCAAACCAGGTGAACAGACCAGAGAAAACCTTCCAACTTTGAGTGGAATAGTTCCTCTTACTCAAGCACTGAACGGACAATTATCCATCACAAATGAGACACTTTTAGATAGACCATGGGTCATGAATGCTCAAAGGATGCGCATGATGTATGCTGGGCTAAAATAAAAGAAATCACTAAATCGAATGCAAATAAAGCCATAAAATAGAAAATACTCGAGAATAATATTGCTAGACCGGATTAATCAGGGTTAGGATACTATCTGCAACCACGGCGTGTGAGATAGAATCGTCGTACCCTTAATTTTCCCAACATAACGACTTATCAGCTGATTAAACACGTGAACCTAGATCATCATTGTTTTTGTTATAGGGGAACATCCGATCCTGAAACACGTAGACAACCAACTGGTTCTCGAGATAATATAACATAATACCATATAGTAATGTAATAAGGGATGTAGGGATCGGAATACATACCTGACTTACCTGACGGCAATGAAAGACAAGTTGAAGTGAAGCTGCAAAGAATTCATGAACAAGATTTACAATATTACATCATGAAATAATCATTCAAGCTCAAAACGATTAGTCACTTAATCACATAATGCAGCAAAAAACATTCTCCATCATTGTTTCAGCACATGAACGGTCTAGAGACAGACCGCTCCATAAAGTAAACGGTCCGGCTTGGGCCCCTCTATCATTGCCAGTTTGAATATGATCGTGAAAATACACGGCTCATCATGAGGCCGCCCAATGTAATGGACGGCCATAGCCAAGCCGTTCCATGGAAGCGCACCGTTAGAGGATATACGGTCATATGGGAGACTGTCCAGTAGTTACACGGTCTATCGATAGACCGTGTAATCACTGGCGGTTTCAAAAAAACAAAACACTTCCTCTTCCTCCCTCCCTACCGTAACCGACGGAGGAGGAACACAAACGCCGCCAACCCCGCTCTCCATCTCCCCGACCCTCATTCTCAATCTCTCATTCTCTACTCACCCTCGTCTCCCCCTCTTCTATGTGATTCAAACGCCAAGCACTAGCCCGCCACGTTCGTTAAATGACCGGAGAGGAAGCCTGCACGCCGCCGCCGCCGGCCGTCGCGGAGGAGACCACCGCGCCACCAAACTCACCGGGGAAGTGGGAGCACCACCGCCCACGGCCGAGGAGACCCTGGTGATCGTGGCGGGTCTGACGTGGTAGAGGAGGAAGGGCCAGCGCCGAAGGAGGTGACGGCACCGGAGGTGAGGCCGGCCAAGGAGCCACGCCCGACCAAGGTAGGCGCTTAGAAACCACCCAATTTTCAAGCTTTTAAATGCATGCATGTGGGTCTAGAGGGTAGAAAAGGGGCATACGTCCCCTTAGGATTCCATATAAGGCCATTTAGGCCCTCAACGAAGGCAGGGAATAAGCTCGGTCGCCGTTGGGCACGGCGGTCGTAGCGTGGTTCAATAGTAACCGCTCACCAAAACTACACGGTTCCAATAGAACCGTTCAAAGATAACACGGCCCATGGGTGGCCGTTCCAAAGGAGTTGAACCGACGGAGTAACACGGTCTAAATAAAACCGTGGACAACTAGGACGGCTCAAATTGGTCCGTTTAGAATATGAAACGATTGAGAACAGAACGGTCTACACCAGACCGTGGACACCTAGGACGGCCCACATTGGTCCATTTATAATTTGAAGGGTTGAGAACAGAACGGTTAGATTGGGACCATAGGCTCATTGAACGGCCAAGAAGAGGCCGTTAACAGGTTGAACACGGGAAGGAAGGCACGGTCCTCACCTGGCCGTCCATCAAGCAGAACGGTCCATAGGTGGCCGTGGACCTCTGATATTGGGACAGTTGGAACCCAACCGTTGAATGGGTAGATGGCCCGTAGGAGACCATTCAGTCAGCAGAGTGATTTATTCAATTAATGAAATGCATGATCCTATTATAAAATGCAATTGTTCTAAATGTATGCAGGTAAAGCGCAGGACTCGAATCTCCTGGCTGTAGGTCCAAGCAGTGTATCTTGCAATGCCGGATTTTCAGCTGGAGAGGCTCACGGCGATGGGCTTCGCCGAGTTCCTGAGCGTAGAGGTGGCCAGGCTAAACACGCCACTCCTCTATGCTCTGTACGACCGCTGGGATCCGATGAGCCAAACGTTCCTTTTCCCGTGGGGCCACATGGTCCCCACGCTAGAGGACGTTGCGTGCACCACCAGATTGCGCGTGCATGGGACGCCGGTTAACGGGAGGACATACCCCAACTACCAGGAGCTGGCCCAGAGGCTGCTGGGCTTGGAGTTGCTCTGACCAGAGTGTCATTCGATGACGCTGATGAGGGCGAGGCTATAGGAGAGCCTCAGACTGAGGGGTACAGGGATAGCGACCAGGGAGCTGCCCGAGGAGCACCTGCAGAGGTTAGTGGACCGAGCCCGACCCAGAGTAGCAGCTGCGGTGGGACCTGAGGCGGACCGAGTGCTGAGGAGGTTCCTGATGCTGTTCTTCGGGCGCTTCCTGTTCATGATGAGGGTTGACGTTATCAGTTGCCAGTTCCTTCTGCTTCTCGAGGACCTAGGGCAAGTTGGTGACTACGCTTGGGGCACGGCAGTCCTGGCGTTTCTGTTCGACACCCTCAGCTCCACCAGCCGGCGGACGATGCTTGGGGGCTTCTCTCCCTTACTCCAGGTATAACTCGACTCTTAAACTATTATGCAATTTGTTATATGATTCCTATAAATGCTATATCCTGACATTTGGTGAAATGCAATGCAGGTGTGGGCCTACGTACGCCTACGTGGGTTAGGGAGGGGGGAGGAGACTCACCTAGAGCGGCGGCCCATCGCGAGGCGGTGGATGGCCTCATGGGTGACTGGGTCCCTGCGGATACAGGTCCGTGGGATCCAGGAAGACTTAGACACACTGCCCTTCACCTCGGTACGACTCTAAAATCAAACTTTTTCATTAAATGCAACTTATATGCTTATGATGCTAACATAATTTTCCTATTTGACAGGTTCGGTGGATACCGTACGCGAGTGAGGGGCACGAGGGTCAGCCTTGGGTAGTGGCGACCCTCACCTACTCAGGCCAAGACGTTTGGCTCCACTGCATGAATGTGGTGGAGCCACTCCACTTCCGCTTGGTAATGAGGACGATCGGCGTCCATCAGCCTGCGGTCGAGTTTCCGGCACCAAAGAAGCCAGAGGAGTGAGTCGGGTGACACCCCCGAGGGTTGGCCACGGTGGTGGACTGGATGACACGAGCAGTGGAGCAGATCGCCGACTGGGCAGCACGCGGGGGAGGGGGTGTCCGCCCGAGCAGGGAGCGAGGAGGCCTAATACACGGCCTACGCCAGGCACTACAGGGACCAGGTGATCCATGGTGCCCGCCGACCCGTACGACTTCCAAACTCTAATGCTTCCTTATTTATGCTTTCTATATGATTATGCACTAATACTTGGACTTCCTAAATGTAGATCGACCCCGAGGGGAGGATTGCGGAGTTGCAGGGACTCCTTCACTCGACCATCCAGGAGCGAGATGAGCTCCGATAGGCCCTAACCCTTCTGGTGAGTTTCATAACTCTTAAACTTAATTATGCACATGATTATGACTGTGAAATGACTAACCTGGAGTTTTAAAATGTAGCGGGCTGAAGGAGCCCAGCGCCAGGGGGCTGACGCACCTTCTTCCTCTTCCTAGACTCCTGCGGACCGGGCCGCACGGGATGCAGAGTTTACACGGATGGTGACGCGGGCTGAGACAGCCGAGGTGGTGCTCTCTGAGAGGGTAAGTGACCACTACGCTTTCCCAATTGATTATGCTTATGAAATGTAATTGACTAATCATGATGCGTGCATGCAGACGACCGAGTTGACATCAGCCTTAGGTGAGAGTACCCGACTAAGAGAGGAGCTGCAGCAAAGCTGCATGGCAGCGCAGGAGGAGGTAGCTCGCCTCCGATAGGAGATGGAGCGGAGTTGCCCGACCGATGCAGTTGAGACGATGCTTCTTCACGCAGAGCTCGAGCGACTTCGGGCAAGAGCTGCAGAGGTGAAGCGCTACCGAGCGGAGCGGGACCGTGCTTGCACAGAGGCGTCGGAACTGAGAGGGGAGCTGCGAGCATATAAGGAGATGAGCCGACGGTCGGAGCGCAGCGGGATTCCGAACGGCAGCACCCACGGCACCAACGGCTCCTTCAAGAGTTACTTTACAGGTTCCTCCGGTCGTCGGAGGAACGAGGAGGAGGAGCGACGTCGATGACACCGAGAGGAGGCGAGCTCAGTGATGCCCCCGCCAGTGTAGAGGCATGAGGGCTCGGGCGACAGCGGTGGGGGCCCGGGAGAGGGACAGGCTTGATGTACTTTGATAGGACTTGCACATATGGATATGATAGTGATATGATATGTTTTGATTTATTTTTTTTTGTGAATGAAATGTGTGAATGAATGTAGACGCTAGATGCTAACTAACTAACAACGACCCCTAACCAGACACAAGTGAGTGGGAGAGAGAGACGAACAAGGTTTGAGTGCGTGGGAGAGAGAGGCGAACACGAGTGCATGGGAGAGACTAACCTGACATGAGTAAGAGAGAGAGACAGATGACTAATAGTTTGAGTGGCATTGGTGCAAGGAGGAAAAAAAAGAGGCTTCAGGTTTCTAAACGGTCATCAAAATGACCGCTCCAGAACCCACACGGCCTACCTGTAGACCGCTGAAAGCCACTCGGCTAGAACCCAGAGAAGCAATTAAACGGTCCATTGTTGTCCGTTCAAAGGAAAGGAACGGTTCTTTATTGATAGTGTGTACAGGAGAACGGCCGCTCAACGACCACGCAAATTCCACCATTCGAAATGTGTAGAAGATAACTGCACGGTCTCCATGAGACCGTTCCTTGATCGACATGGTCTATCGACAGACCGCGTACGCAGACGTCCTGAGAGTCCCAACGGGACTCTCTTGGAGAGTCCTAACCCGATAGTGGGTGTTCCAAATCAACCCAAACTCCATCCTAACCCGATCTAGAGCTATCCTACCTCAATTCTAGTGGGTTTAGGCCTCTAATCAAGTCCTATAAATAAGAGGGGACTTCCAAGTTCGTTCTTCACACATCAACCCTCTTTCAAACCTTGAAATCCTTCTTAATCATTCTCAAAACATCATGAAGAGGGCTTTGGGAGGGAGCTCAATGGGTGAGGTGGCTTACCAAGGTCCAAAGCCGGCTAGAAAGGAGCACGGGCTGCTATAACGGCTGACCACGATCCCGGGGCATTTGAGTTCCAGCCCTATGAGAGATGTAAGTTAATGTTCAATTTCATTCAATTTCATCAATTTCACATTATTTCCTTCAAAAAGCTTATATGGTCTTCCTCTCTTTTCTCTTCTTCCTCTCTTTACTTCAGCTTCTACATGGCTCGAGACGATACTCCACTTTGAAGTGGATGGCTCCTATGATCCGTGAGCTACCTATATCCATGACATCCATCCTTAGGTCCTGGCACCTTCACTCTCTTCTAGTACTAGACAAGAACTACCCCAAGCTCTCTTTGGATTGGCATAGCATTTCAGCCTTGGTACAGATATGGAACCCTCAGGCCCATACTTTCATCTTCCCATCTTTTGAGGCCACCATCCTTCTAGAGGAGGTGGAGACCTACTTATCTTTTCCTAGGTCCAAGGTGGGTGAGGAGGATTTAGTCTGTCACACCGTTGCCCCTGTGGATCCTGCCCTTATCTTAGGAGAGTTTATACCTAGTAGCAAGGACATTCACACCATAGTGGGCCCACACCAGATCCATTTACTACCTCTCAGCCAGTGGGTGATAGCACATTGTAAAAATAAGTGTGGGTGGGACGAGGCCATAGCTAAGGCCGCTTCCATTTGCTTATGTGGGGCCATACTCTTCCCCTCTGCCGACCATGTCTTAGATGTCCCCAGCCTTAGCACCATCAATGGTCTGTGGTAGGGTCTTTCTATTTTCGAGGCCGTCATTGCCTACCTATATGAGGGTCTTAGCTCAGCTGCTCTAGGGGGGCTACACTTTGGCTCTATGATTCTCCTAGAGTGCTGGATGGGAGTTAGGATGAAGTTCATGCCTAGGGAAGATGTTACCTCGGTCAGTCGGATCTTCGGGAGCCATCTATTGTTCTTTATGGGTGGTTCTTTCAGGTTCTCGTAGTTGGTGGAGTGTAGGACAGTAGACAAGAAGAGCAGGGATGAGTGGCGCCTCTACATCAACACCTTGCCCCTGGACCGGTTCGTGATGTGCCCGTTCTTCCTCCACGGCACCACCCTCAGGCTTCCTAGGAGGCTTGGGCTCGACTTGCGGCTTGTGGGAGACACCACGTTGGCGATGTACAGCCCACATAGGTGTTTTCTATAGGTCAGGCTTCCCAGGATGATAGTTCCAGTAGTGCCCCACCTTCCGGCACTATAGGCGAGGAGGCTCGGGACGGAGGAGGATGAGCAGGCGGTCAGGAGCGTGCTGATCATGTGGGAGATCAGCAAGGTGCGTACCCTACCAGCGGAGGTGACGGAGCTCCAGGAGGCGTACCAGGCATATGTGAGAGAGCTACGAGAGTTCAGGCCTCGCGGGGATGCCCGGCTGAGGATTGAGTGATTTTCTTATTTTCATGATGTTGATATAGAGACTTATGTTGGAAAATGATTGCATTTAAATGAATAAAATTGATGATTGGATTGATTTGAGTTTGAGATTTCTTGCACGTGATTGAATGAGTTTGAGGTAGGATCTCGGGAGGAACACGGCCCATAACCAGACCGCTCCATTATATAAATGGTTAGAGGATAACCGCGCCAGAGAATTGAATGGCCAGAACAGGGCCGCGTAGCAGATCAATCACGGGGTAAAGAATAGGGACCTTTGAAGAGTGGAACGGTCTATCGATGGACCATGAATAGAATAGAACGACCAAGCCTGCACCGTTCTGATTTATAAACGGTGTTGTGTGCTGTGATACCACTTGTTGGGTAGTGGCTGACTGATCTAGAGGGGGGGTGAATAGATCTGCACCTCTTTTCGTAATTCAACCCTCTATAAAGCTAGATAGCAAGAATCGCAGCGGAATATAACTAGCTTAACGAAGAAGACAATGATTTGCTTAGCAGGATGAACAAGTAATATGAATATTAAACCTAAGCATGCATCTAGCACAAGCAATCACACAAACAAACCATGAACACAATAGATTTTAAGGTGGTTCGGTTGCAACCCCGCAACCTACGTCCACCCCTCACCAAAACCCGGTGAAGCTTCCTTGCTGACTCACAGCTTGACTTGGGGACACGCCCCAAACCACAGAATAGAGAAAACCCTCTTTCTGTCTTCCTACACATAAAGCCAACAGGGACGGCTACACCGCAGATCGGAGAACTCCCGATTGCCTTCCTACTAACCACCTGGTAGGGACGTCAACCGCAAATTGGAACACCCTCCAATTGCCTTCCTACTAACCACCGGTAGGGACGAATCACGACTTCAATGTTTAACAATATTGAAAGTAGAACAAATGTGAAGGAACTAAAACAAGAGATTGAGTAAGAAGGAATTGGCCCTTGTATCGATATGCTTTGTTGATCAGCAATAGGGATCTCTTCTTCTTGCAAATCAATCTTCTTGTAATCACCCTTGAATGGATGATTGTTCTTCACGGAGTACTGTTCATGTGAACAGTAACTGTTCTTCCAATCTCCTCTATTGATCTTCTCTCTTTGATCTCTTTGAATGGATGAAGAAGTGAATAGATGCTACCTTGATCCTTGCTTCCTTCTTCACAGATCTTGGAAGATGATCGCTTTGATATGAGCTTGAATACCTTGGATTGGATGAAGATGTTCTTCACGGAGTACTGTTCACATGAACAATAACTCTTTCTTCAATATCCTCTTTGTATCTTCTTGAAGTGGATGAAGAGAGTAATTGATTCTACCTTGAATCTTGTTTCTTCAATAGCTTGTAGGAGATTGATTGCTTCAAAAATCACCTTGGATGAACTTGAAAGGATGAAGAAAATAACTTTGAGAAATGAGCTTCTTGGATCGCCTTGAAAGCTTTGCTTCTTCTCCTTCTTGGAAGTTGATTGAAGAGTAGAAGGGGATTGCTTCAGGATTGCTTCAGATCTTTACTTGAAACTCTTGAGTGGATGAAGAACTCATTCACGAACTACTGTTCATATGAACAGTACTTCATCTCCTCTCTCTTGAAAACCCCTCTTCCAGCCACTCCTAATCCCGAATGAAGCATCAGGGTTTGCCTCCACCATTCTGTTGGTTTTATAGACCTTGAATGGTCATTGGAGAAGTCCTAGACCAGATCCACAATTTGTGGGTGATTGGGAGACTTTGGGGTTCTTTGGGATTAAAGAAATCATGAGAATTAGGCAGCCCACGAGGTGGAATTCGAAGTCAAACATGGTTGGCTCGGGGCTGGCGGTCGACCTGTAGCTCCTGGCGGTCGACCGCTACTGTAAAATGCTGTAGACGAATGGCCCCTGGGATTTCCGGTCGACCGCCACTGGCTGGCGGTCGACCGCCACTGAAAGACTTTCAAGCTGGCCTTCCCTGGCTGGGGCGGTCGACCGCCCCTGTGCTGGCGGTCGACCGCCAGCTGGGCAGAACCCGGGCTTGCCCGAGTCGGTCTGTTGTCCGCTTCAGCTTCGTCGTTCAACTCCATTAGCAGCCCGTGCATGTTTGTGGCATCGCCCTTGACAGTCTTGAAGATTTTATTATTGAGTATTCAATCAAATTTTTGTTCCAGGGGCTCCGCCCCCGGAAACCCCCGCAAGTCGATCCACGCGACCTGACCGCGCAGGTCGATCCGCATGCGAGGGCGCAACATTGAGCTTTCACATTTGCCAACTCCACTCCATTCCTTGGATTATCTTGTATGAATGCTCGGTCCTTTGTAGAAGCTTTGCTTCATTGCTTGGGCCTTTTCTTTCTTGCTTGGCCTTGCTTAGCTAGAGCCTTTTCTTCCTTGCTTAGCCTTGCTTGGACGTGTTCATTTCACTTTCATTTCGCCACCTCCATTCCATTCTTTGGTTGCATTCTGTTGAGCTTTCACAGTAGATATTTCCACTCCAATCAAAGTGTACTTGGCATCATGCACTTGGCATCATGAGTGACTTTTGATCGTCCTCCTGGGATGGCTTGCTCCTTTGGATTGATCTTGATTTGTGTGTTGCAAGCCATTCTTGATCTGCAAGTGCACTTGGCATCATGAGTTTCCACTTTGCATCTTGAGTGATCTTGGCGCCTTTGGATCTATCTTGATTTCTGTACGGCCAATTGGTTAAGCGTTGCAAGCCATTCTTGATATGTTGAATTGGCAATATAATGACCTGAATTATATGCAAATGGATTTTATCAAATGCATAGCAAAAGCAGAATGCATATCAAATTGATTTTATCAAATGCATAGCAAATGCATAATGAATAGCAAAATGACTCTAAAGACATACATCATCAAAACACTAGAAATGAGTCATAGTTGGAATCACATCAAAACAATAGAACCAATCATTCGTTGAGGCATAGTTGGACATCATCAAAACAATAGAAACACTCACGTTCCACACATGCCCAACTTTAGCACAACATTCTCCCCAACAAACGGTATAGCGAAGACCGTTGATTCTTGAAGGTTCTAGAAATTGGAAGCGGTTTGAACGAGGCCGTGTGAACTCGGGAACTATCTGACATTGACCGTTGAATGGTGTAAAACGGTTGCCAGAGGACCGTGTAGAGAATGCTGAATCTTGTCTTCAACCTGCCCCTGCACACATACAAAATAGGAAACATATTAAATCTATTTTAGGCTTAACCCCTTGCCTGTAGCAAGTTAGGAAATGACCAGTTCTTGATTTTTGGTCAAGGGGGTAAGCCTTATTAAATAGGCCAATAACAAAAAGGAAAAATGGATGCTATGCATGCCATGAATGCAAATCATGATAATGAAAAATATTTTTGTTGTTTTGAGAATATTTAATTTTTTTTGTTTTAAAATATTTGATTTTTTTGGATTTTAAAATATTTGATTTTTTGGGTTTTGAAATATTTGATTTTTTAGGTTTTAAAATATTTGATTTTTTGGATTCTGAAGTATTTGATTTTTTTAATTTTGAAATATTTGATTTTTTTTAGATTTTGAAATATTTGATTTTTTTGGATTTTGAAATATTTGATTTTTTTATTATTTTGAAATGTTTGATGTTTTTGGATTTTGAAATATTTGATTTTTTTTGGATTTTGGAGTATTCGATTTTTTTGAATTTTGGGGCCAGCTCAAACTCGACGGCGGGATACTATATCTTATTAGGGGTTTCCCAAGTACAACGTGCATTATGGGTGACTGCCCATGGCCAGGGTCCCAATTCTACTTAACGGTGTCTATAACGAGGCCATACCCGGGGTATGATCCAGTCCTTGGAAAATAAAAGAGAGTTTAACAGGGAAGCCAACAATAGGTATAGGGGTTTTTAGGGCTTGAGTTCCTCCCACGACAGCCCCTTTTTCAAAGAATTTGGTCTGTTGCGCTGGGGCTTTGTGTCCATTATCGAACCATCATCTGTTCTAGGCACGCATACGATCGAGCTCATGACGTCCCGCGGGGAAACTGTACTGCCACTTTTGCCATGCCTAGTTTCATTCTTTTGTGAGCTTTTAGACTTTTGAGCTTCGAGCTTTTGTATGAGCTTTTAGCTTTTTCCTTGATTTTGCCCCTTTTCTTTTGTTTTTTTTATTTCTTTTGCTTTTGTGAATGCAGAATCAAGTCATAACAGACTGCCCCTATTTGAGACCTCTCTTTTGATCGGGGTGTCTAGATCAGTTCTCGCCCCCTTATTTACCACTTGCCCCTATTTTCAGCCGAAAGAGGAAAACCAGGACTTTCACTTTCCTCCAAGCATGGCCAGGGGAGAAACGGTGTTGTGCAAGACGGGAAAACCCAACCACTAGGGTCGTGTAGTGTGTGAGTGTTGAACTGGGGACTTCCTTTCATGATCAAGTAGAAAAACACCCTGCCACCGGGCCGTTGCTGGCTCGACTCTATGGATAAAAAAGTTTTAGATACAACCTATTCCACGGATTAGTTAATTCCTCGCCCTCGGCATTAATAAGACGGTACGCGTTCCCAGGATAGATTTCCTTGATCACGAACAGACACTCCCAATTGGGTTGCAGCTTAGACCTAGGACATGCGGATCTAATAAATTTACGTTTCAAAACTATGTTACCCACTCGAAATTTTCTTTCGATAACATTCTTTTGAAAATGACGTGAGACACATTTTTGATAAATAGAGACATGATTGGCCGTGTTAATCCTCTTCTCATCCAAGAGTTCCAGTTGGACTAGCAACGTCTCTCGACGTTCGTCGAGATTAAGTTATTTGTTGAGATGCACTCTTAGGGAAGGGATAAAAATCTCATATAGGAGTACCGCCTCCATCCCATAAGTGAGAGCAAAAGGAGTTTGCCCCGTGGGAGTACGGACGGAGGTGCGATAAGCCCATAGAGCTTCTATTAATTTATCGGCCCAATCAGCAAATTTATGCGACTTGCACATTTTCTTAATGATTTTAAGAATAGTCTTGTTAGTTGCCTCGGCTTGACCGTTGCCTTGATGGTAGTATGGTGATGAATGATGCAATGAAATGTTGAATTTCTTACAGAGGTCCTGAAGTTCTTGACACACAAATTGAGTCCCGTTGTCGGTGACGATGTCACTCGGCACTCCAAACCGCGAAATGATATTCTTGAGGATGAAGCGGCATACTATGGTAGCTTTGATTTCTGCATAGGCTTCAGCTTCCACTCACTTGGTGAAATACTCTGTAGCAATTAGAATAAAAGATTTATGTTTAACCTGGGAGTTCGGATCACCCAGTGGGCCTACAATATCAAAAGCCCACATGGAGAATGGCCAAGGAGCAGAGAGAGGAGGCAGGAGCATATATTTTTTCGGCATGAATTTGGCATTGAAGACACCTATGGACATAGGTTGGGCAATCTTCTTCTAAGGTTGGCCAGTAATAGAACTGCTTAAGAATCTTCTTCGCCAAAGCCTGACTATTGACATGTCCTCCACACTCGCTCGAGTGAGCTACTTCAACAACTTTTCAGGCCTCATCATCGTCTAAACATCTCATGAGAACTCCGTTGAGAGCCTGCCTATACAACTCTCCTGCAATAATGGTGTATTTGGAGGCGACTCTTCTTATGGCCTTGCGCTGCTCGGTACTTGCCGCTTCCGGGAATGAACCATCCCTATAGTACTGCTTTGTTTCATGATACCATGGCAATTCCTCTTCTTCTATAATCTCCTCAAGCTCAGTTAAAGACACTTCCTTCAAATCTTCCAACTCAGCCTTCTTCTTTACAGATTTCCTCAGGTTCTCAAACCACGGATCCTGAAGGGAAGGAGTGTCCAACCGCTGGACCATGATGGTCTCAGTGGAATGATTGAGAGGGAGGGTAAGGGAGGAAGCAAGAGATGTTAATGCATCAGTAAGATTGTTCTGAGAACGAGGAGTATGAATGTAGATGAGCTTACAGAATTGCTTGGCCAAGAGCGTGACCAAATCTTGATAGGGCTTGACTTTAGGGTCACGGGTGCGGTAAGTTGAAAGAACTTGACGCAGCACCAATTGAGAGTCTCCTATGATGTTTAGGTATCACGCGCCCATGATGTAGGCGTGCTTCAGTCCAGCAAGGAGAGCCTCATACTCGGCTATGTTATTGGTAGCATGAAAAGAGAGCTGGTAAGCGACGGGGATAGTTACTCCTTCCAGAGTGAGGAGAACGACGTCGATTCCACGGCCCTGAGAATTGAGAGCACCATCAAATTGCAAAGACCAGAAGGGGAGATGAGTAAGTACAGCCAGGTGTTCGTCGGGAAACTCATCCTGGATTGAATCGGTGCAGAGGATAGGAGAATGAGCAAGATGTTTAGTAATCGTGTATCCCTTGATCGCTTTCTGAACGACAAAGGTGATATCAAATTGAGAGAGAAAGCTCTGCCAGCGAGCTAATCTGCTAGAAAGAATGGACTTTTCTAAGAGATAACGGATTGGGTCCATTCTAGAGATCAACTTAACCTCATGGGCAAGGAAATAGTGTTTGAGTTTCTGAGCTACCCATACTAATGATGCAAAGGTCTTCTCCATGGCAGTATACTTAGATTCAACAGGATTAAATAATCTAGAGAGATAGTATGTTGCCCTTTCCTTTCCTTTGTCATCTACTTAAGCTAGGACAGCTCCTAGGGAGTCATCAATAACAGAAATGTATAAAATCAGGGGCTTCCCAGGGACCGTGGGTTGCAGAACAGGGGGATTAGACAAATAAACCTTAAGATCCTCGTAAGCCTTCTGACATTGTTCATTCCATTCAAATTTGGCCCCCACCTTCAACAATTCATAAAATGGGCGGCATCTTTGCGAATGTTGAGATATGAACCTCCTAATAAACTGTAAACGCCCAATCAATCCTCTAAGTTCAGTGATGTTCTTAGGCGGTGGCATTTCCATAATGGCTTTTGCCTTGTTTGGATCAATATGAATCCCCCTCTTGCTAACTATAAACCCTAGCAATTTCTCTGATGCAACTCTAAACACACATTTCTTTGGATTCATTTTCAACTTATACTCCTTAGACCTTTGCAACACTTTGGCTAAAATGGCGGGGTGTTCTGCCTTCGACCTAGACTTCACCAGAATATCATCCACGTAGGCTTCCATATACACATGCATCATGTCGTGGAAGATAGCCATCATTGCCCATTGATATGTGGCACCTGCATTCTTCAATCCGAATGGCATGACAATATAGCAGTATGTGTCCCAGGATGTGGTGAATGAGGTCTTCTCTTGGTCCTCGGGAGTAAGATGGATTTGGTTGTATCCAGAATATTCATCCATAAACGAGAGGGCTTCATACCTAGCCGTGTTGTCTACCAACACATCAATGTGAGGAAGCGGGAAATCATCTTTCGGACATGCCTTATTTAAGTCCCTGAAATCAATACAAATCCGAATTTTTCCATCCTTCTTCATCACAGGGACAATGTTTGCCCCCCATTGAGGATATAACACCACTCTACTAAACTTGGCCTTGTGTAATTTATCAACTTCTTCCTTTATCCTCAAGGCCATTTGGGGATGGAATCTTCTCAATTTTTGATTAACAAGTGTTGCCCCTGGTTTGAGTAGCAATCTATGTTCTACCAGAGTGGGGTTAAGGCCCGACATGTCCTCATAGGACTAGGCAAATGAATTGCTATACTCCCTCAAAATCTTGATTAACTCCTCTTCAACCTGAGGAAGGAGATTAGCGAAAATGATTATGGGCCTAGGGTCCTCTTCGGTCCCAAGATCAATTTCTTTTGTGGGTTAATCCACTACCGATGACGGTTCTGTTGTGCCCCTTAGGCACAAGCATATGGTATCTTGTTTTGATGATAGCAACACAGTGAGAGTTTCACAGTGAGCCATTCATTGTGTTTAGTGTACATGCATTACTGCTAGTTACTGCATATGCAAACACTTGGTCGATGCATTGCATTCTGTCAGATATCAAGTCTATACATCCGTTGCTTCAGTTCAATATCTGCTTTGTGCATACATTGCATCGGTGCATTGCTTCTTCTGTGCATATACTGCATTAGTGCAAACAGTTGCTGCATGCATCTGTTAAGAAGTCTGTACATTCTTCAGGTGCATCATCTCAGCAAGTCCATACATTGGTCTTGAACATATAGGAAGTCTGTACATCGGCTAGGCAGCAAGTGTGTACAGCCCTTGCTTAAGGCAAGTCTATACATCGCATCGGTTCATGCATTATTCAAGTCTGTACAGAGTCCATCGTCTTATGCATTATCTTCAAGTATGTACAAGTCCATACAGTCAGCGTCTCATATGTATATTTGAGTCAAAGTCTGTACAGTCTAAGTCTACACATCGTCCGTCTCAATTAGCGTCTTATGCATAGGCTAAGTCTACACATTACAGCATGCATTGTCTTCAAGTATGTACAGCGTCTAGCGTCTCATCCACCATCTCAGTTGAGAGTTGAAGTCTGTACATCGGGCGCCTCATTCGTAAAGTCTGTACATTGAGCGTCTCATGTTGCGTCTCATTCGTCAAGTCTATACATCGGGCATCTCATGCAAGTCTGTACATTGGGCTATCACTTAAAGTCTATACATCAGCCTGTTCGTGTTCAAGCCTTTAAAGTCTAGACATTGTTCTGTAGCACACACACGAAGTCTATACAGTGCTGAATAGACTAAGTCTATACATCAGTGTCTTGTGCATGCATCATTCAAGTCTGTACAGCCTGTGTTCACAACACAAGGTATGTACATCGTTCTGCTCGCACAAACGCAAAGTCTATACATTATCTTTGCTTGCACGAGCTGAAGTCTATACAATCGTTCACTTGCAGCATTAGCCAATGTCTGTACAGCCTGTGCATCATTTTGATTCAAAGTCTACACATTGCATGTTAGCATGCTCGCACACACTAAGTCCATACACTTGCTACTGGCAAGTCTACATTGCATAGCATGCATGCGTCCAAGTCAGTGTTCTGCCCCTTAGGCACAAGCATATGTTATGATGTTTTGATGATAGCAACACAGTGAGAGTATCACAGGTGCATTCATAACAGTGAGTCAGTATAGATGCATTGCATACTTTGCATATGCTATGTTGTTGTGTTTAGCATTGATGGCAATTGTTCTCTGTATAGATGCATTGCATTCTGTCAGATATCATGTCTATACATCCATTGCTTCAGTTCAATATCTGCTATGTAATATCTGCTACGTGCATACATTACATCAGTGCACTTAAGTGGGTTGACCCCCCAGCTTCGCAAGTCTGTACATTGCATTTGTTCATGGCTGAGAGTCTATACATTCGTGGCTTAGCCAGTGCATCATATGTGCAAGTCTGTACATCGCCCATACATTGTCAGGGCTCTTCTTGCACTAAGTCTATACAGGCTAAGTTTGTACATTGACTTGTTCATACTTCATCAAGTCTGTACATTGTCAGTGCATCATATGAAGTCTGTACAGAGTCTTCTTGTTCATGTATTGCATCATTTGATCTAAAGTCTATACATTGCATCAGCCTTGTCTTGCATGCACGAAGCAAAGTCTATACCTTGGACTGTGTCATTTAGCGTCTTACAAGTCTATACATTGTGCACCGTCTCAGTCAGCGTCTGCATGCATTACATGAAGTCTGTACACTGCATCGTCTTATGTTGCGTCTCAGCATGCATTCACTGTAAAGTCTATACAGACTTCATCGTCTTGGTCATTGTCTCACTCGAGTAAGTCTGTACAGCCTTTTGCGTTGCACTTAAAGTCTACACATTACTGTAGCACGCAATTCTAGTCCATACATTGGTCGGTGGCAAGTCTATACAGTGCTTATCTTTACCTATGTTCAGCCACCAAGTCTGTACATTCAGCAGATTGACTTTCCAAGTCTATACAGCGTCATGCATCATTCCCAAGTCTGTACATCCTTCTGTTGAAATGCCAAGTCTGTACATCCTTCTGTTGAAATTCCAAGTCTGTACATCAGACTGGTTGAGCAAGTCTGTACAGCAGTTGCATTCATATTGGAAGTCTATACATTGGGGTCTTCACCTAGAATGCATTGTTCATCAAGTCTACACACTCTGTGTGTCCGCATCGCATTCATCGAGTCTATACACTCTTGTGTTTGCATTGCATTCACGCTAAGTCCATACACTACATTTAGGCATTGGTCTTCACAGCAAGTATGTACATTGTTCAGAACGCCAAGTCCATACAGCCATTGTGCATACTTCATCTTGTGCATCACTGCACACACTGCAAAGTCTATACACTGTCTTCGCATTATCAAGTCTACACATTGCTTGATGCATCGAACGAAGTCTATACAATGTGTCGACATTAAACTGATAATTCTCTATCTGACAGGCTCTGTTCGTGAAGCATAATGAAGGGGCACGTGATCCGAGACTGGAAGGGCTGACAGGATGACACGTGGCCAAAACACTTGGGCGGGAAATGTGGAAGACACGCGCCCAGTGCTGCTCCTGCTGTGACTGCTTATAAAAGGAAACCTTCATCCACAAATGAAGATGAGATCGAATGCAGAAGCCTTGAAGAAAAAGCAGAGAGCAGAGAGCCCTTTCGATCCAGCAAAAGAGAGAAAAGGAAGAGAGTTGAGAGAGTGAAGAGTTGAGAGTTTTATTCCTCAGATCTCTGGTTCAAAACCAGATCTGAGGTTTGCTCACTTGTTTGAGCTATATTCCATGCAAGGATTCCTTTTGTCTTTCGTTTGTCTTTTGTTTTGTTTTTCGAAACTATTGTGTTCAAGCTGTGTGGCAGCACTTGCAGTGGTGGATTCCACTGGACGGCTAAGCTGTATTGCACACCGGGTTTTGCAGAGAAGGATTCCTCTGGACAGTAAGCTGTGAGGCTCAGCTGGCGAGGTGGATACCTCGGACAGCAAGATGTGTGGCTCAGCGGATTGTAGGCAAGCTGTGAGGCCCAGCGATTCAAGCTGTGAGTCAGTAGTAAGCCACACTCGGGTTGAGTGTGGGGTGGATGTAGGTCTGGAGGACCGAACCACCTAAAAGCCTTTGTCTACTGTGTGATTGTTTTGTGGTTTGCCTAGCTTCTATATTTCTATCTTCGCGCAGTAGATGTATGCTTAGGACGGTTTTTCATCTGTTCTGGGTGGTATTCGCATTGTGCCCACTATCTGTTCAGTAGAAGTTTTAATTTCGCATTTGATTCTATTGCAATAATTTTTTAACGGGTGTGTGATCTATTCACCCCCCTCTAGATCACCCTTTAGCGTCCCAACAATTGGTATCAGAGCCTAACTCTTTGTGCAGGACTAACATCCTAAAGAGGATCGGCCATTGATGCTAGAGGGCTAACAGCAGAGGGTCAATCCACTACGAAGCCACCATTCTTCGATGGTTCCAACTACCCATGTTGGAAGAACCGGATGCAGGTCTTCCTCAGAGCCAAAGATTACGAGATCTGGAAGATTATAAGCAAAGGTCCCTATGAGCTACACGAGAATAAGGAATTGTGGACCAGAGAAGAAGTCAGGAAATCTACTCTGAATTGGAGCGCCATCAACGCCATTCATTGTGCACTTCATCCCACTGAATTTGACAGAGTGTCATCCTGCAAGACAGCGAAGGAGATGTGGGATACCCTCGAAGTCATTTATGAGGGAACATCTGAAGTGAGAGAGACGAGGGCAAACATGCTAGTGTCAAGGTATGAAGCATTTCGGATGAAGCCTGGTGAGACAGTGACCGAAATGTATGCTCGTCTGACCATCATAACAAATGGTCTAAGAAATCTGGGAAAGAGTTATACTGATCATGAAGTTGTGAGGAAGATCCTTCGATCGTTGACTCCTATATGGCATACCAAAGCAACTGTGGTTGAGGAGTCAAAAGATCTACAAAAGATGAAACCCAATGAGCTGATACGCTCCTTGATGGCGTACGAGATGAATTTACTTCAACTGAAGAGCACGAATATAGGAAGCCTATTGCTCTGAAGGCCAAGCATAGCTGCTCAAAACAGTCCAGCAGCATTGGATCATCCAGTGATCGGAGTTCATCTGGATCAGATCTTGAAAAGGATGAAATAGCTATGATCACAAAAAGGTTCTGTAGATTTTTTAAAAGAGAAGGGAAGAATCTCTACAGAAAATACCACAGCAGGAAGTAAAACAGGTATAAATTTAACCCTGCTGAAAAATCTGATGTTAATGCTTGTTATCATTGCAGGAAAACATGTCATATGAAGGCTGATTGTCCAGAGTTACAGAAAATGAAAGGAAGACCATGGAAGAAGGCGCCAAAGGGAAAGGCCATGGTCAGTACATGGAGTGATGAGGAAGAAGGCACACTGAGCACTTCCTCAGATAGTGGAAAATCAGAAAAGGACATATGCTTGATGGCCAGGAATGGAGAAGAAGAAGAAGAGTCTGATCAGGTATCATCCCTTTTCGAACATTACACTATTTCTGATTGGGCAGATGCTTATGGAGATATGTTAGATAAAGCTAATGATATTAGGAAGGAAAACAGACTCTTGAAGAAGAAAATGAACTCTCTGGTTAATGATAAAACTCTTTCTGATAAGGTTGCATGCTTACAATCAGAGAATGACAAATTGAAAAATGCATGTTCTGAGTTTGATGAATTAAAGCATGTTGTGATTGATTGTGGGAAAGAAAAAGAATTGCTGAAAAATGTTGTTGATGAATTAAAATTGAAAATTCAGAAGTCTGAAAAAGAAATTGAGATTTCAAATGAAAAATATGAAGCTGTCTTGTCAGTGAATGTTGAATTGAAGAAAACTATTGAAAATCTGGAAAATGAAAATTCTGACAAAATGAAAATCATTGAAAGCATGACCCAAGGAACATAAAATCTAAATGCCTTGCTAGGGTCAAAAGTTAATTTCAGAAAGGAGGGTCTCGGCGTTAATCCCTCAGCTAAAAAGAGCTTTGAATTGAAAACTATGCCATTTGTGGGAGAAAAGAATAGAGGACCACTCATAAAAATGGTCAATGAAAAATCTGCTTTCAAAAATGTAAAATCAAAAGTGTCCAGTGCTAAGGACAAGGGAAAGTAGAAAGTTGTTGAGCCTAGAGCTGCATGCTCTTCTCCCAAGGATAAGTCCAAGGCTAGGGGTCAGCCAGCTAGCACATCAAAACCCCAGCCCAAGGCTGCTAAGTCTCCATCACCATCAACCGCCCAGAAAAAGACCCAACATAAGTCAATTCAGAAACCTAGTGGGTCAAAGGTGGCAGGGAGTCCTAGTGTAGCTAGGAACCAGTCTGCTCATCCCTATTTCCCTAGCCCAAGTCTATCATCACAATCACTCACAAACATTTAATAGGTTTGGGTGGAACCCTGCATACATGAGGTCTAGGTATCAGAATTTCCCCACTTGGTATCAGCCCTATAGACCTCAGCCAGCTAGGAGATGGGATAGTTAGTTTAGGACATGGAGTCCTAGTCACCAGGGGTTCTATGGTCAGCCTAGGACCAATTTGGGTCACAACTTCCAGCACAATCATTGGCCAAGGCACTGGCAGAAAAACAAAAATGTTTTTAATAAAATGAATGCCAGGACTACACAACAACCATCAAAGCACCAGAAAAAGAAAACTAAACCTGTTGGTGCTGAGAAAAAGAAAAATAACAAAAAGAACTCTCAAGCTGTAGAATCCACCAAACCTTCCACCTTTACACAAATGTGGATCCCTAAACAGCTATTGTCATGTTCTCACTCTCAAATGTCTGAATCTGTCTTGGGGCCCAAAATATCTTGGGTTCCAAAACCTGCTCCCTAAGTGTGTTTGCGGGTATGTCTTGTAGCCGGGAACAAACTGATGAAACAGAAAAAGCTACTTCAGGCATATGACAAGAGGCAGGGCCAAAATCCTAAGAGCTGAAAGAAATTGGAGGCCTTGTCAAAAGTCTGATGCAACACCAAGGGTAAAATTAAATCAGTCTGGTAAAGCAGGTAAGTGATTTACCTTCAGAACTGAATTGAGAAAGTCATGTTGATTTGATTGTTTGATGTCTGATATTCTATTCTTGTCTAGCTGATCAGTCTATATTCCAGACTCAGCTATTGAATTTAATTCTACTCAAATTCAATGCTATTCTCTTGCCAGTTATTGCATGTGTACATAAGATGCTAGATGCACTACACAACCATGTTCATAGTCAATACATGTGTCTAATGTTTGCATATATCATTTGCATGACTATCATTTGCTTATTGTTGTAGTCTGCATGTCGTGTAATGCATATCATCATATGTTGAAAAATCTGAAAATGATAAAAATGTTCATGACTTGGGTGCATAAACTTGAAATGATTGCATACTTGCTCTATGTATAATTGTTGCATAGTCTGCATGTAGAACAGTGTATTGCATATCATATCTTTTGCATCTTGGTGTCAGGAGGAGCTGAGAGTTCTGTTCAATTCTTTGAATCTTTTCACTTCTCATTGTCCCCATTCAATTCATTCACATTCTTTAACATCAGATGTCATTGGACCTTATTGCCTATTGCTATCACTGTTTATCAATTGCCATCATTTCCCTAACCTTCACTGAACAACAATATTGCTTCGGTTTATACATTGAGCTGTGGTTATTACAATTGTTCACTTATAAGAATCACACGTACAAATTGAAAGGAACTGAAGGTTTAACTTTTATAAATTGAAGAGTTTACTGTCTGCACTTCAGAAATTGAGATAAAAGAAAACTTTTATAGCTCTTAATCTTTATCTTGTGGTTAAAATAGAATAAGTTTTTTTTAATGCCTGAAAGTGTTAGACTGGAAATGACTAGAAAAGGTAAATGAGAGTGTGTACTGATTTTTAAACAATCACTCTAAAAGAAATAAGGGCAGCAGTAAGTAAGATCATCAATGCAAAGAGCTGAACATAGTGACAGAGTAATGGCTGAATTGCACTGAGAAACTATGATCTCCTCCAATGAAGCAGGAGAATTCATAAGTCATGAAGTGCTTCAGATTACCTCTATTCATAGGGTCAAATCTATAGGGGGGATTTTCACCAAGTAAATGGGGGTACTGGCCTCTGATCAAGGTGTGCCCTTAATGTCAAAGGTGAAAATTATTCCCTGTAGGTCTTGATTTGAAATAGATCTAGTAGTTTATGCCTAGTAACTGGGGGTACCTGCCTCTGATCAAGGTGTACACCTAATGTCAAAAGCATAAATGTCACTAGTCTATTCACTTAGCTCAGTTTCTAAAAATTAAAAAGTGAAAAACAAACTGCTGTAACCCTTTGAAATCAAAAGTCATTGAGTGAAAATTATTTTTCTCAATACATATTCAAGTTGCCTTTCTTAAACTTCCATGCTTAATCACAAAGGGTATTATTTCTGACTTATCTATTAAAATCATGTGCCTTAGATTCGTTGCTATAAATGGAGTCTAAAACTCTTTTTCAGTGGTCAGCTGCTTTACTCTATCTTTGTCACTGTTAAACCTGAATTTCTGTCAAGATTGTATATTGCTGATTCTTATGCATTAACAATTGTTTATAGTCATGCTCTTTTTCTGAACCAATGCTTTAGTTGTTGTCTAGTAACCCTCCTACCTTCTCTACCTTTTGATTATCTGTCCATATTCCTTTTCATAGGGGGAGAAATATTTCAAGGGGAGTTATTAACTCAGGGGGAGTCTTGAGTATATTATCTGCACTTTGCACTCATGTGTTTCTTTCTTTTTGATCATGTCAAAGGGGGAGAATATTTTTGTTGGTTAGTAACTCACTGTCACTTTGTTGCCATCATCAAAATGGGGGAGAATGTTGTGCCCCTTAGGCACAAGCATATGTTATGATGTTTTGATGATAGCAACACAGTGAGAGTATCACAGGTGCATTCATAACAGTGAGTCAGTATAGATGCATTGCATACTTTGCATATGCTATGTTGTTGTGTTTAGCATTGATGGCAATTGTTCTCTGTATAGATGCATTGCATTCTATCAGATATCATGTCTATACATCCATTGCTTCAGTTCAATATCTACTATGTAATATCTGCTACGTGCATACATTACATCAGTGCACTTAAGTGGGTTGACCCCCCAGCTTCGCAAGTCTGTACATTGCATTTGTTCATGGCTGAGAGTCTATACATTCGTGGCTTAGCCAGTGCATCATATGTGCAAGTCTGTACATCGCCCATACATTGTCAGGGCTCTTCTTGCACTAAGTCTATACAGGCTAAGTTTGTACATCGACTAGTTCATGCTTCATCAAGTCTGTACATTGTCAGTGCATCATATGAAGTCTGTACAGAGTCTTCTTGTTCATGTATTGCATCATTTGATCTAAAGTCTATACATTGCATCAGCCTTGTCTTGCATGCACGAAGCAAAGTCTATACATTGGACTATGTCATTTAGCGTCTTACAAGCCTATACATTGTGCACCGTCTGATGGGAATCGACGCCGAGCATGTACTTTTTCTTTTGCATTTATGTCCTTTTAGTTTGTGTTTATATCCTTGGGAAAGTATGTATGCAAATGTAAGGCTTTATAAGCCAATGAGTCATTCCCATGGATTGTGTGGATTTTTGTGCAAATGTGTAGTAGGTCCAGCTAGGGGGGCCCCTCCCCTTCCCCATTGGTCCACCTCATCCAAGTGGGGCTGGTCAACCATCCTAGGTGGCCATCTAGAAGGTTTGAATGCTAATTGACCACATGGGAGACAAGTGGTGTAAAATGTCAAGGTTGGCCACCTACCTTACCTACCTAGTCAAAGGAGTGCCCCCTCCATATGTAATTTATTTATTTTGAGTTTTGACCACATGGGGGAAGAAAATGGCCTATTTCCCACGAAATTATCAGCCCCCCACCCCTTGCCATTTTCTATATAAGCCTATGTATAGTGTCATTAGAAATTAATGAAGAAATGAAGAGAAAATTATTGGAAAATCAAGAGTGTTCTTGAGCCCCTCCTCTCTCCCTTTGGTTTCTCTCCTCCAACCTCTACTTCTAGAGTGATTTCTATCTTCTATCCCCTCCCCTCTATCTCCGGTGATCATCTATGCCACCGCCGCCGCCGTTCGTGCCGCCTTCGAGCCGCCGCGAAACCGTTCTCGGTGTTCTTTCCTGCTGGATAGAGGTCTCTTCCCGAAATTCCTACTATCACCCACGGTCTCTTCGTGGTCTGAAAGTTTTATGGTGTGTTCTTCCCTTGTATCCCAAGCTTCACCTAAATTTTTACGCCCAAATTCCATCGTTTAGTATTTTCCCATTTTCGTGCATCTTTCATTCCTAGTTCTGTTTTGTCTCTGTCTACAGTGGCAGTAGCCCTGTGTTTCCCACCTCCGGCCATCTTTTTGATTTGTACAAACCCTCCCAATTTTACTGGGAGTTTTGTCCATCACCCCCTACATCCAAAAATGTTCTTAATTTTTTACCAGCCTTCTATCTATTTTTAGAAATTCGTGTTCTTCCTCAGATACAGTGTTGTCAGCCAGATTCCAGATCCGACCCACTGCTAGTGCCAAAATCATAGAAATTCTTAGCCTTCCCCAAATCCAGATCCAAAAATAGTCTTTGTTTCGTAGCTTGACTTCCCACAACTTTTCTGAAGAACACAACCCCAGATTCGGACGCCAACCTCGCGGTCAAAGGCAATCCACAGGAAAGTTCTCTGCTGACCTGAGATTTTAGGAACTGTACAACAGGAACTTGGAAATTCCATAAGTCCAGATCCGTGCAGATCCAGGCCAGATCTCTAGGCCTAGATTGAAGAATTTGAAGTTATCTTTCCAACGGTGCCAGTCTCGTGTCGATCCGACATCGGGGCTGATCGCAGCGCCCGTTCTCGCCGGGACGCGCGCTGAAAACCAGAAGCTGCAGATCCGTCGCCGGTTATTCCGACCGGTGCCGAACGGAGCCGCCCGGCCTCCGGCCGGCGAACCAGCGTGCCGCCAACCCGGGGAGCGCTTCCCTAAGTGTCCCCACTACAGCGGTGCCACCGGGTCCCACACGGCCCCTCCGGACAGCACGTGGGCCCCACAGTCACAAGTTTGGGTGCTGCCGAAGGGACGCGAGAAGCCGCCCGTCAACCCAAATTCGGTCCTCCCGGGCCCGTTTGTGTAGCCCTTTACCTCCCTGCGTGGAGTGGGCAGTAATTCATTTGCTGTAATATGGTGTAATATTTATCCCGGGAGTACGAGTTTCGGCCGGGTCCGTCTTCCCCACGCCGAGCGTGTGGAGGTATCGCATTCACTCCCTTCTCGGCATTTTACTTACTTCATATATATTTGTTTATGCCGCTACTAGAGAGCATGTGTAGGGATATCTATCTCGGTTTATATGTTCATTACCGCTGCTGCGAGAGAGTACGTGACCGTCCCGTGACCCGATCCGGGCACAAAAGAGAGCCGATCACCCTAGCTCATTACCGGTTTCTCAACCGCGCACATCCGACGCTTCCCTCGTTAAGGGGCAATCACGGGCTTGTCGTGTCCGTGGTCCCGTCCCGCATCAATTTGGTATCAGAGCGAGTTGAGTCTAGGGTGTCAAAAAAAAGAGAGTGTCATTTACGTCTAGTCATTAGTCATTGTCTACGTCGTGTTTAGGGTCATCATTGTTTTAAAACAAAAAAGTGTCTTTTGGGTCGCATTTGCCTACCATTAGTCGGTATATAAAAAGGTGTTTTCCGAACGCTAGGCTACGCCTATCGGGAAGGTCGCACACTTGCGCGAGTGATCTTCGGATCGATTAACTCCGCCCCGTACCGAGTCTTGGTGTCTTGTCCTTAGTATGCATGCATCCCAACCTTTGCATTAGTTGGTCTAGTGTCTTGTCTCCGTGTGTATGCATGTCCATGTCCGCTATCCATGGCCGTTCCCCAAGGCCATGCGTTCAAGTGGTCATCTCTGGTGGCCCAAGCCAAGGCCTTCCTAGCCCGACCTTATATCGTTTCTAAAGCCACTCTACCTAATGGGTCCACAACGGAACTCCATTTCACCGATAGGGAGTCGGATAATTGGGTTACTTTTGATATCATGGAGTCTCTCTCCATGACAGGCGAGATTATCCGTGATGGTGATTTTGCTTGTGTTGAGTTCTATAGGAAGGTCGGCTCCGTTCTTTACACCGATGGTGCATGGTGCAAGATCGGCACACTTACTGGTCCATGCATCATTTTAGGGCAAACGTGGTTAGGAGAAAGAAAGGCTAATCTTGACTGGGGCAAAATGACTTGCACCTTATACCCACCTTACCTACCTGGCAAGATCATCCTTAAGGATAGGGCTCAATCGAGCACCCTCGTCTTTCCCGCCACCCAACCCCAGTGGCCCACTCCACCTTCGGATTCATGCTTGCCACCTCTCCTGGAGCCCACCCCTCTAGCCACCCATCATGGGAGCCACCCTCCCTTCGAGGAGCCACATTTAGAGGATGTCCATCCCGAGCCACCCGTGTTTCTTACGGGTATGCTATACATAGTCGAGCCACTTCTAAGTTGGCTTAAGGATGGCTTGGTCCCACATCCTTACCCTTCTATGGACCCCACCTTACCTATAGTGCACGTCAACTCCTTCCACACTACCTTTCGGTCTAGTCACCATATTGATACATTGGATGACCTTATTATGGGATTAGACACGCAATGGAAGTTGACGCACCTACTGGCCCGAGGCTTTGACCAACCCGCTAGTCTTAGCTTCACCCATCCGGCCTTCGGGTCCATTACCTCCGAGTGCACCATGGGGTGTGTCACCACGGAGATTCTTCTATTCCTCCCGATGTCGGCCGAGTCTGACTTCGTTCCCTTTTGCCCAAGGGAGGAATCCTATTTTCTACACATGTCCATCATCCCACCGATCATAATGTATGACGGTGACTATGAATTCCAAACTTGGGACTATGTCATGTTGGAACCCACTTCATGGGGTCACACCTTCTTCGACCCTTTTGACCCCTTCACTAGTGAACCTCCCGAGTTTTCATACTCACTACCCTTCTTCCATGGAGTTCACTATCCCACCTTTTCCACTCGGGCCAAGCAAACTCCACATAGCCATAGGTCCGAACCATCATTCGGGGGTAAGGAAGACTTTGGTTTCCCCGATCCCTCTAAACCACTTGCACCTCCCGGACTTCCCGCATCCAAGCCCAATGTCCATGATTGGTGCATCGTAGTATGTCTAGGAGTTCCCCATGACGTCAACCTCCGGTTACGTCAAATGCATGCATGGCACACATTCGGGTGTCTTGGTCCGCCGTCACCCATGTACGGGTCGGACTAACATTAGGTATGTCTAGGGTCATAGATGAGTCGGTGTGCTTTTTCTTTGTGTGGTATGTCTGTCTGCATGTGTCTTGTGCAAACTCGTTGTCGTTCTCTTATGAGTAATAGGCGATTGGACTCACTTGATGAGTATGGGATCGGTTCTACATCTACCCGGATCAGTCACCTACAGGGACTTAGCGGTGATTCCTAGTGAGTCTTCGAGCTGCTCCCTTCCCTTATGAGAGTGCCCCACCCGGAGTGTCCACCTTTAGCCCATAGCAGTCCGTGCATATCGAGTATATATGGAATGAGCAGGTGACGATCACTTGGAGTGGAGCGTACCCGCGTTACTTGGCATGGTGACGGATCCGCCGGAGTACTCGAACATCCCTACCCCTACTCGACGGGGTCAAGTTCCTCCCACCCGGGGAGAGTTGATGGGAATCGACGCCGAGCATGTACTTTTTCTTTTGCATTTATGTCCTTTTAGTTTGTATTTATATCATTGGGAAAGTATGTACGCAAATGTAAGGCTTTATAAGCCAATGAGTCATTCCCATAGATTGTGTGGGTTTTTATGCAAATGTGTAGTAGGTCTAGCTAGGGGGCCCCCTCCCCTTCCCCATTGGTCCACCTCATCCAAGCGGGGCTGGTCAACCATCCTAGGTGGCCATCTAGAAGGTTTGAATGCTAATTGACCACATGGGAGACAAGTGGTGTAAAATGTTAAGGTTGGCCACCTACCTTACCTACCTAGTCAAAGGAGTGCCCCCTCCATATGTAATTTATTTATTTTGAGTTTTGACCACATGGGGGAAGAAAATGGCCTATTTCCCATAAAATTATCAGCCCCCCACCCCTTGCCATTTTCGATATAAGCCTATGTATAGTGTCATTAGAAATTAATGAAGAAATGAAGAGAAAATTGTTGGAAAATCAAGAGTGTTCTTGAGCCCCTCCTCTCTCCCTCTGGTTTCTCTCCTCCAACCTCCAGTTCTAGAGTGATTTCTATCTTCTATCCCCTCCCCTCTATCTCCGGTGATCATCTGTGCCGCCGCCGCCGCCGTTCGTGCCGCCTTCGAGCCGTCGCGAAACCGTTCTCGGTGTTCTGTCCTGCTGGACAGAGGTCTCTTCCCGAAATTCCTACTATCACTAACAGTCTCTTCGTGGTATGCAAGTTTTATGGTGTGTTCTTCCCTTGTATCCCAAGCTCCACCTAAATTTTCACGCCCAAATTCCATCGTTTAGTATTTTCCCATTTTCGTGCATCTTTCATTCTTAGTTCTGTTTTGTCTCTGTCTACAGTGATAGCAGCCCTGTTTTTCCCACCTCCGGCCATCTTTTGGATTTGTCTAAACCCTCCCAATTTTAATGGGAGTTCTATCCATCACCCCCTACATCCACAAATTTTCTTAATTTTTTATCCACCTTCTATCTATTTTTCAAAATTCGTGTTCTTCCTCATCTACAGTGTTGTCAGCCAGATTCCAGATCCGAACCACCACTAGTGCCAAAATCATAGAAATTCGTAGACTTCCCCAAATCAAGATCCAAAAATAGTCCTGATTTTGTAGCTTGACTTCCCACAACTTTTCTGAAGAACACAACCCCAGATTCGGACGGCAACCTCGCGGTCAAAGGCAATCCACAGGAAAGTTCTCTGCTGACCTGAGATTTCAGGAACTGTACAACAGGAACTTGGAAATTCCGTAAGTCCATATTTGTGTAGATCTAGGCCAGATCTTCAGGCCTAGATTGAAGAATTTGAAGTTAGCTTTCCAACGGCGCCAGTCTCGTGTCGATCCGACATCGGGGCTGATCGCAGCGCCTGTTCTCGCCGGGACACGCGCTGAAAACCAGAAGCTGCAGATCCGTCGCCGGTTATTCCGACCGGTGCCAAACGGAGCCGCCCGGCCTCCGGCCGGCGAACCAGCGTGCCGCCAGCCCGGGGAACGCTTCCCTAAGTGTCCCCACAACAGCGGTGCCACTGGGTCCCACACGGCCCCTCCGGACAGCACGTGAGCCCCACAGTCACAAGTTCGGGTGCTGCCGAAGAGACACGAGAAGCCGCCCGTCAACCCGAATTCGGTCCTCCTGGGCCCGTTTGTGTAGCCCTTTACCTCCCTGCGTGGATTAGGCAGTAATTCATTTGATGTAATATGGTGTAATATTTATCCCGGGAGTACGAGTTTCGGCCGGGTCCGTCTTCCCCACGCCGAGTGCGTGGAGGTATCGCATTCACTCCCTTCTCGGCATTTTGCTTACTTCATATATATTTGTTTATGCCGCTGCTAGAGAGCATGTGTAGGGATATCTATCTCGCTTTATATGTTCATTATCACTGCTGCGAGAGAGTACGTGACCGTCCCGTGACCCGATCCGGGCACAAAAGAGAGCCGATCACCCTAGCTCATTGCCGGTTTCTCAACCGCGCACATCTGACGCTTCCCTCGTTAAGGGGCAATCACGAGCTTGTCGTGTCCGCGGTCCCGTCCCGCATCACCGTCTCAGTCAGCGTCTACATGCATTACATGAAGTCTGTACACTGCATCGTCTTATGTTGCGTCTCAGCATGCATTCACTGTAAAGTCTATACAGACTTCATCGTCTTGGTCATTGTCTCACTCGAGTAAGTTTGTACAGACTTTTGCGTTGCACTTAAAGTCTACACATTACTGTAGCACGTAGTTTAAGTCCATACATTGGTCGGTGGTAAGTCTATACAGTGCTTATCTTTACCTATGTTCAGCCACAAAGTTTGTACATTCAGCAGATTGACTTTCCAAGTCTGTACAGCGTCATGCATCATTCCCAAGTCTGTACATCCTTATGTTGAAATGCCAAGTCTGTACATCCTTCTGTTGAAATTCCAAGTCTATACATTAGACTGGTTGAGCAAGTATGTACAACGGTTGCATTCATATTGGAAGTCTATACATTGGGGTCTTCACCTAGAATGCATTGTTCATCAAGTCTACACACTCTATGTGTCTGCATCGCATTCATCAAGTCTATACACTCTTATGTTTGCATTGCATTCACGCTAAGTCCATACACTACATTTGGGCATTGGTCTTCACAGCAAGTATGTACATTGTTCAGAACGCCAAGTCCATACAGCCATTGTGCATACTTCATCTTGTGCCTCACTGCACACACTACAAAGTCTATACACTGTCTTCACATTATCAAGTCTACACATTGCTTGATGCATCGAACGAAGTCTATACAATGTGTCGACATTAAACTGATAATTCTCTGTCTGACAGGCTCTGTTCGTGAAGCTTAATGAAGGGGCACGTGATCCGAGACTGGAAGGGCTGACAGGATGACACGTGGCCAAAACACTTGGGCAGAAAATGTGGAAGACACGCGCCCAGTGCTGCTCCTGCTGTGACTGCTTATAAAAGGAAACCTTCGTCCACAAATGAAGATGAGATCGAATGCAGAAGCCTTGAAGAAAAAGTAGAGAGCAGAGAGCCCTTTCGATCCAGCAAAAGAGAGAAAAGGAAGAGAGTTGAGAGAGTGAAGAGTTGAGAGTTTTATTCCTCATATCTCTGGTTCAAAACCAGATTTGAGGTTTGCTCACTTGTTTGAGCTATATTCCCTATAGGGATTCCTTTTGTCTTTCGTTTGTCTTTTGTTTTATTTTTCGAAACTATTGTGTTCAAGCTGTGTGGCAGCACTTGCAGTGGTGGATTCCACTGGACGGCTAAGCTGTATTGCCCAGCGGGTTTTGCAGAGGAGGATTCCTCCGGACAGCAAGCTATGAGGCTCAGTTGGCGAGGTGGATACCTCGGACAGCAAGCTGTGAGGCTCAGTTGGCGAGGTGGATACCTCGGACAGCAAGCTATGAGGCTCAGTGGATTGTAGGCAAGCTGTGAGGCCCAGCGATTCAAGCTGTGAGTCAGCAGTAAGCCACACTCGGGTTGAGTGTGGGGTGGATGTAGGTCTGGAGGACCGAACCACCTAAAAGCCTTTGTCTACTGTGTGATTGTTTTGTGGTTTGCCTAGCTTCTATATTTCTATCTTCGCACAGTAGATGTATGCTTAGGACGGTTTTTCATCTGTTCTGACTGGTATTCGCATTGTGCCCACTATCTGTTCAGTAGAAGTTTTAATTCCGCATTTGATTCTATTGCAATAATTTTTTAACGGGTGTGTGATCTATTCACCCCCCTCTTAATCACCCTTTAGCATCCCAACAGTCAGTACATCGCACTATGCATGTGTTCAAGTCTATACTATGTTGCGTGAAAGTAAGTCTACACATTGCTGGCTTTACCTATGTTCAAGTATGTACAGTCTGTGGGTTGCTAGAACCAAAGTCTACACATTGTCTCAGCACACACACATAATGTCTGAACACTAAGTCTGTACATACTTTGTCTTCGCTTTGCAAAGTCTACACAATGCATTACAATACAAAGTCTGTACAAGGTGTCGACATTAAACTGATAATTCTCTCTGTCTGACAAGTTCTGTTCGTGTTGAGCTTAATGAAGGGCACGTGATCCGAGGCTGGAAGGGCTAACGGGAGGATGATACGTGGCCAAAACACTTGGGCGGAAACTGTGGAAGACACGCGCCCAGTGCTGCTCCTGCTATGACTGCTTATAAAAGGAAGCCTTCTTCCACAGAAGAAGACAGATCGAATATACAGGAGCCTTGAAGGAAAAGCAGAAGAGCAGAGAGCCCCTTTCGATCTAGCAGAAGAGAAAAGAAGAGAGAAGAGAAAAGAGAGAAAAGGAAGAGAGTTGAGAGAGTGAAGAGTTGAGAGAGATGTTCCTCAGATCTTTGGTTCAAAATCAGATCTGAGGTTTGCTCACTTGTTTGAGCTATATTCCCTGCAGGGATTCTTTTTATCTTTCGTTTGCCTTTTGTTTTGTTTTTTGAAACTCTTGTGTTCAAGCTGTGTGCCAGCACTTGCAGTGGAGGATTCCACTGGACGGCTAAGCTGTATTGCCCAGCGATTTTACAGAGGAGGATTCCTCTGGACAGCAAGCTGTGAGGCTCAGCAGGCGAGGTGGATACCTCGGACAGTAAGATGTGAGGCTCAGCGGATTGTAGGCAAGCTGTGAGGCCCAGCGGTTCAAGTTGTGAGTCAGCAGTAATCCACACTCAGGTTGGGTGTGGGGTGGATGTAGGTCTGGAGGACCGAACCACCTAAAAACCTTTGTCTACTGTGTGATTGTTTTGTGGTTTGCATAGCTTCTATACTTCTATCTTTGCGCAGTAGATGTTTACTTAGGACGGTTCTTCATCTGTTCTGGCTAGTATTCGCATTGTGCCCACTATCTGTTAAGTAGAAGTTTTCATTCCGCATTTGTTTCTGCTGCAGTAATTTTTTAACGGGTGATTAATCTATTCACCCCCCTCTAGATCACCCTTTAGCGTTCCAACAATTGGTATCAGAGCCTAACTCTTTATGTAGGACTAACATCCTAAAGAGGAACGGCCATGGATGCTAGAGGGTTAATAGCAGAGGGACAGTCTACTACGAAGTCACCATTCTTCGATGGATCCAACTTCCCATATTGGAAGAACCGGATGCAGGTCTTCCTCAGAGCCAAAGACTACGAGATCTGGAAGATCATAAGCAAAGGTCCCTATGAGCTACATGAGAATGAGGAATTGTGGACCAGAGAAGAAATCAGGAAATCTACTCTGAATTGGAGCGCCATCAACGCCATTCAGTGTGCACTCCATCCCACTGAATTTGATAGAGTGTCATCCTGCAAGACGGCGAAGGAGATGTGGGATACTCTTGAGGTCATTTATGAGGGAACGTCTCAAGTGAGAGAGACACGGGCTAATATGCTAGTGACAAAGTATGAAGCATTTCGGATGAAGCCCGGTGAGACAGTGACCGAAATGTATGCTCGTCTGACCATTATAACAAATGGTCTAAGAAATCTGGGAAAAGGCTATACCGATCATGCTGTTGTGAGGAAGATTCTTTGATCACTGACTCCGATGTGGCATACCAAAGCAACTGTGATTGAGGAGTCAAAAGATCTACAAAAGATGAAACCTAATGAGCTGATAGGCTCTTTGATGGCGTACGAGATGAATCTTCTACAAGCTGAAGAGCTCGAATACAAGAAGCCTATTGCTCTGAAGGCCAAGCATAGCTGTTCAAAACTGTCCAGATGCAATGGATCATCCAGTGATCGGAGCCAATCGGGATCAGATTTTGAAAAGGATGAACTAGCTATGATTACAAAAGAGTTCAGAAGATTTCTTAAAATAGAAGCGAAAAATATCTACAGAAAATACCACAGTAGAAGCAAAACAGGTATAAATTTAACCCTGCTGAAAAATCTGACGATAATACTTGTTATCATTATAGGAAGACTGGACATATGAAGGCTGATTGTCCAGAGTTACAGAAAATCAAAGGAAGACCATGGAAGAAAGCGCCAAAGGGAAAGGCCATGGTCAGTACATGGAGTGATGAGAAAGAAGGCACACTGAGCACTTCCTCAGATAGTGAGAAATCAGAAAAGGACATCTGCTTGATGGCCAGGAATGGAAGAGAAGAAGAAGAAGAGTCTGATCAGGTATCATCCCCTTTCGAACATTATATTATTTCTGATTGGGAAGATGCTTATGGAGATCTGTTAGATAAAGCGAATGATATTAAGAAGGAAAACAGACACTTGAAGAAGAAAATGAATTCTCTGGTTAATGATAAAACACTTACTGATAAAGTTGCATGTTTACAATCAGAGAATGAAACATTGAAAAGTGCATGTTCTGAGTTTGATGAATTAAAGCATGTTGTGATTGATTGTAGGAAAGAAAATGAGTTGCTAAAAAATGTCATTGATGAGCTGAAATTGTCAATTCAGAAATTTGAAAATTAAGTAAAGATTTCAACTGAAAAATATGAAGTTGTTTTGTCAGTGAATGATGAACTGAAGAAAACTGTTGAAAATTTAGAAAATGAAAATTCTGACAAACATAAAATCATTGAAAGCATGACCCAAGGAATAGAAAATCTTAATGCCTTGCTAGGGTCAAAAGTCAATTTCAGAAAAGAGGGTCTCGATTTTAATCCCTCGGCTAAAAAGAGTTTTGAACTGAAAATCATTTCATTTGTGGGAGAAAAGAATACAGAACCGCTCATAAAAATGGTCAATGAAAAATCTGCTTTCAATAATGTAAAATCAAAAGTGTACAGTGCTGAGGATAAGGAAAGTAGAAAGTTGTAGAGCCTAGAGCTGCATGCTCTTCTCCCAAGGGTAAGTCCAAGGCTGCTAAGTCTCCACCACCATCCACTGCTCAGAAAAAGACTCAATATAATTCAGTGCAAAAACCTAGAGGGTCAAAGGTGGCAGGGAGACCAAGTGCAGCCAGGAACCAGTTTGCTCATCCTTATTTCCCTAGAGCCCAAGTCTATCATCACATTCACTCACAACCACTCAATAGGTTTGGGTGGAATCCTGTGTACATGAGGTCTAGGTATCAGAATTTCCCTACTTGGTATCAGCCCTATGGATCTCAGCCAGCTAGGAGATGGGATAGTCATTTTAGGACATGGAGTCCTAGTCACCAGGGGTTCTATGGTCAACCGAGGACCAATTTGGGCCACAATTTCCAGTATACTCATTGGCCAAGGCACTAGTAGAAAAACAACAATGCTTTTAACAAAATGAATGCCAGGACTACACAACAACCATCAAAGCACCAGAAAAAGAAAACTAAACCTGTTGGTGCTGAGAAAAAGAAAAATAACAAAAAGAACTCTCAAGCTGTAAAATCCACCAAACCTTCCACTTTCACACAAATGTGGATCCCTAAACAGCTTTTGTCATGTTTTAACTCTCAGTTGTCTATTTCTATCTTGGGGCCCAAACTGTCTTGGGTTCCAAAACCTACTCTCTAAGTGTGTTTGCAGGTATGCCTGGTAGCCGGGAACAAATTGATGAAACAGAAATAGCTACTTCAGGCATATGACAAGAGGCAGGGCCAAAATTCTAAGAGCTGAAAGAAATTGGAGGCCTTGTCAACAATCTGATGCAACACCAAGGGAAAAAATAAATCAGTCAGGTAAAGCAGGTAAGTGATTAAACTTCAGAATTGAATTGAGAAAGTCATGTTGATTAGGTTGTTTAAATTCTGATGTTCTCTTCTTGTCTAGCTAATCAGTCTGCATTCCAGACTCAGCTACTGAATTTAATTCTGAATAAATTTGATGTTCCTCTTCTGCCATCTATTGCACTAAAGTTTGAATGGTTCATTTAATGCATATAGTTGATGCATGTGTCTAATGTCTGCATTTATCATTTGCATCAAGAAAATTGTTCAATGCATATAGGACTGCTTTGCACTGCATATATCACTTGCATAACCTTGGTATATTAAATGGTAAGCTACTAAAAGGCAGGAAAATCTGCCTGGAGGTTCTTACTATGTGTGAGATGGTCCTTGAGACCAGGTTCTTTGCCAAGTACAAAGGGTCAAGTCTTCATGTAGAACATTGTACTGCATCATATTTAAAAAAAAATTGAAAAGAAATGATTATTGCATAGCATATTTCTTGCATCATGGTGTCAGGGGGAGCTGAGAGTTCTGCTCAAAACATTGAATCCTTTTCACTTCTCTTAGTCCCCATTCATATCTGTCATTTTCTATGACATCAGATATTCTTGAACCTTAATGCCTATTGCTATCATTTCCCTATCACTTTCACTGAACTACAGTACTGCTTCTGGTTTAGTTTATTGAGCTATGGTTATTGCAATTGTTCATTTATAAGAATCACATTTACAAATTGAAAGGAACTAAAGGTTTAACTTTTATAAATTGAAGAGTTCAGTGTCTGCACTTCAGAACTTGAGATAAAAGAAAACTTTTATAGCTCTTAATCTCTGTCTCATGGTTAGATAGAAAAAGTTTTTTTTATGCCTGAATGTGTTAATCTGGAAATGTCTAGAAAAGGTAAATAAGAGTGTGTACTGATTTTTTTAAACAATCACTCTACAAGAAATAAGGGCAGCAGTAAATAAGATCATTAATGCAAAGAGCTGAACACAGTGACAGAGCAATGGCTGAATTACACTGAGAAACTGTGATCTCCTCCAAAGAAGCAGGAGAATTCATAAGTCATGAAGTGCTTCAGACTACCTCTGTTCATAGGGTCAAATCTATAGGGGGAGGCCTCACCAAGTAACTGGGGGTACTGGCCTCTGATCAAGGTGTACCCTTAATGTCAAAGGTGAAGATTGTTCCTTGTAGGTCTTGATCTGAAATAGAACTAATAGTTTATGCCTAGTAACTGGGGGTACCTACCTCTGATCAAGGTGTACACCTAATGTCAACAGCATAAATGCCACATGTCTATTCACTTAGCTTAGTTTCTGAAAATTAAAAAGTGAAAAACAAACTGCTGTAACCCTTTGAAATCAAAAGTCATTGAGTGAAAATTATTTTTCTCAATACATATTTAAGTTACCTTTCTTGATCTTCCATGTTTAATCACAAAGGGTAGTATTTTCTGACTCATCTATTAAAACCATGTGCCTTTGATTCATTGTTATAAATGGAGTCTATAAACTCTTTTACAGTGGTCAGCTGCTTTACTCTATTTTTTATCACTGTTAAACCTAAATTTTTCCAAAACTGTATATTGCCGATTCTTATGCTTTAACAGTTGTTTATGATCATGCTCACCTTCTGAACCATTGCTTCAGCTGTTGTGTAGTGACCCCTTTCTCATTCATGTTCTTGCCCTCCTATCTTCATATTCCTTTCTCAAAGGGGGAGAATCAATTCAGGGGGAGTTATTCATTCAGGGGGAGTTTGAGCTGTTCTAAGGGAGATCTGCATGTATTCTGCATTTTGCACTCATGTTATTCCTTCTTTTTGATCATGTCAAAGGGGGAGAATATTTGGTTTGGTGACTCACTGTCACTTTGTTGTCATCATCAAAAAGGGGGAGAATGTTGTGCCCCTTAGGCACAAGCATATGGTATCTTGTTTTGATGATAGCAACACAGTGAGCCATTCATTGTGTTTAGTGTACATGCATTACTGCTAGTTACTGCATATGCAAACACTTGGTCGATGCATTGCATTCTGTCAGATATCAAGTCTATACATCCATTGCTTCAGTTCAATATCTGCTTTGTGCATACATTGCATCGGTGCATTGCTTCTTCTGTGCATATACTGCATCAGTGCAAACAGTTGCTGCATGCGTCTGTTAAGAAGTCTGTACATTCTTCAGGTGCATCATCTCAGCAAGTCCATACATTGGTCTTGAACATATAGGAAGTCTGTACATCGGCTAGGCAGCAAGTCTGTACAGCCCTTGCTTAAGGCAAGTCTGTACATCGCATCGGTTCATGCATTCTTCAAGTCTGTACAGAGTCCATCGTCTTATGCATTATCTTCAAGTATGTACAAGTCTATACAGTCAGCGTCTCATATGTACATTTGAGTCAAAGTTTGTACAGCCTAAGTCTACACATCGTCCGTCTCAATTAGCGTCTTATGCATAGGCTAAGTCTACACATTGCAGCATGCATTGTCTTCAAGTATGTACAGCGTCTAGCGTCTCATCCACCGTCTCAGTTGAGAGTTGAATTCTGTACATCGGGCGTCTCATTCGTAAAGTCTGTACATTGAGCGTCTCATGTTGAGTCTCATTCGTCAAGTCTATACATCGGGCGTCTCATGCAAGTCTGTACATTGGGCTATCACTTAAAGTCTATGCATCAGTCTATTCGTGTTCAAGCCTTTAAAGTCTAGACATTGTTCTGTAGCACACACACAAAGTCTATACAGTGCTGAATAGACTAAGTCTATACATCAGTGTCTCGTGCATGCATCATTCAAGTTTGTACACCCTGTGTTCATAACACAAGGTCTGTACATCGTTCTGCTTGCACAAACTCCAAGTCTATACATTGGCTTTGCTTGCACGAGCTGAAGTCTATACAATCGTTCACTTGCAGCATTAGCCAATGTATGTACAGCCTGTGCATCATTTTGATTCAAAGTCTACACATTGCATGTTAGCATGCTCGCACACACTAAGTCCATACACTTGCTGCTGGCAAGTCTACATCGCATAGCATGCATGCATCCAAGTCAGTACATCGCATTATGCATGTGTTCAAGTCTATACAATGCTGCGTGAAAGCAAGTCTACACATTGCTGGCTTTACCTATGTTCAAGTATGTACAGTCTGTGGGTTGCTAGAACCAAAGTCTACACATTGTCTCAACACACACACACAATGTCTGAACACTAAGTCTGTACATACTTTTGTCTTCGCTTTGCAAAGTCCATACATTGCAAAGTCTACACAATGCATTACAATACAAAGTCTGTACAAGGTGTCGACATTAAACTGATAATTCTCTCTGTCTGACAGGTTCTGTTCGTGTAGAGCTTAATGAAGGGCACGTGATTTGAGGCTGGAAGGGTTGACAGGAGGATGACACGTGGCCAAAACACTTGGGCGGGAATTGTGGAAGACACGCGCCCAGTGCTGCTCCTGCTGTGACTGCTTATAAAAGGAAGCCTTCTTCCACAGAAGAAGACATATCGAATATACAGGAGCCTTGAAGGAAAAGCAGAAGAGCAGAGAGCCCCTTTCGATCCAGCAGAAGAGAAAAGAAGAGAGAAGAGAAAAGAGAGAAAAGGAAGAGAGTTGAGAGAGTGAAGAGTTGAGAGAGATGTTCCTCAGATCTTTGGTTCAAAACCAGATCTGAGGTTTGCTCACTTGTTTGAGCTATATTCCCTGCAGGGATTCTTTTTAACTTTCGTTTGCCTTTTGTTTTGTTTTTCGAAACTCTTGTGTTCAAGCTGTGTGCCACCACTTGCAGTGGAGGATTCCACTGGACGGCTAAGCTGTATTGCCCAGCGGTTTTGCAGAGGAGGATTCCTCTAGACAGCAAGCTGTGAGGCTCAGCAGGTGAGGTGGATACCTCGGACAGCAAGCTGTGAGGCTCAGCGGATTGTAGGCAAGCTGTGAGGCCCAGCGGTTCAAGCTGTGAGTCAGCAGTAATCCACACTCGGGTTGAGTGTGGGGTGGATGTAGGTCTGGAGGACCGAACCACCTAAAAACCTTTGTCTACTGTGTGATTATTTTGTGGTTTGCATAGCTTCTATACTTCTATCTTTGCGCAGTAGAAGTTTGCTTAGGACGGTTCTTCATCTATTCTTGCTGGTATTCGCATTGTGCCCACTATCTGTTCAGTAGAAGTTTTCATTCCGCATTTATTTCTGCTGCAGTAATTTTTTAACGGGTGGCTGATCTATTCACCCCCCTCTAGATCACCCTTTAGCGTTCCAACAGGTTCGTCAAATCTCTTCAAACCCTGTGTGTATAAATCGGCCGCGTCATCCACGTCACTTTCCTCATCATCGATAGGGTCCTTCTCATCTATGATTTCATATACACCTAACCCGTCATCACTCCATACCCCATCTATCTTCTCATCATCCTCCAAGACTATGGTTGTCTCTACAAACTCAGGGCACTTGAGGAGGGAGTGACAACGTTGGATGAGATTCTGAAGGAATCTATCATGAATGGCTTTAGAAGGACACGTCATCGGGCGCGTAGCAAGTGTGGACAGATTGGAGACATTAGAACAAGAACCTATCTCACTAGACTCAACTGACTCTACTTCTCTAATCTCAACAAGTCCTACATCTAACATAGGGGATAGGAAATCTATCGAAATGGAAATAGGGGCCTCGTGCCCCTGGGAAGGATGTGGACACAACACAGCATAATCCTCCATTGAAATCTTCATTTTGAATTTGGCATTTTTTTTGGAGATCGAAGGAAATCATGCAACAAGAGAGGTCAGGGGAGGAAGGAGGAGGAGGAAGTTGGAGGGGGAAGAGAGACGGGAAGAGAACATCAAAGAATGGATCCGATGAAGAAAACCACATATCTGACAGATTGGTTGTGGGGTTCCACATGGTGGACAAATCAATAGGTGGGCACTGCCCACATGCACACTGAACAACCAAAATTTCGAATGGCCTTTCCGTAAAGTACGGGTCGACCATGATCGGAGGTGAACGGGGAATAAACCCCAACTGCTGAAACAAGGAGACAAAGCGGGAAGGAGGCCAAGAAAAGGTAATAATGGAGCTCCCCACTTCCCGCGGCCTCCAGTAAACTGGATCCACCGGAGTGCACTTCACAAGCTACATCTCTGCTTTCTTCGGGCAAACTTCTTCCTCATGAAACAATTTTTCAAAGCAATCACAAAAATCATCCATATCACCCACTAACCCCTTCAGTGGCGGCGATGGGCCAGCAACAGCACAAGCGGCATCACTTTTCTCATCAACAAATGGCGGCATCCTCTTCAGAGTACCTGGCTACAACGGGCCCTTTACGAAATGTGTACGGTAGTCCCACATCAGTGGCCCGGAGTCTCCCAGTATTGATAATGCTGACTCCCGATAGCCAAGGCCTCGTCGGCTCATCTTTCTGCCCTTGGGGACGGGCTTAGTCCGCCCCTGTAACTGTGCGTCGAGGCCCATGCCCGGCTGATAGCCTAACTTCAGGATCATGTGCCATCCCTTAGAATCTCTAATCTTGGACTTGATTTTGACATTGACAGGTATAGTGGTGGGCTTGCGTGAGGCATATGCCCATGGAAAGTTCAAGTCCATCACAGATAAAATTGGCTTGTTGCTCGGCCATAGTGTAGGCAGAATTTTGTCGGCAATAGCATCAACCGTCTAGACTGTGGAAATACTTTTCACCTTGACCACCCGCCCCTGAAATGGGAATTTGAGGCACTGGTTGGTGGTAGAGGGCATTGCATGCAAGCTGTCAATCCATGGACGACCCAGAATAGCCTTAAACATTGGGTCTATGTCCAACACATAGAATTCCACGTCCATTTTCAAAGGGCTCGGCCTGAACTATCATGACCCCGTGGCAAGCTCTCCTGGAGTTATCATATGTTGCAATAGTTGTCGGTGTCGGCCTTAACATGCCTTCAGAAATGCTGCAAGCACGCAACGTGCTCAAGGGACAAACATCAATAGAAGCTCATATGTCCACTAGAGCTGAATCAACGGCCACCTTATTCAATGTAATGGAAATGCATAGTGGCATCTGACATGCCTCTGGGGGCGCTAACTCCGACTCAGAGAAGGAAATAGACAGCCCCTTTGTGATAGTGGCCAAAACTGACAGCAAACTATCTACCGCCACGTCCTCACTAACCATAACTTTCTGTAGAAAAGCCCTTAGGGCATCCTGGTGTAGCGTGGACCTCTTGATTAACTCCAGGACTGAGATCTTGGCCGGCATCCAGTCCAAGTGCTGTAACAAATCATACTTGGTGCCAGGTAAGGGGTCTGACTCTTCTGCTTCAACTGCTGAGGAAGGAATTGGGGGATTAGGGGCAGGTTCACCAATAGAGGGATAACTTCTATGAAATAATCACCCACTCCGAAGGGCGTAGTTTCGTGCCGGCACGGCATAGGATGGACTCCCAGCTGGCCCGGTGGGGTAAGTAGAAGGGATAACAATGGGGGTGATGATGGCGGAGGCGGGTTGGATAGGCCCTGGAGGAGTGGTAATTGGTGAAGGGTTGAGCGGAGGGGTAACGATGGAGGGTGTGGTAGGTGACGGTGCAAGGATTGGCAGAATGGTGGGTAACGTGGTGGGTGTAACGAGGGGACTGGAGGGGATAGAGGGTGGAGCAGTGGTCAAGGTGTTGGGCCGGAGAATGGAATGAACAGTAGGTGCGGGGGAGTTGGTGTATGCGTGGTGGAAGGCCAGAAGATGAGCAGGAGTCTCATCATCATAAGACCACCCAGCATCAGGGTCTGGGCGGTGAACAACATTGACTTGCGTCGGTGCCTGTGGCTGCTATTGCAGAGCGGGCGGACGGTCTGGCATGGGATTTTGGTGAATCCCGAGTTTAGGTGGTTGCTGCTGCTGCTGAGGTTGAGGTTATGGTTGCTAAAATTGCTACTGCTGCGGCCTTGCCTGTCTTCTCTTCTCTTTGATGTCTTCTATAAACTTATGCATCTGGGCCCAGTCAATCCTTTGCCCCTCATGCAAGTCATACACTAAGTCTCAGAACTGAAAGCACCTGTCTATAGTGTGCCCAGGCTGCCGATGATATATGCAATATCGAGATTGATCGACGGTCGGGTTCCAATTCTGACATTCCGGAGGGAGCTGTATGTCACCAGTGTACATTAAGGCCGAGAATATGTCTGGCATAGTTTCAGGAAGTGGGGGATAATGGGCTCTTTTCAGACCCGACAGAGCAGGTGCATAACCAGCAGGAGGAGGAACGTTGTGGTATTGTGGTGGCTGCTGAGGCTGTTGTGGTGGTGGTGGTGGTTGTTGTGGCTATTGAGGAGTTGGAAAAGAAGGTCGGGTGTGGCTGGTGGAGCGGAGAATTGGGGGTTGCGTGGAGGTTTCTGGAAGCGTGGTGGAGCGGATTGGTTGGGGAACTAAACAGCCTGCACCTGCTCATTGGTTTGAACTCCCTCAGTAACAGGGCCCTGGGATTTTCTTGTGGTCTTGGACTTTTGGGCCTCGAATAAGGAATGGATGGGGGAGTCCTTAAACTGGGTTTGTATAAACCGGGCCCTGCTATACAACTGGTGCATATTTGATATATCATTCATTGCCAGAATGTTCCAGAACATAGGGGTGGCATTTGAAATCAACAATTTCACTTTCTCTTCTTCCGGGATCTGCCTGGGCACACGGGAGGCCATCTGCCTCCATCTATCTGCATAAGTGGCAAAATCTTCATCTGTTTTCATCTTTTCCGCTACTAGGTCTGTGAACGAATACTCCGGGCCTACCCGGTCTTGAAATCTTTGTATAAACTTCTCTTTGACCACCTTGAAGCTCTCTGCCTCCTCCAACGGTAAAGTGTAGAACCATTCTAGCGCAACCCCGTCCAATGACCGGCGGAAGAGATACGCCATGAGGCGATCATCATGCTGGAATTGTGCCAATTCATATAGAAACTCTCTTATGTGAATGAACGGGTTACCATTCCCGTCGTACTTATGGTATGTAGGGAGCTCCGACTGAGGAGGAAAGCGAATATCACGGAAATTGGGAATGGGAATGTCAGCAAGGGATTGTGGGCCAACCCATTTATGAAGAAGGTCAATCTGTTGCTGTATGGCCGCCCACTTATCGAGAAGTTCCCATTCCCGGGAAGGAGGAGACAGAGTAGTAAGAACATAACTAGTATACAGAGCTGATGGGTAGACTGACGGAGGGGGAAGCCCATAAGAAGGATAATGGGCTAGGGAAGGGCCCATATCTGCATGAGCAAGCTGGGCAGCCCCTGCTTGAAGATGAACAAAATCAGCCGGGGCCACAAGGGCCTGCGGCACTGGAGAAGTAGTGATGTAAGGATCCTGATAGGAAGATGAGGAGATCTTGGTTTTCCCTTTATCAGCAATCTGATGGGCCGAGTTAGAAGCTTGGCCCATTTCCATACTAGGAAATCGGAGGGTCCAAGGATGGACATGAGTGAGATCAATGGGCACAGCGGAAGCGGTCCCTAACCCAACAATCGGAGACGATGTGGCGGCAACAGACACACCATGAGAGGGAACTGAAGATGGGTGATCCGGCCCCTGCAAAGCTTGGCGGATGAAGTGAAGCTGAGTCGGATCTAACTGGGCCATCATATGAAGGATTTGATTGGCCGAGTTCTAAGAGGAGGAATCAGAAAGGGAGAGTTGAGCACCCTCAACAACAATGGTCAGAAGAGGAGGGGCAGTCCCATCTCTTCCCTACACGTGTGCGACCCTAGGTGGGTCCTCCAGAAGTCCCTGAGGGAGAGAATCCTCATGGGAGTGGGAAAAATTTTAGGAAGACATGGTGGGTGAAGAATCGAACAACGGATTGAAATAGGAAAAGAAATGGGAGCTGCCCCTAGGAGAAGATCCTGAGGGTGTGAAGCAACTCCACATGCAACACTCACTAACACAAGAGAGCAAACCTAAAGAGCTTCTAAAGAAACGAACTATCAATCACATGCACCTTGAAAGAGAGGAGATGAGAGGCAATCAAATGACCAACCAAGTTGAATGATGCACGGCAAGTTTTAGAATTTCTCCCTTTTAGAACCTTAGTGGATTAATTAAAATGACAATTCTCACAACCACAAAGGTACCTAGCAGGGTAGAATGGGATACTTGGTTGACTCTAAAGGGGACTCTCTCTCAAGGATGCAACCCTAGACTGGTGTGGTAAGGTACAACCTGCCCGACGTCCGTGTGAGAATCCACGGCTCACGGGGGCTTACGGAGGTCCAGGGTAAGGTCACCTAGTCGGCTCCAAGGAATATGGAGACGAGAGGATCCCCTACCAAGGTAGGAATGCAATTAATATGGAAAATATGAATGAATCCTATGCGCACCGGAGTGCATGCAAAATCTAGCCTAAATCTAACAAGCAATAATCAATCAAATATGACAAGTATGACAATGAGCATGCAAAATCAAATGACAATCAAGGGAGATCTGAATAGCACCAAACAAATATGAAATGATATGAAATGATAGTCAAAATGATGATCACGGGTGCAATGTAGCACTAAAACACGGTCTGAGGGAGACCGCTCAGGGATGTAAACGGTCCTGGGAGGACCGTGCAACAGTAGGGAATAATAAAAAAACTAAAACACAGGGAACTGAAATGAACTGAGAGTGCAGGTACATAAGTGTACCTGACTGAACGGTCTATCGACAGACCGTGCAAACTGTGGAACGGCCCTAAACAGACCACAAAGAATCAATAAACCTACAAGTGTATGAAGGACAGTAGCGTACCTAAGACCGGGACAGTACGGTCTATCGACCGACTGTGGGGAGACGTGGGCGGTCCTGGAAGAATCGCGTACAACTCTGAGAATAGCAACTCGGGGTGGACGAGATAGCAACCTAAAACCACTTAGAAAAAAAACCCTAACCAAGTACAAAAATGTATATCAGCAAAACAACAGCATGATGGACACAAGGTGATGCGGGACGAGACACGGACACGACAAGCTCGCGATCATCCCTTGATGAGGGAAGCGTCGGACGTGCACGGTTGAGAAACTGGCAAGAGCTAGGGTGGTCGGCTCGCACTTTTGTGCCCGGATCGGGTCACGGGACGGTCTCGCTCACTCTCTCGCAGCAGCGGTGATATGAAATTATAGCGAGCTAGGTCCTAAAACATGCTCTCTAGTAGTGGCATAAACAAGCATATATGAAATCAAGCAAAATGCCAAGTAAGGAGCGAAGACGATACCTCCACGCGCTCGGTGTGGGGACGACGGACCCGGACGAAACTCGTACTCCCGGAACAATATTACACAATATTACAGAAATGCAAGCCGCTGCCCACTCCACGCAGGGAGGTAAAGGGCTACACAATGGGGTCCGGGAGGACCGAATTCGGGTTGACGGGTAGCTTCGTGTGTTGATTCGGCTACACGCGCGATCATGACCGTGGGGCCCACGTGCTGTCTGGAGGGGCCGTGTGGGACCCGGTGGCACCGCTGTAGTGTGGACACTTAGGGAAGTGTTCCCTGGGCTGGCGGCACACCGGAACGTCACCCGGGGGTCGGGCGGCTCCGATCGGCACCCGTCGGGTTTGCTGTCCACGGACTGGTGGTTGCTTTTTTGCAGCGCGCGCTCCGGCGAGAATGGACGCTGCGATCAACCCCGATGTCGGATCGACACGAGACTGGCGCCGTTGGAAAGCTAGCTTGAAGTTCTTCAACTAGGCCCAAAGATCTGGCCTGGATCTTCTCGGATCTTGACTTATGGAATTTTCAATCTCCTGTTGTACAGTAACCGAAGACTCAGGCCTGCAGAGAACTTGACTGTGGATTGCCTTTGACCGTGAGGTAGACGTCCCAATCTGGGGTTGTGTTCTTCAGAGAAGTTGTTCGAAACGGAGTGGTAAGACAGAAAAATTGGGTTGGACACATTTGGATGTGCCTATGATTTTCTGTGATTTGTTTACTGGATGAAGGTCGGATCTGGGATCTGACTAAAAGTACTGTAGCTCCGGTACAACATGAACTTTTAAAAATAGGTAGAAGGATGATAAAACTTTAATAAAAAATGTGGGGGTAGGGGACGATGGACAAAACACACAGTTAAATTGAGAGGTCTAACAAAAATCAAAAGGGTGGTCGAAGGTGGAGAACTCAGGTCTACTGTCACTGTAGACAGTGACAGAACAGATCTGAGATTGAGAGTTGAACGAAAAGGTAAAAATATGAAACGGTGGATTTTGAACCTCAATTTTTTTTTGGAGAAGGGGCTAGAAGATAGGAACCAACCCACAAAATTTCAAATCGATCTGAACTCGTGGCTGGCTTCAGGAATTCACGAACTACACCTCTATCCAGCAGGACAGAAACTTGATGACGATTCCACGGCGGCTCGAAGGCGGCACGAACGGCGGCGGCGGCGGCACAGACGATCACCGGAGGTTGAGAGGGGATGAAGGGAGATAGATACACTCTAGATCTGGGGTTGGGGATGGAAGAACAGCAGGGAAAGAGAGAGGGGTGCACCAAGCTTCAAGCCTTGCAACAAAATTCTGATTTTTTTCATTGAATTTCTCATGAAAATACAACATTATATAGGCTAGGTCTCTAACTAATTCTAGACCCTTGGATCAAGGGTTGATGAGTGAAGGGCTGGGATGTGGTTTGAACAACCACAATAAATCCCAATATAATACATGGTTCGCCCCCCCCCCCTTCCTTTAAGAAGGCAAGTTGGAATTGTCTTCTTTAATTAAATCTAGGTCCAAGTCCAAGGTTGGACCATGGACCAGCCACCTTGGGCCCGGGAGTCCAAGTGGACCAATAAGGAGGAGGGAGGGGGCCCCTGCAGGGCCTATATGCACTTTTGCAAAAATACCCAATGGCCCTTTGCAAATAAACCCACTAAGACCTACTGTTGTGTACCCATATATCACAAGGGTATACATACAAATATAAAAGGACGGAAGTGCAAACACATGTGAGCGGGCTGTCGTTGATGTCCCCATCAATTCTCCCCGGGTGGGAGGAACTCGACCCCATCGAGTAAGGGTATGGCTGCTCCGGTACTCCAGCGGATCCGTCACCGTGCCAAGTAGCGCGGGCATGCTCCACTCCAAGCGATCGTCACATGCTCATTGCATATATACTCGATATGCGAACTGATATGGGCTAAGGTGGTCACTCCGAAGGGACACTCTCAAAAAGGAAGGAAGCAGCTTGAAGACTCACTAGGAATCACCGCTGAGTCCCTATAGGTGACTGATCCGGGTATAGATGTAGAACCGATCCCATACTCATCAAGTGAGTCGACTCGCTTCACCCTCAGAAGGGACTGACATCGACGAGCTTGCACAAGACACATGCAGACAAACAAACTTCACACACGTATGCAAACCACACAGATAAAAACACACGGACTCACCTATAACCCTAGACACACCTAATGTTAGTCCGACCCGGACATGGGTGATGGCGGACCAGGACACCCGAATATGTGCCATGCATGCATGTTATGCAACTGGGAATGGATGGCATGGGAAACACCTATACGTCGGGTGGGGTTATGCGTGGATGGTCTTTTGTATGTGGGTGACTCGGGTGGTTTAGAAGGGCCGGGTGTAGGTGGGTCGGGATTGGTGGATGTAGATGGACCATCCCGAGGGGAAAGGGCATAACAGTGGGCTTCCTTGAAGAAGGGGAGTACGGGTGGTAACTCGGGAAGCCTAATAGTGAAGGGGTCAAAAGGGTAAAAGAAGGTATGACCCCTTGTGGTGGGTTCCCACAAGTCACGGTCCCACATGTAGAAGGTTTGAAGATGTGGGTAGTCACCTTCTTGAATTGTAACGGGTGGGACGGGGATCGTAGGCAAGAACTATGATTCCTCCCTCGGACAAAAGGGTATGAATTCGGGCTCGTCCGGTAAGGGGAGGAGTAAGAGGACCTCCGTGGTGACACAACCCACGGTGCACTCGGAGGTAATGGATCCTAAGGCCGGATGGGTGAAGCTAAGACTAACGGGTTGGTCAAAGCCTCGGGCCAGTAGGTGCGTCAATTTCTATTGTGAATCTAATCCCATGATAAGATCGTCCAACGTATCAACATGGTAACTAGATCGAAATGTGGTATGAAATGAGTTGACCGGCACTAAAGGTAAGGTGGGGTCCATGGATGGAAAGAGATGTGGGACCGAGCCTTCCTTGAGCCGTCTAAGAAGTGGCTCGGCTATATATAGCGTACCCGTTAGAAACACGGGAGGCTCGGGATGGGGTGACCCCAAGTTTGACGGCTCCGGAGGAAGATCGGAAGTGGATAGCAATGGAGCATCCACGGGTGGTGAAGGAGAACGTGTCCTTTCCAACCAATCCGAAATCAGTTTATCGAACTCCTCGAAGGGGGCACGGGTTGGAGGGGGTGGCAATGGAGCCCTCGTGGAGGTGTCCACCTCGTGGAGAAGGGGCCCGTGGGGTGGCTCCAAGAACATCCGATCTACCCCGGTGGAAAATCGATCTAGGTTAATACTAACCAGATCTAGGCTCGTATTCAACCCCTTAAATGCTCCCATAATGGCTCGGAACATTCCGGCCACTTCATCACCACTATGGACTCGGGGCGTGGCCATGGTGGCCAAGATGGGTTGGGTCCCCTAGGATTGGATATGCAAGGCCATTTTTTTTTGTTTTATAAGCAAACTAATGCAAGCGCCTAGACATGACTTAAAATGCGATGCAAGTTGGAATGTGACTCGACTATGCAAGTTTGGAATGCATGCACACTAAGGACCCTAGACGTAAACCAAGACTCGGTACGTGGCGGAGATAAGCGATCCGAAGATCACTCGCGCAAGTGTGCGGCCTTCCCGATAGGCATAGCCTAACGTTCGGACAACACCTTTTGAGATACCGAGTAAAGGGATGCAAATGCAACCTAGACTGACTTAGACAATGACTTAAATGACACTCTTTTTTTTTGTTTTGGACACCCTAGACTCAAACTCGCTCTGATACCAAATTGATGCGGGACGAGACACGGACACGACAAGCTCGCGATCGTCCCTTGATGAGGGAAGCGTCGGACGTGCACGGTTGAGAAATCGGCAAGAGCTAGGGTGGTCGGCTCGCACTTTCGTGCCCGGATCGGGTCACGGGACGGTCTCGCTCACTCTCTCGCAGCAGCGGTGATATGAAATTATAGCGAGCTAGGTCCTAAAACATGCTCTCTAGCAGTGGCATAAACAAGCATATATGAAATCAAGCAAAATGCCAAGTAAGGAGCGAAGATGATACCTTCACGCGCTCGGCGTGGGGACGACGGACCCGGCCGAAACTCGTACTCCCGGAACAATATTACACAATATTATAGAAATGCAAGCCACTGCCCACTCCACGCAGGGAGGTAAAGGGCTACACAATGGGGTCCGGGAGGACCGAATTCGGGTTGACGGACATCTTCGTGTGTTGATTCGGCTACACGCGCGATCACAACCATGGGGCCCACGTGCTTTCTGGAGGGGCCGTGTAGGACCCGGTGGTACCGCTGTAGTGTGGACACTTAGGGAAGTGTTCCCTGGGCTGGCGGCACACCGGATCGTCGCCCGGGGGTCGGGCGGCTCCGATCGGCACCCGTCGGGTTTGCTGTCCACGGACTGGTGGTTGCTGTTTTGCAGCGCGAGCTCCGGCGAGAATGGACGCTGCGATCAACCCCGATGTCGGATCGACACGAGACTGGCGCCGTTGGAAAGCTAGCTTGAAGTGCTTCAACCTAGGCCCAAATATCGGACCTGGATCTGCTCGGATCTGGACTTATGGAATTTTCAATCTTCTGTTGTACAGTAATCGAAGACTCAGGCCTGTAGAGAACTTGACCGTGGATTGCCTTTGACCGTGAGGTAGACGTCCGAATCTGGGGTTGTGTTCTTCAGAGAAGTTGTTGGAAACGGAGTTGGGAAGACAACAAAATGAGTTTGGAGACGTTTAGATGTGTCTATGATTTTCTGTGATTTATTTACTGGACGAAGGTCGGATCTGGGATCTGACTGAAAGTACTGTAGCTCCGTTACAACATGAATTTTTAAAAATAGGTAGAAGGATGATAAAAATTAAGAAAAATTGTGGTGGTAGGGGACGATGGACAGAACACAGTTGAATTGGGAGGTCTAACAAAAATCAAAAGGGTGGTCGAAGGTGGAGAACTCTGGGCTACTGTCACTGTAGATAGTGACAGAACAGATCTGAGATTGAGAGTTGAATGAAAAGGTAAAAATATGAAATGGTGGATTTTGAATCTCAATTTTTTTGTGGAGAAGGGGCTAGAAGATAGGAACCAACCCTCAAAATGTCAAATCGATCTGAACTCATGGCTGGCTTCAGGAATTTGCGAACTACACCTCTGTCCAGCAGGACAGAAACTTGATGACGATTCCACGGCGGCTCGAAGGCGGCACGAACGGCGGCGGCGGCGGCACAGACGATCACCGGAGGTGAGAGGGGATGAAGGGAGATAGATACACTCTTGATCTGGGGTTGGGGATGGAAGAACAGCAGGGAAAGAGAGAGGGGCGCACCAAGCTTCAAGCCTTGCAACAAAATTCTGATTTTTTTCATTGAATTTCTCATGAAAATACAACATTATATAGGCTAGGTCTCTAACTAATTCTAGACCCTTGGATCAAGGGTTGATGAGTGAAGGGCTGGGATGTGGTTTGAACAACCACAATAAATCCCAATATAATACATGGTTCGCCCCCCCCCCCCCCCTCTAAGAAGGCAAGTTGGAATTGTCTTCTTTAATTAAATCTAGGTCCAAGTCCAAGGTTGGACCATGGACCTGCCACCTTGGGCCCGGGAGTCCAAGTGGACCAATAAGAAGGAGGGAGGGGGCCCCTGCAGGGCCTACATGCACTTTTGCAAAAATACCCAATGGCCCTTTACAAATAAACCCACTAAGACCTACTATTGTGTACCCATATATCACAAGGGTATACATACAAATATAAAAGGACGGAAATGCAAACACAATGTGAGCGGGCTATCGTTGATGTCCCCATCACAAGGCATCCCACCGTGATCGCCAAAAAATGGGATGTTGACATGTTTCTCCCCCCTATTCTTTTTTCCCTTTTACCTTTCTAGATCAAAATATAGGGACAATCAGAATAAAGGAAGGAAAGGCGGAGAAATGTGTGTGATCATGATCGCCACCAAGATCCAAAATGCAGAGGAAATGCACCCGTAACTTGGAAAGGGAGAAGACACTCGCCTGAAGTGCAGCGCTGGCAGTTCTGAACGGTCCAAGAAGAATCGCTCACTGGACGGCACGGCCGCTCGATAGGCTGCTCCAACGCTGGAAAGAGAAGCGGGACGAAGACCGGTCTGGTGACGGCATAGTATGAAGACGGCCACTCAAACGATCTGAACAGTTCGGGTGTGACCACTCCCTTATTCGGGTGGATGGAAGACGACCGTTCAAAGCCACCAGACTCCAAGTTGTAGGACTTGATCCTCCACCCCTTCCAGCCGGCCAGAGGGGATGGGCCTCATGTTGTGCTGATGTTGACCTGCAAAACAACTTAGGGGACAAGAAAACAACAGCCAAATTAGCCCTGGCATGTGTAGTAACTATAGAAAAGAATGGGAAATCGACATAATAGCATAGAATGGGCGATACCTGGGGTGGTTTTTAAACCCCTATAAGGCGTGAAAACAAATAGGAGGGGCGTGAAAATGACATGCAAACAGTGAAAATGTGGAAAGGAGACGGAGAAGATAATCATGCAATGGATGAAAGGACTATTAAAACCTACACCAAATGCCAAAAAAAAGTGACTACTCCCTGAACCGAAGGCTTAAAAAGGATGTAGAAAGCCTCCCTCCCTGGCTACAGCTCGCTCAAGAATTCGGCAGAGCTTCGACGTCGATGTTGGATCCCCCCTTTTCAAGCTTGGACTAGAGGTTCTATTTATAGAGCCCTAGAAGTCCAACCTCGAAATTAGATTTTCCAATGGATATTAATTTGAGATAATAAAATATAAATTGTAGATAACACTTCTATCTTCCACCAGAATTAAACGGCACCCCATTTGGTGGAGAAACCGCGGAGAAAATGGCAGAGGAAGGTGGAGGTTTAACCACGAATGGAGAGAGAAAATCCAAATAATCCACAGATCTCGGGCCTTTACACGGTCGTTCGATAGACCGCCCAGACAAGTAAACGGTCTATTACTAGACCGTATAATGTTGTCGGTGAAAAATAAATAAAATATCAAATTACCCAATTATCCCATCAAACTGACCGGATATCACGTCGCTGGACTCTTTCGGATATGACGGTCTAACGATAGACCACTCAACGAGTTGAACGGTCTAATGCAGGCCATGTGATGCGAGACGAGACCACGGACACGACAAGCTCATGACTGTCCCTTAACGAGGGAAGCGTCGGACGTGCGCGGTTGAGAAACCGGCAGTGAGCTAGGGTGGTCGGCTCTCACTTGTGCCCGGATCGGGTCACGGGACGATCACGCTCTCTCTCGCAGCAGCGGTGATATGAAAAATATAGCGAGCTAGATCCTAAAACATGCTCTCTAGAAGCGGCATAAATAAATATATATGAAAATAAGCAAATGCCGAGTGTAGGGAGCGAGAACGATACCTCCACGCGCTCGGCGTGGGGAAGACGGGCCCGGCCGAAACTCGTACTCCCGGAATAATAATACACAGTATTACAGCAATACAACTCGCTGCCCACTCCACGCAGGGAGGTAAAGGGCTACACAATGGGGCCCAGGAGGACCGAATTCGGGTTGACGGGCGGCTTCTCGCGTTGATTCGGCAACACCCGAACTAGTGACGGTGGGACCCACGTGCTGTCCAGATTGGCCGTGTGGGACCCGGTGGCACCGCTGTAGTGGGGACACTTAGGGAAGTACTCCCCGGGCTGGCGGCACGCTGGTTCGCCGGCCGGAGGCCGGGCTGCTCCGTTCGGCGCCAGTCGGAATAACCGGCCACGGATCTGCAGCTTCTGGTTTTCAGCGCGCGCTCCGGCGAGAATGGACGCTGCGATCAGCCCCGATATCGGATCGACACGAACTGGCGCCGTTGGAAAGCTATCTTCAAATAATTCAACCTAGGCCTTGAGATCATACCTATATCTGCACGGATCTTGGCTTTAATGAATTTTTGAGTTGCTGTTGTACAGTGACCGGACTCTCAGATCTGCAGAGAACTTGTCTGAGAACGGCCTTTGACCGATATGTTAACGTCCGAATATGAAGTGGTGGTCTTTAGAAAAGTTGTAGGAATTCAAGCTATGAAACCGGAACTATTTTTTATGAAGGATTTGGAGGTGTCTGTGATTTGTTCAGATTTTTGAACTGGAAGGTGGTCGGATCTGGGAATTAGCTGAAAACATTGTAGCAGAGATAGAACATGAATTTTGAAAAAAATGGATAGAGGGCGGATCAACAATCAAGAAAAATGGTGGATGTAGGGGATGATAGACAGAACTCCCAATAAAATTGGGAGCCCCAAAAAAAATCAAAAAGAAGGTAGGAGATGGGAAACTAAGAGCTGCTGTCACTGTAGACAGAGATAGGACAGATCTGGGAGTGATTGAAAACCGAAATTGCAAAAATATCAAACGAAGGTTTTTCGACCTGAATTTTTTTGTGGATGATGGGATGGAAGATAGAAACACACCATAAAAATTACAAATCACGAAGAGGCCGTGGCTGGTATCAGAAATTTCTGGAAGATACCTCTATCTAGCAGGAAAGAAAACCAAAGACGGATTCGCGGCGGCTCGAAGGCGGCACGAACGGCGGCGGCGGTGGCACCAATGAAGATCAGAGGTTGACAGGGGGAGATAGAAGATTGAAACACTCTAGAATGGGGGTTTGAGGAGAGGAAACTAGGGGGAGAGAGGAAGGGGGCGCACCAAGCTCCAAGGATTCCAACAATTTTCTGAATTTTCACCAATTTTCACATGAAAATACAAGCTTATATATGATTCCAACCAAATCCAACCTCAACCCTTGGATCTAGGGGTGGGGATTGAAGGGCTGGGATGAGGTGTGAATAACACACAAAAATTAATAAAAAAAACAAGGGGAAGGGGGCGGCCTATTGACCATGTGTAAGGTTGAATGGGGTAGGTGGCCAACCTTTTAGAATGTTGACCCCTTTAACCCCATGTGTCCATATGACCAGCCCACCCTTCTAGATGTCCACCTAGGAAGGTTGACCCGGTCCACAAGGTGACATGGACCAATGGGAAAGGGCTGAGGGCCCCCTTGCTGGTCCTACTACATAATTGCATAAAAACCCACACAATCCATGGGAATGACTCCTTGGCTTATAAAGCCTTACATTTGCGTACATACTTTCCCAAGGATATAAACACAAACTAAAAGGACATAAATGCAAAAGAAAAGTACAGGCTTGGCGTCGATTCCCATCACCGTGTAAAGCATGTCGGTGATAAAACCAGAAAAATAGGATAAATAGATAATTATCTGAAAAATCGACCAGCTGAGGACTCTGGGAGATAAACGGCCTAAAGACAGGCCATTCAATGGCAATAAACGGCTGAACTTGGACCGTGTAAAGGCTTGTCGGTGAAAATTTAGAAAATCAAATAAATATCCAAAACGGTTCCAATCAGATCGCCCCATAACTGAACGGCCAGTCGCTAGACCGCGTATATCCTGGACGTTTGAAATTAATGAAATAAGATAAATGGGCCCAATTTCCCTCAAAATCAAGCGAAACCAAGGCCCATTAAGCCCGAATCTGAGAGCAAACCTAGCCAGGGAGGGAGATACCCATAAAATAAGCCCAAAGGCGTGCTTGTAAATAGCCCAATGAGTAATGGACAACTCGAGGCATCAATAAATGATAGTAAAAGGACTGACCCCACTCATAGGCATAAAACGGGTGTCAACACTTAAGAACTTTGATTGTTCATGAGCATTGACCTGTCTTAGCACAACATTTATCTGCCTCGACCTGAATCTTTAAATCGTAGCCTCTGCATCGACCTTTCATTTTCTTCAATGACTTCACTGCTTCTTGGATTGAGCAAGTGTTGATTTTTCTGCTTGAGATCATTGTTACTTTTTGACTCGAATCTGAGTGCGTTGATGCACTTCTTTATCAAACCTGTAATTTGATTAGATAGTCTTTTGGTCAATTTGAAGCACACCACTTTGACACATATAAATAGAGTTTATTGATTCAACGAAATAACCATATTGTTCTGACATCATCAAAACACATAATACAACATTCTCCCCCTTTTTGATGATGGCAACAATGTGAGTCTTTAAGTTTGATGGTCAAGCAAAATTCATCTTTCTTGAAGTAAGATTGAGCAAACAAGGATTTTAAGATTTAGTGAAAGATTTAGAAAGATTCAGAAAACCAGATCGAGACTACAGGTACCAATCAAACACTCAGATCACCAATCACACCTGCCAGTCAGTTACCAAACAGACATACCAAACAGACAGACAGACTCAGACACTCACTCTATTAATCTCTCCCCCTTTGACATCATCAAAAAATAGAGAGAATAAAAGGTAGAGGCAAGAGAAAGCAGATACAGTAAGGTCACAGATTTAGAAAATATCATTCTCATCTCTTAATGAATTAAGTGAGATAATTGAAGTTTATTGAGATGTTTAAGACTGATAAGCCAGACAGACAAGAAACATAAGTGAGAAAATTATCTTCATACAGAAATAAGGAGAGTGAGCAAAGTTTTATATGAAAGCCTTGAAGGTGCTGTCTAAAAGTTGTATTAGTTAAACACAGAGACTTGTCATCCAAAAAATTTCCAGTAGTATTGAAAACAAACAAACCATCATAATTTTGCATTTGGGGCTCATACTAATTACAAAATTTTCCTTAGGAACCTTCTTTTTCATTTGAGCAATGTGGTTGAATCAACACCTTTTTACGTGAGGAAACACATTGGTTAGATGCAAGAGTCCCCAGCTACTCAGTGTGATAACTTTATTGCCTCTTCAGAGAGAATAGAGTTAGTAATAGAAATGTCTTTTTACATGAGACACAACACGTCTCAGGTGAAGTGACCCAGTTACTCAACAATCTATGCTATTGCTCTGTCATGATTTCATTTACACTTCATAGAGTTAATCTGGCCCTTCATGACACAACTGACTTCATTTCATGGTGAAGAGATAGCAAGTTTCTCATGAAACCAAATCATTGCTCTGAAAAATTTCTTACCCCTTTCTCCCTTTTTTTTATTTCAATGAATTAAAAAGTTTGAAGACAATACTGAGTGTACAGATTTTCAGCTAGAGTTGTCTTCATATGTTCAATGTTCAAGCTTTTAGAAGATTCCAGGGCTTTATATGTCAACATTGTTCTTTACTCAAGAGATATGTAGGAAGATATTTTTCAGAACCTTAATCTCAGTCTATAAGCAGAATTATAAGACTTAAACTTCTTGACAGAAATTTCAATTAATCAAACTTAAAAGCTTTTAAGAGAAATTATGAGATTCAAGATATGTGAAAGCACTGTATGAGACTCTCAAAAACTTCAAGGGATCCAGACAGACATGGAAGATAGACACTCTTTCATTGAGCTGGACATACTTGGACAAATCAGAGAATAATGGGAGACTGAAAAAGAATATCTCCTCCTTTCTATTTGCATTACTGCCCTTTGGTACTTGGCGGAGACTTAATCTCTACGCATAGTGTGGGTTTCAGATAGAAGATATCTATCCTTCTCCCAGCATCCATTTGATATACCATTGGTGGTTAGCAACCAAAAGGAGATAGACAAGACAAGAAGAGATAGTGACATCAAATTGAGAGATAAACTCAACTCCCCCTGACTTCATGATAGAATAGAACATTGAAGTAAATAGCAGACTTCACAATAACAGGCAGAGTTAAAAGGAAATTCATAACTTAGCAAGGGAATTAAGAAGATACTCAAAAAGATTTGAAAATGCCCAACTCTCTCCTCAAGGTGGAGAATTTCTCATGATCCAAAAGCTTAGTTAAAAAATCTGTAATTTGTTGTGCTGTACCTACATGGATTAATTCAAAAGTTCCTTTTGAAACCTCGTCTCTTATGAAGTGATGTCTGATTTCTAGGTGCTTAGTGCGTGAGTGCAGGACAAGATTTTTGGAAAAAATTATTGCACTAGTGTTATCACAATAAATGGGTGTGCAGCCAAGGTCTACATTGTAGTCCTTGAGCTGGTGCTTAATCCAAATAACCTGTGTACCACTGCTCCCTGCAGCTACATACTCAGCTTCAGTAGTGGAGAGGGCCATAGAGTGTTGCTTCTTGGAGGCCCAAGAGACTGAGCACCCACCTAAGAATTGACAAAAACCACTTGTGCTTTTTCTATCTAATTTACATCCAGCATAATCTGCATCAGTGTATGAAGTTAAATCTAATGTGCATGATGCAGGGAACCATAAACCTAAGTTATGTGTTGCAGAAATGTATCTAAAAATTCTTTTTACAACTACAAAATGCAATTCAGTAGGCCTAGATTGAAATCTAGCACACAAACCTACACTGAATTGAATATCAGGTCTCGAGGAGTTAAATATAACAGAGATCCAATAATCATACCTCGGTATAGCTTCGCATCAACTTCTTTACCTAATTCATCCGCATCTAAAGATGTATTGGTACCTATTGGAGTTGAGATGTGCTTCAACTTGTCCATGCCAAAACTTTTGAGAATTTCCAGTGTGTACTTGGTCTGACTAATGAAGCACCCATCCTCCAACTGCTGCACCTGCAAATCCAAGAAAATATTTCAGTTCACCTACTAAGCTCATTTCAAATTCATTAGACATCAACTCAGCAAATTCATTGCATAGTTCAGTACAAGTTGAACCAAAAATGATATCGTCTACGTATACCTAAACTATGATGAGGTCTTTATTTAGAACTTTTGTGAATAATGTCTGATCCACCTTACCTCTTTTATAACCCTTGTTGACTAGAAATTCTGTCAGCCTTTCATAACAGGCCTGTGGACTACCGAATGGAGATCCACTCAAAAGGGAACGAGGAACGCGAGCGACGGGCTACAAACTCGCAATAACTAAAAGCTAATAGGGGAAGGGGTCATGCAACATGTCAACAGAGAAAAGAGCATACGTAGGATGCCAAAGGGATGTGATCGCCAGAGGGGTTACCTCAATGAAAAGAAATGATCGCGTGTACCTGGCACAAGGCACGGAAACTGTGAATCATCGAGAGCGGGAAATGGTGGGTTACTTCTTCCTCCCCCTTCGGCCGGCCGACGGGGAGGGATTTCCTTGAGTACCCTTGCAAAACAACGATAAACAAATAACAAGTGGATCAGAAAGACGAAGGTGCAGCAATCAATTCTAGCGATGCAAGTAACGAAATGACGGCCGAACACACACCTGGTTGGTGTTGTCTTTTAAACCCCTCTCGGACACGAGTAGGAGGAAAATACTTATGATGGATGGTGATTATACCAACGTAGGAACAGGAAGAGACTCCCCCAAAAGGGGGTGAAAAATGCGATATGATGAATGCAAGATATCTAAGGAAAAAGAGAGGAGAATGGCTTATTGGATGGCCGATGGCGAGATCCGGCGGAGCCTCGGTAGCGTAGGGATGACGTGGGAGAGCGACGGGCGAAGACGGCCTTTCTCCTGCGAGCACGGGCACCCAGGAATCCGGCAGAACCTCCCCTACAAAACACCCACGGGTTAGGAATGGAATCCGACAGCCTCCCGGCGCTCTTTTTCGACCCGAACCGAGGGGGGGTAGGCCCCTATTTATAGAGTTCTGGAAGATGGAGGCATCCAGGGGCCTGGACGCCTCCATTACTTGGATCCTTTTCAAACGACAATCCGACCGGCTGACGGATAGTCAATGGCCAGGGGCACCCGTGACCTGGATGATGGAGGCGTCCAGGGGGCTGGACGCTTCCATGATTTGGATTCTTTTCAAACGACAGGCCGAGCAACGGTCGGGCAGTGGCCGGGGGTCGCCCGTGAGTTGATTGATGGAGGCATCCAGGGGCCTGGACGCTTCCATGATTTGGATTCTTTTCAAATGACAGGCCGAGCAACGGTCGGGCAGTGGCCGGGGGTCGCCCGTGAGTTGATTGATGGAGGCGTCCAGGGGCCTGGACGCCTCCATAAATTGGATTCTTGTCACACGACAAACCGAGCAACGGTCGGGCAGTGGTCAGGGACGCCCGTGAGCTGGATGATGGAGGCGTCCAGGGGCCTAGACGCTTCCATGATTTGGATTCTTTTCAAACGACAGACTGAGCAACGGTCAGTCGGTGGTCAGGGACGCCCGTGAGCTGAATCATGGGGGCGTCCAGCCTCCTGGACGCTTTCAAAATATTTTTATTTTTTATTTTTTTTCATTTTTTGTCATTTTTATGGAGGCGTCTAGGGGCCTGGACGCCTCTATGATTTTTTTCTAATTTTTATTATTTTTATTTATGGAGGCGTCCAGGCTCCTGGACGCGTCCATGATTTTCCTATTATTTTTATTATTTATATATATATGAATTTTTGGAGGCGTCCAGTCTCTTGGACACCTCCAAGATTTTTCACGGAAAAATTCAAAAAAATGTGAAAAAAATTCAGAAAAATAGGAAATCACCAGAGAAATAAAAAAAGTGAAGTCCGCCTTGGGTTATCATAGTGTAATATGAGATTTACTCACTGTAATGTCAAGAATGGCGTGTCTACAGCTGCCCCGCCTTGGCGTCTGCTTTGCAAGGGAGTGACACGTAGTGGAATGGCATTGAAGTGGAATGGAATGGAGTGAAAATAGACTGAAAAGTAGATGCCAAGGTGTGATGAGACACGCTTTCAACATTACGATTTTTGGAATGTTTTTAGAGTTTTCAACGAGACGACCTGGGAGAAGGTCTTTCGAATTCAACAATTGTTTGGACGGAAATCAAACAAGGAAGGAGAAGATGTGCGCTCAGGCACGAGTAGAAAAAAAGGGGACCAACTTCTCTGTGTGGAAGTACTTGGGTCGTAAACCTGCAGGTTTCACCTTGGGGAGCGGTTACCAGCCAATGTGGAAGTGCTACGGCCAAGATGGGTCAAACGGAGCAAAAAGTAAAGGAATATTTGAGGATCAATCCAAACAAGGGTCTCCTTTGGAAGAACAGCGTGGGGCTGTCTCAAGAAAACTTAGTACTTCATTCGGAATGGAATATCTCATATTATCGGAATTTAAGCACAACGACCTTCGCAATCGAATTACTTTAGTGATTTTCCGTAATAGACTCAAAGTCCTATATGAATGCATGCTGGGTTTAAAGAAAAATTAAAACAAACTAAAATAGAAAATAGTCAAGGATAATATTATCAACTCGTTAAGAAAGGGTCAGGATACCAGTTCGGTGAGCCGATACTGAGCCGGGGCCCGTTTGTCCACGCACCAACTCACCAAATGGAACCGTCGTCCCCACGCCATCACCAGCTAACGGCCTATCCATGCAACCCAAATTCTTCTGGAATCATCACTGTGTTTGTTAAAGGGGAACTCAAATCCCAGATTTGTTCAGGTCGCAAGGTCCTTGACATGTTCTAATAGCGTAAATATCGTATAGTACGATGCACGACACGGAGGACCAAACATTAAAGGATGGCGTACAGGATAGCGTGAAAAGCGTCCGTTGGCAAAACCTGCACAGACCATCATAGATTAAATACATCAGAAAGCACAGAAATATCACAGAATCGTACCACAGTACAAGGATAAAACATGACTTAACCACACATGTGAGACGTCCCGTCTCGTAGCACCTCCCATTTCCTATAAGTACCACCCCATAGGCTAGTTTATTCAAATGCACCAAAGGGGGATTTTGAAAATTCAAGAGGAGGAGAAGAGGAGGGTCTAGGGACTTCGGGATGGAAGGAGAGTCTTCCTGCGTCATGAAGAGGGGCAGGCCTAGTAGTGAGATCAGGCGACTTTCCGACCTTGAGGGTCATTTGAGTGGGGCGATCCAGTCACACATGGTAAATTGATTTATTTCAAATTTTACTGCATGAACTCTCTTCTCACTTTCCCTCCTTTCTCTTTTTTTTTCTTTTCAGCCGTATCCGCTCTTTCCGGGCCCGAGGAAGTTTTCAAAACTGCCATGGCTCTCAGAGCTAACTTCTAACATCTCCATTGGCATGAGGGCTATACTCTCGAAGTGGCATCTTCAGGGGCTCCTTATTCATGCCAAGCACTACGAAAGAATCCGCATGGACTGGGCAGCTATGGGCGCATTAGTGGAGATCTGGCATCCCCAGACCCACACTTTCATCTTCCCCACGTTCGAGGTGACCATTCTCCTTGAGGAGGTGGAGCTTCTGCTTGGACTGAAGAAATTAAAGAGTGATGGGAAGACGAAGCCGATGCGGATGTTGACAAAGGTGACTTCCGAGAGCGTCCTTGGAAGCTTCATGCTGCCCGACACAGTCAGAAAGGTCCGCACTCAAAAGGGAATCGACTTGCGAAGGCTCGCGGTATGGGTCATGGATGCCTTGAAAGGCTCACCAGATGATGAACACTTGGAAGGAGTTATGAAAGGTTTTACCATCTGTCTGGCGGGGGATCTTCTGTTTCCTTTTGCCGACAACATAATGGAGGAGGACCAACTGAATGCTATCCACGGGTTTTGGAGCGGCAAGAGGGTGGGGCCGGCCGTCCTTGCCTATCTTTACAGCGGCCTTACTGCCTCGAGCATGGGTAAGCCTCCTTATGGTTGCGCACTTATTTTGAACTGCTGGATTGACTTGCACTTCAAGTTCGACCACCGCGAGGGGATGCCGACCGGTTCGAAGCTCTTTCAACAAAGCCCCCTTTATCACATAGCCGACGTATTAGGCTTCGGTGGCACCGTGGCGAACCGAGTTCCATGGCTGAAGAGGCGTGAAGACTGGCGGTCTCACTTTTGAATCATGGCACAAACTCTCTTCACTTGTGCTCTGACATGTCTCCTCTCTCTTGAACTTCTCATGAGGCCTTCTCCCGGAGCCGAGCTCCAATTGATCGGCGCGACCGAGTTCATCCTTTACAACGCGCATCGGTGCTGCCTCCAGATCGGCCTTCCACGCCACTTGTTCTCATCACTGATCGGGATCGTTCCTTTGAAGAAGAGAGAGTTAGGCACGGAAGCGGACGCGAAGGAAGCGAAGGCTATTAAAGTGCCTTGGAAGATGAGCGTTGCGGGAAAAGCCTTAGTGCATGTGGGGGAGAAATTCGAGCTTTGGAGGGCTTATGTAACCGAACTGGAGAAGTTAAGGCCTAAGGCGCCTAAGCCCCTGATCTAGCTCATGCGGCTTTCTCATGGAATAAAGTGTAGCTTTTGGATGTTTTGGACCCCTGTTCCCCTAATTATTATTTTTGTGATTTTCATTTTTCTTGGTGTTTTTGTTTTTATTTTGTGCTTTTGCTTGGATTGTACACTCATCTCTCTTTTTTTGTATTTTTGGTTATTAATATTATTTTTTTTCAAAAATTTTATTATGGGGGCGTCCAGGGGCCTGGACGCCCCTAAGTTTTTTTATTAAAATTTTTTTGTTTTTTATCTTGGGGGCGTCCAGGGGCCTGGACGCCCCTAAGTTTTTTTTTATTATTATTAAAAAAATTTGTTTTTTATCTTGGGGGCTTCCAGGCGCCTGGACGCCCCTAAAATTTGACTTCTTTTAAAAAAAACAAAAAAGGTGGGGGCGTCCAGGCGCCTGGACGCCCCAAAGGAAGTTGATTCTATATATAGGGGGGGGCCTCACCCCCCCTGCTCACTTACACTGTTCATTCTGACGATCCGGCCATTCCAGAAAACCCATTCCCAGTCCCAATGGAGCAAGGAGGCCCGAGCCAGGATGGGGGGAGGCGGAAACGACGAGCTCGTCATTTGAGGGGGTGGAGAGATCATGCCGAGGAGGCTGCCGAGGCGGAGGAGATTGCCGTGGAGGAGGAGATCGTTGCGGAGGCACCTATCCTGGCCGTGGAGGGCCCTGCGGGTGCTGGCGACGTAGGGGAGGACGAGCACGATCCGGTAAGCCCCTTCAGAACTTCAGTTTGTTGGTTTCTTAGGCTAAATGGGCAGACGAGAGGCTGTATGGAGAAGACCGGGGAGCGGGGGAAGGAGGCGTCCAGGGGCCTGGACGCTTCCACATCTTCTTTATTTATTTATTTATTTATTTATTTTGGGTTATTATGTAAATAAACTAAAATTAAAAAATAAGGAGGCGTCCAGGGCATTGGACGCCTCCAACATAATATATATTATTATTTATTTACTTATCATTTTTTGTCTTTTATGTTAAAAATAGGAAAAGAATAAAAAAGAGGGAGGCGTCCACGAGGCTGGACGCCTCTAAAAAAGTATATATATGTATATAGATAAATAAAATAAATATTATGTACATTGTTATTTATTTATCATGATTCTGATGTGTTGTTTGTTTTGTGGTGTCCAGGGGGTGATGAAGAGCCGGATCAGCTGGTCTCTAGTGGTGGTTGCGTACCGGGGACTGCCCGACTTCCAGAGGGCGCGTGTAGACGCCATGGGTTTTGGACCCTTTCTCAGGATCGAGCCCTTCCGGCTCGACCTTCCTCTTATCCAGGCGTTGCGGGAGCGGTGGCACGCGCTGAGCCGGGCATTTCTGATGCCCTGGGGGCACATGGTGCCGACACTAGAGGACGTGGCTCGGATCACCGGGCTACGAGTGGACGGCGAGGCAGTGAGCGGGGTCACCTACCCTGACTACCGAGAGAGTGCCCTGGACCTGCTGTGGTTGGAGACGAGTGTGACTGATAGAGACAGTAGGGTAGTCGGTCGAGTGGAGATCATGGAGGCGCTCGGATTCGTCGACCCACGCCAGCGGGTTAGCGAGACTGGAGCGGAGTTTCTGGCACGACTGGAGGGAGATGCCCGTGCAGCTTTCACCCAGGACCCGAGCGAGCGGGAGCTGGTGGATCTAGACCTCCGGAGGTTTCTTTTCTTCTTCCTGGGCCGCCTTCTGCTGGGGACGAAGGGGGATGGCATCCACTGCCGCTTCCTCGGGATCCTGGCGGACCTTGACAGAGTGGGGCACTATGCGTGGGGGGCGGCTCTGCTTGCCCATTTGATTGCTGATCTCTCCCAGACTTCAGATAGGGAGACGACAGTCAGCGGCTTCGCACCTTTTCTCCAGGTACACAATTTATTTATGCATTTTACCATAGTTAAATATGCAATTACTCGTGCTAATGATGTATGATGGATGCAGGTGTGGAGTTATTACTACTTCCCGATGGGGAGGGCCAGGCAGGGGAACATGAGAGCCGTTCCTCTAGTGAGACAGTGGAGGCCGGTCGTGGTAGCGGCACCACACAGCTACCAGCTGGCGTCACTTCGTCGGGAGCTGAGCGAGTATCCCGAGGCCATGGTATGATGCGTATGATTTTTTTGTGTTTATGCATGTGACTGAATGGCAACTAATATGATGCATGTATGATGATGTAGGTGGTGTGGAGACCCTACCTGGGCATGGGCGACGCTGGCTAGCCTTGGGTTGTAGCGGGTCTTCCTCGTTTCAGGCGGGACGTGTGGGTCCATTGCCTGAACGAGATCGAGCCGCTTCGGCTGAGGTTGGTTATGAGGACGTTGGGGCTAGCCCAGGAGTGGGTTGATGTAGATGAGCCGGTCCGCATCGGGCGAAAGACAAAGGGGAAGGCGAAGATTGTGGACTGACATACGCGCTTCCCAGCACAGTACCAGCACTGGCAGCAGGGCGGGGCCCCAGTGGTGTCCCATGTATAGGACAGTACTGATTACCTGAGACGATACCGGGCTACGTACGAGGACCGCCTCTTCCTTGGTGGTATGGCAGGGGTAAGTGAAATGAAAATGCTTCACCCTTTTATATGTATATGCATGTGGCACTAACTTATGTGCAATGCAGGATGCTCGTGACAACATGATCGCCGACCTGCGGGCCCAGTTGGCGGACGCTAGGCGGCAGTTGGTGGCCATCCGACAGGAGTTGGAGATCCTGGTGAGTTTATGCGATGCATTTTTTGTGACCTGAATTTTTGATACTTGGCCTCTAACTGTCGTTCGCTCTGTGTTTCAGCGGGCCCACCAGACAGCGGCAGTCGGGATGGCTGGTGGAGCGGGTTCCAGTTCGCGGGGCCCTCCTCTGGAGGTTTCTGCCCTCTAGGAGCAGCTGGCGTATGCGGTGGCTCAGGCTGAGGAGGCCGAGCGTGACCGCGAGGCTCGAGTAAGCGTTTGCCTGACCTCGACTCTCCTTCTGGCTGCTCTCCTTCTATCACTGTTCTCTCACAGTGCATGCGTGCTTTGACAGATGGCCGAGATCCTAGAGGATCTGGCGCGTGCTGTTCGTACCGAGCAGGAGCGCGACGCTCGGGTGGCGGAGCGTGACGCCCGGATTGTGGAGCTGGAGGAGGAGCGTTGACGGGAGGCTGAGGACCTCCCTCGTGACGTGCTGGATTTGCGGATCGCCCTCGAGCTATCGAGAAGGGAGGCGGTGAGAGAGAGAGAGGAGAGGGAGAGAGAGAGGGAGGAGCGACAGCGGGATCAGACCGAGAGGAGGGCTCTGGAGGCCCAGCTGCTGGAGCTCCGATTGAGTCTCGGCACGGCGGAGGGGAGGCTTCGGGAGAGCGAGGAGCCGTACCAGAGGGCGAAGGAACGTGGGGCGTGACTTCGTCAGTCTGGTTCTTTTTCCATGGGCAGCTATCTGGTTTCTTCGGCAGAGGAGCGTCGTCGCGCCTTCGAGGCTGGAGTGCCACCGCAGGGCGAGGCGAGCACGGCTTCTCAGGGTTCGCAGAGGCCCCCTAGGGATCCCCGGCAGAGGAGGGAGGAGAGAGATGACCAGGAGGGTGGCAGCGAGAGTTAGAGAGTTGCTTGTACACGTCACCCTTCTCACTGTATGATGTACTTTGACTATTATATGAAATGTATTTCGTGTGGCGTGCCCTTTTCTTTCCCGCACTTTCTTTTACACCAAGTTGTTTACGCTTCACGAGGCTTTTGCCCTGGACAGAAGGGAACTACTTTACACGGGGGGATTATGTTCCTTTCTCCCTTTTTGGGCGCGTCCAGGCCCGAGGACGCGTCTTAATCCTTAAATTCAAATTTAAAGCGTCGGGTGGCCTTTCTTCTCCCGTGCCTTACCCGCAAACGAGCCCGCCTTCCGTCGAAACTCGATTGCCCTCTTTTTCGTCTTCCTCCTCTTTTGATCGATGGAGTTCGGTGGGCCCGACTATGGTGAAGGTGGAGAGGGACGCGGGACCCCTCGCCCAAGGAGGGACGGGCCAGAGCACGAAACGGCGTCCATGGAGGAGGAAGGGCCGCTTCGGGCCCCCGAGGGACCCGAGGGTGTTGTGCCCCTGTGGTTTTGATGATGGTTTTGTTGATTGATTGTTGGTGTGAGTTAATCAAATGTTCAGTCATCCTGCTGCTCAGTTTAGATTAACATATTTGATGTTCAGTCTTGCTACATGTTAAACTGATGCATAAAGCATTCATTGCTGTGGTTTTAATGATTTATCAGGTTTTGATGATTGGTGTTTGATGTTAATCACTGTGAGTCATCCTGCTGAAATGTTAATTCAGGCCTTCATATGCTCAGTCAGTTTACCTGCTGACATTGTGCTTTGATGATAGCTTCATGATTGTGATTTGTATATCATCTGGATAATGCACGTGTATGACTGATATATTGTGTGTGTTAGACTTCTGGTATGTGCATGATCTATACATCGCCTTCAATCTTCAAGTCTATACACTGGTTTATTCTTCAAGTCTGTACATTGGTCTTCGATCTCAATGTCCATACATTGGCCTTTACATGAAGTCTACACATTGTTGTTTGCAGTGAAAGTCCATACTTTGGACTGTTCATCAAAGTCTGTACATCATACTGCTATAGTAAGTCTGTACAGTGAGTGATTCATTAGTGAAGTCTGTACACTTATTTGAACTACAAGTATATACGTTGCACTGTTCCCTTCGTCTTTGTGTCATTCCCTTTACTGTGTCTTCGTGTTACTTACTGTTGTTCTTCATGTTGTTTTCAGTATGTGTCAATTTCATCTTCATGTCATTTTTACCTCGTGTCGTGTTACCCCGTGTCAATTACTATTCGACTTCGTGTTGTTTTCAACCCGTGTCGGTTACTGTTGTTCCTTGTGTCGTTTTATTCGTTTCATACTGTTCTCATAGCTTCATCACGTGTCGTGATAAGCCATGTCTATTTTTCTGTCCCCGTGTTGTCTTTCCTAGACCCCGTGTCTGTCTTGTGTTATTCCTACACTCCGTGTCGATTTCATCTTTTGTCTTTGTCTTGTGTTTTCAAGACCTCGTATCGTTTTTCCTCTCATAACTCCGTATTGGTGTTTCCACACTTCGTGTCATGCTTCGTAACCACACTTCGTGTTGGTTACTGATGTTTCTGTGACTTCGTGTCATGTTTCCAGACCTCGTGTCGTTTTCGTGTCATGTTTCCACACTTCGTGTCGTTCATGTTTCGTAACCACACTTCGTGTTGGTTACTGTCGTTCTTGTGACTTTGTGTCGTGTCTCCCAGACCTCGTGTCATTTTCACTCCGTGTCAACTTCGTCTTAAGTGTTGTTTTCATCTTCGTGTCGTTTTTCACTCCGTGTCGATTTCAGTTTTCGTCTTCGTGTTGTTTTCAACTCGTGACGGTCTCTGTCATCTGTCTCCATGTCATACTCACTCCATGTCGTTTTTGTTCCACTGCGTGCAGAACATTGCAGCACTTCGTGTTACTTTCTGTGCCACCACCTTGTGTCGTTCTCTGTGTAGTGTGTGTTTCTGTCACCACTACACTTCGTGTCGTTGTTCTGTACTTCGTGATGTTCTTCGTGTCGGTCTTTCTCATTAGACCTCGTGTCTTTCTCGCCATGACCACACTTCGTGTTGCTTTACGTGGACCTCGAGTCTTGCTTGTTTGCAACCACTTCGTGTTGGTTTCTGTTGCCAGTCCATGCTGTTGTCGTGCCGTTCTCTTTGATGTTTATTACGTCATGTCGTTTTCTTTACTTCGTGCCTTAGTCATCGTATGTATCTCGTATCATTCTCCTTGTTGCCATTTCATGTCATTCTTGTTTTACTTCGTGTCGGTCTCTTCGTTGTGTCTGTTCTGTCACAATGTATCTCGTGTCGTTCTTCTTGTTACCTCGTGTTGTTCTTCATCTTCTTCATGTCATTTTTCTTCGTTGTGTTATCTCTGTTACAGTGTGTATCTCGCGTCGTTCTCAGTGCATCTAGTATTGCTACTACATACTTCGTGCAGATCTAGTTATTGTGGCCCTCAGTTTTAATGGCTTTTCATCTCCTTCCAGGTCCGAGGAAGAACATTCCACACACCTGAGCAGCACGTGATCCGAGGCTGGAATGAAGCCTGCTAAGAGACTGCCACGTGGTCCGAATAATTAGGGCTGGAAATGTGGAGGTCACATGTAGTGGCTGATGCTGCTGCTGCTGCTATATATATGAGCCTTCTTCCACAGAAGAAGCTTGATCGAGTTGGCGAGAAGAAAAGCTCATACAGAGAGCCACGATCCAGAGAAGAAGAAAAAGAAAAGAAGAAGAGAAAGAAGAAGAGAAAGAGAGTGAGAGAGAGAAAGAAAGAGAGAGTGAGTAAGAGATCGAGATAGCAGAGTGTGAAGAGAAGAAGAAGCAGAGAGTGAGAGGAGAGCAGAAGAAAGAGAAAGAAAGATAGAGAGTGAGCGAGAGAGCTCGTGGAGAAGAAGGAAGATCTTACCTGAAGATCCGTCTACTGGACCGTGGATCAAATCCAGGCCAGTCAGCTCCGTTGAGAGCCATATTACGCATTTCATTTTTCAGCTTTCTGTTTTACTGAAGTCTTTTTCGTTTATTGTTTTTCCTTTGTTTTCTGGTTTGCTGTGTTTCCGATACTCTGTAGAGAGGTCGGGGTTCCTCCTGTTAGTTCAGGAGAAGGGAGATTGATATCTCCGGTTGCAAGCAGCAGGTGGGCTGCTTGTGGGTTCCCTCCGGTTTGGAGGAAGGGAGACTTGTCTCCAGTTCTGGGCTTGTGGATTCAAGTCCAGGGGTTCCCTCCAGATCTGGAGAAAGAGAGACCGTGTGTCTCTGGTTTGCTAGTGACTGGTGTCACTAGTGATTCCCTCCGGTTGGGAGGAAGAGGGGAGGCTGTTCCCCTGGTCAAGCTGCTTGGCAGCATTTATTGCAGACTGAGTCTGCTGTTTCTAGCTTGAGCTAGTGGAAGCCACACTCCGTTTGAGTGTGGGGTGGATGTAGGTCTGGAGGACCGAACCACCTAAAAACCCCTCTTGCATTGTGGTTTGATTGCTTATGATTTGCTTCCGCTAGATGAATGCATAGGGGCGCTCCATGCGGTTGGCTTCGGGTTGAGAAGAAGAGTTAATTAGTCTTCTTAGAATGTTTTTAATTTGTCAAGAGAGCGAAGTTCTAGTTGAGCGTCTCCTTGTCATATTCAGCCTAGTTAGCATCCTAGTGATCTCACTGTATGCATGTTTAGTTCTGCAACTAACTGTTAGCTTTTAAGCTTATCTAGTTTGCGAACTAGTACTTCTTGTGAGCATCATATTTTAACTGGGCGAAAGGTTTTCTTTTAAAGGGTTATATTCATTCACCCCCCCCCCCTCTGAATACTGCACCGAACCCAACAATTGGTATCAGAGCAGGTCTCTGATCTATCTGATCTAACAATCTGCAGAGGATCCTGCTGGTTTGTTTGGTGTTTTTTAGAGTGTGCTTTCTGTGTTCGTAGCTTTGATTCTCCGTCTTAGTGCATTGTCTTGCTTATTTGGTTTAGGTGCTTTAGTTTGTCCTGAACTTTCAGATTGTTTGCAATGGAGCCAATCGTGATGAAAGCTAGCTCCAGCAAAGCAAACAGATCCAGCCACGGTGGATCATCAAGCGAGAAAAGCAGCCTCTCGCGGTCTGAAAGTGATGGAGACCACATGGCAATGGCAATTAGTGAATTCAGGAAATTCCTAAGAAAAAGAAAAGGAAAGAATGGTGATGACAGAAAGCAAATAAGGTATACCTCTAATCCTGCCAAGATTATTGACTCTAATGTTTGCTACAAATGCAGGAAGGTTGGTCACACAAAGGATGATTGTCCAGAGGTATTGAAACTCAAACAGAATACCTCGGACATTGATAGAGAAGGAAGAAGGTCAATATGCTTAATGGCCAACCGGGATGATGAAGATGAGATCTCATCTCAGGTAAGCTCCGAATCAGATGGATACTCCTTTGATGAACTGAAAGTGATGTATGAAGATTTGTTCAAAGCATCCAAGAAATTAAAATCTGAGAATAGAAAGCTGAAAAAGAAATGTGATCATATTAATTCGAATGCTCATTGTGAAAAATGTCAAGATCTGAGAAAATCTCATGAAATGTGCTTAGCGAATCTGAATGTGAGTAAAGAACAAAGTTCTGTTTTGGAAAACAAAAATCATGAACTCACTGCTAAGATTTCTGAACTTGAAGATAAGCTGAATTCATTAGGAAATGATCAAATCTTAACTAATGAACTAGTTCAGAATGAACAAACTAGAAAGGAGAATGAAGAACTGAAGCTGCTTAATTTTGCTATGTCTGAGAGACTCTTAATCCTTGAAAGAGGGAAAAGTTCAATTGAAAATGAATGTGAGAGAGTGACTACATTAATAGAAGAGATTGATAGCTACAAAGCCATTAATGTCTTACTTAATGAAAAGATCACAGATTCTGAAATTCTCATTTCCTCTCTCAAAAATGAAATCATTGAAGTGAACAACTCTCTGTCTGAGTCTTTTAAAAACAAAGGAAATTCAAAGGCTGCTTCTAAGAAGAAAGTCTCTGATGGAGGCAGTAAACAGGAAGAGAGAAAAAGAATGTATACAACCTTTGTGCGTAGCTCTGAGTTAGCTAGCACTTCAGCTTCTCCTTCATGTCTGCCTACTAATCAGATAGAGAAACAAAAGAAAACAAAAAGGAATAAAAATTTGTATGCTGAAATTTCTCAGGCCAATCTGTCTCAGATTAAAAGGAAGAATGTGAAATGTTTCTACTGTGGTAAATCTGGCCATGAGATGGAGGTTTGCCTTGTCATGAGAGAGGATGAACTGAAATCAGATAGAATTCATGCTAGGAATTCTAAATTGAAGAAACCTTCTCATGATCAAAATAAGAGAATTCAATCCTTTTACTGTCATAGAATTGGCCACTTTATGCATGATTGTAGATTAAAGAAGCAAGATGATTTGAATACTAAAGAGCTTCATGATAGGAATCATGCATATCTGAAAAAGAAATTTCATTGCTTTCATTGTAACAAATTGGGCCATTTTGCTGAAAATTGTTGGCATGCTAAGGGAAGAACAATTAACTCCGAAATTGCTATAATCCCTGTCAAAAGACATGCATTCTATAAGAATCTTGACAGAATGAATTCTTCATGTTTTGAATGTGGAAAACATGGCCACACAGTCAAGGACTGTTGGCATGTTCGGAAGAATCATATTAACCCCCATGCTGTCAAATTCCATGCAAAACAATTTGTGAAATTCTCTTGTTTTAATTGTGGAAAACCTGGCCACAAAGCCTCTGAGTGCTGGGTGGCAGAGTTCAGAAAACAAAATGCCCATGTACACAACAGAAATTTTGATGTTCATGCACATGAATTTAATGCTTACAATAAGGTGCATAAAAGGAACTCAAATTCTGTTAGTTATAATGGTAAGTCTGGTCAATTTGATTATTCCTTGTCCAGCTATAAGTTGATGGGCTATGTTGATAATTCTGTTAAGAGATCAGTCAGAACACCTGTTAGGGCTCATACAGGACCCAAGGCAGCTTGGGTTCCTGCAGGATCAATTTGATTTTATCCTTGCAGGTGTGCCTTGGAAATGAAAGGGGTTAACCAAGGCACTCAAAAAGGGAGCCCCAGGATTCAATTCCTCAGGTTAGTTCTGAACTTTGTTTAAATTGCCTTGAGTTGCATTGTCTTGCATAACCCTGGTATATCAAATGGTAAGTTACTAAAAGGCAAGGAAATCTGCCTGAAGGTTCTTACTATGTGTGAGATGGTCCATGAGACCAGGTTCTCTGCCAAGTACCAAGGGTCTTGTCTTCATGTAGACCAGTGTACTGCATCATATGTTGAAAAATCTGAAAAAGGATAAAAATGCATAAACCTGAATTGATTGCATACCAGTCTAATGTATCCTTGGTGCATAGTCTGCATGTAAAGCAGTTTAATGCATTGCATGTTTTCAGGGGGAGTAAGTTGCATATCCTTGCATAGCATTCAATGGTTGAGTCTTTGCATGTCTCTGCATACATTTGTCAGAATTCATAGCATATCATTTCTCATTGATTTTGTTGACAAACCCTGATCATATTCTGAAAACCCTGTGCTTCAAAATCTCCCTTAACAATTGGTAATTCTCCTATCAATTGGTATCATTTGGCTTCAGAATTCTATCAGTCTTTCAGGAAGATTTCAATGGGCTATCTCGATCATAAATCTGAAAATCTTGAACTAGAAATCTTCTATTATACGTTTTTATGAATGACTGAAATAACTCATGAGGTTTAAGTTTAATGTATTCAATGAGTTTGGCTTTAAAATCTCTTAAAAATATCTGAAGCATGTTTAATAAACCTTAACCATCTGTTTCATGCTATGTCTTGTGAAAACTCCTGAAATCTGCACGTTTGAATACATGACTTTAATTGGTTAAGTACATGAGATTAATATTGTTTTGAAGCAAATGAATGTTTCTGAAATGTCTAAAGGGTAATATCTGTCAGAGCAATGACATTGGTCACTGAGAAACACAAGTCCAAAGGACTGTGTCATGAGGTGCCTTAGTTAACTCTGTAAATAAGAATTCATTGAAAATCAGGCAGAGCAATGGCATGCACACTGAGAAATACAATTCACTCATTAAAAATTGAGTTGTAGTGTGTCATGATGTGTAAATGCTAACTCTGTTCATATATAGCATGACAGTCAGTCACACTAAGTGCTTTGGGATATTGGCCTCTGATCAAGGTATATCCTCTAGTTACAAGGTGTGAACTGAACTAGAGTGCTCGTAAAATTTGTAGCATGGAAAATTGTTGAACAAATTGAAATTTCTGAATATTGATGCTAAAATCAATTTGCTACCACCCTAGACAAAATCATATGACTTCATAATTGCTTGATTTCAATACTAGTGCATGTAATTCTGAAAGAAGTCAATAGATTTGATTGTGTAAGGCAAAGGGAGGATAATCAAGATAAATATGAGGGCTTGGTTCATATTTATTAAACCATGGTTTTAGATATCAATACAGAATTTTATTGATAAACTCTGCATACATCATGTTTAAACCATGCTGTTCAATAAATGTCATTCATAAGCCCTTATGATAGAAGACTTTGAAAACTTATGCTTTAGATTTATGAGATTGATATCTCTTTGAAAATCAGGCTGAACTTCTTGTGCTTGGAACATCCTTGAAAAATCTGTTAATTGAAACTCTTCTGCTCATGGTATTGACTCAATAACCTGAACCTCTTCTTGTTTGCCCCTGTGGTCTCCTTCTCATAAGAGTCCACCTATTGAGGGGGAGCTTCCATGTCATGCATCACTTGCATATCAATTGGCATCTCTTCAGGGGGAGCATTCCTTGTCATGCTGAATCATGCTCATATCATTTGTGACCTTGCATTCATATACTCAGGGGGAGTATTGCAAAGGGGAGAATTTGTCTGAACTTTTATACATGCTTTAACTTCTCAAATTATTTTCTTTTTGATGAAGTCAAAGGGGGAGAATAATTTGAGTCTTCAGAATGCCTCACATCATCAGAATGACTCAATATATTAAAAGTGTTGCCATCATCAAAAAGGGGGAGATTGTTGTGCCCCTGTGGTTTTGATGATGGTTTTGTTGATTGATTGTTGGTGTGAGTTAATCAAATGTTCAGTCATCCTGCTGCTCAGTTTAGATTAACATATTTGATGTTCAGTCTTGCTACATGTTAAACTGATGCATAAAGCATTCATTGCTGTGATTTTAATGATTTATCTGGTTTTGATGATTGGTGTTTGATGTTAATCACTGTGAGTCATCCTGCTGAAATGTTAATTCAGGCCTTCATATGCTCAGTCAGTTTACCTGCTGACATTGTGCTTTGATGATAGCTTCATGATTGTGAGTTGTATATCATCTGGAGAATGCACGTGTATGACTGATATATTGTGTGTGTTAGTCTTCTGGTATGTGCATGATCTATACATCGCCTTCAATCTTCAAGTCTATACACTGGTTTATTCTTCAAGTCTGTACATCCATAGTTAGACTTGAAGTCTGCACATTGGTCTTCGATCTCAATGTCCATACATTAGGCTTTTACATGAAGTCTACACATTGTTGTTTGCAGTGAAAGTCCATTTGGACTGTTCATCAAAGTCTGTACATCATACTACTATAGTAAGTCTGTACAGTGAGTGATTCATTAGTGAAGTCTGTACACTTATTTGAACTACAAGTATATACGTTGCACTGTTCCCTTCATCTTTGTGTCATTCTCTCTACTGTGTCTTCGTGTTACTTACTGTTGTTCTTCGTGTTGTTTTCAGTATGTGTCAATTTCATCTTCGTGTCGTTTTTACCTCGTGTCGTGTTACCCCGTGTCAATTACTGTTCGACTTCGTGTTGTTTTCAACCCGTGTCGGTTACTGTTGTTCCTTGTGTCATTTTATTCGTTTCATACTGTTCTCATAGCTTCATCACGTGTCGTGATAAGCCGTGTCTGTTTTTCTGTCCCCGTGCTGTCTTTCCTAGACCCCGTGTCTGTCTTGTGTTATTCCTACACTCCGTGTCGATTTCATCTTTTGTCTTTGTCTTGTGTTTTCAAGACCTCATATCGTTTTTCCTCTCATAACTCCGTATTGGTGTTTCCACACTTCGTGTCATGCTTCGTAACCACACTTCGTGTTGGTTACTGATGTTTCTGTGACTTCGTGTCATGTTTCCAGACCTCGTGTCATTTTCGTGTCATGTTTCCACACTTCGTGTCGTTCATGTTTCGTAACCACACTTCGTGTTGGTTACTGTCGTTCTTGTGACTTTGTGTCGTGTCTCCCAGACCTCGTGTCGTTTTCACTCCGTGTCAACTTCGTCTTAAGTGTTGTTTTCATCTTCGTGTCGTTTTTCACTCCGTGTCGATTTCAGTTTTCATCTTCGTGTTGTTTTCAACTCGTAATGGTCTCTGTCATCTGTCTCCATGTCGTACTCACTCCGTGTCGTTTTTGTTCCACTGCGTGCAGAACATTGCAGCACTTCGTGTTGCTTTCTGTGCCACCACCTTATGTCGTTCTCTGTGTAGTGTGTGTTTCTGTCACCACTACACTTCGTGTCGTTGTTCTGTACTTCGTGATGTTCTTCGTGTCGGTCTTTCTCATTAGACCTCGTGTCTTTCTCGCCATGACCACACTTCGTGTTGCTTTACGTGGACCTCGAGTCTTGCTTGTTTGCAACCACTTCGTGTCGGTTTCTGTTGCCAGTCCATGCTGTTGTCGTGCCGTTCTCTTTGATGTTTATTACGTCGTGTCGTTTTCTTTACTTCGTGCCTTAGTCATCGTATGTATCTCGTATCGTTCTCCTTGTTGCCATTTCATGTCATTCTTGTTTTACTTCGTGTCGGTCTCTTCGTTGTGTCTGTTCTGTCACAATGTATCTCGTGTCGTTCTTCTTGTTACCTCGTGTTGTTCTTCATCTTCTTCGTGTCGTTTTTCTTCGTTGTGTTATCTCTGTTACAGTGTGTATCTCGCGTCGTTCTCAGTGCATCTAGTATTGCTACTACATACTTCGTGCAGATCTAGTTATTGTGGCCCTCAGTTTTAATGGCTTTTCATCTCCTTGCAGGTCCGAGGAAGAACATTCCACACACCTGAGCAGCATGTGATCCGTGGCTGGAATGAAGCCTGCTAAGAGACTGCCACGTGGTCCGAATAATTAGGGCTGGAAATGTGGAGGTCACATGTAGTGGCTGATGCTGCTGCTGCTGCTATATATATGAGCCTTCTTCCACAGAAGAAGCTTGATCGAGTTGGCGAGAAGAAAAGCTCATACAGAGAGCCACGATCCAGAGAAGAAGAAAAAGAAAAGAAGAAGAGAAAGAAGAAGAGAAAGAGAGTGAGAGAGAGAAAGAAAGAGAGAGTGAGTAAGAGATCGAGATAGCAGAGTGTGAAGAGAAGAAGAAGCAGAGAGTGAGAGGAGAGCAGAAGAAAGAGAAAGAAAGATAGAGAGTGAGCGAGAGAGCTCGTGGAGAAGAAGGAAGATCTTACCTGAAGATCCGTCTACTGGACCGTGGATCAAATCCAGGCCAGTCAGCTCCGTTGAGAGCCATATTGCGCATTTCGTTTTTCAGCTTTTTGTTTTGCTGAAGTCTTTTTCGTTTATTGTTTTTCCTTTGTTTTCTGGTTTGCTGTGTTTCCGATACTCTGTAGAGAGGTCAGGGTTCCTCCTGTTAGTTCAGGAGAAGGGAGATTGATATCTCCGGTTGCAAGCAGCAGGTGGGCTGCTTGTGGGTTCCCTCCTGTTTGGAGGAAGGGAGACTTGTCTCCGGTTCTGGGCTTGTGGATTCAAGTCCAGGGGTTCCCTCCAGATCTGGAGGAAGAGAGACCGTGTGTCTCTGGTTTGCTAGTGACTGGTGTCACTAGTGGTTCCCTCCGGTTGGGAGGAAGAGGGGAGGCTGTTCCCCTGGTCAAGCTGTTTGGCAGCATTTGTTGCAGACTGAGTCTGCTGTTTCTAGCGTGAGCTAGTGGAAGCCACACTCGGTTTGAGTGTGGGGTGGATGTAGGTCTGGAGGACCGAACCACCTAAAAACCCCTCTTGCATTGTGGTTTGATTGCTTATGATTTGCTTCCGCTAGATGAATGCATAGGGGCGCTCCATGCGGTTGGCTTCGGGTTGAGAAGAAGAGTTAATTAGTCTTCTTAGAATGTTTTTAATTTGTCAAGAGAGCGAAATTCTAGTTGAGCGTCTCCTTGTCATATTCAGCCTAGTTAGCATCCTAGTGATCTCACTGTATGCATGTTTAGTTCTGCAACTAAGTGTTAGCTTTTAAGCTTATCTAGTTTGCGAACTAGTACTTCTTGTGAGCATCATATTTTAACTGGGCGAAAGGTTTTCTTTTAAAGGGTTATATTCATTCACCCCCCCCTCTGAATACTGCACCGAACCCAACAGAGGGGCCCGATGTCGCGGAGGGAGGTGAACACAGTCTGGTAGGTCCTCCAATCTCTTCCTCTTTGATCCATTTTGAGTTTTGAAGCAAGGCGTGCGAGGGGGAAAGGGTTCGGCGAGTGTTGCACTCAAGTGATGGACGCGTCCTAGACAGGGGACGTGTTCTTTGTTATGATGCGAGGTCATCCCTCCTTGGTGCAGGACATGGTGAGGACCCTGGGCCTGGCCGATGAGTGGGAGAGTGCGGACGAGCCGAGCCGCGTCAGGAGGGAGAGTCGCGGCAAGGCGAGGCTCGAGGACTGGCACGTACGTCTCCCTGGACAGCAAGGGAGTGTATTGGTGCAGGACAGCGCTGACTTCCTGCGTCGGCAGAGAGAGAGTTATGCGGGGCTTTCCCAAGCTGGGGACATGCGTGGCATCGGCGGCTCGCGCGCCCAACTGTCAGAGGCTAGGCGGCAGCTGGCCGTCGCTCAACATGAGCTGTCGCTCCTGGTAAGTTACGTGCTGTATTTTTATCTTCAGATTTTGGAGTTTCACTGACGGCCGTTGTTTATTTTGTTCCAGCGTGCCCAGCAGACAGCGACGGCGGGGATGATTGGTGGCGCATCTTCCAGTTCCTCGGCCCCTTTTCTTGAGATTGCCTCCCTCCGGGAACAACTTGTCAGTGCGGTGGCCCGCGCGACCCGGGCGGAAGAGGAGCGTGATGCCTGGGTGGTGACTGTAACAGAGCTGCGGCATCGTGGTGAGGAGAGGCCTTCTCCAGACATCCTAGAGTTAAGGGTTCTTCTGCAGATGATGAGGAGAGAGGCAGAGAGAGAGAAAGCCGAGAGAAGGTCCGAGCGACAGCGGGATCAGACCGAGAGGAGGGTCGTGGAGGCCCAAGTGAGGGAGCTCCAGGTGGGCCTTCAGGCCGTCGTGCAGAGGCTAGGAGGGATGGAGACGCACTACGAGAGAGCGCGAGAGTTCAGGGAGCGACTCCGCCAGTCCGGTCGTTTTGCCGCTAGTGGCTTCTTTGCCACGCCAGGGGAGGAGCAGCGAGTCATTGCTGTAGAGCCAGCACCACGAGGCGAGGCGGGTGCTACAGCACGGGGATCCCAGAGGCTTCTGAGGGACCCTCACCTCAGGGGAGAGGAGAGGGACGCCTAGAGGGACGAGTATGAAAATAATGGCAAGAGTTGGCGAGCTAGTGGACCCGCCACCTCTCTATGATTGTAGTGTTTATGACAGCTTATGTATAATTATGAATGGAATGATTTGATTTTTCTGCTGCTTGTTTGTTCTCTTGTGCGTTCCTTCTTCCCTACACTTCTTCTCATTTGCACTGTTCCCATGTGATAAGTCTGTCGAGACCCCACCCCAAGCGGAGAATCGCGTCTTGTTGTGACCATTTTCCACGGGAATCTACCGTCGAAGTCAATAATGATGGTCCTAGTCCCTTCTCCCGGATGTTGTGTCAAGTTTTACGGACGTCCTCCAAAACATGATAGGGTATCCCTAGACAACATAGTGGGCTAGTCGTCATATTCTTCGTCCAATCAATCACCCTGTGCGAGCGGTGAAATGACACACGGGACCGCATGGTAGGTGCCTCATTGCGAGGGCTATCATTAAAGGTGATGGAGGCAATCTTGGACTGCACTCCTTCCATTTCTATAAATTTGTGTCCCTTTTATCTTCGCAGGTATATCGAGGACTAACTCGATGATGGGGACATCACCTCCCATGCCCACGTTCACAGCTCGTCTCCTCGCCCCGGTTGCATCCGACATGGTTTAGTCATTTAATTTTGAGTCCTATGTAATTTTATTTGAGTCATTTGATGTATTTTCCCTTTTATTTGAGTCATGTTCCTAGGTCTTGCATTTATTTTCCTAAGTTTGAGTGTCATTAGATTGTGTAATGTGCTATTGGGCCCAATTCTTCGGGCTTGGCCCATGAGCCCCCCCTACCCCTTCGGTTATTTGTTATTGAGTCTTTTGTAAGGGACTTATTGTAAAATGTGGGTTTCCTATATATAGGGCCCCATTTCCTTCATTTGGAGGTAATGAATCAATCAATGAAAAATGCCATTTGAGAGTCCAAAGCTTAGTTTAGTGGAGTGATTCCAACATTTTTTGGGTGAGAAACCCTAGGGGAGAGATTCCCCACCCTTCCCTCTCATAATCTCTCTTTTTCACTCCACTTTCTCTCTCCTCAACACCCAAATTCAAATTTTCTTCTCTCTCCTCCCTTCCCAACCACCTCCACTCCCCACCTACCCCATTAAAGGCCACTCCCCTTCCCCACACACCCCATTACTCCACCCCCTAGTCCCAAGGGAGCATCCCCAATCACTAAGCCACCCTCCAACCACCTCGTCCCTTTCCCAAGCACCCTTCCCTCTCCCCCATGCAACCCTCCACTTCCCTAGACCATTTGAATTCAAAAATCCCCTTCCCTCCATAGCCCTAGGGCGCCCAAGACCCCTCCCCTTTGGTTAGGGTCGCCCCCCTCTCATCCTCTCCATCTTCCCTTGTTCACCTCCATCACCCCACCTTCTACCATCTCGAGTAAGAGGACCTGCAGAAGACTTGAAGCTTGCAGCAGCGACCCCGACCTCCTCTGGACGTTCCTGGAAGCCCAAGAGTAATCCATGGAAGCGGCTGCCTGTCCTCTTCGCAACGGCACTGGTCTCGTCCCCGGAAAAATTCCAGAGACAGATCTATAGCTCCGGCACCGACTGTCTGTCCCCATTGGCTAAAAGGAGGCAGATTCGGCGTCCTCGTTGTTTCAACATCTTCGACTTAGTTTATCCCTCCCCGCTTGGCCGGCTGAAGGCCCCTCCCTGTGTGGAGGTAGTTTTGATTGTAATCATTTAACCCCACCCCAAGATCCCACTCCTGCGAGAGACATAGTGTTGTAATTGATTTGAGCAAGTCAAGCTTCACCGCCGCGGCGTGTGGGGACCCACCGCCTCCCCGCTCGCCCTCGTCTCCGAGCGGGACCAGTTTCTTCAAACCGGTCGAGTAAGTGTTCTAACCTCACTCCATTTAGTGCTTATCTTTCAATATTTGTTTCTTAGCTCCACTGGTTGTGCGAGGGAGAGCCCGATCCTCAAGTCCCATTGCCTTGAGTGATCACCGTGGGAAGAGTGAAACCGGTGCCTTTGGTACTTTGTCGGCCCCATCGAATTGGGCTCCACAACCTTTTGGGATTCAAATCTTGGCCTTGCCGGCCCTCTACCAGCAAGGGCCCAACCCCACATCTTCACCTTGGCATTGCCAAGTTACCCCGGGCTTGGGTGAGCGACGAGAGAGCGACGGCCCAAATTGGCCCGTTTTGATTGTGAATGTGCTTGCTTGCTTAAGTCCAAGGTTGTGTCACATCAATTGGTATCAGAGCCAGTCTTTGACTTGTCTCTACAAGTCAAGTCCTAGGGCATGCTTGCATTCTTGTCCGAACCGTGCATTGTCAACCCTTCATTGTTAACATTGAGTCTTGGGTCACATGGCTCCTCTCCCAATCATATCCCAGGCTTGCTTACCTAATGGAGAGCCCGTAGAAATTGATTTCATTGATCTAGAATCTGAAAATTGGGTGTCCCCCGATATCATTACCTCTCTTTGTAGGACCGGACAAATTGTGCACAATGGAGACCAAGTCTTTATTGAATTCCATAAATGGTTCGGGAAGACTAAGTATTTGGATGGGGCTTGGTGTCAAAAGGGAACATTGGCGGGTCCATGTATAATCCTGGGTAAGAAATGGTTAGATGAAAGGAATGTCTACATCGACCCAACACGTCAGACTTGCCTAGTGCATCCGCCCCACCTTTCGGGAACCTTTAAATTCAACAACCTTGTATTCTCCCACCCGCGGGAATCCCGCCCTTGTTCACCACCCCGGGTGCACCATACTCCGGCCATCATCACCCCACCATCAAAGAACCTTCCCACTCCATTAGCTTTGGAAGAAGTAGTCCACACCACAACCATAGGTCCCCATACCCAATTGGGCCCCATGGCCAACTCTCCACCTAGGCCCGTGGTAACCCCCGCCACTACCTCTCCATCCCCCCCAAAAGGGGACACTCCTCCCAAAACCAATCAACCCAAACTCCTTCAACCAACCCATCTTCCTCTCCCTACCCCAATCCAACCCCCACCAAAGCCTCCACTACTACCCTTACCTATCCTAACCCAAGTTTCCCACTACCTACCACCCCGGATACACCATGCCCCAATCATCATCACACCCTCAAAAGCCCCTCTCACCTCCTTGGTAGAAGAACTCATACCCGATCCAATAGTTATGAGCACTCCCCCACCCTTGGAGGAAACCCAAGTCCAAGTTGAAGAAGAAACATCATACGATGGTCTTCACCTTACATCACCCTCCCTAGTTAGGGCCAAGCTCATCTTAGGAGAACCCTTTGTTAGTTGGCTAAAGGAGAGCCCAATAAGAGAGATCATGGCCCATAATTTCCCACCCATGAAGGAAAGCCTTCACATAATGCCCTTCTCCTCCTATCACACCACAATCCAAGCATCCTATCAAGTGGAGACCTTAGAGGACCTTCTCAAGGGCATAGCATGGCAATTAGAGATGACTAGCATATTGACCCCTATGGTCCAAAAAACTAGGAGCCTTAGCCTCCTACACTTATGCATAGGGTCTATCACCTCGGTTTGCACCATTGGTTGCTACACTAGCGACCTCCTTCTATTCCTCCCTACACCCGATGAGCCTAACCTTCTCCTCGATTTAGAGCTTCTTATCTCGGGTAGAAAGCCAAGCCCTCCACTCATGGTCGACCCACTTGCCAAGAACATTGGCCCAACTATCATGGAGAAGGATGACTTAGCACCTTTTGAAGATCTTGAGGACATTGAGCTCCTCCCCCTAGGTGACCCATTTTATGATCCATATGATCTATTCCAATGGGAGTCAAGAGACTTGTGTGACCCAAACACTTTATCCACCACCCACCTTGCCCTATCCCAACCCACCAAGATAGACCCAATCCACCCCATCCTAGACCCGGGTTACACCTTGGGAGCCATGACCTTGGGCCACATATTCCTAGGTAATGAGGTTGTGCTCCACTCCATGATGACCACATTCTTAGATCCATTCGACCCTTTCCAATGGGAGTTCAAAGGTTGTCCCACACCTATATACATGGAAGTCACCCATAGGAAAAACATGCATGTGTCTAGGCTTACCACACCACTTGGCATGAACACTATGTTGGGTCCATTCATTCATATCACCCATATGTCAAGTAGAAAGTATGAGTGGGCCATATTTGGATGTATTGGTCCACCCTCATTCATCATGGGTCTTAAGCATGTCAAAAGCATCTACAGATGTCCGGGTCCCCCGACATTCATCACCACTTTGCATGATCGGTTCACATATGGTTGCCCCGACCCACCGAGGCCCACCAAAGTCTACATGACAACATTGCATGATAAGTCCACATATGGTTGCCCCGGCCCACCAAGGTTCATCAAGGTCCATATGGCATCATGGCATGATAAGTCCATCTATGGTTGTCCAGGTCCACCCATAACCACTAAAAGGACAGCATTCACAAAATTACATGAAAACCTTTGCAAGCACATTAGCAAGAAAAATGTGACTTATAAAAGGCGAGCCGACTCTCATCGACGTCACCAAGAATTCCATGAGGGTAACTTTGTGATGGTAAGGACTGAGAGGCTCTCCCCGGGAGCCATCTCCAAATTGAGGCCACGTGGGGCTGGTCCCTTCCAGGTCCTTAGGCGCAGTGGTGCAAATACCTATGAGTTAGATCTCCCCGAGGAATATGGGATAAGTCCCACATTCAGTGTCGCCGACCTAGTGCCATATAAGGGACCCACGGTGGTACCTAGTGAGGAGATTGAGCCTACGTCTTCCCTTGAGAGAGCACCCACCCGTGAGGAGAGACCACCAGCCAAGAGAGCCCAGCGTGAACAAATTGAACAAATATTGGATGAACAAGTCACTACCACTCGGAGCAAGGTATTCGAGCGCTATCTCGGCAGGTGGATGGATCGGTCTCGTTCGAAAGACTTGAAGGCATCACCACTTCTACACCCTCCAAGGAGGGAAGGACACTTACTCGATGGAGTCGAGTTCTCCGCACCCCGGGAGTATGATGGGGACATCACCTCCCATGCCCACGTTCACAGCTCGTCTCCTCACCCCGGTTGCATCCGACATGGTTTAGTCATTTAATTTTGAGTCCTATGTAATTTTATTTGAGTCATTTGATGTATTTTCCCTTTTATTTGAGTCATGTTCCTAGGTCTTGCATTTATTTTCCTAAGTTTGAGTGTCATTAGATTGTGTAATGTGCTATTGGGCCCAATTCTTCGGGCTTGGCCCATGAGCCCCCCTACCCCTTCGGTTATTTGTTATTGAGTCTTTTGTAAGGGACTTATTGTAAAATGTGGGTTTCCTATATATAGGGCCCCATTTCCTTCATTTGGAGGTAATGAATCAATCAATGAAAAATGCCATTTGAGAGTCCAAAGCTTAGTTTAGTGGAGTGATTCCAACATTTTTTGGGTGAGAAACCCTAGGGGAGAGATTCCCCACCCTTCCCTCTCATAATCTCTCTTTTTCACTCCACTTTCTCTCTCCTCAACACCCAAATTCGAATTTTCTTCTCTCTCCTCCCTTCCCAACCACCTCCACTCCCCACCTACCCCATTAAAGGCCACTCCCCTTCCCCACACATCCCATTACTCCACCCCCTAGTCCCAAGGGAGCATCCCCAATCACTAAGCCACCCTCCAACCACCTCGTCCCTTTCCCAAGCACCCTTCCCTCTCCCCCATGCAACCCTCTACTTCCCTAGACCATTTGAATTCAAAAATCCCCTTCCCTCCATAGCCCTAGGGTGCCCAAGACCCCTCCCCTTTGGTTAGGGTCGCCCCCCTCTCATCCTCTCCATATTCCCTTGTTCACCTCCATCACCCCACCTTCTACCATCTAGAGTAAGAGGACCTGCAGAAGACTTGAAGCTTGCAGCAGCGACCCCGACCTCCTCCGGACGTTCCTGGAAGCCCAAGAGTAATCCATGGAAGCGGCTGCCTGTCCTCTTCGTAACGGCACTGGTCTCATCCCCGGAAAAATTCCAGAGACAGATCTATAGCTCCGGCACCGACTGTCTGTCCCCATTGGCTGAAAGGAGGCAGATTCGGCGTCCTCGTTGTTTCAACATCTTCGACTTAGTTTATCCCTCCCCGCTTGGCCGGCTGAAGGCCCCTCCCTGTGTGGAGGTAGTTTTGATTGTAATCATTTAACCCCACCCCAAGATCCCCCTCCTGCGAGAGGCATAGTGTTGTAATTGATTTGAGCAAGTCAAGCTTCACCGCCGCGGCGTGTGGGGACCCACCGCCTCCCCGCTCGCCCTCGTCTCCGAGCGGGACCGGTTTCTTCAAACCGGTCGAGTAAGTGTTCTAACCTCACTCCATTTAGTGCTTGTCTTTCAATATTTGTTTCTTAGCTCCGCTGGTTGTGCGAGGGAGAGCCCGATCCTCAAGCCCCATTGCCTTGAGTGATCACCGTGGGAAGAGTGAAACCGGTGCCTTTGGCACTTTGTCGGCCCCATCGAATTAGGCTCCACAACCTTTTGGGATTCAAATCTTGGCCTTGCTGGCCCTCTACCAGCAAGGGCCCAACCCCACATCTTCACCTTGGCATTGCCAAGTTACCCCGGGCTTGGGTGAGCGACGAGAGAGCGACGGCCCAAATTGGCCCGTTTTGATTGTGAATGTGCTTGCTTGCTTAAGTCCAAGGTTGTGTCACATCACTCGAGGAGCACAAGTTCTCACGGGAGAGGAGGAGTTCAAAATTCCGAGAGTTGGATGGAGGGCGAATCTTCCCACTCCTCGAAGAGAAGCATGTCCAGTGGTAGTAGTTCCAGGAGGCTTTCGGACCTCGAAGGGCACTTCAGTGAAAGGGCCCAATCACAACTCGTAAGCCAAGTTTTCCTGCCCTTTTCTCAATCTTTCTCCTTCCTTTCTTTCTGACCAAACCTCCTCTCCATTTCTTGTATGCGTAGAGTGTGATGAAATCATAGATCTCATGGGAGTTGGTAGTGGCAGCATACCGAGATCTCCCAGATTTTCAGAAGGCCAGGCTAGACGTGATGGGTTTTGGCACCTTTCTTCGGATCGAGCCGATCCAGCTCTACCTGGTCCTGATCCAAGCCTTGTGTGAGAGATGGGACCCAGTGAGTCGGGCATTCCTGATGCCCTGGGGGCACATGGTGCCCAGCTTGGAGGATGTGGTCCGGATCACAAGCCTGAAGGTGGAGGGCGAGGTAGTGACCGGGGTCACTTATGCGGATTACCGAGAAGGTGCTCGGAAGCTACTGGGTTTGGACCTAGATGGTCGAAAAAATAGGTCGGTAGCTAGGGCGTCCCTCATGGATGCATTAGGGCTCACCGACACTCGTCAGCGGGACGACGAATCCTCAGAAGAGTTCATGGAAAGGATGGAAATAGGATGCCGTGCCGTATACTGCACAGATTGCGGTAACTGGGAAAGATGCAACATAGATTTGAGGAGATTTCTCCTCTTCCTTTTGGGGAGATTGGTACTGAGCTCGAAAGGGGACGGTATCCAATGTCGCTTCCTGGAGCTGCTATCAGACCTTGAAAGAGTAGGATACTATGCCTGGGGAGCTGCCATGCTAGCGCACTTGTTTGCGGGTCTGTTCCAGGAAGCGGACCGTGAGATGACTGTGAGTGGTTTCACACCATTCATCCAGGTATTTTTGGTTTTGCTTGTTTTATATATTATTTTTTTTTATGTTTTTGCAAGGTACTGATGACCTGCGTCGAGCAGCTGTGGAGCTATTATTACCTCCCCATGGGGAGAGCTCGACATTGGCGACCCGCGATGGTGCCGCTAGCCAGGCGGTAGGAACCCATCATGAGTGCGGCACCCCTAACCTACCAACTGATGGTGCTAAGGCGGGAGCTACAGGAGTTCCCTGCAGCGATGGTAAACTGGAGACCCTACTCAGACATGGTTGATGCCGACTAGCCGTGGGTTCTAGCAAGTCATGCCCGATTTGGACGGGAACTGTGGATGCACTGCCTGAATGAAATCGAGCTGCTTCGGCTACGATTGGTTATGAGGACCTTAGGACTGGCTCAGGAATGGGTGGATACGGCTGCGCCACCTCGTGTCCGGAGAAAGATGCGAGGACCGGCGACCTGCATTGACTGGCGGGTGCGGTTCCCTGAACAGTATGAAGACTGGCCACGGGGTGGCACAATTGTAGAATTGCAGGCGCGGGATAGTGAGGACTACTTGCGTCTATATAGGACAAAGTACGTAGAGCGGTTCCAACCCCGGGGACTTGTGGAGGTAGGTTTCCCCTTTTTCTCTTTTCTTCTTTCTCCCTTTTTAGTTTTCTGGTGGAAATGCTGACTCGTATGGCTGCAGGATATCCGTGATACCATGATAGCGAATTTACGAACTCGCTTGGCAGAGATGGAGCAATGGTTGGGCGATGCCCGCGGAGCTACGAGCGCCTTTGTAGGTGTACAGTGCATGTTCCTAATTGAAACCCTAGATTCCAGATGTTGGCTGCTAATTCACGCGGTCGTAGCATGCTTAGATTGGCGTGGCTTCCCCAGCGATTGGAGTAGGTGGTGCCTCTTCCAGCTTCTGGATTCTCACCTCAGAACTTGACTTGCTTCATGAGCAACTTGCTCACGCCACGCAGCGTGCTACGGAGGCAGAAGGGATGCTCTGTATACAGGTAAAAGTTTCAGTGTGGAGTTCTCTTTGTTTACGCCTTATCGCGTATTTGAGATGGTACACTGGGCAGGAAAAGGAGACGGAAGAAGCGCTTGCCCAAGCTGCGCAGAAGGGGGCTAGGATAGCAGAACTGGAGAGGGAACTGCGGCGTCATCCCGATGACGACTCTTCCAGGGATGCTATGGAACTGAGGATCACTCTTCAGTTGGAGAGGGAAGACCGCGAGAGAGAATGTGCAGAGAAAGAAAGAGACGCAGAGAGAGAAAGAGCCGACAGATTGACTGAAAGGGAGGAACGAAGGGCCATGGAGGCCCAACTATTCGAACTCCGAATCAGCCTTGGTCTTGCTGAATAGTGGCTGAGAGATGGTAAGGAGCGCTACCGAAGAGCACGAGAGCGTGGCTTTCGTGTTGGTAGCTTCTCTGTTGCTTCCGTGGATCAACGCCGGGATGTGAGAATAGGAAGGGGAGTACAGAGCGGTAGGAGTACCGCTTTTCATAGTTGGTAGCACCTTTGAGAGCGTTTTGCCCGGAGAGTAGTGGGACGAGTAATGCAGAGAGAGAGGGCAGAACTTGATGTAATTTTTTGGTTTTTTGGAATAAAACACAAGGTTCGGTTTGTTTGGTTTTCACCTTTGCTTCTGTTGCCTGAATCCCTGCACATATCACTAAAAATAGATCAGAATTTCTGTTCTGACTTGGCCCCTTGCTCAATAAGTAAATGGTCACTGTGACTGTCCTTGATAACTGGTCAAGGGGCCAAGCCTTTATTTAACAAAGGCAAGGGAAAGATGCGGTGATGATAAATGTGACAGCCAAGCACACGAATGCAAGCGGTATTAAAAGTGAGATGCTGCACGCAAATGCAATCATGCAAAATTAATTTATTTTCTTTTTTTATATTTGGCATTTTTTGGTTTTATCATAAAAAAAGATTTTTTTTTGTTTGCAAATATGTACATTTTCTCTTTTCCATTTTTTGTTGTTTTTATCATTTCAAATTTTTTCTCGCTAACGCCTGGCAACCACCCAAATGGCACCTAACCTATGTGAGAACATGGGTTTCTTACTAACCTCCTAGGTATCCTAAGTGCACATCTAGGTTGATTTGGGCCTCTAGACCCCTCGAATGATGGTCCCGCCGGCTAAGACTTTCCCTGATGACAATACCGTCATGCCATGCTTAGGCTCCCAATCGCTTCCGACCACAGGGATTCACCCAAAAGGTGTTTGAGGTAAGAGATTTGCCTGGCCCGGGTCTGTTTCCTCACAACTCTAGATGGTATAAGATGGAACACCCTGGAACCCTAACGACCAACCGCGCGACGCTGACCCGGAATCAGACGCCGTCGCACCCATAGGTGACGCGCTTGCATTGGCCTAAGCCCAAGGTTAAACAAGAAGACATCAAGGTGGTAAACAGGGGTCTTGACCAGCCAGAAATACGGAGACTCCTTCGCGGCGATAGCTTTTACTTTTCAAAGTAGGCAACCAAATGTGTATATTAAAATAAGGTCGTAGACCCTGGGCAGTTTTCACCTTTCAGAAACTCCATCGAACCTTCATCTTTAGAGGGAGAAGGAAGAGTGTAGGGGATAAACCTCCTGAGAGGACCGGCAAAGCCGTTAACCCGGCGAGCGAATAAGGACCCATTAACTCTTTCCTTTCGGGCAACTTCGGACCAAATCTCGAGCATTTACATTCCATAGCCCCCCCTTTTGTGGATTCAGACTTTTGCTTTGAGGGGTTCCATTTATCGCATCAGGCACGGTCACGACCAGGCTCTTGATTTTGATTTTGTATTTCTTTTTGTGAGGGAGATATAGTTGTTTGACGTTTGTGGACTCCCTTTTCGTATGTCTGCGGGGACACTGCCCTCTTCTCGTGCTCTGATCGATGCTCGAGGAAATGGATCCTACTCTTGCCTTTGGGGTTTGAGTTTCGGTTTCTCATGCTCAGCGTTTTAAGGGCGCCGACTGTCTCATTTGGTCGAAGAGAAAAGAATAAAGATTACAGCTTCCGGAGATCTTCTGGGTGGGGCCCCACCGTAGGTGATGCTACCGACTTTTTTGAATAAAATACATAAGTGAGCACATGTTAGCTTCCTTCGAGCGAGCATAGGCCGACGTGGCCGGACAGGGATCTCTCACGGTTCTGGCAAACCAAGACCCGGTGCCTACCAAGCCTTAATGGGCCCTATCCTATCACGAAGGTTAGATGTAGTGACTTGACTACATGGTGGCCACCAGGCATTGGCATTTTGAATTTTCCATATTTTTAGTGGTTTTCAATATTTCTTTATTTTTGATGTTTTTTATCTTTTCATCATTTTTTTTGTTTTGTGCTAAGGGTAGTATTTCTTAAGATAAAGCCCATTCCAAGGGTGGGATAACTCAGTCCCTTCGGCGTTGACTAGCTTGTAGGCGTTGCTAGGGTATATGGCTTGAATTACAAATGGTCCTTCCCAATTGGGTTGGAGCTTAGAACGCGGCCCTCCAGGTTTGACAAAAATTCTTTTTACGACCATCTCACCGACTTTGAATTTTCTCTCAACGACTTTCTTTTGGTAAAAGCGAGCGAGTCTATTTTGATACACACGCGCGTGTTCGGCAGCGGCCAGCCGCTTCTCATCCAAGAGTTCCAACTGGGCGAGGAGTGAATTACGACGATCGTCGAGGGGAAATTCCTCGTCCAATTGTACCCTGAGAGAAGGGATCAGAGTTTCGTACGGGACTACCGCTTCCATACCATAAGTAAGGGCAAATGGAGTCTGCCCGGTGGGGGTACGGATTGAAGTGCGATAGGCCCATAGGGCTTCGATAAGTTTTTCTGGCCAGTCTGAAAACTTACTAGACTCGCAGGTTTTTTTGATGATTTTGAGCAATATTTTATTGGTGGCCTTCGCTTGGCCGTTACCTTGTGGGTAATAAGGTGATGAATGATGCAATGCAATTGCGTACCTTTTGCAGAGGTCCTGTAGGTCCTGAGAAATGAACTGTGGCCCATTGTCGGTGACGATTGTGCTCGGGACGCCGAACCTAGCAAGGATGTTCTTCGTGATGAACTTACAGACTGTCGATGCCTTGATTTCCGCATAAGCTTCGGCTTCGGCCCATTTGGTGAAGTATTCCGTCACAGTAAGGATGAATGATTTCTGCTTAGTGAGGGAATTGGGATCACCTAGGGGACCGATGATGTCGAATGCCCACATGGAGAAAGGCCATGGGGAGGAGATTGGATGAAGTGAGGAAGATGGTGACTGGATTTTATCGGCGTGAAGTTGACACTTGACGCACCTACGAACATAGACGGCACAATCCTCCTCCATAGTGGGCCAGTAAAAGCCTTACCTAATGATCTTCTTGGCGAGCATCTGACTGTTCACATGGCCACCGCACACACCCGAGTGTGTCTCCTCTACACATTTCCAGACCTCATCATCATCAAGACATCTCAACAGAATGCTAGTGAGGCTCCTTCTATAGAGTAGACCCCCAACCAATGTGTATTTCTGAGCCACTCTCCTTATGGCCTTCTTATCTTCTGTGGTGGCTCCTTCGGGATAAGACTGATCTTTGCAATATTTGACGATCTCGTAGAACCATGGTTTCTCCTCGTTGGTCAGCTCTTCTTCTGCCTCTGCCAACATGATTTCCCTCTTCTCACGGATTTCTTCCTGTAGGATCTTCCTTGCTATCCTGTCTTTGATGTTCACGTAGGAAGCGTCATCAATTGCAGGTGCGTGAAGTTTGTAGATGGAAATGGACTTAAACCATCTCCCTAGAGGGAACCTTATGGCCGAAGGCAACGAGACAAGGGCATCAGCGAGGATATTCTGATGATGAGGGACATGAACAAAGATCAATTTGGTGAACAGTTTGGCAAAGGCAGCAGTGAGTTCTTGGTATGGTTTGAGCTTAGGATCGCAAGTGCGATACTTAGTGAGCACTTGGCGAAGAATGAGTTGACTGTCACCCACGACTCGCAATTCGGTGACACGAAGAGAATGAGCGAGTCCCAAGCCAGCTAGAAGAGCTTCATATTCGGCTATATTGTTGGTGACTGGGAATTTGAGTTGGTACGCTAGTGGGAATGTGAGGCCTTCAGGCGACATGAGGGCAATGCCGATTCCTTTCCCTTGAGAATTCAGAGCTCCATCGAAATATAACGTCCACATGTAATCATTTGATTGGTTGATGGACATTAGTTCCTCATCTGGAAACTCTGATTGGACAGGATCAAACTTGGAAAGAGGATGATAAGCGAGATACTCGGCTATGGCATAACTTTTAATTACCTTTTACTGGATATAAGTGATGTCAAACTGAGAGAGAAAACTTTGCCAGCGTGCTAGCCTGTCCGTCAGGACGGATTTCTCCAGAAGGAACTTGATGGGATTCATGCGAGCAATCAAATGGACCTCATGAGCCAGGAAGTAGTGTTTCAATTTCTGCACTACCCAAACGAGGGCAGCACAGGTTTTCTCCATGATTGTGTACTTCTGCTCACAGGAGTCGAGGAGTTTGGAGAGGTAGTAGGTTGCCCGTTCCTTACCTTCTTCATCAGCTTGTGCGAGGACGGCTCCCACAGAGTCATCCAAGACTGAGATGTAGAGGATCAGAAGTCTCTCCGGTTTGGGTGGGATGAGAACGGGCGGACTAGCCAAATATTCCTTTAACCCTTCAAAAGCTTTCTGACACTTAGAATCCCAGTGGAATTCTACCCCCAGCTTGGTCAACTCATAGAAAGGTCTACACCTTTGTGAGTGCTGAGACACAAACCGACGGATGAACTGCAGCCTCCCAATTAGACCTCGAACTTCTCTTAAATTTCTAGGGGGCGGCATATCCCTGATGGCTTTGACTTTGTTGGGATCTATTTCAATCCCTCTTTTGCTCACAATAAAATCCAGTAATTTGCCTGATGACACACCAAACACACATTTTTTCGGGTTCATTTTCAGTTGGAACTCCCTTGATCTTTGCAACACCTTAGCTAAAACCCTTGGATGTTCTTCCCTGGTTCTTGATTTCACCAATAAATCATCCACGTACACCTCCAGATATATGTGCATCATGTCATGAAATATGGCCATCATGGCTCTTTGGTAAGTAGCTCCAGCATTCTTTAATCCAAATGGCATGACCACGTAACAGTATGTCCCCCCTGGCATAGTGAATGACATTTTCTCCTGGTCATCTTCTGCCAACCGAATTTGATTATACCCCGAAAATCCATCCATGAATGAAAGGGTCTCATAACCTGCGGTGTTATCAACTAACACATCAATGTGAGGCAAGGGGAAATCGTCCTTTGGACACGCACGGTTAAGGTCCCGGAAGTCGATGCAAATCCTGACTTTGCCATCCTTCTTCATGACTGGGACAATATTTGCCACCCATTGGGGATAGAGGACGACTCTAATGAACCTGGCTTTGTGGAGCTTGTCGACCTCTTCTTTCATTTTTAGAGCCATTTGAGGGTGGAAATGTCTTAACCTTTGTTTTACCGAGACGGCCCCTGGTTTTAAAGTTAAGCGGTGTTCGACCAGGGTGGGATCCAGCCCCGGCATGTCCTCGTAGCTCCATGCAAACGTGTCCTTATACTTTTTAAGAACTTGGACCAATGCCCCTTCTTCAGAGGGTGGCAGATTATCACTTATGAGGATGATCCTAGGGTCTTCCTCAGTTCCCAAGTTCACTTCCTTGGTGGACTCTTCTACCGCGGCTGATGGCCCGTCGAATCTCCTTACTCCACTAGCATATGCGGCAGCCGCATCCTCATATTCTTCACCCTCATCTTCACTAGGGTATTCCTCATCTGTGATCTCATAAACTTCATACCCTTCATCAATTGCACAGTTATCCTCACATTCCATTTCTGATAACTGGATGGGATCTTCTAATAACTGAGGGATGGCAAGGAGGGCCTGACACCTAACGGCTAAATCTAGAAGGAACCGAGGAGGGATCTGCCTACCCTTGGATTTCTTCCTAGGTACTACCCTTGACCTAGACTGACTGACATTATTTACAGAAGGAGAGAAGGTTGAAGGGGATGGTGACGAATGTACAGGGACAGGCCCCTCGAAGGAGGGGTGAAAAAGGTCGCTCATCGGACCTTGGATGGGTGGCTCGCGAAGCGAGACGCACCCATGTGAGATGTAGGAGGTTTCCTCAACAAAGATGTGTTGCTGGGGAGTTTGAAAATTGACGTTTTTTTTTCATTTTCATTTTTGATGACAAAACAACGAAAAGAGATCGTAGGGGAGAGGAAGGTAGTTATGGCTAGAGGGTTGGGAGGCTCATGGAGCAGATCGTGATTGAAGACCTGACGTGGGTCGAGAAGTCCGCGCAGGTATGCGAGAAGAGAGGGGGACCTGTGGAGATCATCAGACAATCGTCTGGCCCAGGGAGAAGATAGCAACGGTGGCTGTGATGAGTGAACGGAGAAGATGACGGCTGATAAACAGTCGATAGTGATGGTGACAGCAGATGAAGATCCGCCGATGACCAGGTCCTTCTGGCGAGGACAAGGATAGCTTGGAACCTTGGCAACAATGGTGTATTCTCTGGCATTCCGAAGGTCAATGACGGCCCCTCAAGCTACGGAGGCGAGAACATCCTTCCTAGCGCAATAGAAACATCCGGTATATCGAACCATTTGTCCCATTCGCATTCTGGATCTTTGATCTTGCCTCTTTTGGTAATCCTAGAATATCTTTCAGCTGAATATACAACATGTAACCTCCCACGTGCTTCTAGCGGATAATCCCTCATCTGAATAACGGGCCCTTTGTTGAAGTGGTTTGTTAGGGTCCATGTGAGGGGCTTCTAATCCGCCTTGAATGGTCCTTTAAAACCCAGACCAAACCTGTGATTCGGCTTAACTTCTGTTGGCGGCTTCAGCCTACCTTGCAGTTGCGCGCCCAAACCCCTGCCCTGCTGATAGCTGATGTTCCTCATAATCTCCCAACCTTTGGAGTAAAAGGGGAGATGCGGTGTTGTTACCTTGACCAGCTCCTTGGGCGCTAGCGGAACGTGAGATACATCATGCACATCCAGTAGCGACAATATGCGCCGGTGAGACGGCCAAACGGAGGGTAGGGAGGTGTTGATAGCATCCATCGTGGGAAGGACAGGCGTACTTACCACCTTAATAATTCTTCCGTTGTAAGGAAACTTCAAGCATTGATGGTTGGTGGAAGGTACGGCATCTGCGGCTTCAATATAAGGGCGACCAAGTATGGCCTTGAATGTAGGGTCCATGTGGAGAATATGGAATTCCGTGGAGACTGTCATAGGGCCTAGCCCTACTCTCAGAATGATCATCCCCTGTGGTGGTCTTTTGCTATTGTCATAAGCTGTGACCATGATCGAGGAAGGTCTGATCTGTTCCTCGTCAACCCCGCACATCCGAAGGGTGCTCATGGAGATGACGTTTATGGATGCGCCTGTGTCTACAAGGCACGGGTTTACGGATACCTAATTAACTTTTATCAAGACACACAACGCATACTTCCGAGCTTGATGTGACACAACATGCAGCGGAGGATAATGATACTAATTTGATGTGACGCGACTCCCTTGGACCTAGGATAGCAAGCAGCACTATGCGTCGGCAACGTCACACATGCGGTTTCGCTCGCGGAAGCACGCTCGGATCCGTAGGAGGACCGGCGATGGGGGTTAGGGTCCGAGTTTGGACCTCGCGGTTCCAAGGGTCAGCCGGATAGGGATAGATCCCAATGGGCCAGGGATGTCCGATTTCACGGGTAGCCGGCACGCCGAGGGCGTGGGATGTGATGGAACTCTCTCAACTCGCTCCGCGGCGAACACTATAATTGATTGAATTGAGGATCGGGCGCTCCTCTCACCTCCGACGGACAACTAAAAGCAATACTAAGCTAGCAATGGTAATAACCAGCAAAGAAGAGTGGCCAGGAGCTCACCTGATCGGCGTGAAGACGCCGATCCCGGTCGGAGACGAGGGCGAGCGGGGAAGTGTGCTCCCCGCACACTGCGCCGGTGAAGCTTCAAAACCTGTTCAAGAGTACAATTACTACACCTCGCGTAGGAGGGTGATCTCGGGGGTGGGAATTGGTTAATTACAAACAAACACTACCACCACGTAGGGTGGGGCGGTAAGCCGGCCAGGCGGGGATGGGAGGACGGACCGAAATGGTAGAAAGGAAATCAATGTGGGTTCAGCTGCAATCTGGACGGTTGGACAGGGTGTTGTTGTTGGCTCTGTCCCGGGCTTGTCCGGACTCCGAATTGAGCGAAACCACCTCGCAATGCTTCCTGACTTGAAGCCGGTGTTGTCTGAATTTTGGGGCGGCCTTTGGAGTCAGAGACTGGCAGCACTGGCGACTGAACCAGGACAGTTGGTGTGGTCTCTGGCCAGACCTGTTCTGTAGAAGTAGGTTGCAGATGCTGTCACGGGCGCTCCCAAACTCCGATTGGCACGAAATCAGTGGTGTCGTCTCCGTGGTCGAGGTAGCTTTCAGCTGGAGTTGGTGGGGCTGCTATCTGAGGCTGTGGACGATCGGTGTGCCCTGAAGAGTAGGCACTGGTCGCTGTAGGCTGCTGGATGCAGATCCGCGTGACAGAGGGAGAAAATTCGGAAATCTGGCCCCGGGATGCCGAATGAGGTTCTGTTTCTTTCTCCTGGTTGGGAACAGATGGAGGAAGAACTTTGATGAAGGGACATGGGTCTGAATCCTCCACGATTAGCCGTGGTGCAGTGACGAACCGGGTTGCAGACTCTGGCCGCAGTGGCTACCAGATGCGAGCAGTGGATTGCAGAAGTTGTCCCGGCCTCTCCCAGATGCCGAATCACGAACCGTCAGAGTCGCTGGAACCGTGGACAAAGCCTCTTCACAGAAAAACTGACGGCAACACCTTCTGAGGTCGGGGTGGACAGGGGGACGCCGATGAGTGTATGCTGGTCGCAGAAGACTGGAGAAGGCAGCCTCGTGCGACTGGAGGAAAAAAATCAGAACTTGGGGTCCCGGATGCCGAATGTAGCTCTGCTTCTTTCTCCTGGTCCGGGACAGGGGGAGGAAGAACTTTGAATAAGGAACTTCAGCCTGATTCCTTCGCCGTTGGTCGTGAAGCAGCTTCCATTCGGGCTCAGGCTTTCTGCAGGTGGTGTCTGGCGCAGTCGGGGTAGGACAGCTCTCACGGGCGGCCACGAACTCGGAATTGCACGATTCCTTCTCTCCTGCGTAGGGGACTGGACGACCTTTCCAGAAAGGTAAGATATGCCCTCAGATGTCGCCGTACGAACTCGGGGTAGCTTATGCAAGACGGGCCTTCTTCAGCCACCTGCAGACTGATCAAAGGGGGGGAGAGGGGTGGAAGAGCTTGGGTGGCCAAAGGAAGAACAATGGGGAGGGGGGTTGGGGGCTGCGACCTAGGGAGGTGAGGGGGGCTGGGAATGAATGTGGTGTAGTCCCAAAGGGAGGAGAATTCGAATTTTAGCTTGGGAGGGGTGAAGGGGGTGCTTGGGGAAGTGAGGGGGTGTATGGGGAATGCCAAGGGGTGCCTTGGAAGAGGGGCTTCCACCTAGGGCTTGGAGGGGGATTAAATGGGAGGTATGGGGAAGGGGGAGGGGTCTTAATTAGGGGAGAATAGGGAGGAGAGAGAGTGAATTTCGAAATTTAGAGAGAGAGAGAGAGATAGAGAGAGAGGGAGAGATAGACTCAAAGGGGATTCAAGTGGATTTCAAGCTTTCATTCATTCATCAATTACCCTCTTCAAGTGGGGGATTGGGGTCCTTATATAGGAAACCCACAATTTACAATAAGTCCTCACATTGTGGACAACTGATAGAAGACAAAAGGTTGGGGAAGGGGGCGCCCATGGGCCAGGCCCAATGAACAGGCCCAATAACCTACTAAGCTAGTTAATGAAACTTGGACTTAGGTAAATGACTAACTAACTTAGGTAATAGACTCAATAAAGGGAAAATTACATAGATAAGACTCAAGAAAAATGAGAGAACTACATGGCTATACTCAGAAAATGATGGCGAACAAAATGGCGAGCAGCAGGACCATGTGAAGGGGTAAGCGATGTCCCCATCAGAGCTTCCCTGGGAGCGAGCTCATAGTTGTGGAATATGATGGCTGGTTGTTTGTCCGTTGCGGTCAAAACGGCCGAAATCTTTTCTGCGGGGAGGTCCTCATTTACCATGACCCTTTGAAGATATTGCATCAAGGCCGCCTGATGTGACGTGGATCTTTGGAGCAGCTCGAGGATGGAGATCCGAGTGGGCGTCCTATCTAGGTGTTTCAGCAAATCATATTGTGTTCCAGGGATGGACTTTTCCAACTGCTCTCCAACCTTTTCTTGCTGAGACTGCTCGGGATTCTGACTGTCCTGGGGGAAAATCCTGTGAAAAATCCTTCCACTTCAGAGCACCATTGCCTGTGGCTTTTGTACCTCTACAGGGGCAGTAGTGGATTGCAGCAGAGGTTTGAGGGGCAGTGACGGGGGAATGGTTGGTAGAGTAGGGGTGATGACGGGAGCAGGGGTCCTGATGAGGGGCTTACTAGGCGGAGGTATGGCGGAGGTAGGGGGAACACCATGTGGGTTACGATGGATGAGGGGCTTGGAAGGTGGAGGTAAGGTGGTGGTGGGTAAGGCTTGAGATGGGCGGCGGGTGATGAGTGGTTTTGAGGGCATTGATGGCGGTGTTGTCGGGGCAAAAGGGGTTACGCGCGGTTGATGGGTGATAAGGGGCTTAGAGGGCATAGGGGCAACTGCGGTGGAGGTGGAGGAGTGAGAGGAGATGGGAAGGTGTGAAGGCGCAACCGGGGGTGTCGGTTGATAGGTTATTGGGGTGCGAATAAGGGGGCATGATGGCAGTGGAAATGGTGAAGGTGATGCATATGCGGGTTGGTGGGAAAGAGGTGCTACCCGGGCGACACAAGGGAGTTGCATGATGATAGGGTTGGTGGTGGAAAGAATAGAGGCATTTTCCAGGTGCCATACCTGCTCCCTCCCGACTTCCGGGAAGGAGGAGATGGGGTTCACCTGATGATTGGGCTGCTGGTGCTCTGGTAGTGGATTTTGGAGGATGCCCATGTTTGGCTGCTATTGTGGTACCTGCTGAGGCTGTTGTTGTTGTTGTTGCGGTGCTTGTTGCTGTTGTTGTAGCTGTCGTTGTTGCTGTGGTTGCTGCTGTTGTTGTTGCTGTCTAGGAGGAGGTCTCCTGGCCTTCATCATGGTGACGCATCGCCTCATTTCGTCCCAATCTATTTGATGTTCATCGTTCATATCATAGATATAATCTCTGAAATGAAAACAGTTTTCCACTGTATGACCCGGCTATCTATGGAAGACACAATATCTGGAAGTGTCGACGTTCGTGGGCCATATGGCTCTCTCCTTAGGCAAGGTGAGGAAATTAGCAGCCATGAGAGCATTGAAGATATCTGATAACGATTCTGACAAAGGTGGGTAATGAGCTCTCCTAGGTCCAAGTGGCCTCCTCTGTTGTTGGGGGCCATAATCCCCGGGTGGTGGAACCTGATTATTTTGAGGAGATCGCTGTTGTTGTTGTTGAAGATGGAAGGGTTGAGGCATATTGCTCTGGAGGAGATTGTTTTGCGGTGGAGGATGAGAAGGGAACGAACCTTGTTGGAGAGGAAGCATGGGCATTTGTGGAAGCCTGGGGTTTGCCACATAGTTAGCGTCGTTGACCACATTCACTTGCTCATTCGTCACGACCCCTTCTGTCGTTCTGCCTGGGACGCCAGTGCCCGGCTTCCTAAACACCTTCGGCTTTGGTGGCTCAAACATGTGCATGATAGGAGAATCTTTCAATTGCGTCTGGACATACCGAGCCCTCTCGTACAGTTCCTCCATGGTGCTAAGCTTGTTCATTGCCAGGATATGCCTAAACTGGGGGGTAGCATTTGATATAATCATCTTCACCTGCTCTGGCTCCGAGATGGTATCCTTTATCCTTTCTGCCAAGGATCTCCATCTATCGGCGAACTAGACGAAATTTTCGTCTGGCTTCATTTTTTCGGCGACCAGGTCAGTGATAGAAAGAGACGGGCCAACTCGGTCCCGGTATCTCTGTAGGAACTTCCCCTGAACCACGTCAAAGTCCTCAGCCTTGCTTGGCTCTAGGGCGTAGAACCATTCCAACGCAGGGCCATCTAATGACCTCCTAAAGAGGTATGCTAGAGATCTTTTATCATTTTGCCAAAATGAGGACTCGTACATGAAGTCCTTCAAATGGGTAGAGGGGTTGCCAGTGCCGTTGTACCTACGGTACGTGGGCATCTCAGAGGAGGGAAGGTGAAATATTGGTAGGATAGGGAGAGAAACCTCAGGGGTGGATTTCACATCCACCCTTTTTTGTAAGTTCCGGAATTGCTCGTCCATCTTATTCAGTTTATTCAAGAGGGACTGGGTGAACGGGTCAATTGGTGAAGGTGGCACTTGCCAGGCAGAAGCGGTAGGCCTCCCAGAGCCTGAGAAGGAAACCTAGGATAGGAGGGATATTGGGGTCTACCAACGGGTAGGCCCGGTGGGATTTTTGTTTGAAGGGTGGCTTGCGCCGGAGATTGGGAGGGGAGTTGGAAGGAGGGAGGCTGGTGATTTGCCTGCCCGAGAGGTGAGGAGGAGGGAATGGCCTGCATAGACTCTTGGACAGGGGTTGTAGTCAGACTCAGCTCCGCAGGAGGGGGGGGGACTGACTTCCCTTTTAGAATGGCCTGGAAGGCCTGAAGTTGCTCAGGGTTGAGTTGGGTGTTGGCGAGGACACCTAAAAGAGCGGAGATGTCCTGGGGGGAAGATGTATCCCCGGCAACATTTGGCACTTCATGTGAGGACTCGTGGGATGGACCAGCATCCATAGTGTAGACATGAGGCCCGCCTTGGTAGCCCTGGTCCGGGCTGTATTCTACGTAAGAGTCATGACCCGAGTCATGCATTTGAGGCTCATAGCCGAAGGCGTTAGCCTCGAAAGCATCGTAATCATACTCGGCCATCCTTAACACTTTTCCAGAACGTAATAACATACACCAGCACACAAGCAGCAGAGATTAACACACAAGTGGATGCTTTATGTCTTTTTTGTTTTTGTTTGAACTCTTTTTTTTCTTTAACGATTGTAAAAGTTCACACAAAATGTGCAAAAATCCTAGTTGCACCTTTGTTTTACCGCCGTGTGAACTAGGGACACTCGACTCACCGCGAATGGGGTAACTAAGCTCCGGGGAACTTCAACGGTACAACTTGCCCAGTGAACGAAGGGGAATCCTTCACTGTCGAGGACTTATGGAGGTCCCAGTGAAAGAGATCCTAGTCCGTCGAGAGGAATTCCCGACGGAGAGTCCTTCTTTCACCAAGAGGGGGTGATCCTAAGAAAGAAATAGAAAGAAAGGTAGAAAAGAGGGATGGGCGTATGTGATGAAATGCTGACAGATATATAGAGCATAACAGAATAACAAGACGATCAAGGTATAACAACGCACAAGAGATGGTAATGCAAACTACAAGAAGGTGCAAGGGTAACACACAACAAATGATAAAATGAATCACAAGAAGCTGCAAGGGTAATTGTAAGAAAGCAACTGAGAGATGAAGAACACGTAAAAGATGATAAAGCAAGTCAAGGGCTGCAAGAGTAACTAAAAGAAAGCAACTGATGTCCCACCGTGATCGCCAATCTGTGGACTGCCGAATGGAGATCCACTAAAAAGGGAACGAGGAACGCGAGCGACGGGCTACAAACTCGCAATAACTAAAAGCTAATAGGGGAAGGGGTCATGCAACATGTCAACAGAGAAAAGAGCATACGTAGGATGCCAAAGGGATGTGATCGCCAGAGGGGTTACCTCAATGAAAAGAAATGATCGCGTGTACCTGGCACAAGGCACGGAAACTGTGAATCATCGAGAGCGGGAAATGGTGGGTTGCTTCTTCCTCCCCCTTCGGCCAGCCGACGGGGAGGGCTTTCCTTGAGTACCCTTGCAAAACAACGACAAACAAATAACAAGTGGATCAGAAAGACGAAGGTGCATCAATCAATTCTAGCGATGCAAGTAACGAAATGACGGTCGGACACACACCTGGTTGGTGTTGTCTTTTAAACCCCTCTCGAACACGAGTAGGAGGAAAATGCTTATGATGGATGGTGATTATACCAACGTAGGAACAGGAAGAGACTCCCCCAAAAGGGGGTGAAAAATGTGATATGATGAATGCAAGATATCTATGGAAAAAGAGAGGAGAATGGCTTATTGGATGGCCGATGGCGAGATCCGGCGGAGCCTCGGTAGCGTAGGGATGACGTGAGAGCGCGACGGGCGAAGACGGCCTTTCTCCTGCGAGCACGGGCACCCAGGAATCCGGCAGAACCTCCCCTACAAAATACCCACGGGTTAGGAATGGAATCCGACAGCCTCCCGGTGCTCTTTTTTGACCCGAACCGAGGGGGGGGGTAGGCCCCTATTTATAGAGTTCTGGAAGATGGAGGCGTCCAGGGGCCTGGACGCCTCCATTACTTGGATCCTTTTCAAACGACAATCCGACCGGCTGACGGATAGTCAATGGCCAGGGGCACCCGTGACCTGGATGATGGAGGCGTCCAGGGGGCTGGACGCTTCCATGATTTGGATTCTTTTCAAACGACAGGCCGAGCAACGGTCGGGCAGTGGCCGGGGGTCGCCCGTGAGTTGATTGATGGAGGCGTCCAGGGGCCTGGACGCCTCCATAAATTGGATTCTTGTCACACGACAAACCGAGCAACGGTCGGGCAGTGGTCAGGGACGCCCGTGAGCTGGATGATGGAGGCGTCCAGGGGCCTGGACGCTTCCATGATTTGGATTCTTTTCAAACAACAGACTGAGCAACGGTCAGTCGGTGGTCAGGGACGCCCGTGAGCTGAATCATGGGGGCGTCCAGCCTCCTGGACGCTTTCAAAATATTTTTATTTAATATTTTTTTCATTTTTTGTCATTTTTATGGAGGCGTCCAGGGGCCTGGACGCCTCTATGATTTTTTTCTAATTTTTATTATTTTTATTTATGGAGGCGTCCAAGCTGTTGTTGTCACTCTGGTAGTGGATTTTGGAGGATGCCCATGTTTGGCTGCTGTTGTGGTACCTACTGAGGCTGTAGTTGTTGTTGTTGTTGTTGTTGTTGTGGTGCTTGTTGCTGTTGTTGTAGCTGTCGTTGTTGCTGTGGTTGCTGCTGTTGTTGTTGCTGTCTAGGAGGAGGTCTCCTGGCCTTCATCATGGTGACGCATCGCCTCATTTCGTCCCAATCTATTTGATGTTCATCGTTCATATCATAGATATAATCTCTGAAATGAAAATAGTTTTCCACCGTATGACCTGGCTATCTATGGAAGACACAATATCTGGAAGTGTCGACGTTCGTGGGCCATATGGCTCTCTCCTTAGGCAAGGTGAGGAAATTAGCAGCCATGAGAGCATTGAAGATATCTGATAAAGATTCCGGCAAAGGTGGGTAATGAGCTCTCCTAGGTCCAAGTGGCCTCCTCTGTTGTTGGGGGCCATAATCCCCGGGTGGTGGAACATGATTATATTGAGGAGGTCGCTGTTGTTGTTGTTGAAGATGGAAGGGTTGAGGCATATTGTTCTGGAGGAGATTGCTTTGCGGTGGAGGATGAGAAGGGAACGAACCTTGTTGGAGAGGAAGCAGGGGTATTTGTGGAAGCCTGGGGTTTGCCACATAGTTAGCGACGTTGACCGCATTCACTTGCTCATTCGTCACAACCCCTTCTGTCGTTCCGCCTGGGACGCCAGTGCTCGGGTTCCTAAACACCTTCGGCTTTGGTGGCTCGAACATGTGCATGAGAGGAGAATCTTTCAGTTGCGTCTGGACATACCGAGCCCTCTCGTACAGTTCCTCCATGGTGTTAAGCTTGTTCATTGCCAGGATATGCCTAAACAAGGGGGTAGCATTTGATATAATCATCTTCACCTGCTCTGGCTCCGAGATGGTATCCTTTATCCTTTCTGCCAAGGATCTCCATCTATCGGCGAACTGGACGAAATTTTCGTCCGGCTTCATTTTTTCAGCGACCAGGTCGGTGATAGAAAGAGACGGGCCAACTCGGTCCCGGTATCTCTGTAGGAACTTCCTCTGAACCACGTCGAAGTCCTCAGCCTCGCTTGGCTCTAGGGCGTAGAACCATTCCAACGCAGGGCCATCTAATGACCTCCTAAAGAGGTATGCCAGAGATCTTTTATCATTTTGCCAAAATGAGGACTCGTACATGAAGTCCTTCAAATGGGTAGAGGGGTTGCCAGTGCCGTTGTACCTATGGTACATGGGCATCTCAGAGGGGGGAAGGCAAAATATTGGTAGGATAGGCAGAGAAACCTCAGGGGTGGATTTCACATCCACCCTTTTTTGTAAGTTCCGGAATTGCTCATCCATCTTATTCAGTTTATTCAATAGGGACTGGGTGAACGGGTCAATTGGTGAAGGTGGCACTTGCCAGGCAGAAGCGGTAGGCCTCCCAGAGGCCTGAGAAGGAAACCTAGGACAGGAGGGATATTGGGGTCTACCAACGGGTAGGCCCGGTGGGATTTGTGTTTGAAGGGTGGCTTGCGTCGGAGATTGGGAGGGGAGTTGGAAGGAGGGAGGCTGGTGATTTGCCTGCCCGAGAGGTGAGGAGGAGGGAATGGCCTGCATAGACTCTTGGACAGGGGTTGTAGTCAGACTCAGCTCCGCAGGAGGGGGGGGGGACTGACTTCCCTTTTAGAATGGCCTGGAAGGCCTGAAGTTGCTCAGGGTTGAGTTGGGTGTTGGCGAGGACACCTAACAGAGCATAGATGTCCTGGGGGGAAGATGTATCCCCGGCAACATTTGGCACTTCATGTGAGGACTCGTGGGATGGACCAGCATCCATAGCGTAGACATGAGGCCCGCCTTGGTAGCCCTGGTCCGGGCTGTATTCTACGTAAGAGTCATGGCCCGAGTCATGCATTTGAGGCTCATAGCCGAAGGCGTTAGCCTCGAAAGCATCGTAATCATACTCGGCCATCCTTAACACTTTTCCAGAACATAATAACATACACCAGCACACAAGCAGCAGAGATTAACACACAAGTGGATGCTTTACGTCTTTTTTGTTTTTGTTTGAACTCTTTTTTTTTCTTTAACGATTGTAAAAGTTCACACAAAATGTGCAAAAATCCTAGTTGCACCTTTGTTTTACCGCCGTGTGAACTAGGGACACTCGACTCACCGCGAATGGGGTAACTAAGCTCCGGGGAACTTCGACGGTACAACCTGCCCAGTGAACGAAGGGGAATCCTTCGCTGTCGGGGACTTATGGAGGTCCCAGTGAAAGAGATCCTAGTCCGTCGAGAGGAATTCCCGATGGAGAGTCCTTCTTTCACCAAGAGGGGGTGATCCTAAGAAAGAAATAGAAAGAAAGGTAGAAAAGAGGGATGGGCGTATGTGATGAAATGCTGAAAGATATATAGAGCATAACAGAATAACAAGACGATCAAGGTATAACAACGCACAAGAGATGGTAATGCAAACTACAAGAAGGTGCAAGGGTAACACACAACAAATGATAAAATGAATCACAAGAAGCTGCAAGGGTAATTGTAAGAAAGCAACTGAGAGATGAAGAACACGTAAAAGATGATAAAGCAAGTCAAGGGCTGCAAGAGTAACTAAAAGAAAGCAACTGATGTCCCACCGTGATCGCCAATCTGTGGACTGCCGAATGGAGATCCACTCAAAGGGGAACGAGGAACGCGAGCGACGGGCTACAAACTCGCAATAACTAAAAGCTAATAGGGGAAGGGGTCATGCAACATGTCAACAGAGAAAAGAGCATACGTAGGATGCCAAAGGGATGTGATCGCCAGAGGGGTTACCTTAATGAAAAGAAATGATCGCGTGTACCTGGCACAAGGCACGGAAACTGTGAATCATCGAGAGCGGGAAATGGTGGGTTGCTTCTTCCTCCCCCTTCGGCCGGCTGACGGGGAGGGCTTTCCTTGAGTACCCTTGCAAAATAATGACAAACAAATAACAAGTGGACTAGAAAGACGAAGGTGCAACAATCAATTCTAGCGATGCAAGTAACGAAATGACGGCCGGACACACACCTGGTTGGTGTTGTCTTTTAAACCCCTCTCGGACACGAGTAGGAGGAAAATGCTAATGATGGATGGTGATTATACCAACGTAGGAACAGGAAGAGACTCCCCCAAAAGGGGGTGAAAAATGCGATATGATGAATGCAAGATATCTAAGGAAAAAGAGAGGAGAATGGCTTATTGGATGGCCGATGGCGAGATCCGGCGGAGCCTCGGTAGCGTAGGGATGACGTGGGAGCGCGACGGGTGAAGACGGCCTTTCTCCTGCGAGCACGGGCACCCAGGAATCCGACAGAACCTCCCCTACAAAACACCCATGGGTTAGGAATGGAATCCGACAGCCTCCCGGCACTCTTTTTTGACCAAAACCGAGGGGGGGGGGGTAGGCCCCTATTTATAGAGTTCTGGAAGATGGAGGCGTCCAGGGGCCTGGACGCCTCCATTACTTGGATCCTTTTCAAACGACAATCCGACCGGCTGACGGATAGTCAATGGCCAGGGGCACCCGTGACCTGGATGATGGAGGCATCCAGGGGGCTGGACGCTTCCATGATTTGGATTCTTTTCAAACGACAGGCCGAGCAACGGTCGGGCAGTGGCCGGGGGTCGCCCGTGAGTTGATCGATGGAGGCGTCTAGGGGCCTGGACGCTTCCATGATTTGGATTCTTTTCAAACGACAGGCCGAGCAACGGTCGGGCAGTGGTCGGGGGTCGCCCGTGAGTTGATTGATGGAGGCGTCCAGGGGCCTGGACGCCTCCATAAATTGGATTCTTGTCACACGACAAACCGAGCAACGGTCAGGCAGTGGTCAGGGACGCCCGTGAGCTGGATGATGGAGGCGTCCAGGGGCCTGGACGCTTCCATGATTTGGATTCTTTTCAAACGACAGACTGAGCAACGGTCAGTCGGTGGTCAGGGACGCCCGTGAGCTAAATCATGGGGGCGTCCAGCCTCCTGGACGCTTTCAAAATATTTTTATTTATTATTTTTTTCATTTTTATGGAGGCGTCCAGGGGCCTGGACGCCTCTATGATTTTTTTCTAATTTTTATTATTTTTATTTATGGAGGCGTCCAGGCTCCTGGACGCCTCCATGATTTTTCTGTTATTTTTATTATTTTTATATATATGAATTTTTGGAGGCGTCCAGTCTCCTAGACACCTCCAAGATTTTTCTCGGAAAAATTCAAAAAAATGTGAAAAAAATTCAGAAAAATAGGAATTCACCAGAGTAATAAAAAAAGTGAAGTCCGCCTTGGGGTATCATAGTGTAATATGAGATTTACTCACTGTAATGTCAAGAATGGCGTGTCTACAAGGCCCATGGAGCCTACTTTAGTCCATAAGAGGGCTTTGTTCAACATGAAAATATGGTTAGGGTGTGCAGACAACTGAAATCTAGGGGCTTGTTCTACAAAAACCTCTTCCTAAATGTATCCATTCAAGAAAGCACTCTTGACATCCATTTATTGGAGTTTTATATTTTTGGAGCAAGCAAAAGCTAGTAAAATTCTTATGGCTTCTAATCTAGCAACAGGAGCATAAGATTCATGAAAATCTACTCCAAAGTCCTGGCAATAGCCTTTGGCTACTAACCTAGCTTTATTCCTAGAAATTATTTCTTCTTCATTCATTTTATTTTTCAAGACCCATTTTGTTCCAATGACTGATATATTTTCTCGTCTAGGAACTAGTTTCCAAACATTATTCCTTTCAAACTGACCCAATTGTTCATTCATAGCATTTACCCAAGACTCATCTTTTAAAGCTTCTTTTACTGTTTTGGGTTCAATTTGAGAGACTAATGCAACTAGGTCTTGATTATTTACATCTCTATGAAAAGACCTTGTCCTAGGGGGATCATTCAAATTACCTATGATGTTTTGAACAGGATGATCCTTCAAAAATCTAATATTTGTTGAGGACTCACCTGGTTCGATTGACTCACCCTGGTCCTGATTATGTGATGCATCAGGTACTTGACTTTCCTCGTTTAGCTTGTCCTCCAAAAATTCTCTATCATGCTTTGTATCCCTGTCATCATCATCAAGATTAGTTACATTGTTTGTTTCATCAAAAATAACATGAGGAGATTCATCTACAGTTTGTTCTGAAATATTGAAGACACTGTATGCCCTAGATGTTTCAGAGTATCCTAGAAAATTTTCTGGGGTACTCTTGGCATCAAACTTATCAAGGTCCTTTTTATAGCTGTTGTGAATGAAACATTTAGAGCCAAAGATCCTAAAATAAGCCACATTTGGCTTCTTACTTTTCATGAGCTCATAGGGAGTTTTCTTATGGATGGATCTTACCATGGCCCTATTGATAGTATAACATACAGTATTGGCCGCTTCTGCCCAAAAGTTTCTAGGCAGCCGACTCTCCACGAGCATGGTTCTAGCCATTTCAACAATGGTTCGATTTCTTCTTTCCACTATTCCATTCTGCTCTGGAGTCCTGGGAGAAGAAAACCTATGAGTCAATCCCTCATTATTACAAAGATCAGAAAACATAGAATTCCCAAACTCCCCTCCATGGTCAGATTGAATTGAGCAAATTCTGTGTTTTCCTTCTTGTTTGATCTTATTGAAAAATAGTTTAAACTTCTGAAATGCATCATTTTTATTTGCTAAGAAAAATATCCAAGAGAATCTAGTATAATCACCTACCATCACAAACCCAAACCTTTTACTATTCAGACTCTGAGTTCTGGTTGGACCAAATAGATCAATATGCAATAGCTCCATTGGCCTAGAGGACAATGGCTCAGATCTGAGCTTGAATGACTACCGGGTTTGTTTACCCAGAGCACAAGCATCATAAATTTTGGAGTCTGAAATGAACTTAATCTTAGGCATGCCTCTAACTAAGTCATGTTTGACTAATTTATTCAATGTAGTATAGCTAGCATGGCCTAAACGTCTATGCCAATTAAATGCACTATTATCCAAATCTGTAGACAAACAAAGATTTGATTCTAAATTTTCATTTAAGTCTACAATGTAGTCATTATTAACTCTATGTCCTACGAACTTAACTTTGTCAGAATTTATTTCAAGAATTTTGCATGCATTATTGTCAAAAATCACTCTGTGACCCTTGTCACACAACTGACTGATGCTAAGCAGATTATGTTCTAGACCTTCTACAAGTAAAACTCTCTCAATGGTGGTTAAGGGAAACTTACCAACTGTACCTGATCCGATGATTTTATCTTTGTTCTTCCCTCCAAATTTGACCATACCTCCTAGCTTCATTTCAAGCTTGCTGAATTTCGTTCGGTCTCCTATCATGTGCCTAGAATAGCCACTGTCCAAGTACCACCTGTTGTGCCCGACTGCTAGGCTAACATGCAATCAATTTAAGTAGATGATGGGGACATCAAAGCAAGACCGCTCATATTTTTTTTGCATTTATGTCCTTTCATATTTGTATGTATACCTTTATGTTATATGGATACACAATTGTAAGTCTTAGTGAGTTTATTTGTAAAAGGCCATTGGGTTTCTTTGCAAAAGGGCACGTAGGCCTTGCAGGGGCCCCCTCCCTCCCTCTCATTGGTCCACATGGATTCTAGGGCCCATGGGGGCTAGTCCATTGTCCAAATGTGGACTTGGACCAAGATTTAAATAAAGAGGCAAAATTCCATTTTACCTCTTAAGGAGGGGGGCGAATTCCATTGTATATTGATTTTTTTGTGTGTGTTTTTTTGACCATGTGGGATGTCCCTTGTATGCCCCTCCCCTAGCCCTAGATCTGGGGACATTTGGGTCATTAAGGTGGAACTATATATCCTATGTAATTTCCATTTTGTGTGAATTAATGAGAAGAAAAATTGTGAAATGCCAAAGAGCTTCTTACGCCCTCCCCTCTCTCCCTCTGGTTTCTCTTTTCCTCTTCCAATCTCTAGAGTATAGAACCCTTCTATCTCATCCCCTCCCCCTCTCGATTCTATCTCTGCCGTCGTCGCCGTCGTTCGTGCCGCCATCGAGCCACCGCGACCGTTCTTCCAAGGTGATGTTCTGGTTGCTGTCTTGCAGGACAGAGGCTCACTCCGAGAATTTTAGCTTCCAATTCTCACATCTTCTAGAGCTGAGATTTTCAAGGTAGATTCCCCACGTGAACCCCCACCTCCAGTAAATTTCCCTCGAAATCAGAGCTTCATCCAATTTTCTTTTCCTTTTTAGCTTCTGGATCCACCAGATCTGTCTCTGTTCAGATCTGTGTAACAGTAGCTCTGTGTTTTCACGTTTCAACCCTCTTCCCCTTATTTTCATGGGTCACCAATTTTATTGGGGATTATGTCCACCACCTCCATCATCCACGAATTTTCGTGGAATTTCTGGAGTCCTCTACCTATTTTTAAAAATCTCTGTCAGATCCAAAAATCAGTTCTGTCTCTGCTGTCCAGATCCGACCCACCAGTGCCATAAGTTCTGTTTCCCCTATTAAACCTCCACACGAAATTCTACAAAAAATATCTCCATCTTCCTTACTTCATTCTCCACAACTTTTATCAAGGACTCAACTTTTAGATCCGAAGTTCTTCCTTTGGTCTCGTGTTCTCAGGAAAACTCAAATCTATCCTGTTAGATCTAGTTCTGGAAACCAGTAACTTCTAAATTCGACCAAGGCCAGATCTGGGATAGTCAATTTTTTCTCTCTGGCCATAAATCGAAGTACTTCAAGTCAGCTTTCCAACGGCGCTAGTTTCATGTCGATCTGACATTGGGGCTGATTGCAGCAGCCATTCTCTCCGGGTCACGCGCTGCAGAACAGAAACTCCAGCCCGTGGATAGCAAGCCGAACCGACCGCCTGGCCTGCCGACTCGCCTTCCACAAGGCGAACCAACGCACCGTTGTCACAGGGAGTGCCCCTCCAGGCATCTCCACCACAGTGGCACCACCCTGGTCCCACTCGGTCCCACTGACCAGCACATGGGCCCCATGTTCATGAGTACGCGTGCCGCCGAAGCTATGCAAGAAGCTGCCCGTCAACCTGAACCCGCTATTCCCGAGTCCCACTTGTAGCCATTTACCTCTCTGCATGGAGTGGGCAGTAAAGTCATTGCTGTAATTTATGTAATTTATTGTTCTGGGAGTACGAGATCGGTCGGGATTGCCTTCCTCATGCCCGACGCATGGAGGTATCGTGTTCGCTCCCTTACTCGGCATTTGCTTTATTCGTATATACTTGTTTATGCCGCTGCTAGAGAGCATGATAGGGTAATTAGCTCGCCATATATTGTTAATCACCGATGCTACGAGAGAGAGCGAGACCATCCCGTGACCCGATCCGGGCACGACGAGAGAGTCTGACCACCCTAGCTCACTGTTAGTTTCTTAACCGTGCACGTCCGTACGCTTCCTCTCGTTAGGGGCGATCGTGAGTTTGCTAAAGTCCAAGGTCGGTCTTCAACTTGGAGTCGAGTCCGTAGTCCATCCCGCATCAGTAGAATGCTTTGGAACCCAAGAAAAATTGGGTCCCATCATGTCACTTAATCCTTTCAACAAAATTTTAGGGATCCAAATCTGTCTGCTACCTTTTTTGTGAAAGTAATTTTTTATTCTCAGCATAAACAATTTTAGGGGCAACATGCATAAAAGTATGTTTTATATTGTTGAATGTTCTGTTCCAATTATTTTGATAATTATTCTTTGGATGCCTCCTAAACCTTTTCTGATTCCTAAACGTTTGTTCATTGAAGGGAAACTGAGAAGAATTGAAATGAGCCCAACGTGGTGTATATTGATTCCTATTTTCGTTTTGGATGGGCCATGTGTTCTGAGTCCACTGCTTTGATGCATAAGAATTGTTGCCTTGACACATCTGACTTTGATAAATAGAATTGGTTCTATATGCATATGCATGACTCGACGCAGCGGTCCTGCTGCGTTGATGCTGTGTAGGCTTATCATGAATTTTCTGATTGATGAGTTTAGGTACAGTGAAATTTATTTTCATAGGTTTTTGAGAATTGTTGTTGCTGTTTGAGCTGGATAGGATGTCCAACTTTTCCTTACCCTTTTCCTGACAAAATGTGGTCATCTTGAACTCAAAGGATTTTGTATTAGTTGGGTCGTAGCCTAAACCTTCCTTGTTGAAATTTACTTTAACACCTAGCATGGTGTCCAAATTTGTCTTGCCCTGTACAAACCTTTCCAAGGTAGTTTGTTTATCTTCAAGCTCCTTTTGAGTTTTCTCAGTGTTTTTGAGTTTCCAGATTGACAATTTTTACAGCTTCATACTTCTCTAGAATGGGAGCATTTCCTTTTTAAAGTTCTTGAAATTTTATCTTGAACTAATCCAAATTTCTTTTAGCATCTTCAAATTGATCTTGAAGGTTTTTATTCTCAACTTCTAGAGAGCTTAATTCTTCAAGTTGTTTCTTCATATCATCATTTTCCTTTTTCATATTTGTTTGTTCTTCAACAACATTGTTCAGTCTTCTTTTCACCAGTTTATAGTCTTTGGTTTGACAATTCAACTTATCTAACAAGTCAGCATAAGCATCCTCCCAATCATCTATTATGTAATTTTCAAAAGGAATGCTTACCTCATTGTCTGTGTCGGCCATGAGACATAGTCCTTCCTCCTCTTCTTCAGACGAATCCTCTTCAATATCCTCTTCCTCGTCACTTCATGTGCAGACCATACTTGAGGCTTCTTTTTCTACACCTTTGGATTCTTCTTCATGAGTGATGGGCATTCACTCTTCATATGGCCTGGCTTCTTACAATGAAAACAAGTAATCTTGTCAGCATTTTTATTTTTATCAAATTTATAATTAGTACTTTTGCCAGCCTATTGAGGTCTCCTTCTCCTGAAATTTTTACCCATGTACCTCAGAAATTTCTAAAACTGTCGAGTGAGCATAGCTTGCTGCTCATCATCTAGGTCTGATAAGTTCTCAAATTCCTCACTACTTTCTCCACTACTTCTAGACACCTTAAGAGCTATAGTTTTTCCCTTTTTGTTTTCTTCATTGCTCCTCTTAAGATTGATTTCGTAGGCCATTAGAGAGCCTCTCAACTCTGTTACCATCATGGTGGATAAGTCCCTAGACTCTTCTAGAACAGTGGCCTTGGTGTGCCACACGGGGGTTAAGGACCTTAGGATTTTCCTAACAAGTTCACTCTTCTGAATCTGCTTGCCCAGAGACTTTAGGGTATTGGTGATCTATGAGAGCCTTGCATACATTTCTGATATGGACTCTTCTGATTTCATTTTAAACAGTTCATAATCAGAAGTAAGCATGTTTACCTTTGTGGCTCGCACTTGTGATATACCTTCATAGATCAATTGGAGCTCATCCCACATTTTCTTGGCTGTCTTGCATGTTGAGATTTTGGAATACTCCTCGGGATGTACAGTGCACTGTATGATGCTCATTGCCGTCCAATTCACAGTTGATACACGGATCTACTCCCTGGACCAAGTATCTTCATCTTCAGGAAGCTCGAATGGTCAGGTGGAGATGACCCTCCACAGTTCATGGCTCTGGGCCCTTATGAAAACCTCCATTCTATTTTTCCAATGGAAATAGTTAGCACCATTAAAGAATGGTGGACGATTAATGGAATGTCCCTCAGCGATGAAGCTACAAGGGGCGCTAGATCCATGTGTTCCCTGGTCATTGGACCACATGTTGGGAAACCTGCTCTGATACCAATTGATAAACACGGAGAGTGTTATCTAGAAGGGGGGATGAATAGATCAGTCACAAATCGCGGTAAACCAGAAGAGGTTCAAGTAGAGAATTCAAATTGGCTAAATTGAGTATGTGAATGGCTCCAATACTCAATAAGACAATTAAACAGATAAGATAGTTGCATATATAACTCAGAGAAATGAATCAGATATGAGATCAAACAAGTGACGAGCAATAAAACTATACGATGAATATCCTCGTTCAACAACGTCAGCAAGCAAGATGAATGTGAAACCCACAGAGAGATTCACGAAACAGCCAATGTGATACTAGGCGGAGGTTGGGCTAGGAAGTCTCCTCAAGGAAGGGCAACTTTCTAGACAGGCCAGGCTTGTCCTTATGATTGGACCTTTTGATATACCACTTGCTGTAGGGAAATCACTCAAGCAAAAATCTAATAATGCAAACCACACAAACGATAAAGTGATTTTTTAGGTGGTTTGATTGCACAATGCAATCTACGTCCACCCCTCGTTCACACTAAGCGAGGATTCCTTGCACAAAGCAAAACTGTCAAGCAGACTCAGTCTACGACAAAAGGCTGGCTCACAGCTTTAAATCAGAGGGAGACAAATCCCTCAACCCAAGTTTGCTACCCATAGAAACTTAGCACCTAGGCTTGCTACCCACAAGTCCATAACCGGAGGACGACCTCCCTTCCTCTGAATCCTCAGAGGGAACCCGTGAGAGACACCCCGTCACACACAACCGGAGACCCCAATCTCCCTTCCTCCAAGGACACTTGGAGGGATCAAAACGATAAATCAAAACCAGAAGAAAATGGAAAAATAGAAAACTGAAAATAGAAACAAGATGTAGCTTCGTAGAAGCACTTTGAATTGAAATGGTTGGCTGCTCTCAAATTTTCTTTTCTCACTCTCTCTCTTCTTTCTGGCACTGCTCTCTTTTCAAATGGGTTCTTCACACAGCAGGAACTCTTACAGCTTTCTACGGCTTTTTGGCAGCTCTCAACATCTCCCTCGAAGGACGAGGGAGTCTTTAAATAGAACAGGGGCTCCGAAGAAGGTGAGGCAGAAAACCTAGTGAAATCCCATTGGTCCACTTGGCAGTAGAATATTCTTCCTCTGGAAACCTCTGAAAAAGCATGCCATCTCTTCTTCGATCATGTGCCATCTTATCGCTGTATTTGGTTTTCCAATCGGGTCTGATTTTAAGTTGCGGAATAGGGATGCGGATCTTCAGACCTGTTAGCGCCTGAATGTCTGCATCGACCTTATTAGTGGGCTTGTACTGTGGCATCGACCTTTCTTCTTGATTTGCTTAAGTTGCACCGACCTTGTTGGCATAAGTTGTTCAGCTGCACCGACCTGTCTCCTAAACTGACTGAGATGCATCGACCTTAAGTTGTGATTCTGACATACAAGCATCGACCACATATGATATGCACAGACCTTAACATATGCAGTGAATAAGATGCACCGACCTTATAGCACATACCATGCAAACGTTCATCGACTTACAAATATGAGCATCGACCTTTTTAATACAAAAAGCATATGTGCTGTAGCACCCCAAAAATTTAAATAGAGAATAAATGATAATAACTATACAATATTAACCATGGAATGAAAATGAGAATAATTCTCATAAATGAAAAATGGAAATAGCTAAAATAAATCAATGGGCCTAAAATAAGATAGAAACATTTAAGATACTAAATTACTAGGACCCTTTTGACTTTAAAATGTGTAATTATGGGCATTAATAGAGATATAAGTAAATAATTGAGTATATCTTTTTACCTAATTAAGGTAAATTGGAAATATAATTCAAATATTTCGAAGGAATCTCCTTCCAGAAAATATATATAAACACCCACGTACACATAAAAAGGGGCCTAATTTAATGGGCCATGTATATGTGGGCTAAGTGAGCACATGGATTATAAGTAGTACGGGAGTATAAATATAATACCTATATATATATATATATATATATATATATACATGGGCTTAATAAACAAGTGTGTGAGGAGGTCAAATAAAGAAGATACGTGATGATCCACATACATATATTAATGGGCCTAAATCCACACATATAATGGAAACCCATTCACTAAGTGAACATACTTAGCCACTGTACGAACCACGCACATCAAATGAACCGTGGATGCAAGCCCACACCCCAAAACCATTCAACCCTTTAACTTAAATAAAGGAGGCCAAATGAATGCATCAATATAATAACCACGTTCATGGTATAGGCTTCAAGTCGATACCCATACACATGAAGAAGCTAATTAGAATCCCTTGGATAAAACTCCTATATATATTTTTATATATAAATACATATTCCAGGGTTTTTTTTAACCTACCTACGTAGTTTGGGCCTTAAACCAAAACCATAAAGACTTTCATTTAATCACCCAGGAGTTTTTCCTTGGGCCTCTTAGCCAAACCCCAACATGTATAGAAAGGGCCTTCGGTGGGCCATGATGGCCAACCACCGTCGACGCCTTGCATGGGGAGCCTAGGGTTTTTACAACTTCACATGGCAAGCGGCTGTGGAAAAGGAAGGGTGAGCAGTTCATGGAGCAACATATGGAAGGTTTCAAGTCTTGCATTAGATGGCATTCGACCCCCCTATGGTTCTCCTTTCGTATAAATAAGCCTCCTCGTCGAACGGCCAAATCCTTGTTATTTCCGTTCGAAGGATTCCCTACTGCTGCTTCGAAGGAAGCCCTGCTACATCCTGCAAAGAGGATCTCCTACCTCCATTCTTTGTCCGGTTGCGTGAAGAAGACGGTGGCCTTCTTCCCTGTCATCCTCGGCTTCCATTTTTTTCCTCCTTCTGCTATCTATACCTCGTTCTTCGTACTAAAAGGAGGTTTTCTCAATAATTGAAGCCCAAAGATAGTAGTAATTAATTTTGCATGTTTAAAACTCATATTTTGTTACCATCGCTTGCTTAAGTGTAGTTTACCGTTTAATTATCTTAATAAATTAAAAAATTACATCAAGTTAAAATTTTATACCCAAGTAATCACACACCAAAATTTTGGATAAATATACTTCTAAAATCTTCATGGTTATTCCTAAATTTCCATGCCTTATATGGTGTATTTACGATAAGTTTAAACAAGTTAAATCATTTAATATATATAATCAGTTACTCGGCGAATTCCAAAAGTTACTGTAGCATGCTAGTTATAGGTTTTTCTTTTGACGACTTGATTCTCATCACCGGAGTGTCCTTTGGCTATGAAATTTTATGAGTGTATTGTTGGGGAGGTGACCGAGGTAGTGAAAGTGGTTGCACCATTCTTCGTGCCCCCTATCTCAAGATCCCCCATCTCTCAACGAAAAATTATTTTGAACGTCTAGTTAGGTAGAGTTTTTCGAGCCCGTCATTTCGATATATAGAACGCGTGATTCCGACGTAGTTACGTCGAGAAATGAGAGGACTAAAGAATTGAGATAATTTGAAATGACGACATATTAAATGTCGTCAAATTATTTTGACGCTATCGTGCAAAGACGTCAAATTGGTTATTTTATATATATATATATATATATATATATATATATATATATATATATATATATATATATATATATATATACATACATATAAACCGTAATTATATCTTGGAAAATCCATATCTACTAAACTATGCAACATAAAATTATAAAAAATATATTTTTGGAATCCTTGAATTTTTCTCCTAATTATCATATATTCTATTTTTCTAAATTATTTTATATAAATTATTGTCTCTTTGAATGTACATTTTTGAAACTATTCAATTAAATAGATATAAATGTGAATTCTTGTTAAATAAATTAAGTTAAAAATCATAAAATTAACGTCCCTCCAAGAGGACGCTAATTAATAAATGACGTCACCCACGGACATCAAATAATATAAGTTTATTTAATTATAGTTAATTATATAATTGGATGGATATGAATTCTATAATTAACGCATTCATGTTTTCACCGTTTTCTCCCGATTTTGACCCATACCGTGGGTCTTCTGGCACTCTCATCTCACGACCGTAGATGGAGTCCATGTTTCATGATTGGTTCACGTTATACACTTCAACTCTCGGCGACATACGAGCTCTCCGTTGGACATTCCGTTCCTTCGGACTAGCAAGTTAGTCATCGGGACCTCCATAAGTCTCCTCGTAGCCTTGGATTCCCTCAAGGCTGACTGAGCTGGTTGTACCTTAAACACCTTGTACCCATTTTAATATCACGTCACTCTGGAGAAACGTGGTAACCCGGCCCTTTCATGGTGCTATTCTTGGCCCATGAGAGAATTCTCTTAGCCAGTGGAATGAGTGATCATTCCACTAGGCGATATATTGAATTGGGTATCCTATAGTTAGGTGCCAATTCTTCAGCTTGCTTCGTGTCTATTGAATTGGTGACTATCTTGTTAGTCATCTATTCAAGTTATTCATGGCAACCTATCTAGGTGCCAATTCCACCCAGATTTTCGACATGTCATGGTTTCTATGCTTTCACGTGGATTTTATTGCAAGTCTGTCCTTACTCAAGGGCCTTGTCCTTGAATTCCATAAAATCTTATCTTATCATCTTATTTAAGCTTGTTCTTGAAACTCCTTGTTGGCTATGAACTATCGTGGAAGTCTAGATCTATCTTTAATGCTGTGCATATAGGGCCCTATCTGGTCCTAGGAGGAGCACCCGAAAGTACTTGTGCCCATGGGAGTTATATTGATCACGGTGTCTCGCATTGCACCGAAGTGCATGACTAGTTTGATCTTTGGCATTCCACACACACACTCTCTCTCTCTTTCGTGATGATACTTGATATTACTTACGTGCGTGACTTGACTTGTGTGACTCGACTAGCGTGGCCCAGAATGGGCAAGTACTTACGTGAAATAGCTAATATTATATAAATCTCTCTTGGATATCTCTTGCTTGAAAGTTTTTACATGAAATTGTTAAATTCTTGCTAGTTTTGTTTCACTTGCTCGGTTAATTCTACATGCATAGTCTTACTGCATTTACATGTGAAAGATGTAATTACTTAAACCAATTGCTTGTTCTTGAGATATATTTCCTACTGAGCGTTCGCTCACCCAGTTTTATTCCAACATTTTTCAGGTAATCAGGTGGCTAGCGAGACCGAGACTCACATGGGAGGGACAAGTGTGCAAGCGAGCTTCAAAATCTAGTGAACCCGAGTCTTTTATCTTTCTTGAGTCTAGCATGGTGTCTCTTATTTGGTTATCTTGTCTAAGTCTGTTAGAGCGTCATCTCCTTTTCTTTCATTGTGATGTAGTTGAGTCTTCTTCAAGTTTTAAAATTGAGATTGTAAGAGACTTATATTAGAAATAAAATTTTATTGTTGTTCCAAATTATTTGGTCTCATGCCATTGCTCTTGATCGTTCACGACTGTTTAACTGCCACGTTCCGAGCAAACGACACGTTCCGCTGCTACCGGTTCGGGGCGTGACATGTGCATTGACCTACATTAAAATGTGCATCGACCTTCTAATGCAACAAGCATATGTGCATCCACCTACATTCAAATGTGCATTGACCTTCTAATGCAACAAGAATATGTGCATCAACCTACATTCAACTATGCATTGACCTTCTAATGCAACAAGCATATGTGCATCGACCTACATTCAAATGTGCATCGACCTTCTAATCCAAAGAGCATATGTGCATCACCTACATTCAAATGTGCATCGACCTTCTAATGCAAAGAGCATATGTGATTCGACCTTCATTCAAATGTCCATCGACATTAGGTGCATAACAGTGTCATGTGCATTGACCTACATACAAATGTGTATCGACCTTAGGAGCTTTGATTATTCCTGAGCATCGACCTGACTTAGCACAACATTTATCTGCCTCGACCAGAATCTTTAAATCGTAGCCTCTGCATCGACCTTTCATTTTCTTCAGTGACTTCACTACTTCTTGGATTGAGCAAGTGTTGACTTTTATGCTTGAGATCATTGTTGCTCTTTGACTCGAATCTGAGTGCGTTGATGCACTTCTTTATCAAACCTGCAATTTGATTAGGCAATCTTTTGGTCAATTTGAACCACACCACTTTGACACATATAATTAGAGTTTATTGATTTAACAAAATAACCATATTGTTCTGACATCATCAAAACATAGAATACAACAGTTCTCTTGACTTCTCTTCTAGTGATTTCGGTTGTCCGAAATGATCAGTTGAAGGTTTTCCGAAGGTTGCTTGTATTGATTGATGTATCTACACTGAAACTTAACTACGACCTTGAGCTTAAGCTACTGCTTAGCTTGAGTTCACCAATTTCATCACAGGTTGACCATGGTGACTTTACCAAATCTGGATGCATTGAGTTCCTTCTTCAGTTAGCAGGTGTTCTGTCAGACCACAAGTCGACTTTTGAATCTTCTCAAGTCGACGTCCTCTTCATGAATACACCACAATGGATTCTATTAGACTTTTGTTGAACTACTTTTACCCTTCCTTTTTTCCACTGATTACATCACTGCCATGGCTTCACTCCAAGCTTCGGTATGGCTTCACTCCAAGCTTGAGTTCTGCTTATTTGACTCGTTTGACACCTGTTCTTTTTAGCATACAAACATATGCTTCTACACATAAAGAGAACATGATAGAGTCAATTGCATTAAGTTTCATAACATCAAAACCAATGCACCAAAACTAATACACCATTAACACATATGACTTTATCATTCCATTCTCATGCAGACTCATAATGAGTCATAGTGTTTGTCATCATCAAAACCACAGGGATATACAACAGTCTCCCCCTTTTTGATGATGGCAACACTATGAGTCATAACGCATCATGCTGACTCATATCAAACTATTCTCCCTCTTTGACTTCATCAAAAAGGAAACAATAGTTTGATAAAAACATTAGGAATATTCTGTGTGAACACATGTTTTGACCTGATAATCTCCTCGAACTATTCTCCCCCTTGACATGAGAGAAAAAAATATTTCTCCCCCTTAATAAATGAACACAACTCCCAGACAAATTAATATATCTCCCCCTTTATCCAAACAGAAGAATTTGAAGGGAGTTATGATAGTGAAGGACATGATAGCACTTTAGAAACACAATCAAGGAGGATATCAACAAAAAACATAGGGAAGAATTGAACTTCAAGGAATGACAATTGATGAGAATCAACACTGAGCACTAACATTTTACTTTTACATTTGTGTCCTTTTGTTTACATTTATATCCTTGGCTAATTGGGTTTGCAATTGTAAGGCATTATAAGCCAATTTGTTAGTCTTTAGGAATCTTTGGGTTTCTTTGCAAAAAGGCCTTTGGGTTTCTATGTAAAATGTCAGTAGGTCCAGCAGGGTCCCTCACCCTCTTTCCCATTGGTCCACCTAGGTTCTAGGGCCCATGTGTGGCTAGTTCAAAGTCCAAGATTAGACATGGGCCAAGCGGGGACAAGATGGTAGAAAATTCAAATTTGATTACCCATTTTCAAAGGGGCGCCCCCCCTTTAATATATATTTTTTTGTTGTATTTTATTTATTTTGGTCATTTGACCACATGGGGGATTAATTATCCTATCCCGTGTTTATCCCTCCCTAACCCTAGATCTGAGGGTAGTTTAGATCATTTGTACATTTCTATATAATCCATGTATTTTCTATTTTGTGAGAATTATTGAGAAGAAATTTTGAGAAATTCAAGAAGCCTTGGGCGCCCCCTCTCTCCCTCTCCTTCTAGCAGCTGGATTGCTGTGGTTTCTAGGGTGGATTCCCTACAAAGCTTGGTGGATTCCAAGTGGTATCTCATCTCTGGGTGTGAAGCTCCGCCGCCGCCTCTGTTCGTGCCGCCATCGCACCGCCATCGCCGGAGTTCTATTTTCCACTATCCAACAAGCCAAAGGCCGAATTTTAGCTCTCAACTTCAAGATCTGACTAGGCTAAAATTTTCAGGGTGAGTTCCCCTTGTAGTTCCCACGTCCCACAAAAAATTTCAAGCTATTTCCCCGGTGTTTGCCACCCTTTCCCTTTAATTCCCCACAGCCTACACAATCTCCCCCTGTGAAGACTTGTGTTCTAGCAGCCATACTCTTCACCCATTCGAGCCCCTTTCCAATTTCAGATCAAGCTAAAATTTGGACTGGGACTTCTGTCCACCCAATCCTCATTCCACGAATTTGTTTAGGATTTTTGGACTTCATTTACCATTTTTAAAAAACCACTACAAAATCCGGACTCAGCTTTATCTTCTGCAGTCCAGATCCGACCACCCACTGTTCTAAAATCCTTTCCCCCCTCAAACCCCATCAGAAAATTACAAAAAAATTATCCTCGTGTTCCTTACTTTCCCCTCTCTCTTCCATAAAAATCCCAACTCTCAGATCCAAAGTTTCAACCTCAGTCAACGTGCTTCATCAGGCAAATCAGAATCTGCCCAGTCAGTTCTGAGTTCAGAGATCAGTCTGTTCATTAATACCCCACGAAAATTCCAAGGCCATAAAAATTCATGTAACAGCCCATGGTCGTAGATCTCCAAAAGAGCTTCACACCGGCATCATTTTCAGGTCGATCCAACGTCCATGCTGATCGCAGCAGTTATTTTTGCCGGGTTGCGCAACCCTGAAACTGCAGAACATATCCGTGGACAGTAAGCAACAACGTCTCCCGTCGGGCCGCCTCGCCTTCCACGCGGCGAACCAGTGCTTTCCCCTTCCTATGGATCATCCCTTCAGGAGTCACCACCGCAACGGTACCACTCCCAGCCCAATCGGCCCGCCGACCATGACGTGGGCCCCACCCTTGTTGGCACGCGCTATCGCCGGAGCTGCCCAAAACACTGCCTGTCAACCCGAGCCCGCTACTCTTAGGTCCCACGTGTAGCTATTTACCTCCCTACGTGGAGTGGGTGATAAATTCATTTTTATAATTATTGGTTATTGTTGTATCGAGAGTATGAGTTTCGACCGGGGTCATCTTCCCACGCCCGATAGCGTGGAGGTATCTTGTTCGCTTCCCTCTTGGCAATTTGCTTTACTCGTATATGTTTCTTTGTGCCGCTGCTAGAGTGATAGGATAACTAACTCGTCAAATTTTTATCACCGCTGTGAGAGAGAGCGAGCGTGACCTGTCCCGTTACTTAATCCGAGTATGCGAAAAAGCTGATACCCTCAATTCACTGCCGGTTTCTCAACCACGCACATCCGCATGCTTTCCTCGGTTAGGGACGTCCGCGAGCTAGAGTCTCTTGTTGTCTCGAGCACACGTCCCGTTCCGCATCAAATTGGTATCAGAGCTAAGTTGAGTCTAGTGTAGTCAGTTAGTCGGTCCAAGGTGTCACATTGTATTCCTCTACCCGGTATATCAAAAGGTGTTCCCGGAACGATAGGTTACGCCTATTGGGAAGGTTGTATCCTTGCGTGAGTTCGGTCTTCGGATCATACCTCCGCCACGTACCGGATACTGGTTGAGTTTAGGTTCATAGTCGAGTCTGTATTCCAACTTTGCATTGTTGTTTTAGGGTCGTGTCTAGTCGATTTGTCTTGCACCAAGTGTCGGCATGGCCATCCTATAGCTCCCCTGTGTCCCATGGATCCCCAAAAGCCCACGTCATATGAATGGTGGTGACACACCCAAGGATGGGGAATCCAACCCCACCACCTCTAAAGGCCCGAAGCCCCGGACTTCTATGGCTCCAAAGTCCCGAGCAACTACCTAGAGTGGGAAGCTGCTATGGACAAATACTTTAAGTGTTACATTATGTCCGATGCCATACAAGTCGATTTTGCCACAAGGCGACTTTTTTACGAAGCTGCCGAAACATGGAGGGACATAGAATACTTAAGGGAAATTAGGAGACAATGCCCTATAGAGTCGTGGTGAGGGATGAAGGGCGTGTTTAGAAGGGTCTACCTACCCGGCCCAGTCACCTCCAACTGACCCCACCCAATCACCTCCAACAAAGTGGGTCATAGTCGGAGGCAAAGAGCCCCACAAGTCAATGAGCCTAAACCCACGACTAGGCCGAAAGACCATGAGCGAGTCCACCACGATGCCCCTACTCCAACCCCCACCGTTGCCGAACTCTTCAAAATCATGTCGGATCGGTTGGATAGGATGTGTACTCAAATTGACAGACTCCTGCCCGAGCCTCCCAACCCGGTGCCACCCCAAGGGCCTCTTCCCCTTAGGGAGGACATTCCATCCCCACCCATGAGAGCTCCATTGCCATCACCCTCATCTTCTGATCTTTATTTGGAGCCACCTCAGCCAGAGCCACCCATGTTTCTAACGAGAAAGCTTTTTATCACCGAGCCGCTACTTAGTTGGCTCAAGATAGGCTTGGTCCCTAGACCGCCTTGCTATCCATCTATAGACCCTACACTACCATTAGTGCCCGTCAACTCATTCCATACCACCTTCCGGTCTTGTCACCATATTGATACATTGGATGACCTTATTAAGGGATTAGACAGGCAATTGAAGTTGACGCATATGTTGGCCCGAGGCTTCGATCAACCCACAAGTCGTAGCTTCACCCACCCCGCCTTAGGGTCCATTACCTCTGTGTGCACTATGGGTCGTGTCACCACGGAGATTCTCTTATTCCTCCCCATACCGGCCAAGCCAAATTTCATTCCCTTTATCCCGAGGGAGGAACCATACTTTCTATATGAGGCCATCATCCCCTATACCCTAGTGCATGAAGGCGACCACCTACACCTTCAAGAATTCCAAACATGGGACCGTGACCTATGGGAACCCAGCTCGAGGGGTCACACATTCTTTGATCCCTTCGACCCCTTCCCTAGTGAACCCCTTGACCCACCACATCTACTCCACTTCTTCGAGAGAGTCCACTATCACACCCCTATCCCATGGGCCAGTCCACCTACACTCCGCAAGGAGCCGGTTCATTGGGGTATGGAAGTAGGAGAATTCGGCTCTCCTAGCCCACCCAAACCTTCCACGCCTAGCCCACCCAAACCTCCCAATTCCAAAAGGCCATCACTGCATGAGTGGTGCACCTTGGGATATCTAGGATTCCATGATTCTATCGACATTTGGTTGCGTCTTGTGTATGCATGGCACACATTAGGATGTCCTAGTCCACCATTGCATATGTATGGGTCGGTGTAACAGTAGGTTTGTTTAGGGTCATGTGTGAGTCAGTGTTTTCTTTATTCGTCCAGTTTGTCAAGAGTCTATACGTACATTTGCCGAGTGCATAGTGAGTCCGCATGTGTCAAGCATATTAGGAGTTGCATAGTCGGTATAATGTAGCTTGCACGAAGTGAAGTCTGTACATTGCCCAGTCTGCATCTTTCGAAGTCTATACATTATTTGTTTAACTCCAGCTTTTGCATTGAAGTCCATACATTGTTGAGCTTCACACACATATCTTCTAAGTCTATACATCCATCTGTTGAAGATTGATCATGTCTATACATTGTGTGCATCTAGCTGCTAAGTCTGTACATCCCTTGACTGCATGCCTGAGCATCCCTTGTCGTTGGCATCGTCTCATGCAGCATCTTAGGCATCGTCTCATGCAAGTATGTACAGCCTGTTGTCGCAGACCAAGTCTGTACACTCCGTGTGCCTCTTTATGTATCAGAGTCTGTACAGCGTTAGCCAACAGTGCATCGTCTCTATAAGTGTGTACAGCCAGCTCTATCTCACTTAGCGTCTCATCAAGTATGTACATAGTTTGGCTGCATAACATAAGTCTGTACAGAGTTTGCCTTGCCTCGCCCTGCATACATATCCAAGTCTATACAGCCAGTGTCTGCGTTGCCTTGCATTTCATCAAGTCTACACATCGTAGCATGCACGCATAGTAAAGTCTATACATTGTTGCATTGCAAGAGATCAAGTTTGCACACTGCATCGGTTGTTCATGCATTGCACATCATCAAGTCTGTACACTGGTTGCAGTAATGCTCGCACAACACTAAGTCCATACATTGCACAAGTCTGAACATTGGTATCTTTACCTACGTTCAAGTCAGTACATCCATATGTGCATTGTGCATTGATCAAGCCAAAGTCTGTACATCGATATGTTGCTTTGTGCTGAAGGAAGTCTACACATTCCACTGTGTCTGGAATTTGACTCCCACCAAAAGTGGCGTCACTTTTGAATCAAACGCCTAGGAAGAAGGCATCATTTACGTTGTGCATACTTTGATGCCGTAGCAAGTCTATACACTCGCTAGTGTGCATATGCATAGTCTATACATTGCTCATGCATCTTTACTTAAAGTCTATACATCTGTTTGCTCCTTTAGCTGCACGCATTATAGCAAGTCTAAACATTGTTTGTCATGCACGCAATAAAGTATGTACATTCTTATTGCTGCATACATCAACTCCATACATCGTTTTCTTACGTGAACACTAAGTCTATACATGGTATAATGACTGCATATGTGAAGTCTATACATGCATAGCTTCGCATTCACAATGTGTGTACACGCCACTTCATTGCATACACAAAGTCTGAACATTGCCTCATGCATTACCTTCAGCAAAGTCCATACATGGTCAGGCAGCCTGCACAGCAAGTATATACATCCTCTGCCAGCCTGCTCGCAGCAAGTCTAAACATCGACTGGCAGCCTACAGAAAAGTTTGAACATTGCATCAAGCGTTGGCTTCAGCCAAGTCTATACATCGACTGGCAGTCTTCAGCAAAGTCTGAACATTGCATCATTGTGCATGCATTGCTTTCATAAAGCCTATACACTGCATCATATGCATTCTACAGCATGTGTTATCAAGTCTATACACTCGTCCTCCTTCACACGACTAACTCTATACATCCATTGTCTTGCCTGCTGAATAAAGTCTGTACACTATCTTCAGCTGATATTGTTCATCGACTGAACTCTTCATTAATCTTGCAGGTGTCTGGGCACGTGATCCAAGGAGCTGAGATGCTGACACGTGGCAGAGTCAATTGGGCGGGAGATGTGGAAGACACATGCCCTGAGCTGCTGCTATATATAGAAGACTTCATCCTCAGAAGAAGACTGATCGAGTGCTGATAAAAGAAAGAGTGTCTGCACGATCCAGCAAGAAGAAAAAGAGAGAAGCAGAGAGTGATAGAAGAAGAGAGCAGTAGAGAGTAGAATAAGAAGAAGAAAGAAGAAGAGTGAGCCTGAGCAGAAGAATAGAGAGAGCAGAAGAGAGATCGAGAAAGAGAAAGATAGTGAGAGAGAAAAGGAGAGCAGAGAAGAGAAAGAGAGAGCGTGAGTTGAGAAGAAGAAGAAGAGAAGTAGCAGAAGAAGTTCCTACTGGACCGTGGATCAGATCCAGGCCAGTCAGCTCCGTTGAGAGCCACATTGTGTATTTGAGTTTCTAGCTTTTTGTTTGTTGTGTTATTTTCATTTCTTATTTTTCCTTTTGTTACTCTGATTACTTTTATTCTTACGATACTCAGTAGTGAGGTCGGGTTCCTCCTGTGGACTCAGGGGAAGGGAGATATGATCTCCAGTTTGCTGGTGACTGTGTGTCATCAGTGGTTCCCTCCTGGTCTGGAGGAAGAGAGGTCTGTGACCTCTGGTTTGCTGGTGACGGGGAGTCACTGGTGGGTTCCCTCCTGGTCTGGAGGAAGAGAGACCTAGTCTCTGGTTCCAAGTGGCTGGGAGTCACTTAGGGTGTCCCTCCGATCTGGAGGAAGAGGGGAGGTTGTTCCCCTGGTCAAGCTGTTTGGCAGCACCTGTTGCAGACTGAGTCTGCGGTTTCTAGCTTGTGCTAGTGGAAGCCTCACTCCGGTTGGGAGTGAGGGGTGGACGTAGGTCTATGGACCGAACCACCTAAAAAATTATCTGTGCAGTGGTTTGATTACCTTGCTTTGCTTCCGCTAGATGATTGCATAGGTGCGCTCTAAGTGTTTCTTCATATGATCAAGTGAATTGGTTTTATTCCGAGACTGTGTCTAGCATCTGAGTTTTAATTTGGGCATTATTGGTAGAGGGATACATTCACCCCCCCTCTGTATCCGGGCCTAGCACCCTATCAATTGGTATCAGAGCAGATGTCTACATAGAAGGTCCAGCGACCTGTAGATCTGATCCTGCAGTCTTCGGTGCTAATTTGCTTTTGGTGCATCAATATTCCTATTGCATTAAATCTGATCTGTTTCCATGGGTGATCCACCAGTTTTCAACGGCTCCAATTTTAATGTATGGTTTGTCAGTCTGAAAAATTATGCTATATCAGTTAATCCTAATCTGTGGAAGTTAATTTCACACGGTCCTCATAAATTACCAAAGAAAAAGTCCAAATGGACTGACAGTCACAGATCAATGTATGAAGAGAATCAGATAGCTATGAATCTAATGAAGGCAGCTATTGATAAGGCTTTACATTCCTGCTTTCATGATTGCAGCTCTACTAAAGACATTCTAGATATGCTGAAGCGAGCTCAGAAGAGAAGTGAGGACAGCTGCTTGATGGCTAACAGAAGCAATCAAAGTGGCAGCCAAAATGAAGAAGATGATGATGAAGAGGTAAATCCCTTCGAGAACTTTTCATTAGATGATTGGATTGCTGCTTATGATGAATTGCAAGAATCTTATGATCAGTTAAGAAAACAATACAAATATTTGAAGAAGAATAGTAGATCAAACAGTTTGAATTCTCCATGTAAAAATTGTGCTGAACTAAAAAATGTTCATGATGCTTGTATGTCTGATATTCAAATGTTGAAGAAACAAATTTCATTGCTGAAAATTGAGAATCAAGATCATGTAAAAGAAATATCTGAACTTGAGAAGAAGCTTAGCCTAACTTGTCATGATTCTGTTCAGAGTAAAGAATTGATGAAAAATTTCAAAAGTGTGAACTCAGATTTAGACAAGCTGAAGTCTGAAAAAGATTCCCTTAGAAAATTCTCTAAAGAAAATGAAGAAAAATTAGAGAAACTTAAACGAGAGAATTATTTGCTGATTGAGAAATTTGAAGCCATAAAATCTGTAAACATGGAGTTACTGAAAAAAGATGAAAAACAGCAAAGAGAAATGAAGGAATTTGAAAATAGAAGAAAGTAAGAAGTCAATTTAGAAGATCAACTTCAAATAAATGAATTGGTTCAAAATGATAAGCTTAAAGAAGAAGTTGAAAAATTAAAATTGTTAAACAGTGCCATGTCTGAAAGACTTCTTTCATTGGAGAAAGGGAAAATGATCTCTACAAATGAAACTGAAAAAGTAGAAGATCTGAGAAAGGAGATCGAAGAATATAAAATAGCCAACAAGGTATTGAATGAAGCTGTCAATTGCAGTGAACAAGAGACTGAAAGTTATGAGTTACACATTGCCTCTCTTGAAAACGAAATCCAAGACTTGAGGAACTCTTTGTCTAAGTTTGTGAGTGGGCAAGAAAACCTAGATAAGCTACTAGGTGTAAAAATCAATGTCAGGAAGGAAGGGTTAGGTTACAACAATGTCAATAAAAAGGCTCTTAAAGACAAGCTAATGACATCATTTGTCACTTCATCAAATGTAGCCACCACCTCAAAAGATAAACAGCCCACTGTTCAGAAAATATAGAAACAAACTGACTTTCAGAAACAAGCTGAAAAAGTGAAAAGGAATGATCATGTGAAGAGCAAGCAATGAAACACTCATGTTGATGCTGTGCATGTGACACATAACCTAAACACACATACACATGCACACAAAAAGAAATGTCATGCCACTATTGTCATAAACCTGGTCATCTGATGCATGACTGCAGGTTGATGGAGAAAGATGATATGAGTGCCAGCATAATGAAGGCTAGAAAATTTCATGAGAAAAATTCTTCATCTCAGAAAAAGAAAATTGAATATTTTCACTGTGGCAAATTAGGATACACAATTGCTCACTGCTGGTTTGCAAGTGGTAAGAAAACATCTCATTCATATCATGCTAAATTCCCTGCAAGCCAGCATATTTTTAATAAGAACAAATCTGTTTCAAAGAACCAGCACATCATTTGCTTTAACTGCAATAAAACTGGTCACAAGGCCTCTGAATGCTGGTCAGGTTCTTTTAAAAGAAATTATCTCAATTGCTCTCACTATAGAAAGCATGGCCATACAGTCAAGGACTGTTGGCATATTCAGGGTAGGAATGAGAATTTCAAACATGCTAAATTCTCTACAAATAGAAATGATTTTGGTGGGAATAAATTTGCATTTAGAAGAAATATTTCTACATGTTTTGAGTTTGGGAAAAATGGCCATACAATCAAGGACTGTTGGCATATTCAGAAGAATTCTGTTAACTCCCATGCTGTCAAATTCCCTGTAAAATAATTTACAAAACTTTCATGCCATAACTGTGGAAAGCCAGGTCACAAGGTTGCAACCTGTTGGTTGGCAGGATACCAAAGCAAGACTTGTTTTGGTAAACAGAATTTCAATTCTGTTAACAAAAATTTTCATGCATATGCACATAGAATTCATGCTAATAAGAATGTGCATAAATCAAATCTGAAATCTGCTGCATCTTGCTATCATTATAGTAAACAGAACTCTCTCTGCCAATAAATTTCATGACAACAGTAACTTGCATAAAAATAACTTGAAATCTGCTGCATCTTATTATTATTGTGGTACATTTGGTCATTCAATGAATAATTGCTACTTGATGAGATCTGATGACCATGTTGTTAAGAAATTGTTTAGAATATCGGCCAAAGGTGTCACTGTTAATTCAGGACCCAAAACCTCTTGGGTACCTACCCATGTAAAATAGTTTGCTAATTTGCAGGTGTGCCTTGGAAGCTGATTAATAAAGAGGGGAAATAAACCAAGGCACTCAAAAGAAAACCCCTTCATGAACTTTTCAGGTAAATTTCTTGCACTTCCTATTTTTAGTTTTACTACATAACACATTAAATCTGTTTTCGCATGTTCATTCATCATCTGCCATTTGCATTATTTTCTGATCATGCACTTGCTGAGTGTTCTGTGCAAATATGAGATTAAAAGGGTTGTCTGCATCTGATGCATACATATGCCAATTGCAGTTGTTTGATAATTGTTGATATGCATAATCTCTGAAAACAAATTACATTCTGAAAAATCTGAAAAGCTGAAATTTGATCCATGCATGCTGCCCATGTTGAATTATCATGCATGACCACTATGGTATATCAAAGAGTAAACTCCCAAAAGGCAGGGAAATCTGTCTGGAGGTTCTTACTACTGAATGGGCATGAGTCACATTGTCATATGTTCAATCTTCATGGCAAACATTACATGTCCTTGCATACATATAGTGCATTACATTTCCTTACATTGAAAAATGCCAAAAAGAGTGATTGAATGCATATTGTCAGGGGGAGTCAATGCATAGCATACAGATTGTCAAATGCATACACTTAGGTCAAAATTCATTGCATGATAATCTTGAAATTCCTGAAACATGCCTGACTTCCTGATATCTTGCTTGGTCTGCATATCATTTTTTTTCATGGATTCTATTGATAAACCTTGATCATATCTGAAAACACTGAGCTTCAAAAGCACCTATTCTTGAAGACCTCTTCTATCAGTCTTTCATGAAGATTTCAATGGGACATCTCTCGTTCATAAATCTGAAAACACTTGAACTAGGAATCTTCTATTATACGATTTTATGAATGTCTGAAATAACTCAGCTGGTTTAAGTTTAATGTATTCATTGAAGTTTGACTTTAAATCTCTTAAAAAATATCTGAATCATGTTTTAATAAACTTCAACCAACTGTTTCATGCTGAGTCTTGTAAAAACTTCTGGAATCTACAATATTGAATTCATGGCTTTATATGGTTAAGTACATGAAATTTGTATTATTTTGAAGCAAATGAACTCTCTAAAATGTCTGAAGGGTAAATAATTGTCAGAGCAATGACTTTGGTCACTGAGAAACCATGTCCAAAGGATTGTGTCATGAGGTGCCATAGTTAACTCTGCTTAAGAATTTTTGTTAATCTGGCAGAGCAATGGCATGCACACTGAGAAACACATCTTACTCATCAAAGAAATGAGTTGAGGTATGTCATGAGGTGTAAATGTTAACTCTGTTGATAAAGCATGACTGTTAGTCACACTAATTTCTTAGGGATATTGGCGTTTGATCAACGTATATCCTCTAGTTACAAAGTGTGCACTGAACTAGAGTGCCCTGGAAATATGTAGTATGAAAATTTGCTGAACAAATTGCAATACTTGAATATTGATGCAAAAGCTAAATTGCTATAACCCTAGACAAATTCACATGACTTCATAATTGCTTGATCTCAATACTAGTGAATGTAATTCTTAAAGAAGTCAGTAAATTTGATTGTGTAAGAGAAAGGGAGGTTAATCAAGATATAAATATGAGGACTTGGTTTACTTTTATTAAGCTATGATTTTAGATATAAATACAGAATTTTATTGACAAACTTTGTATACATCATGTTTAAACCATGTTGTTCAATAAAGTTCATTCATAAGCCCTTATAATGGAAGATTTTGAAAATTTCTGTTATTGATTTATGAGATTGGTATCTCCTTGAAAATCTGGCTGAACTTCTTGTGTTTGGAGCTTATTTGAAAATATATTATTTGAAACTATTCTGCTCATTGACCTGAACTTATCCTTGAATGCCACTGTGGTCTCCCTCTCAACCATATCAATTGGGAGAAATGCAACAGATGCATATCAATTGGTATCTATTCAGGGGGAGCTTCCTTGTCATATTGAATCATGTTCATATCAATTGTGACCTTGCATTCATATATTTAGGGGGAGGTATTGCATTTCTTGTTGCATCTGCATCTCTACATTCACACCTCTCCATGGTTCATCTTGATTATAGCAAGGGGGAGAAATTGACTGAGTCATAAATATGCTTTAACTTCTCAAACTATTTTCTTTTCGATGAAGTCAAAGGGGGAGAATAGTTTGAGTCATCAGAATGACTCACATCATCAGAATGACTCACTGTGTTGATAGTGTTGCCATCATCAAAAAGGGGGAGATTGTTGCGCCCTTGTGGTTTTGATGATTGGTTTTGATGTGAGTTAAGCACTGTGAGTCACTATGTGATATTCAGTCATTTTAGTCATTCTGATGTTCAGTCAGTTTATCAGAGTATAAAGCATTACATTACTGTTCAGTCAGTTTATCAGATCTAAAGCATTGCATTAGATGTTCAGTCATGTTATCTACTGCATAAAGCATTCATATACATATACATCAGTTGCTTTACTCTGCTGGTGGAAGTCAGTATAGGCTAAACATCCATGCATCATCACACTCAGCATAGTCTGGATAGAAGTGGGTCGACCCCCTTTATAGATGGGTCGACTCCCCAGATAAGTGTAGTCTATACACTGCATGCATTTACATAGTCTGCACATTAGCATCACGCAGCAAGTATGTACATCGCCTTGTGTAGGCATGACAAGTCCACACAATGCATTGTTGTTGACACCCGTTTTATACCGATAAGTTGAGTCGTTTCTCTTACTCCCATTGGTTGATGCCTCGAGTTGTCCATCATTCATTGGGCCATTTTTGTGGCACGTCTTGGGCTCATTTTATGGGTTGCCTCCCTCCTTGGTGAAGTCCGTGTTTGTTCAGGGCTTAATGGGCCTCGGCTTTGGTCAATTGAACGATTCAGGGCATGAACGGTCCAACCTCAGCCGTTCAGCACTAGGACGGTTGATCCCAAACCGTTTATACATTTTGGCTAATTTCTGAGGGTTCTTCTGGATATTCACCGACAGGCTTTTGTGCGGCCTTATGAGGGCCGTTCAAACCAATGGACGGGCTCATTCTAACCGCCTATATCTCAGAGTCCTACGCATACCAATTTTCTCAGGGAATTATCCAATTATTTGAATTATCACCGACAAGGCTAAAACGGCTTGTCTTGGACCGCTCTACACTAGAACGGCCTCCAACGAACCGTCACTTCTTCAGGGTCCAACGGCGGTCGTTCCGGTCAGTTTGAGAGATAATTGGGCTGATTATCTGGTTAATTTAATTTCCACCGACAGGTTGGACGGCCTGAAAGGAACCGTTCAGGACTTGAGCGGTCTATCGTTAGACCGTTCATCCCTTCGATGGAGGGTTTTTAACAGATTTCCACCCTTTTTATGCATAGTTTTATCCCTGATTTGTTTTAACGATTTCTCCGTGGATAACCAACCATTTTTGATGCCGTTTCATCTGGATGGAAGATAATGATATTATCTACAAATTATCTTTTGTAAATTTGACCTGAAAATACCTCTAAACCCTAGTTTCGGGGCTGGCTTTATAGGCTCTATAAATAGACCCTAGTAGCCGGACGTCGAAAGGGGGGATTTTGGTCGACGGCGAAGCCCTGCCGCATTTTTGAGCGACCTAACACCAAGGAGGGAGGCTTTCCACGTCCATAAGAGCCTCCGGTTCAGGGAGTAGTCCAGTTTTAAGTTCTTTCGTTTCATAGCTTTCATCGCTTCCTCTTCACTGCATGCATCGTTTTCTCCTACGTTCCCCTTTCTTCTCATTATCATGCACACACCCACCCACGTTTTTGTCACCCTAGGGGTTTAAAACCCCCCAGGTATTCCCCTTTCCATTTATTTATGCTTGATTCTTCTTACATGAACACGTACTACGTCATTTAGTTCTAATCTGGGTATTTCTCTTTGTCTTCACACTGTTTTGTAGGTCAGCACTTCATCAGCACGAGGCCCATCCCCTCTGCCGGCTGGAGAGGGTGGAGGTGAACCCTTTTGCAACTCTTGGCGTGGTGGGCTTGCGCGGTTCCTTTAGGCCCGTTCAAGGAGACGAGCGGCATCCTCTGCACCGCCCTTCTTCCTTCTGCGGTTCACTTAAAGCCGTCCATCCTCCAGGAGTTCTTCTTCCCGCGCGTTCGGCAGCACTCTTAGGCGGTCTATCGTAGGACCGTGTATCGTTAAGGCGGTTCTTCACCGACCGCGCATCCTCCCAGTGCTGCATCCAGGCGAGTGTCTCCCCTTCCTTTCCAAAGTACGGTACGCTAGTCACGTGCTGCGCTTTGGTGGTGATCACGGTCATTCCCTATTTTTTTCCCCCTCTCACTGTACTTCGTTGGTCCATTCGTGATATTATTGCTTTATTCGCAACACATCGTCCATTGAGTAGGGAGAGGAGAAAAAATATATATCTACACCCCTTTTGTGGCGATCACGGTGGGACCCCTAACGCCCATCGTACTGTTGAGATTGCTGACCCTCTTTCTTTGTTTCCAAGTTCTTTGTTCTTCCCAAGAGTGATTTACAGGTTGGGGTGCGTTTCCGTCCCCTAGGACCAGAGCGGTTACTGAAGAGCCGCCCAACAACATGCACAGTTAAAATTCCACCGTTCACAACCTGCAGTCAAATCCAGCTTCGCCGGCCTTTCCTGTTACAGACGGTGCTATATAGACCGTCCAGACTGTAGAGCAGCCCGGATCTGGCCGTTCAGTTCCCCAGCACTGGTACGTTTTGTTCTGTTCTTATTGTAGGTACGCGGCTGTTGGAGGACCGCTCGGGATGCCGCACGGTTGGCTAGTGACCGTCCTTCTGGTATTTTCTTGATGTTGCTCTCTCGTGTCTTTTTTTTTTAGGTCCTGTGATTACGCCGTAATTCTGTTCTCTCCCTGGATTAAACGGTCCCACACAGACCGTTCTACTATTGGAGCGGCCACAGAGGGGCCGTTCATCTGGTGCCACAGTGTATTTATGTTATACTTTGATTGTCATAGTTCATGTGGTTTGCTTAGCTTGGTGCTATTCATTGATTCCCCCCTGCTCTCTTATCATCATTGCATCACCATGCTCGTTATTGCTCATGTGTATACTTGCTCATTGGTTGATAGCTGCTAGGCTAGTTTGTGCATGCACTCCGGTGCGCATAGGAGCATCGATCTCTTCTCATGTTAGCTGCATTCCTACCGAGGTAGGGTTTCCTCTCGTCTCCATATTCCTTGGAGCCGACTAGGGACCTTTCCGAGGACCTCCGTAAGCCCCCGTGAGCCGTGGATTCCCACACGGACGCCGGGCAGGTTGTACCGTATCCACCCCAGTTTAGGGTTGCATCTGCGATTGGGTGATCCTGATAGAGTCACACAATTCCTCATTTCTTATCCCAGTTAGGCACCTAGTGGTTGAGAGGACTTATATTTTCATTAATCCACTAAAGCTCAAAGAAGAAGATATAAGGAACTGACGAGCATCATTTTAAGAACTTGATTGCATTACCGAGTGATTCTGTTCTCATCTCCCTCCATTGTATGCTTAATAGTTGCTTGGTAGATCTGGTTGATTAGTTCTAGTCCTAGGTGTCTTGGTGTATGTGGGATTGCCTTCTTCCCCCACGATCACCTCCTAGGGTTGACTCTTATTTCCATTCCTACTTCAACCCCTTGTTTGATTCATCTTCCATGTCATCGTACGACTTCTCTCAGTCCCACGAGGACTCCCTTCCTCGTGGTCTCCTTGAGGACCCACCTAGGGTCACCCATTTGCAGGGAGGAGAGGGGACGGCCCCTTCACTCCCGACCATTCTTGGTGAGGGTCCCCGACCCTCTCTTTCAAATCCGTCCAATCAGAATTCAGCCAATATGATCCTCGATATGATGGCCCAGCTGGACCCCACCCAGCTCCATCTCATCAGACAAGCTTTGCAAGGGGGCGATGCCCCGGCCTCAATTCCTGCTCATGGCACGACCGTTGTTGCCACCACATCTCCTGTGGTCGGGACCACCTCTGTGGCTCCCATTGACCTTACTCCTGTCCGCCCTTAGACCCTTCGCTATCCCAATATAGAAATGGGCCAGGCTTCCACCTCGGTCCATCAACAGCTTGATAAAGGAAAGTCCCTGGTCCCCTCTGTTCCTTACCTTGATCCGTACACCACAATTTCTCCATCACCTCAGGCCCTTATAGCTCCGGCGGACTTCGTTAGGTTGCAGTTAGGGGCGGCCCAGTTGGCTCATGCGGATATGGGCCCTTCCCCAGCCCATTATCCCTCTTACGGGCTGCCCCCTTCATCAGCTTATCCTTTGGCCACCTATCCAGGTATTACTCCTCCTGCTCCTCCTCCTCCTTCCCGGGATCAGGAAATCCTTGGCAAATGGGCTGCTATGCAGCAACAAATTGATCTCCTCCACAAGCGGGTCGGCCCGCAATCTCTTGCCGATGTCCCTATCCCTAACTTCAGGGACATTCGTTTTCCTTCTCAGTCTGAGCTCCCCGTGTATCGCAAATACGATGGGAATGGCAACCCGTTCATCCATGTCCGGGAGTTCTTGTACGAATCAGCACAGTTCCAGCAGGACGATCGCTTGATGGCCTATTTGTTCCGTCGATCTCTGGAAGGGATCGCCCTGGAATGGTTCTACACCTTGCCTATGGAGGAGGCCGAGAATTTCAAGACGGTCAAGGAAAGATTTATCCACAGATTTCAGGATCGGGTTGGACCCGAATACTCTTTCACTGACTTAGTGGCAGAGAATATGAAGCCGGAAGAAGACTTCGCAACCTATGCAGACCGCTGGAGGCAGATGGCCTCACGTGTGCCCGGGCAGATCCCAGAAGAAGAAAAAGTGAAGTTATTAATTTCGAATGCTACGCCAACTTTCAGAAACATTCTGGCAATGAATGATATCTCAAACATGCACCAGCTATACAGCAGAGCTAGGTTCATTCAAACCCAATTCAAGGACTCCCCCATCCATTCTTTATTCAAGGCCCAGAAGCCCAAAGCCACCAAGAAAACCCAAGGCCCCATCACTGAGGGAGTACAAATTAATGAGCATGTCCAGGCTGTTCAGTTTCCCCACCAAGCCGCTCCACCTCGCTTCCCACAGCCTCAGCGTAACCCCCAATTCGCCACTCCACAAGTTCCCCAGCCCACCTTCCAAGTCCCACAATACCCTCAACAGGCGCCTCCGCCACCCCAACAGCCTCAGCGGCCCACGCAGTACAATAATGTTCCTCCACCCACCGCCTACGGCTCTGCTCGACCAGCTCCAAAGAGGGCCCATTACCCTCCTCTTCCAGAAACCTTGTCAGATATCTTCTCTGCTCTAATATATACTGGTGATCTTCAGTTGCCTCCTGAGCGCCCAAACTGGAATCCAGCAGCCGACCAGTCCCGATATTGCATATTCCATCGGCAGCCCGGGCACACGATAGAACGGTGTTATCAGTTCAGAGATCTGGTATATGACTTGCATGAGGGCCAGAGGATTGATTGGGCCCAGATGCACCAGTTGATTGAGGATATCAAGCAGAGACAGAGACAGGCCAGGCCGCAGCAGGCGGCGCCCAGCAGCAGCAGCAGCAACCCAGCAGCAACAACAACCCCAGCAACAGCAACAAGACCTCGAGATCCATCAGAATCCCATGCCGGTACACCAACCCGCTCCCCAACAACAACAACAGTCGCCGGCACCGGCCCCAGCACAAGTAAATGTGGTCCAGCGCCCGGCCCCTAACACTGGGTGGACGTTTGACGATGAAACCCCCGCACACCTCTTGGCCCTCCACCACAACTACTCTCCCGCACCTGCCATCCCCTCCATTCTCAGACCCGCCATTCCGACCGCTACACCACTCGCCGCTTCCTCCGCGTCGCCTCTTAGGCCCACTACATTCCCCTCTGCTCCGTCCGCCCTTTCACCATAACCCGCCATACCTCCCGTTATTTCCCCTACGCTTAACCCTTCACCCATTTCCCCTCCACCAGGGCCTATTAAACCCACTTCAGCCATCCTCACCTCCATTTCCACGCCATTCACCTACCCCACCAGGCCAAGCGGGGGTCCACTCCAGGCCATGCCAGCATCACAATGCGCCCTTCGGAGCGGGCGTCCTTTCCAAAGAGTTTTTCCTTCTTCAGGTACATCTGAACCAAACCCTGCAATTTCCTCCCCTACAGTTGAGCCAGAAGAAATAGACCCTGTGCTGGGAACAAGGTATGACTTGTTGCAGCACTTAGACCGCATGCCGGCTAAAATCTCAGTATTAGAATTGATCAAGAGGTCGCCACTCCACCAAGATGCCCTGAAGACCTTCCTGCAGAAAGTTATGGTGAGTGAAGATGTGGCAGTGGATAGCCTGCCCTCGGTCTTGGCAACGATTACCAAGGGGCCTTCGATTTCATTTTCCAAGTCGGAGTTAGCCCCCCCTAAAGCACGACAGATGCCATTATGCATTACCATTTCTCTGAACAAAATGGCCGTGGAGTCTGCACTTGTAGACACAGGCGCGTCAATAAATGTGTGTCCATTGAGTACCCTTCGTGCTTGCAATATATCAGAGGACATGCTCAAGCCGACACCGACTACAATAGCAGCCTATGACAACTCCAGACGCGCTTGTCACGGGGTGGTGACTGTGCAGGCCGAGCTAGGGCCCTTAGTTATGGACGTGGAATTTTATGTGTTGGACATAGACCCGATGTTCAAAGCCATTCTGGGTCGTCCATGGTTGAATAGTTTGAATGCCGTCCCCTCGACAGCCCATCAATGTTTAAAATTCCCATTCCAAGGACGAGTGGTCAAGGTGAAGAGTATTTCCACAGTTCAAAATGTTGACGCTATAGCCGCCAAGATTCTGCCTACACTGTGGCCAAGCAACAAGCCTGTTCTCTCCGTCATGGACTTGAACTATTCGTGGGCATACGCGTCACGCAAGCCCGCCGCTGCACCAGTCAATGTGAAGGTCAAGCCCAAAATGAGAGATTCCAAAGGTTGGCACATGATTCTAAAATTGGGCTATCAGCCTGGGTTAGGTCTCGGCGCACAGTTGCAGGGCCGGACCAACCCCGTTCCCAAAGGAAGGAAGATGGGCCGTCGGGGCCTCGGCTACCATGAATCCTCCATGTCGATGCTCGGAGACTCCGGGCCATTGACCTGGGATTACCGGCAACATTTTGTGAAGGGTCCGTTGCAACCTGGTACCTTGAAGACCCCGCCGGCCAGCCCTGGAGAGAAGACAGACGAAGCCTGTGCTGTTGTTGATCCGCCACCGTCACTGCAAGGGTTAGTTGGTGACTTGGAAGACCTTTCTGATTGCTTTAAAGGGTTGTTTCATGAGAAAGAGAGCAAGCCAAACAAGAAGGAGACGCAGCTGGTAAAGCGTCCTCCGATGCCATTGGCCCGCCAGGGGCCACAGAAGATGGGGAGCTCCGCCACTACTTATTCTATGTCCCCGTCCCGTCTTGCTTCCTGGTTTCGACAGTTGTATTCTGTTCCCCGTTCCCCTCCACTTATGGTCGACCCATGCTTCGTGGAGAGACCCGAGATTTTGTTCGTTCCATGTGCTTGTGGGCATTGCCCGCCCATTGATCTATCAACCTTATTCACTCCTCCTCCCCCAGGAGCTCAGCTCCATGAGATGTAGTTTTCCTCTTCTGATCCTTTCTTCGACTGCATCTTCCCGGAATTATTTCCCATGCAGCTACCTCCTCCTCCGTCTGCTTCCCCCTCCTGCTGCGTGATCACCTCCAGCCTCCAAAAAAAAACGTCAATTTTAAAACGGAGGTCTCCATGGAAGATTACGCTATGTTCTACCCAGATTCCCAGGGGCACGAGACCCCTGTTTCTCTTCCAGTAGATTCTCTCTCCCCTAAATCAGATGTACAGTGTACAGAGTCTTCTAGGATAGTCGAGTCAGTCAGGGTAGAGTCTAGTCCGAGTTTTGTCAGCCCTTCCACGTCTGCGGCGCCCGCCGTAACACGTCCTCCCAAAACCATTCCCGATAGGTTTCTACAAGATTTGGCTGGAAGATGTCACGCTCTGTTGAAATGTCCGGAATTTGTAGAGACCGTGATTGTCTTGGAAGATGATGAGGAAGTTGAAGGGGTGTGGAGCAATGATGGATTAGGAGTATATGAAATTATGAATGAGAAGGACCCAGCGGATGATGAGGAAGATGAGGTGGATGACACTGCCGATTTATACGCGCAAGGCTTGAAGAAATTTGACGAACCTTCCATAGCAGTGGATGAATCCACTAAGGAAATTAACCTCGGAACAGAAGAGGACCCAGGCTCATATTTATTTCTGCTAATCTCCCCCTCGCGTGGAAGAGGAGCTTGTCAAAGTCTTGAGGGAGTACAGCGATTCTTTCGCCTGGTCCTATGAAGACATGCCGGGCCTTGACCCCGCCTTGGTCGAACACAGGCTGATTCTCAAACCAGGGGCAACGCCCGTTAAACAGAAAGCAAGGAGGTTCCACCCGCAGATGGCCTTGAGGATTAAGGAAGAAGTCGATAAATTGCATAAGGCCAGGTTCATTAGAGTTGTGCTGTATCCACAATGGGTGGCAAACATAGTCCCGGTAATGAAGAAGGATGGTAAAATTCGAATCTGTATTGACTTCCGGGACTTGAACAAAGCATGTCCGAAAGATGATTTTCCACTTCCTCACATCGATGTCTTGGTCGATAATACAGCTGGGTACGAAGCCCTCTCTTTCATGGATGGTTATTCGGGGTATAACCAAATCCTTCTGGCTCCGGAAGATCAAGAAAAGACCTCGTTCACCACACCTTGGGGCACATACTGCTACGTCGTTATGCCATTTGGGTTGAAAAATGCAGGTGCCACATATCAAAGAGCAATGATGGCTATCTTCCACGATATGATGCACGTTTATTTAGAAGCTTATGTGGATGATATTTTAGTCAAATCGAGGTCACAAGAAGAACATCCCGCCATTTTAGCCAAGGTGTTGCAGAGGGCTAGGGAATACAAGTTAAAGATGAATCCGAAGAAATGCGTGTTCGGAGTTGCATCAGGGAAATTGCTCGGGTTTATAGTTAGTAAACGGGGGATTCAGATCGATCCAAACAAGGCAAAGGCCGTTATGGAAATGCCGCCGCCAAAGAATATCACTGAACTTCGAGGTCTGATCGGGCGTTTGCAATTTATTAGGAGATTCATATCTCAGCACTCGCAAAGATGCCGCCCGTTCTATGAATTGCTGAAGGCAGGCGCGAAGTTTGAATGGAATGAACAATGTCAGAAGGCCTATGAGGAACTCAAGGTTTACCTCTCTAATCCCCCGGTTCTGCAACCGCCCGTCCCCGGGAAACCCCTGATCCTGTACATTTCTGTGATTGAGGACTCCCTAGGAGCTGTTCTGGCACAGGTAGACGATGAAGGAAGGGAAAGGGCAGCGTACTATCTCTCAAGGTTATTTAATCCTGCTGAATCCAAGTACACTGCTATGGAGAAGACCTGTGCAGCACTAGTGTGGGTAGCGCAGAAGCTTAAACACTATTTTCTTGCCCACGAGGTTAGGCTCATCTCTAGAATGGACCCCATTCGTTATCTGTTGGAAAAGCCAGTCCTTTCTAGCCGACTAGCTCGCTGGCAAAGCTTTCTTTCCCAGTTTGACATCATCTTCATCGTGCAGAAAGCAATCAAGGGATATGCTATTGCCGAGCACCTGACTCATTCTCCTATCCTCATACAGATTCCATCCGGGATGAATTCCCCGATGAACACCTGGCGGTGATCACTCATCTTCCTTTCTGGTCTCTTCATTTCGATGGTGCTCTCAATTCCCAGGGCAGTGGAATCGGCGCCGTTCTCCTTACTCCAGAAGGGGTAACTATCCCCGTGGCATATCAACTCTCATTTCCCGCCACTAACAATATAGCCGAGTATGAGGCTCTCCTTGCCGGTCTGAAGCACGCCTACATCTTGGGCGCGTGATATCTTAACATCATAGGAGACTCTCAGCTGGTGCTGCGTCAAGTCTTGTCGACTTACCGCACCCGCGACCCTAAGCTCAAACCCTACCAGGATCTGGTCACGCTCTTGGCTAGGTAATTCAGGAAACTCGTCTATATCCACACTCCTCGTTCTCAGAATATCTTGGCCGATGCCCTTGCATCGCTCGCCTCTTCCCTATCACTTCCCCTGAGTCGCGCCACTGAGACCATCGTGGTCCAACGGCTAGATGTTCCTTCTCTTCAGGATCCCTGGTTCGACAATCTTAGGGTGTCTGTAGAGAAGAAAATAGAAAGGGAGGAGATAAAAGAAGTTTCATTGACTGAGCTTGAGGAGATCATTAAAGAAGAAGAACTGCCTTGGTTCTATGAAATCGAGCAATACTGCAGGGATGGTACATTTCCGGAAGCGGCCAATGCTGAGCAGCGAAGAGCCATTAGAAGAGTCGCCGCAAGATACACCATCATCGCGGGCAAATTGTATAGGCGGGCCCTGAATGGAGTTCTGATGAGGTGCCTAGATGACGAAGAAGCTTGGAAAGTTGTGGAAGCAGCTCACTCCAGCGAGTGTGGGGGACATGTGAATGGGCAGGCGTTGGCGAAAAAGATTCTTAGGCAAGGCTATTACTGGCCGACTCTAGAAGAAGATTGCTCCACCTACGTTCGTAGGTGTCTTCAGTGCCAGATCCATGCCGACAAAATTCACGCTCTTGCCTCTTCTCTCCATCCTATTTCGGCCCCCTGGCCATTTTCCATGTGGGCATTTGATATTATCGGACCCCTCGGTGATCCGAATTCCGCGGTTAAACAGAAATCCTTCATTTTGACGGCTACGGAGTACTTCACCAAGTGGGCGGAAGCTGAAGCTTATGCAGAAATCAAAGCCACCACGGTGTGCCGCTTCATTATGAAGAACATTATCTCGCGGTTCGGGGTGCCAACCGACATCGTCACCGACAGCGGGCCTCAATTCGTCTCACAAGAACTCCAGGACCTCTGTAAGAAATTTAATGTAGCTCTGCATCATTCATCACCCTATTACCCCCAAGGTAATGGCCAGGCTGAGGCCACGAATAAAACCCTTCTTAAAATTATCAAAAAAACATACGAATCACATAAGTTTGCTGATTGGGCCGACAAACTGATAGAAGCTCTATAGGCTTATCGCACCTCCGTCCGCACTCCCACAGGGCAGACTCCCTTTGCTCTCACTTTGGGATGGAAGCGATACTCCCGTATGAGATTCTGATCCCTTCCCTAAGGGTGCAGGTGGATAAGGAACTTAATCTTGACGAACGTCGAGAGGCGTTGCTAGTCCAACTGGAACTTTTAGACGAGAAGAGGTTGAATGCGGCCAATCACATTTCAGTGTATCAAAAGCATGTCTCATGATATTTTCAAAAGAAGGTCATTGAAAGGAAATTTCAAGTGGGTAATATGGTTTTGAAACACAAATTTATCAGAACAGCAGGTCCCAGGTCTAAACTGCAACCCAACTGGGAAGGGCCCTTCGTAATCAAAGAAGCTTATCCAGGTAACGAGTATCGTCTAATTAACGCAGAGGGTGAAGAATTGCCAAACCCGTGGAATGGGCTGTACTTAAAACGTTTCTATCCTTAAAAATCAAAATCTAGCAAATGGCTCGATGGCAGGGAATACTCCACCAGATTGCAAAAGGAGGACCCAGGTCCAGCATCCCACACACTACACGGTCACCCGTGGTTCGGTATTCTCTTGTGCTACCTGACACCGTTTCTCCTTGGCCATGCTCGGAGAAGGTAAAGGTCCTTGTATTTCCTCTCTCTCGGCTTAGGATAGGGGCAAGTGGTGAATAAGGGGGCGAGAACTGACCTAGACCCCCCCCCAATTAAAAGAGGTCTCAAATAGGGGCAGTCCGTTAAGACCTGACTCCGCAAAGTAAGAAAAAAGGAAAGGGGAAAGCAAAAGAAAGAGAAGGGCAAAATCAAAAGATAAGGCTGAAAGCACAAAGCTCGAAGCTCTCAAAAATCCCCCGAAAGAATACGACTAGGCATGGCAAGAGTGGCAGTACAGTTTCCCCGCGGGACGTTATGAGCCCGGTCGTATGCGTGCCTAGAGCGGACGAAGGTTCGATGACGGATACAAAGCCCCGTCACAACAGACCGTATCCTTTGAAAAGGGGAGTGTCCTGGAAAAGAACTCAAGCCCTAAAAACCTCTACACCTGTCGTCAGCTTCCCTACTCAATCTTTTTTCACTTTCCCAAGGAATGAATCCCACCCCGGGTATGGCCTCGGCAGAAGCACCATTGAGCATGGTTGATCCCGACCACAGGCGGTCCCCCTCCTGCACGCGCTGGGCCTTGGAAGTCCATAGCAAAATGAGAAGGTCCTTGATATTAAAGCCCGAGATGATTTCAAAATCCAAAAAAAAATTGAATATTTCAAAATCTAAAAAAATCGGATATTTCAAAATCCAAAAAAATTGAATATTTCAAAACCCAAAAAAAATCAAATATTTTAAAATCCAAGAAACAAAAAAAATCAAATATTTCAAAGTCCAAAACTCACCATGTCACATATTTCCCTCTTGCATTCATAGCATTCATTTGCATTTTGCACATTGTGATGTTCGCCTATTTGATAAGGCTTATCTCATTGACCAAAAATCAAGAAATCAAATATTTCAAAGTCCAAAACTCACCATGTCACATATTTCCCTCTTGCATTCATAGCATTCATTTGCATTTTGCACATTGTGATGTTCGCCTATTTGATAAGGCTTATCCCCTTGACCAAAAATCAAGAAATGGTCATCTCCTAACTTGCTATAGGCAAGGGGCTAAGCCTAAAATAGATTTAATCTTTTTCATGTTTTCATGTGTGCAGGGGCAGGTTGGAAGGGCAGTTGGCTCGTGACCACATGAATATTCAATCCTCATCTTGACCCATGCAATCACATCACGTCATGATCGAATCACAAAGTTCAAACTCATCAAATCTTATTCATTTCATATGTCAAGTTGTCTGGATATAAAGTCTCATCCCACATCATCATAAAAACAAAAGGAAAATCACTCAATCCTCCACTGGGCATCCCCGCGAGGACGTATCTCTCTCAACTCCCTAAGGTAAGACTATCGCGTCTCCGGAGCCTCCTCAACCTCTGCTGGTAGGGTACGCACCCTACTCACCTCCCACATAATCAGCGCGCTCCTGACCGCCTGCTCGTCCTCCTCTGTCCCGATCCTCCGCGCCTGTAGCACGGGAAGGTGGGGTAGCGTAGGTAGCACCGTCCGGGGTAGTCCAATCTGTAGGTAGCATCTATGTGGGTTGTACATCGCTAAGGCAGTGTCGCCCACGAGCCTCAAGTCCAAGCCAGCTCTCCTCGGTAGCCTGATGATGGTGTCGTGGAGGAAGTCCGGGCGCATCACGAACCTGTCCAGGGGCAGCCTGTTGATGTACGAGCGCCACTCGTCCCTGGTCTTCAGCTCAACCGTCCTACACTCAACATGTGGAGAAAACCTGAAGGCGCCTCCTATAAAGTAAAGGGGATGGCTCCCAAAGATCCTGCTAACTGAAGTGATATCCTCCCTCGGGGTAAACTTCATCCTAACTCCCATCCAGCACTCCAATAGGATCATCGAACCAAAGAGAGGACCTCCTAAGGCTGCTGAAGTAAGACCCTCATACAAGTAAGCTAAGACAGCCTGAGAGATAGAAAGTCCCCGCCAAAGGCCACTAATGGTACTGAGCAAGGGGATCTCTAGGACGTGGTCGACTGAAGGGAAAAGGATGGCCCCGCATAGGCAGATGGACGCAACTTTGGCTATGGCCTCAACCCACCCGCACTTATTCCGGCAATGCTCCACTACCCACTGGCTTAGAGCAAGGAGGTGAATGTGACGAGGGCCTACACAGGCGCGAACATACCCGCTATCAGGTATGAATCCCCCTAGGATGAGTTTTGGATCTATAGGGGCAACGGTGTGGCATATCAAGTCTTCCTCCCCCACCTTGGACCTAGGGAGCCCGAAATATGTCTCTACCTCCTCTAACAGGATAGTGGCCTCAAAAGATGGGAAGAGGAAAGTGTGGGTCTGAGGGTGCCAGGTCTCCATCAGAGCAGAGATACTATGCCAGTCTAAAGAAAGATCAGGGTAGTTCTGACCTAGAACTAAGAGCGAAAGTAGGTGCCAGGATTTGAGGAGGTAAGTCACCCCGAGGGGCAATGCACGGACCATGGGAGCTACCCACTTTAAACTAGAATAGCGTCGCGGGCCGGGAAGAAGCTGAGAAGAAGGAAAAGGCAAAGGATGTAAGGAAATATAAGGGAAATTGAGAGATGAGAAATTGAATATATCCTGGTTGAACTTACCTCTCTCGTAGGAGTGGTACTGAGATGTCGAGGAATCAAGCTTAGCCGTTGGATCGCTTCCCGCTCCTTTCTAGCTGGTCTCGGCCCTTCAAAGGACGCTCCCTCCGCAGAACTTCCATCAAAAGCCCTCTTCATGATGATTTGGTGATAGGAATCAAAGGTTTTAAGCCTTGGGAGGTGGAGGATGTGTGAGTTGCGAGTTCAGGCCCCCTACTACTTATAAGGTTCATTAGGAAGCCTAAGCCTCTTAGGATTAGGCTCGGATAAGTCTAGGACGGATTAGGATAGGGTTATGATAAGTGCAAAGCGTCCTACCCTCGGGCTGGGGACTCTCCAGGGAGTCCCATTTCGAGCAAATAGGATGTCCACTTGGACGGTCTTACGATAGACCGTCCATCTTCATGTAAGGCCCATTATCAACCGTCTATATCTCTAAGAAAGCCCGGGTCCAGTGACTCGTGCTGCCTAAAATCCGCCGTTCAAATGTCATTACGGTTTATATTGAACTGTTCCACCCCAATTGGAGCGGTCTTTGGAGAACCGCTCTTCTCCATGAACGGCTCGGGGAGAACCGCCCATCAACCTACTGCACTCGTGTCTCACTCCGTTTGGCGTACCCACATCTCGTTCATTTAGCGCACTCAACTCACCCAAGTCGGCGTGTGCGTCACTCCTCTCACTCAAGTCGGCGTGTACGCCACTCATCTCACTCAAGACGGCGTGTATGTCACTCATCTCACTCAAGTCGGCGTGTACGTCACTCCTCTCACTCAAGTCGGCGTGTACGCCACTCTCATCTCACTCAAGTCGGCATGTACGTCACTCATCTCACTCAAATCGGCGTGTGCGTCCCTCTCTCAGGTCGGGCACACCTCTCAATCTTGCATGTTTGCTTCACCCCCTCTAGTAGCTAAGTCACGTTCATTCATGCAAACATACAGTCACCCACAAAAATCAAAATGAAAACATGCATACCACTATCATATCATATCATGTACAAAAGACGGGCCCAGTACACAGTCAAGCCTGTCCCTCTCCTTGGCCCCCATCGCTGTCTCCACCGCCCTCATGCCTCTTTGGGGGAGGCATCGCTGAGGTCGCCTCATCACGCTGTCGCCGGCGCCGCTCCTCCTCCTCGTTCCTCCGATGGCCGTAGGAACCAGTGAAGTAACTCCTCACAGAGCCGTGGGTGCCGTGGCTGCCACTCGCAGTCGCCCTGCTGCGCTCCCGACTCACCTCCTTCAGACCCTCCACCTTGCCCTCCAACCTGGCAACCTGTAGACGGGCCTGCTCTGCCTTACTCCTGTAACGCTCTGCCTCTGCCCGGTAACGGTCCGCCTCAGGAGCACCGGCTTGTAGTCGCTATAGCTCGGCCCGGAGGAGTGCCGTCTCCACTGCGTCTGCTGGTCGACTCCGCGCGGCCTCCTCGCGCACCCGGGCCACCTCCTCCCTAGCCACTACCCGGCTCTGCTCCAGCTCTGTCTGGAGGCGGGTCAGCTCGGCCGTCTGCATATCATTATTAGGCAGTTGCATAAGCATTTCATTCATAAGCACAATAAGCAAGGGGGAGTTTAGAATTACGTACCCTCTCGATGACCGTTCATCCCCGGCAACCGGCCCGGTAAGAATGGTTCGAAGTTCTGGTACGCGCGGTTAACGTAGAGCCGTTTTGAATATTGCACGGTTACAATAAGGCCGTTTATCTGGATGGTGTATTTAGATCATGAATATTGATATTTTTTGGAAAATTATTTCTTAACCATCTTATGCAGCATCATTTCAGCCAGTCTCGCCGTTTCTCCTGCACAGGTAAGTCAGGTATGGCTGATGAGGACATCGCTTACCACTTCCCATTTCTCCATGGGTCCCGATGCTCGCCATTGTGTTCATCTCAATTTTCTGAGTCTAGCTATGTAATTTTCACTTCTTTCTGAGTCTTAATCATGTAATTTTCCCTTTTATTGAGTCATGTACCTAAGTTAGTGAGTCATTTATCTAAGTCTAAGTGTCATTAGGTGGCCTAGTGGGTTAATGGGCCCACTTCAATGGGCTTGGCCCATGGGCTCCCCCTACCACCCCTTGGTCTTTTGTCATTAGTCCAAAAAGTGAGGACTTATGTAGAATTGTGTGATTCCTATACATAGGACCCCAATCTCACCAGTTGAAGCTAATGAAGATTTGATAAAGTTTGCCAAAGCAATTGTGCATCTCTCTCTCTCTCTCTCTAGCTCTCTCTATCCCTCTCTCTCTCTCTCTCAAGAAGGGGTGACCCTTTCTCTCTCCTCTCCCCTCTCTCTCTCTAGGTCGACCAGCCCTCTCTCTCCTCCCCTTGCCACCTCATCCTCCACATCAGCCCTCCCCACCCTTTCACCTTCCCAAGGCCATTAACCCCCTTTACTCCCACCACTCCCCAAGTAACCCTTCCCCTTCCCCATACAACCTTCCATCTTCCCAAGAGGAATCCCCACTTCCCAAGCAACTCTTCCCCTCCCCAAGGCAACCCCTCCCCTTCCCTAGGCCTCCATTAAACACCTCCATTAACCCTCCACCCAAATCAAAGAGAACCCTCCCCATTTCCCCAAGCTACTTGCGCCCCCATCACCCCACCACCTCCCCCTTGGCCATTTGCGCACCCAGCCCCTCTCCCTGCTAGCTCCGCCCCTGGCCTCCACCTCACCACCCCTCCCAGGTCCCAAACCACTCCCCTCCACCAAAGCATCCATCTCCGTCACCCCTCCCACCTCTCGAACCACTCCCCTCCACCAAAGCATCCATCTCCCTCACCCCTCCACCAAAGAAAACCACCCCCCCACCCTTTTCTCTCTTCTCGTTTGCATACAGCTGAAGACTTGCAGATCAGCACCCTGTTGCAGCGTCGCCCACGACCTCATCCCGGATCTTCTTGGGGTGTGGCCTACATCAACGGAAAGCTCTGCCAGTCTGCTTCGTCACCGCGTTGGTCTCGTCCCCATCTGAGGTCCGGGCTGCCCGGGAGGCCCGATCTCCCCCAACTGTGCAGAATTCCTCACACCGAGTTCCTAAACCAGAAGATAAGCTGTACCACGAAGAACCACAGAAGAATCAGGCCACAAGCTCTTTTCCAAAGTTCTTCCTCGTCCAGTGCAATTTCAGAATCAAGAAGCGGAACTTCGTTCAGCGTCCGTGGGCCAAAGTTACCATTTTTCCCCCTCGGCTGTGCGGGTCTGCCTCCCACAGTCTGCAACGACCATCCTTCACTATTCTGCGTCCCCCAGTTCTCTCCGACATCAGACGGCTTCCCCGTCAGTTTTTATGGGAAGAGGGCTCGTCCACGGTTCCATAAACTCTGGCGGTTCATGAATCGGAGTCCGGGAGCTGTCGGGGCAGCCTCTGCAACCTACTACAAGGAACCTGAAGCCGCCTTCCCTAGATTCTGTCACTCTGTTCGACTCCCCATCCGGACCAGCATCGACGTCAGAAGAATTCTAAAACATTCTTAGGCATCCTAGCTCCGGTTACGAAGATTTCCCTTCTGGTATCATCATCATCAGAATTCCGGACTAGAAGTTACGACCTCAACAGTGACTGTCAGTCATTCGTCGCAGAGTGCAGGCAGATTCGACATCGACTTCTCCTTTCACAATTTCGGCGAATCTGCCCTCCCCGCCTGGCCGACTTACCGCCCCTCCCTGCATGGAGGTAGTGTTTGCATGTAAATCAACATCCCCACCCCAAGTCCACCCTCCTGTGTGAGGTGTAGTGCTTGTATTAAACAGGATTCAAGCTTCATCGGCGCAGTGTGCGGGGATCCCACACTTCCCCGCTCGCCCATCGTCTCCGAACGAGGTTGGTTTCTTCAAACCAACCAGGTGAGCCTCTGCCCCTGCTCCCCTAGTATCTGTTTGTTTAATATCCGTCAAGCTAGTCTGCTGGCTAGTAAGAGAGTGCCCGTTCCCGGATCCACCATCTTGAGTGGTCATCGTGGATAATAGTGAGTGAGTGACCTTGTGCCCCCAAGGCACCCGGCCGCCCTTGATCGTGGGCATCCTACCTTCGGGAGGGAAAACCTTAGTTGTGCTAGCCCTCTACCAGCAAGGGTCCCTCTCCCCCACCTCGACTCGGCATCATCGAGTCACCTCGGGTAACGGGTGCGCACGGTGTGACGGCGTCTTCCAAGCTTTCTCGACTTTTGTGAATGCGTTTGCGAATTAAGTCCAAGGGATCATTGTCACTTGCTGCATTCCCGTCAATGTTTCACATCAATGGCCTTCTATCCCTAATCCCTTATTGCATTAATTATATAGTATTATATTATTATTTCGAGAGCCGGCAGGTTTTCTACGTGTCCCAGGATCTAATGTTCCCCTTCAACAAAAACAATGATGATCCAGGCTCATGTACCTAACCTTCGGATAGGCCGTTAAGTTGGGACGTCATGAGGAGGACGGTTCTACCCGCACGCTGTGGTTGCGGACGGTATCTTGACCCTGACGTTCCCAGCTTAGCAATAGTACTCTCGAATATTTTATATTTTTAATCTTTCTTTGCATTTGTTTTTACGATTTCGTTTATTTTAGCCCAGCATGCATCATACGCATCCTTTTGAGCTTTCATACCCCATAGTCTGCTTAAGAAATGTCCCGTCAGTAATGGTCAGCTATGTGTTCAGATACTCGAGTAAGATGAACTAATTCCACTCTGAATTCGAAGGTTTTCCTTGGTCGATTCGTTGGGTTCGGTTGACTAAAAGGTCCCCGTCTGGAGCTTTGGCATTTTTATTTTTGTTGCCCCCTCATTGGACCATGGGATTGTGTCCCCCATGAGGTTGGTCTTGTCAGTTTATTTTCGTTTAGTTTAGTCCTCCAGATTGGCGTCACCTTTTGGTCAGTTACCCCTTACGTTCGGTTCAAGATTTTCCAAAAGATTCTCGTCGCTTGTTGGTAGAAACGTGTGTCGTTTTACCTTAAACGCCCGCTTTTCCGGTCCACTCTGCTACATTTCCGCTCCACCTCCATGTCCCATGTCACATCCGCTTCACCTCTGCTCACTCCCCTGCAAAGAGGACGTTAAGGAGGGGCATCTGTTGACACCCGTTTTATACCGATAAGTTGAGTCGTTTCTCTTACTCCCATTGGTTGATGCCTTGAGTTGTCCATCATTCATTGGGCCATTTTTGTGGCACGTCTTGGGCTCATTTTATGGGTTGCCTCCCTCCTTGGTGAAGTCCGTGTTGGTTCAGGGCTTAATGGGCCTCGACTTTGGTCAATTGAACGATTCAGGGCATGAACGGTCCAACCTCAGCCGTTCAGCACTAGGACGGTTGATCCCAAACCGTTTATACATTTTGGCTAATTTCTGAGGGTTCTTCTGGATATTCACCGACAGGCTTTTGTGCGGCCTTATGAGGGCCGTTCAAACCAATAAACGGGCTCATTCTAACCGCCTATATCTCAGAGTCCTACGCGTACCAATTTTCTCAGGGAATTATCCAATTATTTGAATTATCACCGACAAGGCTAAAACGGCTTGTCTTGGACCGCTCTACACTAGAACGGTCTCACTAGAACTGTTCACTTTTCAGGGTCCAACGGCGGGCGTTTCGGTCAGTTTGAGAGATAATTGGGCTGATTATCTAGTTAATTTAATTTCCACCGACAGGTTGGACGGCCTGAAAGGAACCGTTCAGGACTTGAGCGGTCTATCGTTAGACCGTTCATCCCTTCGATGGAGGGTTTTTAACAGATTTCCACCCTTTTTATGCATAGTTTTATCCCTGATTTGTTTTAACGATTTCTTCGTGGATAACCAACCATTTTTGATGCCGTTTCATCTGGATGGAAGATAATGATATTATCTATGAATTATCTTTTGTAAATTCGACCTGAAAATACCTCTAAACCCTAGTTTCGGGGCTGGCTTTATAGGCTCTATAAATAGACCCTAGTAGCCGGACGTCGAAAGGGGGGATTCTGGTCGACGGCGAAGCCCTGCCGCATTTTTGAGCGACCTAACACCAAGGAGGGAGGCTTTCCACGTCCATAAGAGCCTCCGGTTCAGGGAGTAGTACAGTTTTAAGTTCTTTCGTTTCATAGCTTTCATCGCTTCCTCTTCACTGCATGCATCGTTTTCTCCCTACGTTCCCCTTTTTTCTCATTATCATGCACACACCCACCAACGTTTTTATCACCCCAGGGGTTTAAAACCCCCAAGTATTCCCCTTTCCATTTATTTATGCTTGATTCTTCTTACATGAACACGTACTACGTCATTTAGTTCTAATCTGGGTATTTCTTCTTTGTCTTCACATTGTTTTGCAGGTCAGCACTTCATCAGCACGAGGCCCATCCCCTCTGGCCGACTGGAGAGGGTGGAGGTGAACCCTTTTGCAACTCTTGGCGTGGTGGGCTTGCGCGGTTCCTTTAGGCCCGTTCAAGGAGACGAGTGGCATCCTCTGCACCGCCCTCCTTCCTTCTGCGGTTTACTTAAAGCCTTCCATCCTCCAGGAGTTCTTCTTCCCACGCGTTCGGCAGCACTCTTAGGCGGTCTATCGTAGGACCGTGTATCGTTAAGGCAGTTCTTCACTGACCGCGCATCCTCCCAGTGCTGCATCCAGGCGAGTGTCTCCCCTTCCTTTCCAAAGTACGGTACGCTAGTCACGTGCTGCGCTTTGGTGGCGATCACGGTCATTCCCTGTTTTTCCCCCCTCTCACTGTACTTCGTTGGTCCATTCGTGATATTATTGCTTTATTCGCAACACATCGTCCATTGGGTAGGGAGAGGAGAAAAAATATATATATACAATTGCATGCGAGAGTTCAAAGTCTGCACATTGTACAGCTGCAAGCACTTCAAAGTCTACACACTGCATTGCATGCGAGATGTAACACCCTCAAATATAGCAAAGTTGTACTCTATATCATCGAGGCACCTTTTCAAGTATCGGCTCAGTTCTTGTAAAGAACTCCGAAGTTGAGCGTGCTTAATGGGGAGTAGTACTGGGATGGGTGACCTACCCGGGAAGTCCCCCATTCTGGAGCCGATCACTGTTAAAAAGGGATAAAACCGTGAGGTTGGTAGGCCAAAGCGGACAATACCTCGACGGTATAGAGTACGGGGCGTGACAGAATGGTATCAGAGCTATACCCCAGCCGGAAGTGTGGGAACTAAGTGCCATGCAGGGCAAAGTGCTACGCTATGGGAGCCACCTCTTGAGTCCGTAATGGAGCAAAGTGCTACATAGTGGGAGCCACCTCTTGAGCCTGTAGGGGCCACCTCTAGAGTCCTAACTGCCTGGGGGCTTGATTGCGTGATTGCGTGCTATATGTGCCCAACAACGAGGACGTCGCCTATATAAGAGGTGCTACGCTATGGGAGCCACCTCTTGAGTCCGTAATGGAGCAAAGTGCTACATAGTGGGAGCCACCTCTTGAGCTTGTAGGGGCCACCTCTAGAGTCCTACCTGCCTGGGGGCTTGATTGCGTGATTGCGTGCTATATGTGCCCAACAACGAGGACGTCGCCTATATAAGAGGTCCAACGATGAGGACGTCGCCTATATAGGAGGGGTAGATTGTAACACCCTCAAATATAGCAAAGGTGTACTCTATATCATCGAGGCGCCTTTTCAAGTATCGGCTCAGTTCTTGTAAAGAACTCCGAAGTTGAGCGTGCTTAATGGGGAGTAGTACTGGGATGGGTGACCTACCCGGGAAGTCCCCCATTCTGGAGCCGATCATTGTTAAAAAGGGATAAAACCGTGAGGTCGGTAGGCCAAAGCGGACAATACCTCGACGGTATAGAGTACGGGGCGTGACACGAGACCTCAAGTCTACACATTGCACAGCATGCAGTCCTCGAAGTTTATACATTGCATAGCATGCAGGCGTTCAAAGTGTGTACATTGCATAGCATGCAGGCAGTCTAAGTTTGTACATTCTTCAAGGGCATAGTCCATGCATTCAGATCATGTCTATACATCGTCTATCCAAGTCTATATAGCGTTCGTCTTCATGCATTAGCCAAGGTTTGTACATCCGATCGTCTCATTCAGCGTCTCACGCTATCAGAGTCTGTACAGCGTTAGCCAATAGTGCATCGTCTCTCAAAGTGTGTACAGCCAGCTCTGTGTCACTTAGCGTCTCATCAAGTATGTACATAGTTTGGCTGCATAACATAAGTCTGTACAGAGTTTGCCTTGCCTCGCCCTGCATACATATCCAAGTCTATACAGCTAGTGTCTGTGTTGCCTTGCATTTCATCAAGTCTACACATCGTAGCATGTACGCATAGTAAAGTCTATACATTGCTGCATTGCAAGAGATCAAGTCTGCACACTACATCGGTTGTTCATGCATTGCACATCATCAAGTCTGTACACTGGCTGCAGCAATGCTCGCACAACACTAAGTCCATACATCGCACAAGTCTGAACATTGGTATCTTTACCTACGTTCAAGTCTGTACATCCATATGTTCATTGTGCATTGATCAAGCCAAAGTCTGTACATCGATATGTTGCTTTGTGCCGAATGAAGTCTACACATTCCACTGTGTCTGGAATTTGACGCCCACCAAAAGTGGCGTCACTTTTGAATCAAACGCCTAGGAAGAAGGCACCATTTACATTGTGCATACTTTGATGCCGTAGCAAGTCTATACACTCGCTAGTGTGCATATGCATAGTCTATACATTTCTCATGCATCTTTACTTAAAGTCTATACATCTGTTTGCTCCTTTAGCTGCACGCATTATAGCAAGTCTAGACATTGTCTGTCATGCACGCAATAAAGTATGTACATTCTTATTGCTGCATACATCAACTCCATACATCATTTTCTCACGTGAACACTAAGTCTATACATGGTATAATGACTGCATATGTGAAGTCTATACATGCATAGCTTCACATTCACAAAGTGTGTACATGCCACTACATTGCATACACAAAGTCTGAACATTGCCTCATGCATTACCTTCAGCAAAGTCCATACATGGTCAGGCAGCCTGCACAGCAAGTATATACATCCTCTGCCAGCCTGCTCGCAGCAAGTCTAAACATCGACTGGCAGCCTACAGCAAAGTCTGAACATTGCTTCAAGCGTTGGCTTCAGCCAAGTCTATACATCAACTGGCAGTCTTCAGCAAAGTCTGGACATTGCATCATTGTGCATGCATTGCTTTCATCAAGCCTATACACTGCATCATATGCATTCTACAGCATGTGTTATCAAGTCTATACACTCGTCCTCCTTCACACGACTAACTCTATACATCCATTGTCTTGCGTGCTAAATAAAGTCTGTACACTGTCTTCAGCTGATATTGTTCATCGACTGAACTCTTCATTAATCTTGCAGGTGTCTGGGCACGTGATCCAAGGAGCTGAGATGCTGACACGTGGCAGAGTCAATTGGGCGGGAGATGTGGAAGACACACGCCCTGAGCTGCTGCTATATATAGAAGATTTCTTCCTCAGAAGAAGACTGATCGAGTGCTGATAAAAGAAAGAGTGTCTGCACGATCCAGCAAGAAGAAAAAGAGAGCAGCAGAGAGTGATAGAAGAAGAGAGCAACAGAGAGCAGAATAAGAAGAAGAAAGAAGAAGAGTGAGCCTGAGCAGAAGAATAGAGAGAGCAGAAGAGAGATCGAGAAAGAGAAAGATAGTGAGAGAGAAAAGGAGAGCAGAGAAGAGAAAGAGAGAGCGTGAGTTGAGAAGAAGAAGAAGAGAAGTAGCAGAAGAAGTTCCTACTGGACCGTGGATCAGATCCAGGCCAGTCAGCTCCGTTGAGAGCCACATTGTGCATTTGAGTTTCCAGCTTTCTGTTTGTTGTGTTATTTTCATTTCTTGTTTTTCCTTTTGTTACTCTGATTACTTTTTTTCTTCCGATACTCAGTAGTGAGGTCGGGTTCCTCTTGTGGACTCAGGGGAAGGGAGATCTGATCTCCAGTTTGCTGGTGACTGTGTGTCATCAGTGGTTCCCTCCTGGTCTGGAGGAAGAGAGGTCTGTGACCTCTGGTTCGCTGGTGACGGGGAGTCACTGGTGGGTTCCCTTCTGGTCTGGAGGAAGAGAGACCTAGTCTCTGGTTCCAAGTGGCTGGGAGTCACTTGGGGTGTCCCTCCGGTCTGGAGGAAGAGGGAGGTTGTTCCCCTGGTCAAGCTATTTGGCAGCACCTATTACAGACTGAGTCTGCGGTTTCTATCTTGTGCTAGTGGAAGCCTCACTCCGGTTGGGAGTGAGGGGTGGACGTAGGTCTATGGACCGAACCACCTAAAAAATTATCTGTGCAGTGGTTTGATTGCCTTGCTTTGCTTCCGCTAGATGATTGCATAGGCGCGCTCCAAGTGTTTCTTCATATGATCAAGTGAATTGGTTTTATTTCGAGACTGTGTCTAGCATCTGAGTTTTAATTTGGGCATTATTGGTAGAGGGATACATTCACCCCCCCTCTGTATCCGGGCCAAGCACCCTATCATGTGAGGCAAGTCGGATCTCATGCGTACGTTGTAGACTTGCCAGAATTTGGGATCGGCTCTACCATTCAATGTCTCGGATCTAGTCACATATAGGGACTCCGCGGTGATTCCTAGGGAGTCATTGAGCTGTCTCCTTCCTTTGAGAGTGACCCCACCCCGGAGTGTCCACCACTAGCCTCATTCCTACAGCAACATGTGCATATCGAATATATACGGGATGAGCAGGTGACGATTACTTGGAGTGGAGCGTACTCCACGCTACCAGGTCGATGATAGATCCGCCGGAGCAACATGAGCACCCGCACCCCTTACTCGACAGGGTCGAGTTCTTCCCACCCGGGGAGAATTGATGGGAATCAACACTGAGCACTAACATTTTATTTTTGCATTTGTGTCCTTTTATTTACATTTATATCCTTGGTTAATTGGGTTTACAATTGTAAGGCATTATAAGCCAATTTGTTAGTCTTTAGGAATCTTTGGGTTTCTTTGCAAAAAGGCCTTTGGGTTTCTATGTAAAGTATTAGTATGTCCAGTAGGGTCCCCCACCCTCTTTCCCATTTGTCCACCTAGGTTCTAGGGCCCATGTGGGGCTAGTTCAAAGTCCAAGATTGGACTTGGACCAAGGGGGGGACAAGATGGTAGAAATTTCAAATTTTATTACCCATTTTCAAAGGGGTGCCCCCCCTTTAATATAGTTTATTCATGTTATATTTTATTTATTTTGGTCATTTGACCACATGGGGGATTAATTGTCCTATCCCTTGTTTACCCCTCCCTAACCTTAGATCTGAGGGTAATTTAGGTCATTTGTACATTTCTATATAATCTATGTATTTTCCATTTTGTGAGAATTAATGAGAAGAATTTTTGAGAAATTCAAGAAGCCTTGGGTGCCCCCTCTCTCCCTCTCCTTCTAGCAGCTGGATTGCTGTGGTTTCTAGGGTTGATTCCCTACAAAACTTGGTGGATTCCAAGTGGTATCTCATCTCTGGTTGTGAAGCTCTGTCGCCGCCTCCGTTCGTGCTGCCATCGCACCGCCCCCGCCATCGTCGGAGATCTGTTTTCCATCATCTAGCAAGCCAAAGGCCGAATTTTAGCTCTCAACTCCGAGTTCTGACCAGGCTGAAATTTTCAGGGTGAGTTCCCCTTGTAGTTCCCACGTCTCACAAAAATTTTCAAGCTATTTCCCGTCGTTTGCCCCCCTTTCCCTTTAATTCCCCACAGCCTACACAATCTGCCCCTGTGTAGACTTGTGTTCCAATAGCCATACTCTTCACCCATTCGAACCCCTTTCCAATTTTAGATTGAGCTAAAATTTGGACTGGGACTTCTGTCCACCCAATCCTCATCCCACAAATGTTATTAGGATTTTTGGAGTATGTTTACCATTTTTAAAAACCACTGTAAAATCCGGACTCAGCTCTATCCTCAACAGTCCAGATCCGACCACCCACTGTTCTAAAATCCATTTCCCCACTCAAACCCCATCAGAAAATTACAAAAAAATTATCCTCGTGTTTCTTACTTTCCCCTCTATCTTTCATAAAAATCCCAACTCTCAGATCCAAAGTTTCAACCTCGGTCAACATGCTTCATCAGGTAGACTAGAATCTGCCCAGTCAGTTCTGGGTTCAGAGATCAGTCAGTTCATAAATACCCCACGAAAATTGCAAGGCCATAAAAATTCCTATAATAGCCCATGGTTGTAGATCTCTGAAAGAGCTTCGTAGCGGCACCAGTTTAGCGTCGATCCGACATCCGTGCTGATCGCAGTAGTTTTTTTCGTCGGGTCGTGTAACCCTGAAACTACAGAACAGATCCGTGGACAGCAAGCAACAATGTCCCCCGTCGGGCCGCCTCGCCTTCCACGCGGTGAACCAGCGTGTTCCCCTTCCTAGGGATCATCCCTCCAGGAGTCCCCACCGCAGCGGTACCACTCCCAGCCTGATCGGCCCGCCGACCAGGACGTGGGCCCCACGCTTGTTGGCACGCGCTATCGCCGGAGCTGCCCAAAACGCTACCCGTCAACCCGGGCCCGCTACTCCCGGGTCCCACGTGTAGCCCTTTACCTCCCTGCGTGGAGTGGGTGATAAATTCATTTATGTAATTATTGGTTATTACTGTATCGGGAGTACGAGTTTCGGTTGGGGTCATCTTCCCACGCCCGGCAGCGTGGAGGTATCATGTCTGCTTCCCTCTCGGTAATTTGCTTTACTCGTATATGTTTCCTTATGTCGCTGCTAGAGTGATAGGATAACTAGCTCGTCAAATTTTTATCACCACTGTGAGAGAGAGCGAGCGTGACCCATCCCGTGACTCAATCTGAGTACGCGAAAAAGCCGATACCCTCGACTCACTGCCTGTTTCTCAACCGCGCACATCCGCATGCTTCCCTCGCTTAGGGACGTCCGCGAGCTAGAGTCGCTTGTTGTCTCGAGTCCACTTCCCGTCCTGCATCAACAATTCAGGTTAAAAAAACACTTCAAGAAGTAATGACTATCAATAATCAGAAACTGATATTATGCTTAATGTGCAGTGAACCTGTGTGTATTGATGTGAGCAAGTAAAAATATTCAGGAGATGAGTGAATCTGAACATAAGATTTCCAGATGTAATTCCAAATGAATGGATGGTTCATGAAGGTTTTCAATGAGATACCAATTTCATAAATTCAAAAGTACTGAATTCGCATACTCTTCTATTATAAGGGCTTATAACATGTTCTTTATTAGACAGGATGGTTTAAATCTGATGTGTTCAAAGTTTATCCATAAAACTTTCTATATTCATATCTAAATTCAAATTTTAATAAAAAATAACCAAACTCTCATATTTACATCTTGTTTAACCTCCCTTCATCTTACTCATTTAAAATTTCATTGAGTCCTTTAGGAGTTACAAATGTTAGTATTGAGGTTAAACAAACATGCTTACATCTGATTTTGTCGATATTTTCATCAATTTTTCTTTTGCAACCATTTTCAAAATTTTTCTTTTGGTGTGACTAACTGTCATGCTTTATAATGAATAGAGATGTCATTGACACCTCATGACATACCTCAACTCATTTTATTGATAAGTGAGATATATTTCTTAGTGTACAAGCCATTGCTCTGCTTGGTTTTTCAATAATTTTTCAACGGTGTTAACTATGGCACTTCATGACACAGTCCTTTGGACATGGTTTCTCAGTGAACAAAGTTATTGCTCTGACAAATTTTGACCCTTAGGAACTTTTTAGATCATTCAGATGTTTAAAGATAATACTTACTTCACGTATCTCAACCAAAGAAAGTTATGATTTCAAAATTTTCAGATTTCAGAAGATTTGACATGACTCAACATGAAGCAGCCGGTTAAGGTTTATTAAAATTGACTCAAATATTTTGAAGATAATCATATCCAAACTCAAGGAATACATTAAACTTAAACCACTTGAATGCTTTAGTCATTCATAATCCTGTATAATAGAAGATTCTTTTTTAAGATTGTTTTCAGATTTATGATCAAGGTATACAAATTGAAATCTTCTAGCATTTTAGATCAAGGAATTTTAGGAACAGCCTGACATAGTGCAAGCTCATCAAGGTGACTTCAAAGATATGATAGTAGATGGGCAGACATCAATGAAGGTAACTCATGAATATGACAATGAAGTTCAAGACAGTATGGCAAAAGTATTCAAATAACAGCAAAACCCAAGATGATTTTCAGGAAGGAATCTTTCAGAAGGACAATCATTAATAAGTCTAGCTCAGGAGTGACCATCTCAGAATTATGGCAACACAATCCAAGCAAATTTGCTGTCATGAGTTAATTTTAGGATGACCAGTGCAAACATGTGACAAAGGTAGCAATCAATGTCAGAAACATGAAGTATTTGCAGCATTAAGAGTGAACCAAGATAATTAGACAGATCATGAGTTCACAAATATCAGAATTCAAATGAAGCTTGAAATTTACACAGGTAAGTCGACTTTGAGATTTTCACAGTGAAGCTTATGATATAAAGAATTATGCAGTACTCCACCTAAAAATGTGCATGAGCTAGCAAACACAGACATCCAATGATGTAGCAGGTAGGTAGTAGGTGAATGAGTTTTTCACAGAAGAGCAAAGTTGAATGATTTGAAGGATTTGAATCACTGGATCGACGCAGTAAGATCAGCTGCATAGACTCACTCATTCTAGACAGAGTGTTTTTGAAGGGTGAGCATGCTTTCTGAACAAGGATAAATTTATTTCAATTTGTAGCAACATTTAACATGCACCAGATATCTACTCAAACCAACTCCCCCTAAGAATGTGCATGCATTTCAGATAGTCTTTTGTAGTTTTTGACACAGTTCTATGCAAACCATTCAGACACATTAACTGTGCATGATAGCAAACAAATGCACATGAGTAGATTATGAAATGTAGGGACTCCCCCTATCTAATTTCATTGAGACATCAATTATGATATGAAGACCATGCACGGGGTTATTTATCTAAGCTCATGACTGACTAAATTTATCTATATGCAGTTTGACCTATGGTACTAGGCGGAGGACTTGGTCTAAAGATCACCTCACACATGGTTAGAGCTTCCAAATAGACCTCATCTGCCCTTTAGCACTATACCATTTGATATACCATGTGATCATGCATGAAAGTGCATAATAATTACAGTGTAGTCCTATATGCAATGCCAATGTTTCAAATTATGCAAGACAATGCAAATTTCATGAGAAAACATAAAGATATTTGCATTTGGTCGACCAAAGACACTTGATCGGTCGACCAATTTTCCAGTTTTCAGAGTAATCATGACAATGCACATTGCATATGCATATGTGAAAAATGTATGCCACAGATTTTCAATGATCGTATATGATATGCAATTGACTTCAAACTATTTTAGTATGAACAGACCAACATATGCATTGACTTTCTCTATTCAAATACATTGAGAGACTTATGAAGACAATGCAAATGATATATGCAGATGTACATGTGTGCATGGGATTTTAGCTGACATACAAAGCATGATGTGCACATTCTGAGACGGAATTTTTCAACACATCAACTAAAACAATAGAAACAAAAATGGGATATTACCAAACTTCATGTGCCTTGATTTTATTGAACCCCTCTTATTCTATTTTCCTTTTTCTTCAAGGCACACCTGCAAGGCACAAATCTCATTTTATATACACAGGTATCCAAGGATTCGTGGGTCCTCCATGGTTAGTGGCACTTCTACCAGGTGCTCTCGACAGTTTTTGACCATGGAAATCATCAAATTTCAGCTTATCATAATGGAACATAAAATGTCCATAGTGACCACAATAAAAATAATATCTTGGATTTTTCACATTTTTCTGATACGCATGATTTCTAAAATTTTGTGAATAACCAGATATGTTATTATGAGAATTTTTCTTTTGTTTTGCAGGCCAACAGTCCTTGACTGAATGGCCATACTTTCCACAGTGAAAATATGAAGGAGAATTTCTTTTATCAATAGTTGACCAGCATTCACTAGCCCTATGGCCCAGCTTCCCGCAGTCGAAGCACTTCACATGCTGGCCTTTTGAAATAGCTTTACTTTTATTAAGAACATGCTGATTTGCAGGAAATTTAATGTGTTTAGCATGAGAATGAAAATTTTATTTTTCTTCAGCAAACCAACATTGTTCAGCCATGTGTCCTAATTTCCCACCGCAATAACAATAAACTTCCTTTTTATGATTAGCAGGAAATTTTCTAGCATGAAACTTCCTAGCATGCATTTCACCAATATTCAAATCATCTTCTTTCATCATTTTACAAACATGCATAAAGTCACCATGCTTACCACAATAGAAACATGATTTATTTGTGTGTTTTATTGCATGGTTTTTCATATGAGAGTTCTTGAAATGCATGTTGGACTTGCTAAATTTCTTTGTCTGTGTTTCAATTTTTTTTTTGAATTCTTTGAATAGTTTCCTGACGTGGAGAGGTGGCAGAGGTGCTAACTATATTTGAGCTTCGCACAAAGGTGGAGTATAGCTGATTTCTAATTTCAGAATTATAGCCTAGCCCCTCTCTCTGATCATCAACTTCATCTTCCAAAGGAATTTTCGTTTTACCTTTATCTTTCGTAGATTTAGATGAGGACTGATCCAATTCTTTGATTTTGTTTTCCAAGAAAGCTATGGGAGTTTCAGAACTTGTTCTATGTCTCTCACAAGTAGCCAGCCTATCTTTCAGAGTTTCATTTTCATTTTTGAAGTTTTCAATTTCTTTCTCAAGAGTGAGCAGGTTATCAACATTGTCAGAAAACACACATTTTTCTTTTTCAAGAGATATTAATCTTTCCGACATGATAATATTCAATAGCATTAGCTTTTTATTTTGTTCGTTCAGATTTTCATTTTGAATCAATTCAATAGCTGAAGTCCGATCGTTGTTTGTTGAGTTCAATTTTTCTTCTAGTTCAGAAATTCTTGCTAGCATATTTTTATTTTCATCCCTTAAAGAACTAATTAGTTCCTTGTTTATTTCTTCATCAAGCAAACACATGTCATATGATTGTATTAATTTCAAATAATTTTTGCACGAGGAATTTGAATCATTTTGCTCAACTTTCTTTTTTAACTTTTTATTTTTAGTTTTTATTTTATTATATCTATCTAACAGTTCTTCATACAGATTCATCAACTCATCAAACGATAGTTCTTCAGACTCGGAGCTTACCTGAGATGATGAATCATACGATTGATCACTGCTGTGATCAGCTCTGTCGGCCATCAAGCATTTGTCCTCCTGTTGATTATAGATGGCCGTCAATTTATCCAATATCTCCTTTCTAGATTTGCAGTTGGAGGCAAAAGAGAACACGTCAGTATCAACTGTTGATTTCATTATTTTCAGAGCTCTGATATTATCGACATTTTTGAACTTCTGAATAATAGTCCACTTGGACTTGTCTCCAGGCATTTCATATGGTCCATGCGAAACTAAAATCCACAAGTCAGAATCAACGGAGTTCACAAATTTACACATGCTGTATAACCAGATACTAAAATCGAGACCATCAAACATAGGTGGGTAAGCCATCGAAATCAATTCAATTCAATAATTCAAAATAATGTACCAAATAAGCAAGATTCTCTCTGCAGATCGTTGGATCTGATGAATCAGAGACCGCTCTGATACCAATTGTTAGGAAATAGATGGGTGCACGGAGGGATCCAGAGGGGGGTGAATGGATCCAACTACAAACTTTAGCTCAATTTGAAATACAAAAGCCTGAAATAAAATGCAGCTAACCGGAACAAAAAACTACAGGTGGCAAGAAGGTGAAAGCCCATAATACGTATGCTCACGAATGATTAACAGTTCTCAGAGAACTAAACTCGAATGCTTAGCACACAAAGACAACACTCCAAGTAGAAGCAGACAACAAACGATGATTCAGTCCGAACCATAATCAACCAAATGAAGGTGTACTGGAATTAATTGGACGCTAACCTTAGCAAAAGCTCAATTATGTGGATCATATATAAAACATTACAAGCTCATACCAGATTAATACTATATCAGATAGTAAGGAAGAAGCAACTCAAACACCAACCTGCGAACGGTAGGTAGGAGATAGGAACCAAACGCACATCATCAACCCACAATACACATAGGATTTTTAAGGTGGTTCGATCTGCTTCGCAGAGCTACATCCACCCTACACTCAAATCAGAACATGGCTTCACCTTGCAAACTGCAAGAAGCAGACTCAGTCTGTGACAAAATGCTGACAAACAACTTGAACCAGAGGGAGACAAATCCCTCAACCTCTAATCTAGCACCACACTAGATCAGAACCCACTACCTCAGTAGTGACCGAAGGAACATGCCTCCCTTCCTCTGTGAGCACAGAGGGAACCTCGTGAGCAACATTCTATCACTCACAACCCGGAGACCTAAGTCTCCCTTCCTCTGATACGTCAGAGGGGACATCGGAGATCAGATCTCCCTCCTTCTGATCACTCAGAAGGGACCCGAACCCAGAACAGGGTATCGAAAGAGCTAGAAGAAAATGCAAAAATAAAACAAGAAAACAATAAAGGAAAAAAAATAAGATATAGATCCAACGAGCAGATTGACTTTGGATTTGATCCATGAGTCAAGACATTGGAACATCTTCAGTTGATGCTCTGGCTTCACTTAATTTCTTCTCCTCTCGCAGGCTCTCACTCTCTTAATTCTTTCTCTCTTTCCTTTTCTTCTCAATGCTCACTCTCCTTTCTTCTTCGTAACTCCGCTCTTTCCTTCTCAGGTTTGTCTCTTGCAGAAGGCTCTCTCTAAATGGCTATGGCGGCCCTTCCATGATGGACTTTTTCACTCGAAGGGCAAGACCCCTTTTTATAGGAAACAGGGGCTCCACAAATCCAAGTGGATAAAAAAGTTATTTAGCTAGAATCCCATTGGTCCACTTGCCAAATATGAATATTCTTTTTCAGAAATTATCTGGAAACACGCCAGGTGCATAAGTATCAAGTTCCAACCAATGGAGTTCGAGGTCACCTGATTTCATAAGTTCATCACGTGCCTGATAGGAGATGCTGGTGCTTCGATGCAGCCTAAAAATGGGTCGAGGCACCCTCACAGAATTCGCTTGCAAAGGATGATTTGATATGTGAAGTTGCATCGACGCACTACAATGTTGCATTGATGCAGTGTAGACAGATATCCCTTTAGGCAACGTGCTTCATGTACTGACCTTTGGCTCAATGCATCAACGCACTTAGTTGATGCGTCGACCTATCCCTGTTGCATATGCTCTCGATTATTTTGCTGCATCGACGTGTTTAACCTTGTGCGTCAAGGCAGTGAGCTAATGCTTCGTCATAACTTCATCCAATTTCTGATGCCGGGCAGATGCGTCGATGCAATAGCTTGATGCGTTGACGTTCTAATAAAGGCTGGAGAGGGGGATTTCTGTAGCCCATCTAAGAGCGGCCGAACTAGGTCCAGCGAGACCAAACGAGGCCCAGCTCATCTAAGTGACCGCCCTGTAGGGCCCACTTAGCATAAAAGACCAATAAGTTCACTCGACATCAAGCACTTCCTAGGCGGCCATTAGGCTCGGAAGGCCGAGCGTCGGTCCGGTCAGAGGATGACCTACGCCCGACCTATCCCCCTCGCCGGGATAAGGGCTAGCGCCCAGCGCCCACTCCGACCGAGCCTCACCCAAGCAATGCCTATCGCTCGGGACAGGGCTGGCACTCTTCACGCTTGGGTTGATCGACAGTTGCTTATCCACGCTGCCGTTGAGAGCCCTTTCTGAGTAGGAGTTTACGAGGATAAGGGGGCCCATGAGTCCTCAAGGCCATAAAGAGCCCACGTCGAGGATGTAAAGAGCCCACGTCGAGGATGTAAAGAGCCCACGTCGAGAACGTAACACCCGCCTGAAACTCCTCAGCTTACGAGACTCATGAGACTGGCGCATTATTTAAACCTGGGACTCCCTCCAACGAAAGGTAAGGCCAACACACGCCTAAAACTCCCTGAGCAGGAACCACTTCACCACTTTGGTGGAGAGGGATCTCATACATCTCCTTCTTCCTCCCCTCATAGCTTCCACTACTGCTCTACTGACTTAAGCATCGGAGGGTTTTCTCCAGGGAACCATCCCTAGGCCCGCTGATCTATTTCCCTTCCTTGCTATTCACTGTTCGGTGATCCTCTTCTCCATCTCAGGATCAGCGGGAGATCGCCCCTCTTCATCTGGCGCCGTCTGTGGGAAACGATCAAAGAGCCAGTATGGTGGTAAGGAGTACAGGGAGGAGGTCCGCTGGTGATAGGGGAAAAGCCGTGGTGGCGGTGGGAGAGGGCCCCTCTCAGGCCGCACAGACCCCCCCCTCCAATGCCAGCACCCCAGCCGCGAACCGCCTCCGCCCACGGTGGTGGAGCAACCATCGAACGGAGGCGCTGACACTTTCCATGCCCTCAACGCAAAACTGGACGTCCTCGTGGAGCTCATGAGGACCCAGGCGGCCAAGGAAGGAAGGTCACACGCCCCTTCGGAAAGCCCTCCCCGTAGAGACACGTCCCAACACACTGCCGGAGGCCGCTTCACCCTCCAAGGACGGCGGCTTATTCGCACCAGGTCAGGAGGACCTTCACAAGCCCCTCCTCCGGAGCAAGAGGCCTCCTCCACACCGAAAAAGGGAAAACCTGGGGCACGCCGTCCGCACCCAGAGACCAAAGTCCCTGGGGAACGCCCCACAGTGCAACGGTAGCCGGAGTTATCCCTCCGACTGCGAGAGTTCGAGAGGCACTTCGCAGAGCAGGAGCGCGCCTTACGCGCCTTGCAAAAGACCACCCTGGCTGAGGATGAGGAGAAATCCCCATTCTCTGACTACATCTTGAAGGCAGAGATATCCCCCAGAATCTTCATTCTGACTTTCAAGTCTTACGACGGCCAGGGCGACCCGGCCGACAACTTCGACAGCTTCGACACCCTGATGACCCTTCACGTGGCGTCCGACGCCATCAAGTGCCGAGCCTTCGTGACCACCCTGATCCAAGGTGCCCAAGCATAGTTCCGGGCCCTCGCCCCCAAATCCATCCGAGACTTCAAGCAATTTGGGTGAGTGTTCAAGGAGAGTTTCGCCGGCAGCGGCCCCCAAGGTCGGTAGCGGGGCTATTAGCTCCCAAACAAGGGCAGGGGGAGAAACTCCGGGCTTATATCAACCGATTCAAGTCGGAAGCCCTGAGAATCCCCCGCCTGGATGTTGCCTCGGCCATAACTGCACTGACCAGAGGCACCCAGGACGAGAACCTCCGCCGCGAACTTGTCCTCCACCCTCCCTCGACCCTCGCCGAGCTAGTGACTCTAGCTTTACGCCATGCTGAGTGCAAAGAAGTTCTTAGCGCATGCCGAGGCGCAACCGGTTTGGGTCAGGAGGGGGATAAGAAGCGAGCACCCGAGCCAAGCTCAGGCCAAGGAAAAAGGCAGAACCGAGACAGGGAGCACAAGGAACCATCCCGGAAGTACGAGCGGTACACTCCCTTAATCGCTCCGGTGTATGAGATCTATGAAGGCATCAAAGGCTCGGGCCACCTCCGCCAACCCGAGCCAATGAGGTCGAAGAGCCGCAATCGCAGTAAGCACTACCTGTTCCACAGCGACCATGGGCATCATACCGGCGATTGCCGCCAGCTCCAGGATGAGATCGAGCGCCTCGTCCGCTAGGGACACCTATCCTAGTTCGGGGCAGGGCATAAAGAAGACTGAGGCGCCCCATAGGAGATCGATAACGCCACATGTGGGGTCCACATCAATGTCATCACTGGAGGAGCTGCATCAGGAGGAGATAGTAGCCGAGGAAGGAAGCGTCATGCTGAGCGGGCGAGCCGAGCCACCGAGCCTCCCAAGGCCCTGCCAAGTGAGCCACAGGTCATAGTCTTCTCCGACCAAGACCTGGAAGGGCTGACCACCTGTTGACAGCTAAAATATGAACAAAGATAAAGATGGGACCAGACCAGCGACAAAGACTGGAAGATGCTTGCAAAGTCAGGATTGAGGGAGGATCCTCACCACCAACCAATTGCCCGGCTAGGACCGTCTCAGGCCTGGCTAATGTCCGGTGTTATCGTCATCATTCAGATGCCAATACTGATAAAGCCCCAGTTTGTTCACTGATGGAACCTCGAGATGATCTCAACAAAGCTGTGTCACTACTAAAGGGGCCCCTTTCGGTTCTGATAAAAGTCAATACAAAATAACTAAGAGAAGCCAAGGCAATTACGCGGCCTAAAAGCACTAAATGGGCCGGCCGATTGGGCTTCTGACCATAGCGCCGGGAACCTCAACGAAGGGCCGCTGGACGCGCCGAGAGCCTAAAGGAAGGCGCGTCGGGAACTTCTCCCATGGATACAGGCGCCGAGATCCCTTTCGCAAGGCAAGGGTTCTATAAAACCCATTGCTTCTCCCACAAGAAAGAAGCGCGGACAGACAGAAAAGAAGAAAAGAAAGAGGCAAAGAAAAAAGAGCGAAGAGATATCCAGAAAGAAAAGAGATAGGAAAAGAAAGGGAGAGAGTCTCCGTCGAAAGGAGAAGCAGAAGAAAGAAGGAAGAGAGGCTCCAGGTGGGCTGATAGGGGGAGGGAGAGGAGTCAATGCTCCACCCTCCCCCCCCATGTTCGATGTTTCTTTTTCTTTCTTTTTCTCTTTACTGATTCCCCGTATGTAATGGTAGAGATCTTGATGTTTAGATTGTTCATACGATTCTCTCCCTTCTTCTCCTCTTTGTGTTTCTCGGCTTTAGTTATGAAGTCGATGTAAGTGAAGGTGAGATGAATAAATGCAATGGCCGTGATGGATTTTAGGTGATACTATCTTCTTTTGTCTCCATGTGTATGCATATTGTTTGTATGAATGCCCCATGGGCGAAATGACTCAGGCTTCGGAGTCAGGTCTGTTCTTCGAACAGGGACGAAGGTAGAACCCCCACCCTTGTTCAATGGGTTGCTGGGTTCTATTCTCTTCTCTCTTCCCGCTTCAATAGCATGCCTTCCGTATGTATTTGAGTCTGTTCCTCAAGCCCCTTGTGCTGTCCGGGAACCAGAGACATTAATCTCTTGGTTCCCTGGCCCGCCGGCTATAAATGATGCATTTGAACCCGTAGACGAATGCTACCCTGGATCCCCATTCCAATCGTTGAATGATTAGGGTCTGAGGTCTCAGCATCAAGGGTTCTCTCGTTGCAGATCTGCTTCCCAGATGATACCATGCTAGTCTGGGGGATCAGAGACAGCCATCTCTTGACTCCCCCAGACGTCTGGCAGTATACAGATAAAGGCTACCCAGCCCCGATGATGGTCTCTCCTCCTCCTGATGATCTAGCCTCTCAGATCCCTTGGCATCCTTCTAGCAGAGGTGTTCGTGAAATCTCATCATACACCCCCGATTCGGCCTCAATCTGAGCCATAAAACCCAGAAATCCCAGGAACAGAGTACCGTAGCATCTCTGAAAACCCTGAAATTCTCCCGCATGCCACCTTCTCGGCGTGCAAGTTTCCCCGCCGAGAACTATAAGGCCGAGAGGCCTTCCTCTCTTGCTAAACGACAAAGCCCTTTTGTGAAAAACCCACAGCCCACAGCCTCCCGGCGCTAGGCTCCCGGCGCGGCCATGAGCGCGCCGGGAAGCCTTATGCCGAGAGCTCCCTCCATCCACCAAAGACCCCAGGCCGAGAAGCCCCCCCCTTTGGCCACTTCATAGCGCGCCGAGAAGCCCCCCTATAGCCCACGCCGAGAAGGCCACAAACCCCATGCCGAGAGCCTCTCCCTGCCATTTCATTGGCGCGCCGAGAAGCCCCCTATTACCGCCCACGCCGAGAAGCTCCCTTCGGCTAGGGAATAGCGCGTCGAGAAGCCCCTCGCGTCGGGAGCTTTCTGCCGTCTTCCCTCTGCGCCGAGAACCTCGTGCCGGGAACCCCTTTGCCTCTTTGCCTTCGTGCAGGGAGCCTCCTTTCCCACTTTGCTGTGCCGAGAGCCTACTCCGCTGCCCAATTGACCTCCCCTACAGGTCCCTAACTGGATTCACATGCAACCCCGCAGGTTCGGCGGACCTTGTTTTACAAGGGTCTCGTCGACCTCCGAGACGGGGAATAGTGATCGATGATAGAGACATGTACAGTCTCCTTGAGCCTTAGTGCTCCCCCGCTTTTCGGCTTTCATCCCGGCATTCCGTCGATGTCAGCCTATATCATCCCTTGGCAGATGCTAAGTCTAGGGGAGGTGCTGCCAAAATTCCCCCTGGATGATGAAAGCCAATATTAAGCTGCCCTCGGGAACCTTTGCGCACTTGCACTGCATCGATAACATACTCAAATGTTGTTACTGAATCTTAAATCCGAATTTTGTTCCGGGGGCTCCGCCCCCGGAAACCCCTGCAAGGGGGCTGCCCCCTTGACCCCCGCGACCTGACCGCGCAGGTCGATCCGCGTGCGAGGGCGCAACATTGAGCATTCGCTCACTTTTCGTCATCCCGCATCGGGTTCATGAATAACCCCTTTAGCTCGGGAGGGCTCTGCCACTGCATGAGTTCCACCGGCTTCTACAGGGAATACCAAATATTGCCCCATGGCAAATATGCGATTCGGGAAGTTCAACACTTCTCTCTCTCTTGGCTTTCATCCCGACACTCCGTGGGTGATAGCCTATTTCCCCCTGGGCATAATCCAGATAAAGGGAAATGCTATCGAAATATCGATCAATGCTTTGAACCCCATCATGGCCACGGCCCAGTTTGCCTGTGACTGAAATTTCCCTTCCCCCCTTAGCCTGGTCTTTGAACCGCTGACTTAACGATATTGTCTGCTTCTACGGTTGTTGTTATTATCTTGCCCGCCTTTCTGGCTTCGGTATGAAGTTCCATTTCCGCACATGAATATACGTTTGCCTCTCGAGGTCTCCTACTTTTAGCGTTTAATCAAGGGTTGTCCTTCCTTGGAAGGACGTAATTAACGTCATAGCGTTCAGGGTATGACGGACTTCGGGTCCTGACTCGGACTTCACAATCGACTGACCATGTCAGATCGAGTGCACAATAAAATTGTCACCACGGTGACTGGCACGCCAATAAATAATAATAAAATAAATAAATAAATAAATAAAATAAACCAAATAAGATAAATGTGTCAAACAAGTTTGGCACGCCCGGTGGGACCGAGTCTCCCTTCATCTTTACGCTAAAATAGGAGGCCCCGCGGGCCCCCCCTCAAAATTCTGATTCCGTGTGCTTCCTTATTTCCAGGAAACTGCGATGACGACTGAAAACACGTCTGTGTGCTTCGACAAACAACCCCTGGACATGCATGTCCAGGAGGGATACCTGGCGGTACCATTGGCGTTCGGCTCGTTTCCCCCAGCTGTCGGGCTGCCCAACTGCTTAGGCGTCGTCTACACCGACCTTCTGAAGGTCGATAACAATGAGCAAGGCACTGCCGCGAGTGCCCCAATGAAGACCACTGTCCAGAAGGACAGCTTGCCAGAGAAGACGGCCCCCACGGCCGTCGCCTGCTATGTCCACCACGTCCAGAAAAGGGACATGGTCCCCGCTGCTACTCAAAAGAGGAAGAGAACTAACCGGAGGAGCCGGTATGTTGCTGTTGAACGCCGTCTTTCCAACTCCGGAAAGACAATGATGATCGGGGGTGTCCGGGCGAACCTGAACGGTTGCCCGAGGGCGGTCAAGCCGATGTGATCGTCCCGCAAGTGCCCACTGCCAACAGATTCCAAACTCTGGCCGCCAGGCATGCCAACTGGGAGGCCGATGAGAGGAAGCCGCTGGCGCCCAAGCCAGCAAAATACAAGCAGGTCTGGCGACCGAAGAAGATGCAGAGCTGGGCTCCAGCTCAAGATGAGGAGAAGGCTACCAATGATGCTGTTGCCCGCTTCAGGGCGGGAAGCCGAAGAAGAAAGGGAAAAGAAACAGGAAATGCCATTGCTACTCACCCCAGAGCCTGGGGTAGGAGAGATGAAAGAAATGATGGAGAAAGAAAACTGACTGCTGCTCGCCCCATGATGAGGGGTAGAAGACTTGAGAAGAAAGAAGACCTTGCTGTCGCCCACCCCAGGGCCGGGGGCAGAAGATGGCAGAGAAAGAACCATGATGTTGTTGCCAACTGCTGCCGGAATGGCGATGCGGGAATGTGTGAACCAGCCATGGTTGCCGTCCCAAGAAGATCAAGAGCCTGCGCCAGACAGGATGATATCTTCAAATATTCCAGGGCTGAGCATTTGAATGCTCTGGTAACAAGACTGGCCTATCCGCAGAGACGCAAGGAAAGACTGAGACTCCAACCTGAGCCACAAAGGCGCGACCCGGAGAAGATGAAGCAAGTGGTCCAAGACTACTTCCATTACCTGGGGAGCTCTGCCCTGGGTCAACAAAGACTATCCCGTGCCTTGGGTACCGTGGATGAGGAAGAAGAAGAAATCCCTCAAGAAGTGATGCACGGAGTCTCTTCCTCCGATTCAAATGATTATGAAGAAGGCCTCAGGGCCGGATATGATGAAGAAGACCTGCACGGGGAAGAAGCCAAAGAAAGAATATCGGTCTTTGACCGGCTCAAATATCCTGACCAGGTAAAAGAAAGGTCTACAGGCAGAAGGGAAAAATGCAAATCTTCGCCTGCAACATGGCTGGACTTGCCAGGGGGCAAGATATACTACCAACTCAGCCAGATGAACTGCTCAGGTTGGCTACTAGACCTGGTCCTGTCACAAGAAGAGGGCAGGCCGCAAAAGATAAAATGAAGAAATATGATGAAGCCCGCAAGATCACCACTATGACAGTCAATGTGGTGACAGCAGAAGATGAAGACAATCCCTTGTTGATGATGCTGAAGGGACTTCTGAAGATATGCAAATCCCATCAACCTTGGATCCCATGATCCAGATGATGTTCAGGAGATATCAGCAGGAGATCAGTGCTCTCCGAAGGCAGCTCAATGAGAGACATGAAGCTACATCAGTCTCAAAGCAAGCTGAACCTGCGGGGCAAACATCCAGCTCAGCAGAGATGGCTATCCCAGCTAACCCTCTCTAGCTGATAAGGGCAAGACACCGAGCCAACCTGTTCCACAGCAAACGCAGCTCAGCCCTCTGTGTCTCAGACACAGCCTACCACGCCCATCTTGTGCGCCACTGTGATTACAACTCCTCACAGCCAGCAACAAGCTCACTTCTTTCCAGAAGACATAGATCCAGCTGTAGCCCACAAGCAGATGATTGAAAGAATTGTGGAAATGAAACTGTCAGAAAAGACTGGTGGTGATGCTGGTACCTATGATGTGTACAAGGTACCGTATCCTCCCCAGTATGCTGCTAAGAGACTACCCGCAGGCGTCAGTAAGCCGCCGAAGTTCGAGAAATTTAATGGCCAAGGCTCCCCTAGGGAGCATATAGCCTACTACACTACAATCATGGGCGACCTAGCAGTCGATGAAGCTTATCTGCTCAAGTTCTTTGGCTCATCCCTCACTGGGTTGGCCTTTGAATGGTACTCAAGCTTGCCAGCCGGGTCAGTGGTTGATTGGCCTGATATGCAAAGAAAGTTCCGCGACAGATTTCATGTCACGGAGAGAGAAATCACAATAGCTGAGCTATATGCAACAAGGCAGAAGCAGGATGAGACCGCTCTGGATTATATAAAAAGATGGAGAAACCTCGCCATGAGATGCAGGCGGCCTCCACATCACGAGGACGCCGTCCAGATTTGCAAGCAGAATCTTCGGCGGGAGACTCTCGAAAAGATGATCGGGATGGAGATAGGGTCATTTGACCGACTAAACAATGCCGCGGCGGAGGTCGAGGCCTTCCTCTCCAGTAGTCCTTCAGTTGCTACTGCTGTGTACCAGAAAACTAGATCGGCTGATAAACGGCCCATGCCTGCAGAAGTCAGTACAATAGACTTCAAGATGTTCGAGCAACAAAAAGATAAAGAAAAAGGCGTTGTCCGCCCTCCTCCCACTAGGCCGGCTGATCAGAAGGATGGCCCCGCTCTGCGAGCCAGGATGAGCAAGCCTTATTCCTTTCCTAAGGAAAAGACTCGGCTCCTGTTTGAGTGGGCCGCCCAATTTGACAAGATTGTCCTTCCGGATCCAAAGAGACCTGATGATACCAAAAGAAAAGATAATCCCCGCTTCTGCCCATATCATCAAGCATTGGGTCACCCATTGAAGATTGCTATGTATTTAAAGATATTATTGAAAGAATGATTAAAAAAGGGGAACTCGAACTGGGTGAGTATAGAGTGGACCCTCCATGCCTGCATGAGTTGCCTGAGTTAAAAAGAGCAGTCAATATGATATCTCTATACCAGCAATCGCCCAAAGAAATGTTGAAAGAACAGACACCGATGAGCCCATCCTGTGGGAGCATGTCAAGTCCCCAGGCCTTATGAATAAGATGAAAAATAAATCAAAAATGCCAGATGTGCTAGATGACCCGTTATGGGTGCAGATGTCGACTGCTGAAAGAAAGGGAGAGCAGATGCAAACAAACACAAGGAGGACAAAGTCTTCTCCTGTAACATGCTGTCAGTTTTACCCGGCGATGGCCAGACTTCCGAAGGGGATGATGAAGAGATATGCTTCATGCCGATAAGGTCAGAGCAAGCCAAAGCTTCAGCCTCCTGTCCTGATGATAAAGCCAACAAGAAGCCTGGGCACCTCCCGCTACCAGAAGAAGAAGCATGCTACCACACTCCTCCTCCATATGCGGGGACGAGGGCCAAGATGTTAATTTCTGAAAGCCTGGACGCGTCCGGCGCCTGTAATAGGGTACTGTCAGTCCCTCCTAAGACTAGGGCCGGGGGCAACGTTCTTGGCCTTGCCATGATGACAGAGCTATCTAAAAAACTACAAGAAGTCAAAGTGTTACAGAGCAAGCTGAATGAAATGGGTTTGCATCTGCCTGGTTTGCACTTAAACTCACCAGCTCCGGCAGTGATGGGTAAACCCGATATGAAACAAACAATGAAAATCAACTCTGCCAAGGGAGAAGTTACTAAGGCAGAATTGTATGAGACCAAACAAAGGGCCGATGAATCTGCTCTGGATTATATCTACCGATGGAAGACCTTTATGCCAGATGTCAGCACCCACCAAACCAGGAGGAGGCTGTCCAGATATGCAAGCGCAACCTGAAGACAGAAGTCTTAACAAGGTTGGTTGGCATCGAAGTCAAGTCCTTCGATCTCTTGAATGAGATTGTGGCTGATATTGAGGCCTTTTTGGCGAAATATTGCCCGGCCGCTACCGCCCTAAGACAAAAGAGCAAGCCTGCTAGTGAACAGCCAATGCATAAAGATATTTACATTGCCGACTTCCAAGCTTTGAGAAGAAAAAGGCGAAGAGGCAGCTAGCTCTTCATCAGCAAAGACTGGCGAGCTAGGCCATTCCCTAAGAAGCAAAATGACTAAACCCTACTCCTTTCCAAAGGAAAAGACTCGGGTCCTATTCGAATGGGTCACCCACCATGGCAAGATCATACTCCCGGCCCCAAAGAGCCCGGTGATGCCGCAAGGAAAGACGAGCCTCGCTTCTGTCCGTACCATCAGATGCTCGGACACCCTATTGAGGACTGCTACGTCTTCAAAGATGTTATAGAAAGTTTGATACAGAAAGGTGAGCTGCAGATAGGGGAATATAAAGTGGACCCACCGCGTCCCCATCGAATGCTCAATTTCAAGAAGGCAGCCGACATGGCCGCACCACACCCGCCAAAGAGCGATTTGCTCTAAAGGGCATTTTCAATACGAATGATACCCCGTCTGGGGTAGGTGTATGCCAAAAAGAATGATGGTGAAAGATGCCAGTGATACCCCTTCCTGGGGCAGATGTACACACAAAAAAAAGAGAGAAAAAAAAAGAAATAAAAAAAAATGAGAATGATGATGATGAAGAGATGCCCATGATACCCCTTCCTAGGGGCAGATGTATTAACAAAAAAAAAATGATGAAAGGTATGGATGATACCCTATCCTGGGGGCACATGGGGATGATACCCTATCCTGGGGGCACATGGGAATAAAAAAGGATAAAGAAAAGAGAGATGATGAAATAATATATATATATATATATATATATATATATATATATATGGTACTCCCATTTGAAGGGTGATGCACATCAAAAAAAATGGAAATGAAAGAAAAGAGAAAGATGACAAAATGATGGAAGATGTAGATGATACCCCATTCTGAGGAGGGGGATGCATATCAAAAAAAAAAGGAAGAAAAAAAGGAAAGAAAAAAATGATGAAGAAAAAAAAATGATGATTATGAGATGATGGAAGTTCCAAATGGTGTCCCATCTCGGGGGCAGATGCATGCCAAACAATGAGAAATATTGATGGTATCCCGTTCTTGGGACGAATGTATGCCAAAAGAATGATGTAAGACACACATGGTTCCCCATTCTAGGGGTAAATGTATGAAATGTCAATGACGGCATGCATGGCCGTCGCTGGATATGCTCACCCCTTTAAAGGGGCAATGATCGCGTATGGTGATGAGGAATAAAACTAGAGCATTGACCCTTCAAGGGCCATCCTATCACAGACTCTTACACTGCACGTCTGCTGCTGATGTCAGGGACCATCCAAATGATGGGAGCCCAGATGGCAATGAACAATGAATGATGGATCAATGAAGAACGATGGAAGCTCGCCCAACCATCAGCGTTCAGGCCAATAGATGCTCGATGAGATCCCAAAAGAAATATATATATCAAACATCAAGGTGTCGGCATATAAGCTGATGGAGGAATAATGGCACTCGGATGAGTGAATGATAGATACATCGGTAATCAGACCGATAGATGTTTCACGATGGTCAAGGATATATAAGATGAATACATCGGTATTCAACCTGATATATAATAAATGAAGCTCCAAGGCAAAGATGATGAATACATCAGAGCCCAAGATGATAGAGGTTCAACAATGTCCACAAGATGTTCAAACAAGATCAACAATGCCCCAAGATGTCAACTATCGGTGTTCACGTCAACCGATGCTCAACCACTTTCCACGGTTGCCAAATGTATGCCCATCGGTGTCCAAGTCGACGGATGTCGGGGTTCGATCATTGACTTTCAAACCAACAACCATCGGCGTCTTAGCCGACATATGTCAATCATTCAGCCATCGGTACCCTGGCCGAAAGATGCCCGATGATCCTCTAGACTGCCAGAGATGTTTAACCGTCAGCATTCGAGATGACAGATGCTCACAAATATGGATTGCCAGTATGGCCAGCTAAGAGAAATCAAAATTCTAGCAATCAGTGCCCAGGCCGACAGATATTCTTCCATCGGCACTCAAGCCGACCAATGGTCAAAGATTGCCAAAGAAAAGTCAACAGAATCAGTGAATATGCAAAGATGTAGATACCCAGCGGGTCAGACCACATCAGCAATGAAGCATACCCTTCCAGCGAACGGCTTCGTGCTCGAGCTGCCATACACATTTTTGAATCAATTCAGACCTTTCGTCTGGGTTGATTATGAAGCCCTATTCCTTTGCGTTAATGTCAAACCCCACATTAACGATGAAACATACCCTTCCAGTGAACGGCTCCGTGCCCGAGCTGCCATACACATTTTTGAATCAATTTAGACCTTTCGTCTAGGTTGATTATGAAACCTTATCCCTTTACGTTAATGTTAAACCGCAACATTGATGATAAAACGTACATTCCCGGGAAACAGCTTCATACCCAAGCCCGCCATCCATAAACTTCAGTTCAGACCTTCCGTCTGAATTGCATGATAAACCCCCACTCTCCTTTGCATTGGTATAAACCCAATACCGATGATGAAACCTACTGTTGATCGATCGGCACATTGCCCGATCAATGATCAGACCTATCCAGTTTAGACCCTACGTCTATCCTGATGAAACACATGAAATCTTTGCATTGGTATAAACCCAATACCGATGATGAAACTTGCTATGGATCGATTGGCACATTGCCCGATCAATGATGAAACCTACCCAGTTTAGACCTTATGTCTATTCTGATGAAACCTATAAAATCCTTGCGTTGGTATAGACCCAATACCAATGATAAAAGCAGCTGCTAATGGGGTGGCCCGCCGCCTGAGCAATGTTAAAACCCGTCCGGGGTAGACTTTCCGTCTGCTCTGATGAAAATGCTACACCCATTCTCAAATCAACCCGGACCTTCCGTCCGGATAGATGATAAAACCTCATCCCTTTGCGTTAATATTAAACCCCACATTAACGATGAAACCTACATTTCCAGCGAATGGTTTCGTGCTTAAGCTGCTACACACATCCTCGAGCCAATCCGGACCTTCTGTCTGGGTGGATGATGAAATCCCATCCCCTTGCGTTGATGGCAATCCCCACATCAACGATACAGCCATGCTCGCGGCGAACGGCTTCACGCCTAAGCCACAAAACACACTCAAGTCGACCCAGGCCTTCCGCCTAGGCAGACGATGAAGACCTTATACCCCTTGCATTGGTGTCAACACCCACATCAATGATGATACATACACAAGTTGAGCACATGGCTTAACAATTTACAAAGCTAACGTCCCAATAAAAAAAAAGAGAAAAGAGAAGAGATAAAATGGGGTTAAAAATAGAGATACCCCGCCAGTCTTGTTCAGGCTTTCTGAGCAAGAGTAAAAATGGCTAAAACCCAGCTGTGGTGAAAACCCGAAAGGGCACTGCAGGCAAAATCGGGTACCCCGCCACGTGAAAACCCGAAAGGGCGCGTGGGCAAAAGCAAGAGGGGGCTGGCTCCGGTGAAAACCCGAAAGGGCGCTTGGGTCAGTAATATGGTGATCCTAAAGAAACCTCACCTCTCGCCTTAAACTTCTCGTCGATCGACCGGCACCTTGCCCGATCAACGATCAAACCCACCCAGTACAGACCCTACGTCTGTCCTAATAAAACCCTCATACCTTGCCAAAGTCCCACCATGGTGAAGTCCACTATTGATCGATTGGCGCCTTGCCCGATCAATAATGAAACCTATCCGGCTTAGACCTTACGTCTATCCCAATGAAACCTATGAAATCTTTGCATTGGTATAAACCCAATACCGATGATGAAACCTCCTTTGATCGATTGGCGCACTGCCCGGTCAATGATGAAACCTATCTGGCTTAGACCTTACGTCTATCCCGATGAAACCTATGAAATCCTTGCATTGGTATAGACCCAATACCGATGATGAAACCTGCTGTTGATTGATTGGCACATTGCCCGATCAGCGATGAAACCTATCCAGTTTAGACCCTACGTCTATCCTGATGAAGTCCATGATATCCTTGCATTGGTATAAACCCAATACCGATGATGAAACCCCCCTGTGATCGATGGGCACCCTGCCCGATCGACGAAGAAACCCGTCCTTTTAAACTTGCATCTCTTCCTGTCCCACCGTGATGAAGCCTGCTGCTGATTAGCGGGCACACGGTCCGAGCAGCAATGAAACCCATCCAGTTTAGACCTTATGTCCATCCTGATGAAACCTATGAAATCCTTGCGTCGGTATATACCCAATACCGATGATAAGAGCAGCCGCCAATAAAGCAGCACATCGCCTGACCCGTGCTGAAGTCCCAATTCAAGCGATATATATACGTATATATAAATAAATAAAAAAATGGGGTTAAAAATAGAGATACCCCGCCAGTCTTGTTCGGATATCCCGGACAAGGGCAAAAATGGCCAAAACCCAGCTGTGGTGAAAACCCGAAAGGGCACTGCAGGCAAAATCGGGTACCCCGCCACGTGAAAACCCGAAAGGGCGCGTGGGCAAAAGCAAGAGGGGGCTGGCTCCGGTGAAAACCCGAAAGGGCGCCTGGGTCAGTAATGTGGTAATTCAAAGTTCCATGCCAACCGGCACGCTACCTTCACCTCCCCTTCACTGATGAAACCTTCCGTTGGTCAGCTGGCTCCATTCCCCACCGATGATAAAACCCTCCCGGGGTAGACCTTACGTTTACCCTGATAAGATCTACATACCCTCTTTCAAAACGTCCCACCGACAATGAAACCCAGCACCATTCTGCTAAAGCCTGCCCAGCTCAGACCTCACGTCTGTCCTGATAAAATCTACGCATTTCTTGGCAAAGTCCCACCTGCGATAAAACCTATTGGAATAGACCTTACGTCTGTCCTGATGAGACCTACACCTTCACACACTTCCCACCGTTGGTCGATTGGCACCTCGCCCGATCAATGATGAAACCCTACCCAGTTTAGACCTTTCGTCTATTCTGATGAAACTTATAAAATCCTTTGCATCGATATCAACCCAATGTCGATGATGAAATCAACTGTTGATCACTTGGCACCTCGCCCGATCAATGATAAAACCCTACCCAGTTTAGACCTTTCGTCTATTCTGATGAAACTTATAAAATCCTTTGCATCGATATCAACCCAATGTCGATGATGAAATCAACTGTTGATCGATTGGCACCTCGCCCGATCAATGATGAAACCTTACCCAGTTTAGACCTTCCGTCTATTCTGATGAAACTTATGAAACTCTTCTTGCTTCGATATAAACCTAATATCGATGATGAAACCAACTGTTGATCGACCGGCACCTCGCCCGATCAATGATGAAACCCTGCCAGTGTAGACCTTTCGTCTATTCTGATGAAATTTATAACACTTTCTTTGCATCGATATAAACCCAATATCGATGATGAAACAAACTATTGATCGATTGGCACCTCGCCCGATCAACAATGAAACCCTACCGGGATAGACCTTCCGTCTGTCCTGATGAAAACTACATATCATTTCATGCCCCACCTGCAATGAACCTACCCAGTTTAGACCTTTCGTCTATTCTGATGAAGCTTAAACTCCTTTGCATCGACATGAGCCCAATGTCGACGATGGAACCACGCACTGGACGATCGGCAAATCGCCACAGTCAGCTTTGAGGAACAGACCTCTCGTCTGTTCCAGATGCATGTCTTCCGCTAGCCAACAGGCCCAGCAAAGGCAATCCCATCAGATACCGATACGTGGTGGAGCGAGCCCCCATTCTTTCCCTGAGAGGATGGACGCTCTCCTGCTGCACACAGGTCGTCAGTATAAAGGCTGCTGAGACCATTACTCTTCATACGAAGGAAATAACAACACATGAAGAAGATGTTCAGCCACCCGGAGCTTCAATCCTGCAAATGTTCAGCCACCCAGAGCTTCAATCCGGCAGATGTTCAGCCACCCGGAGCTTCAGTCCGGCAGATGTTCAAGCCACCCGGAGCTTCAATCCGGCAGATGTTCAGCCACCCGGAGCTTCAATCCGGCAGATGTTCAGCCACCCGGAGCTTCAATCCGGTAGATGTTCAGCCACCCGGAGCTTCAATCCGGCAGATGTTCAGCCACCCGGAGCTTCAGTCCGGCAGATTTCAAGCCACCCGGAGCTTCAATCCGGCAGATGTTCAGCCACCCGGAGCTTCAATCCGGCAGATGTTCAGCAACCCGGAGCTTCAATCCGGCAGATGTTCAGCCACCCGGAGGTACAATCCGCGAGATGTTCAGCCAATCAGGGCTTAAAACTGACAGATGAAAGATGTACAGCCGATCGGGGCTCAAAACCGACAGATGCCAGATGTTCAGCCAATCAGGGCTTAAAACTGACAGATGCAAGATATACAGCCGATCGGGGCTCAAAACCGATAGATGTCAAGATATACAGCCGATCGGGGCTCAAAACCGATAGATGCAAGATATACAGCCGATCGGGGCTCAAAACCGATAGATGCAAGATATACAGCCGATCGGGGCTCAAAACCGATAGATGCAAGATATACAGCCGATCGGGGCTCAAAACCGATAGATGCAAGATGTGCAGCCGATCGGGGCTCAAAACCGATAGATGCAAGATATACAGCCGATCGGGGCTCAAAACCGATAGATGCAAGATGTGTAGCCGATCGGGGCTCAAAACCGATAGATGCAAGATGTACAGCCGATCGGGGCTCAAAACCGATAGATGCCAGATGTTCAGCCAATCAGGGCTTAAAACTGACAGATGCAAGATGTACAGCCGATCGGGGCTCAAAACCGATAGATGCCAGATGGTCAGCCAATCATGGCTTAAAACCGATAGATGCCAGATGTTCAGCCAATCAGGGCTTAAAACTGACAGATGCAAGATGTACAGCCGATCGGGGCTCAAAACCGATAGATGCCAGATGTTCAGCCAATCAGGGCTTAAAACTGACAGATGCAAGATGTACAGCCAATCAGGGCTTAAAACTGACAGATGCAAGATGTACAGCCGATCGGGGCTCAAAACCGATAGATGCCATATGGTCAGCCAATCATGGCTTAAAACTGACAGATGCAAGATGTACAGCCGATCGGGGCTCAAAATCGATAGATGCAAGATGTACAGCCGATCGGGGCTCAAAACCGATAGATGCAAGATGTACAGTCGATCGGGGCTCAAAACTGACAGATGCTCGATGGTCAGCCAACCAGGGTTTAAAGCCAATAGAAGTCAAATGTGCCATTGATCGGGGCCTAAAACCGACATATGTCAGATATGCCAGTTGATCAGGGCTCAAGCCGATAGTTGTTCAGCGGATCGAGGCTCAAGCCAAGAAGATCATGCCAGGAGGAACTCCCAGTATGGGGATACTGCCAAGATATAACTGAAAGAATAAGTCGATAGCATTGAGTCAATGATACACCTGCAGACACCGTGCCGCACCTTCTGCGCTTACGCCATCTGCAGGTGGGGGGCATTTGTTGACAGCTAAAATATGAACAAAGATAAAGATGGGACTAGACCAGCGACAAAGACTGGAAGATGCTTGCAAAGTCAGGATTGAGGGAGGATCCTCACCACCAACCAATTGCCTGGCTAGGACCGTCTCAGGCCTGGCTAATGTCCGGTGTTATCGTCATCATTCAGATGCCAATACTGATAAAGCCCCAGTTTGTTCACTGATGGAACCTCGAGATGATCTCAACAGAGCTGTGTCACTACTAAAGGGGCCTCTTTCGGTTCTAATAAAAGTCAATACAAAATAACTAAGAGAAGCCAAGGCAATTATGCGGCCTAAAAGCACTAAATGGGCCGGCCGATTGGGCTTCTGACCATGGCGCCGGGAACCTCAACGAAGGGCCGCTGGACGCGCCGAGAGCCTGAAGGAAGGCGCGCCGGGAACTTCTCCCATGGATACAGGCACCGAGATCCCTTTCGCAAGGCAAGGGTTCTATAAAACCCATTGCTTCTCCCACAAGAAAGAAGGGCGGACAGACAGAAAAGAAGAAAAGAAAGAGGCAAAAGAAAAAAGAGCGAAGAGATAGCCAGAAAGAAAAGAGATAGGAAAAGAGAGGGAGAGAGTCTCCGTCGAAAGAAGAAGCAGAAGAAAGAAAAGAAGAAGGGCTCCAGGTGGGCTGATAGGGGGAGGGAGAGGAGTCAATGCTCCACCCTCCCCCCCCATGTTCGATGTTTCTTTCTTTTTTTCTTATTATTGATTCTCCGTATGGGATAGTCGAAGTCTTGATGTTTAGATTATTCATACGATTCTCTTCCTTTTTTTCTCCCTGTATGTTTCTTGGCTTCAGTTATGAAGTCGATGTAAGTGAAGGTGAGATGAATAAATGCAATGGCCGTGATGGATTTTAGGCGATACTATCTTCTTTTGTCTCCATGTGTATGCATACTGTTTGTATGAATGCCCCATGGGCGAAATGACTCAGGCTTCGGAGTCAGGTCTGTTCTTCGAACAGGGACTAAGGTAGAACCCCCACCCTTGTTCAATGGGTTGCTGGGTTCTATTCTCTTCTCTCTTCCCGCTTCAATAGCATGCCTTCCGTATGTATTTGAGTCTGTTCCTCAAGCCCCTTGTGCTGTCCGGGAACCAAAGACATTAATCTCTTGGTTCCCTGGCCCGCCGGCTATAAATGATGCATTTGAACCCGTAGACGAATGCTACCCTGGATCCCCATTCCAATCGTTGAATGATTAGGGTCTGAGGTCTCAGCATCAAGGGTTCTCTCGTTGCAGATCTGCTTCCCAGATGATACCATGCTAGTCCGGGGGATCAGAGACAGCCATCTCTTGACTCCCCCAGACGTCTGGCAGTATACAGATAAAGGCTACTCAGCCCCGATGATGGTCTCTCCTCCTCCTGATGATCTGGCCTCTCAGATCCCTTGGCATCCTTCTAGCAGAGGTGTTCGTGAAATCTCATCATACACCCCCGATTCGGCCTCAATCTGAGCCATAAAACCCAGAAATCCCAGGAACAGAGTACCGTAGCATCTCTGAAAACCCTGAAATTCTCCCGCATTCCACCTTCTCGGCGTGCAAGTTTCCCCACCGAGAACTATAAGGCCGAGAGGCCTTCCTCTCTTGCTAAACGACAAAGCCCTTTTGTGAAAAACCCACAGCCCATAGCCTCCCGGCGCTAGGCTCCCGGCGCGGCCATGAGCGCGCCGGGAAGCCTTGTGCCTAGAGCTCCCTCCATCCACCAAAGACCCCAGGCCGAGAAGCCCCCCCCCCTTTGGCCACTTCATAGCGCGCCGAGAAGCCCCCCTTTGGCCACTTCATAGCGCGCCGAGAAGCCCCCTCATAGCCCACGCCGAGAAGGCCACAAACCCCATGCCGAGAGCCTCTCCCGGCCATTTCATTGGCGCGCCGAGAAGCCCCCTATTACCGCCCACGCCGAGAAGCTCCCTTCGGCCAGGGAATAGCGCGCCGAGAAGCCCCTCGCGCTGGGAGCTTTCTGCCGTCTTCCCTCTGCGCCGAGAACCTCGTGCCAGGAACCCCTTTGCCTCTTTGCCTTCATGCAGGGAGCCTCCTTTCCCACTTTGCTGTGCCGAGAGCCTGCTCCGCTGCCCAATTGACCTCCCCTATAGGTCCCTAACTGGATTCACATGCAACCCCGCAGGTTCGGCGGACCTTGTCTTTACAAGGGTCTCGTCGACCTCCGAGACGGGGAATAGTGATCGATGATAGAGACATGTACAGTCTCCTTGAGCCTTAGTGCTCCCCCGCTTTTCGGCTTTCATCCCGGCATTCCGTCGATGTCAGCCTATATCATCCCTTGGCAGATGCTAAGTCTAGGGGAGGTGCTGCCAAAATTCTCCCAGGATGATGAAAGCCAATATTAAGCTGCCCCCGGGAACCTTTGCGCACTTGCACTGCATTGATAACATACTCAAATGTTGTTACTGAATCTTAAATCCGAATTTTGTTCCGGGGGCTCCGCCCCCGGAAACCCCCGCAAGGGGCGCTGCCCCCTTGACCCCCGCGACCTGACCGGGCAGGTCGATCCCCGCGACCTGACCGCGCAGGTCGATCCGCGTGCGAGGGCGCAACATTGAGCGTTCGCTCACTTTCCGTCGTCCCGCATCGGGTTCATGAATAACCCCCTTTAGCTCGGGAGGGCTCTGCCACTGCATGAGTTCCACCGGCTTCTACAGGGAATACCAAACATTGCCCCATGGCAGATACGCGATTCGGGAAGTTCAACACTTCTCTCTCTCTTGGCTTTCATCCCGGCACTCCGTGGGTGATAGCCTATTTCCCCCTGGGCATAACCCAGATAAAGGGAAGATGCTGTTGAAATACTGATCAATGTTTTAAACCTCATCACGGTCGCGGTTCAGGCTACCTGTGATTGAGATCCTCCTTCCCCCCTTAACCCCGGACTTTGAACCGCTGACTTAGCGATATCATCTGTTTCTACGGTTGGTGTCATTATCTTGCCCGCCTTCCTGGCTTCGGTATGAAGTTCCATTTCCGCACACGAATATACGTTTGCCTCTCGAGGCCTCCTACTTTTAGCGTTTAATCAAGGGTTGTCCTTCCTTGGAAGGACGTAATTAACGTCATAGCGTTCAGGGTATGACGGACTTCTAGTCCCGACTCGGACTTCACAATCGACTGACCATGTCAGATCGAGCGCACAATAAAATTGTCACCACGGTGACTGGCACGCCAATAAATAAATAATAAAAAATAAATAAATAAATAAATAAAATAAACCAAATAAGATAAATGTGTTCCACACCACCCCGCATGACGACACCCTAGTTATATCGGCTACGATAAACCATTGTAATGTAGATAGGATTCTAGTTGACAATGGAAGCACCCCTAATGTGTTATCTTTTGAGTGTTTTCTTAAGATGGGGGAGAATCTGTCTAAACTCCGCCCGATCCGAACCCCCCTTTGCGGGTTCAATGGCCAGGCCACTTATCCCGAGGGAGCCCTAAGCCTTCCGGTTACTCTTGGCACCCCACCAAAAATCGTTACGGTTATGGTGGACTTCATAGTGATCAAGGTGTTGCATCCCTATGGTTTTGATGATCTCTCACACTATAAATCAATCTTCTATCTCTAGATTAATGCTGTTTCATCATGTGAGTGAGTACAATTCATTTGGTTGTCAGATAAGCATGCTATCATGATTCTATCTACACTCTGCCTAGTTAGTATAGACAGCAGTGGGTCGACCCACCCTCACTGATGCGTCGACTCATCTGTACATTGTTTGTCTGGGTACCAAAGTCTATACACCAGCTTGGTGTATTGAGTCTGTACATTGGCATAACTTCTTCAAGTCTGTACATCGGGCACCTTCTAACTGAAGTCTACACACTGGTATTAAAATTCTAAGTCTATACACTGCCCGACCACCTAAGTCTGCACATTGCCAAAGTCAGTTCAGCTCAACCCTATAGATCCCTCCAAGCTTCAACTTTATACATTGGATTGTCAAACTTCATGTCTATACACTGGCTGCTGCATTGTTCATAAAGTCTACACATCCGATAATGTAAGTCTATACATCGCCCAGAGTCTTGTTTGCAAAGTCGGAACAACGTCCGTTGTCAAGACTTCTTGAAGTCTGTACATCGGACTGCTTCTTTTGAAGTCTACACATTGGCTCGTTCACTTCTGCAAAGTAAGTACATTAGACTGTGGCAAAGTCTATACATTCGGTTCCTTGGGCAAAGTCTATACATCGCTTAGTCTGCACATTGCCTTCAGCCCAAGCATTCAAAGCCAAGTCTATACAACGCCAAGTCTGTACACTCCTCATCTGTTCCTACATTTGGCCAAGTCCATACACTCAACATTTCCCTACGCTTTCCTGGCCAAGTCTGTACATCGGCCTCATTCGTTCAAGTCCATACATTGAACTGCTCTTCAAAGTCTGTACAGCGTCCGTCTCAGCCAACGTCTCATGTTGCGTCTTAGGCAAGTCTGTACATCAGCTTCATTCGCTCAAGTCCATACATCCACAGTGGTTCATCAAGTCTATACAGACTACCTTTACATCCAGAGTCTGTACATCGGTTCAACAGCTGATCGTCTCATACAGAACTTTCCAAGTCTGTACAGCCGAGTGTCTAATGCATCGTCTCACTCTGGCATAGTCTATACATTGGCTAAAGATTGTCGAAGTCTATACATCTCCGTTGAGCATCAAGTCTACACACTGCTCACAGTCTTATTAAGAGTCTCACACAGGTTCCAAGTCTGTACACTGTTTAGACTTCGTGAAGTCTATACAGTGGCTGAAGCTTTGTTAAGTTTACACAATGGTAAGGCTCGTATGCATTGATTCATCACATGTCTATACACTGCCTTTCATGAGCCTATCCATCAAGTCTACACATTGGGTTGTCCGACCACAACCCTATACATTCAGTTGTTATGACTTGAGTCTTCAATGCTCTCAGCACACTCGTTTCAAGCCTGTACACTGCTTAGGCTTCGTGAAGTCTACACGGTGGCTGAGCTTTGCAAAGTGTACACATTGGTAACACTCGTTTGCATTGATCATAAGTCTATACACTGCCTTCATATGCATTGTTCATAAGTCTATACACTGCTATTCGTTTGCACTGTTCATATGTCTATACACTGCCTTCACATGCATTTTATTCAGTAAGTCTGTACACTCTCTCATGCTGTACACACTTACTCAGTTGTGTTTCTGAAGTATATACATTCTAGTTAATAGCCTGAACTGACTAAGTATATACATTACTTCTGTCTGTCTGCAGGCGATTCAGGCTGATGATTGGGCACGTGAATCGAGGTTGGCACCTGACACGTGATCCAAGACAACAGGCACATGACACGTGGATGGCAACCTACTCAGGATGCTGCCATGTGGTCGAAATTCAAATAATCTGGCCAAAAGTGCATGGGCGGGAACCTGGCAGCCACACGCCAATATCTGCTATAAATATAGAGCTTCATCCTTCAGTAGAAGCTTGATCGTGAAAAGAAAAAAGCAGAAGCCATTGGTGAGAGTCTGCACGATCCAGAAAAGAAAAAGAGCAGAGAGTTCTAGATCCGAGAGGAGTTTGTTCGAGAGAGAGAGCAGTGGTTGTGGATTGATGAATTGCTTCATTTGAAGCTACATTTGTATTGGGTTTCAGAATCGATCTCTTCTTCATTGGTTTTTGTTTCTACTTTGCTTTTGTTTTATTTTGCTCTTCCATTCTGATTTGAATTGGTTTCCCTCCGGTGTGTGGAGGAAGGGAGTATTACTCCAGTTTCCCTCTGAGTTGCAGAGGAAGAGAGATCGGTGATCTCTGGTGTTGTTAGTGACACGTTGTCATTAACAGTTTCCCTCCGTGTGTGGAGGAAGGGAGAGGATTCTCCGGTTGTGTTCTAGCTGGGAGCTAGAACAGGTTTCAAGTTCTGTGAGTAGCAGAGCTTGGTTGAGGGATTTGTTTCCCTTGGGTGTTCAAGCTGTGTGGCAGCATGTTGTTCGCAGACTGAGTCTGCTGTGATCTAGCATTACTTAGTGGAATCCTCACTCTAGTTGGAGTGAGGGGTGGATGTAGATTGCGGACTGCAATCGAACCACCTAAAAATCGAGTGCCTCCTCTGTGGTTTGCTATTATTATCTGCGCTCTTCATCTGCTTGTCTCTTTGCTTCCATGTGATCAGTTCTTCACTCTCATTTACATTTCTCTGTGTACGGGTTAAGGAGGTGCGTTAGCAGTAGAATTTATTCTCCGCCTAAGTTTCTACAAATTGGGAGTGATCTATTCATCCCCCCCCTTCTATATCACTCTTGATGTGCTAACAATTGGTATCAGAGTAGGTTTACGCCATGTTGACGAACGGTCAAGGAAATGCTGGTGGTCCTAGAACCTTCATGGCCGAAGGTCAATCCATTAGTCGCCCTCCTTATTTTGATGGTACTAACTATCTGTTTTGGAAGAACAGGATGGAAGTGTTCATCAGGGCTCAGAGCCATAAACTGTGGAGAGTAATCACGGTGGGGCCATATGATCTGCCACCAAACGAGGACACTTGGACAGATGACCATGTCAAGCTCTCCTCACTCAACTGGACGGCACTGAATATCATCCAGTGTGCTGTTCATCCAGAGGAGTATGCCCGTATCTCTGCCTACAAGACTGCCAAGCGAATGTGGGATGAGCTGCAATTGATCTATGAAGGTACAACTCAAGTGAAAGCCTCGAAGGTAAATCTCTACACTTCTAAGTATGAAATGTTTAAGATGAATGCAGACGAGAATATAACTGAGATGTATGCCAGGTTGTCTTTAATCACAAATACTCTTAAAGGGCTAGGGAAGGATCTTGATGAGGCAGATATAGTCAGGAAAATACTTAGATCTTTATCCCCGGCATGGCACACTAAGGCCATTGTGATTGAGGAGTCAAAAGATTTGACTGTCTTGACTGTGAATGAACTCATAGGATCCCTTATGACCTATGAGATGAATTTCCAAGGAGGTGGAGAAGGAAGTGAGAGGAAGGGTAAAAATGTAGCTCTAAGAGCTTCCCGCAACAAGGGTAGCAACAATGGGAGCAGCAGCAGTAGCCCCGAGTCCGAGTCTGAGCTTGAAGGTTTGTCAAATCTCGACCAGGAGGAGCAAGCTATGCTCACTAGACAGTTCAGAAAATTTTTGAAGAAAAAGAGAAAGACCTTTAGGAAGAAGAAGCCACACTCTTTTAATAAGAGTGCTGAATTTACTAGTTACAGGGACAGAAATCCTAAGAGACTGACTTGCTTTAATTGTAACAAACAGGGACATATGAAAGGTGAATGCCCAGACCTCGAGAAGAAGGGTCCCTATCTTCAGAAGAAAAACATAAAGGTGCAAAAGAAGAAGAAGCCACAGGCGATGGTCTGCACATGGAGCGAGGAAGAAGAAGACCCCGAAGATGTTTCCTCAGAAGAATATGAAGATGGAATTTGCCTTATGGCAAACAGTGAAGAGGAGGTAATAAATGTTTTTGAAAATTTCTCAATTGATGACTGGGAGGATGCTTATGGTGATTTGTTAGATAAATTTAATTCTCTTAGTAAAGAGCACAGAGTTCTGAAAAGAAAATTTAACACAAATGTTGAAGAACAAACTCTAGTCTGTGAGGAAAATGAAAAGCTAAAAGAACAACTAGAAGAAATGACCTCACTAAGGAAAGAAAATGATAAGCTCAAGGGAGAAACTCAAGAAAGTCAAAAACAGCTCAATGAATTCAAAACTAAAATTGAAGAAGGTATGAATGAAATTAGAGTGAATTCAGAGAAACATGAAGCTGTGAAGAAAGTAAATGCTGAACTCCTAAAGAATTCTGAGTCTCTTCAAAAGGAGCTGGAAGACAAATAGAAAGTCTTAGAAAAGTTTGTCCAAGGAAAGACTAGCCTAGATGCTATACTAGGGACTAGGGTCAATTTCAATAAGGAAGGTCTAGACTATGACCCAACCAACAAGAGACCCTTGCAATTCAAGACAATCACCTTCTGCCCAGAGAAGGGAAAAGAAAAGCTGGACACACCATCCAGCTCAAACAGCTCTAAGGGAATTCAAAGTCCTAAAGAAAATACAAAAACCAGTACTGGACAACCATTTAAGATGGGAATGAATTTTATGAAGAATAACACCAAGCCCACTCACCAGAACACAAATGGTAGATGGACCAAGAAAGTAAATCAGAATAAGAGCTGGAATTACAACAATCAGATGGGTCCAAACATGACCTACTGGAGAAATAACTTTCATGATCAAAGATATGCTAATCAACAAGCCTACAGAAAATTTCCTAGGAATAGGAAGACTAATGAATGGAATAGAACTCATTTCTCCAGTTCAGCTGGATTCAACTTTAATAAACCAGAAAGGAAGGTGCCAGAGAAAACCATGCTGAAACAAATCTGGATACCTAAACACTTGATCAGAGATTTGAACAATGTCCTTGGACCCAACTCATCTTGGGTTCCAAATCACTCTGCTTGATATATTTGTGTAGGTCGGCCTGGCAGTTGAAGACAACAAGTGGTACCTCGACTGATGAGGGCATCCCTTGCCCCTGCACATTTTCTCCGGACTCGGATTGTTCGTCGGCAAGCGCCATTATGTTTGTCATGTAATTCTGAGTCTAGTCATGTAATCTTCACATTTTCTTTGAGTCAATATCATGTAATTTTCCCTTTATTTGAGTCATGTACCTAGGTTAGAAAGTCATTTTCCTAAGTCGTGTGTCATTATGTTGGTTCATTAGGCTATTGGGCCCAAATAGTGGGCTAGGCCCAAGGGCGCCCCTCCCTTGGAGTATTTGGTCATTATGTCAGTTGTCAGGGTCAGTATGGTCATGTGAAATGTCTTGTGCCTATAAATAGGCCACCCCACTCCTCATATGAAAGAACTAATGCATGAATATTGAATTCCAGAAAAACTCCAAATCCCTCTAGCTTCCTCTCTCAATATCTCTCTCTCTCTTTATCCCTCTCTCTCTCTCTAAGGGGTCCCCCCCCTCTCTCTCTCTCCCTCCACCCCAATTTTCGGAATTTTCTCTCTCCTCCCCATTCACCCCTCATTAAGACCTCTCCCCTTCCCCATACACTCATTTAACTCCCCCCCCAACCCAAGGTGGCATCCTCCAATCCACACCCCACCTCCCAACCCCCAACTACCCAACACCACTTCCTAAGCACCCCTTCCTCTCCCCAAGGTTGAAGGGGCTCTTCCCTAAGCCCAAATTCGAATTTCCCTCCCCTTGGGCTATGCCCTCTCATCTCCCCCCACCCCCAAGCTCCCAAATTCGCCCCCCACCTCCCCCTTGGTCAAACCAAGTTCACCCCCCCTCCCCCTTGCTCTCCCCTTGCACATCTCCTCATTCTATCTCTGTTTCAGGCAGCAGAGTTGCAGTGACTTGCAGAGACAGCCACGACCGTCCCTCATAGACTCAGGTGACAAGGCCTACATTTCTGGAATCTTCTGCGAGTTAGCTTTCCAACAAAGGTGGTCTCGCCAGCTTCCGAGGTCGGAGCTGTCCGTAGGAGCCGATCTCCCTCGACTGCGCAGAAGACCCCAGGCAGAGAGCCAGAGCGAGAGTGGAAGCTCGGCCACGGTGAACCTTTTGGAATTCAGATCAAGTGTTCTTCAGCAAAATTCTTCCCTCTCAAGTCCTCTTTCATCCTCAAGAAGCAGAGCTGCATTTGGACATCGGCATCTCAAGTTACAAATTTTCTACTCCAAGTGTGTCAGGTCAGTTTACAGGAGCCAGAACCGACACCCCTCTACTCATCTGATTGTCTCGGTCTTCTCCGACATCTGCCGACCTCGCCGTTGGTGCCGACAGAAAGAAGACTCGACCACGGTTCCAACGGTTCAGGTCTCGCCTCAATCAGAGCTTGGTAGTGATCGTGGCACCCTCTGCAACCAGCCACATTGTTCTGCACCAGACAGAGACAGAACCAATCAGTCCGGTTCCAGACTCTGCCCCGGCCAGCAACTACTGTACCAGGCTCAGAAAAAATTCAGAGTTCATCCTTGGTCCGTTAGCAAGCTTTTGGCGCAAGTCTCATCAGGTTCTGAGCTCGGTGGAATTTTTGGCAGCATCAACATCGACCCCCTATCCAGAAATACAGAAGAAAGGCAGAACCGGCGGAGCTCGGAAAGTCGGTCCTCTTTGCATAATTCCCCACCCCGCTTGGCCGGCTGAAGGCCCCTCCCTGCGTGGAGGTAGTTTTGGCTGTAATTCACTTAATCCCCACCCCGAGATCCCCCCCTTGCATGGGGTGTAGTTCATGTCATTATTAAGTCGCAGGTTTGAAGCTTCAATCGACGCGGCGTGCGGGTGCATACCCTCGCCTCCCCGCTCGCCCCCGTCTCCGGCCGGAGTCGGCGTCTTCACGCCGGCTAGGTGAGCTCCTGAACATCCCTCATTGCTGTAATGGACTTGCTTAGCTTAGTATTGCTTTAGTTACTCCGTCGGCGGAATGAGAGTGTCCGATTTAAATTGCCACCAAATTGAGTGACCACCGCGGGTGAGTTGTGAGAGCATCCACTTAACCCACACCCTTGGTGTGTTGGCCGCCCATGATTTGGGCATCCTAGGCCCATTTGGGGTTCTTCCCAAGCTAGCCAACCACTGGAGCCTAAAGGTCCCGCCTCGGACCCTCTCCAACATCGCCTAGTCGCCATCGGGTACTAGTGTGCGCCATACGGGTGAGCTCGCTAGTGTGAGTCCGCTGCTCAAACTTGAATGCTTGCAAATAGGTCTAAGGTTGGTTTCACATCAAGTGGTATCAGAGCAAGTTCACAACTTGTCTCTATCAAGTTGGTCCTAGGGCGTGTCTATGCATTTAGAGTCTTCGGTTGCATCTCTTTTGTCCACTAGCATGGCTACTTCATGTAAGTCACATCTATCTCACTCGGCCCTCCGCAAAGGTCCGATTGACACCCCTTTGGGCATAGTCCTATTTGAGGACCTTATCTTTAATGGATACCACCCTAGTGCATATTTAGAGTGGGAGGAAAACATGGACAAATACTTTAAGAGGAATCCAATGACTGAACCCATGAGAATCTACCTTGCCAAGAGTCGACTTGTGTACCATGCCGAGGATAGGTGGAAGTTCATTGAGCAATTTAGGAGGGTTATGAGGCTAGAGCCTATTAACACATGGGAGAACATGAAAGCCGAACTTAGGAAAGTCTACACTCCCCGACCTCCTCCCTCCTACCCGGGTTACCAAAACTCGAGGGGCACTCCCACTCCTCCAACCCCACCCGTCCAAACCCTACCACTAGAACCCAAGTGTCCAAGGCCTCCACCTCCCCACCTAACCCCATGAGGGCCCCCACACCCCAACCAAAACCCCCTTCCCTAACCTACACTAGTCAAGCCCCTTTAGCCCCCACTTCCACCCCAAACGATCCCAAGGGCAAGAGACCCCTAACCGACCCAATTCCCTCCATGATGACCACCACTCATCCAACCCTCACCATTCAAAACCAAGTGGACACCGTGTCCACCCCTCCACCTAGGCCCATAATGGCCACCACCCCCAAACCCAAAACCCCTCACCAAGCCCGTACCCCACAAGCCCCCTTGACCACCACCACAAACCCACCATCATCCCCAAAAAGGGACACATCTCCCAAAACAAATCAACCCAAAATCTCTCACCCAACCCACCTCCCGCTTCCTACACCAATCTTTCCCCAACCTAGGCCTCCTCTACTTCCCCTTCCTATCCCAACCCAAGCCCATGCTTGTTCACCACCCCGGGTGTGTCATACGCTAGCTATCACCAAACCACCCACCATAGATCCCCCTACTCCATTAGCAATAGAAGTTGCAACCCACACACCCACCCAAGTGGAGAAGGATGCCCATCCGAATCCACCTTCCAACATAGAGGAAATCCAAAGGCCAAACAACTCACACACCTCTAGCCTAGCTCCTCTAGAGACACCCAACCCCACCATAGATAAGTCCATACTCCAATGGCTCAAGAAAGGTCTCACCATTCCTAGTTCACAACCATGCCACCTACCCATGGGATATCAATCCCAAATCATTCCCATTCAGCCACATGTCACTTATCAAACTTCCTATTGTGTGGAAGATTTGGGAGACTTAGTGAACTACCTACATGGGCAAATTCACTTGACCAATATGCTAGCCATGAGGCCGTCCGAAGCTAACACCATTAGCCTAGCATATCCCACCATTGGCTCCATCACTTCCATCTACACTAATGGCCAAGTTACTAGTGAGATCATCCTCCTTCTTCCCATGGAGGAAGAACCTATCCTAGTCTACTCCCCAACCATTGAGATCCCAAGTGCTTTGATTGGCCAACCCATTAGCAACCTTGGCCCAATTATCTTGGAGGAGGATGACTCACCATTTGAGGACCTTGAGAACATGGAGTACCCCTACCTAGGTGACCCTTACCATGATCCCTTTGACCCTTTTCTATGGGAGCCTAAATCTCCATGTAACCCACTCCCCCTATTCACCACCCACCTCACCCTACCCATACCGCCCATGTTGACCCAAACTCCTCCCTTCCTAGAATTGGGTTACACCATGAGAGCATTGACCTTAGGCAACAAACACCTCGGGATTGAGGAAATGCCCCACCCCATAACCACCTTCCTAGACCCCTTTGACCCATTCCAATGGAAGTCCAAAAGCCCACACATAGGAGACATCTTTGTCACAAGAGTGCATAAGTCTTGGCACCACACACCACTTGGCATGATTAGAAAGACGGGTCCATTCATTCACATCACCCACATGTCAAGTAGGAAGCATGAGTGGTCCCTATTTGGGTGTAACGGTCCTCCCCAATTCACCATTGGTCTTATGTATGCTAGGAGCCTACATGGGTGTCCGGGTCCTCCAACATTCATCACACTCACTTGTAAGAGGGACACCTATGGATGCCCCGGTCCTCCCAAATCCTTCAAAATCTTCATAACATCAATGCATGATAGGTCTATATGTGGTTGTCCTGGACCACCTTTTCATACCATACATTGTCAACTCACATTGCATCATAGTGCATGGCATATGCATTCAAGCAAGTATCAAGCAACAAGCGGTGGGATTCACAAGAAGCGAGCACAAACTCCTAAGCACCACTTTGAGTTCCAAGTTGATAACTTGGTGATGATGGCTTTGGAGTGGCTCTACTTTAGGGTCACCTCCAAATTGAGGGCACGAGGACTTGGACCTTGCCAAGTTCCGAGTGGCTTTGGCAACCCGGCTTATGGGTTGAACTTTCAAAAGGGTTTTGGGATTCTCCCCATTTCTCATGTGGCGGATCCAACACCCTCTAAGGGCACCGCGGTGGATCCTAGTGAGTGCCTCGAGCTTACACCTACCCTTGTGAGAGACACCCTCGGAGTGCCACCACAAATAGCCTGAGAGCCCGACGTGAGCACACAGCGGCAATACTAGGCAAGCAAGATCCCATCGCCAGCATGAGGGTATGACCGAGCCACTTTGTCGAGCTGAAGCGCCGTTCCCCGACTATGGTCACGGGTTGAGTATGGAGATCGTGGATCGCCCAGAGCCGCAGTTCGATATACTACTTCCCTGGTGGACCCATACTCGACGGGGTCGAGTTTTCCCCACCCCGGGGGTATGATGAGGGCATCCCTTGCCCCTCCACATTTTCTCCGGACTCGGATTGTTCGTCGGCAAGCGCCATTATGTTAGTCATGTAATTCTGAGTCTAGTCATGTAATCTTCACATTTTCTTTGAGTCAATATCATGTAATTTTCCCTTTATTTGAGTCATGTACCTAGGTTAGAAAGTCATTTTCCTAAGTCGTGTGTCATTATGTTGGTTCATTAGGCTATTGGGCCCAAATAGTGGGCTAGGCCCAAGGGCGCCCCTCCCTTGGAGTATTTGGTCATTATGTCAGTTGTCAGGGTCAGTATGGTCATGTGAAATGTCTTGTGCCTATAAATAGGCCACCCCACTCCTCATATGAAAGAACTAATGCATGAATATTGAATTCCAGAAAAACTCCAAATCCCTCTAGCTTCCTCTCTCAATATCTCTCTCTCTCTTTATCCCTCTCTCTCTCTCTAAGGGGTCCCCCCCTCTCTCTCTCTCTCCCTCCACCCCAATTTTCGGAATTTTCTCTCTCCTCCCCATTCACCCCTCATTAAGACCTCTCCCCTTCCCCATACACTCATTTAACTCCCCCCCCAACCCAAGGTGGCATCCTCCAATCCACACCCCACCTCCCAACCCCCAACTACCCAACACCACTTCCTAAGCACCCCTTCCTCTCCCCAAGGTTGAAGGGGCTCTTCCCTAAGCCCAAATTCGAATTTCCCTCCCCTTGGGCTGTGCCCTTTCATCTCCCCCCACCCCCAAGCTCCCAAATTCGCCCCCCACCTCCCCCTTGGTCAAACCAAGTTCACCCCCCCTCCCCCTTGCTCTCCCCTTGCACATCTCCTCATTCTATCTCTGTTTCAGGCAGCAGAGTTGCAGCGACTTGCAGAGGCAGCCACGACCGTCCCTCACAGATTCAGGTGACAAGGCCTACATTGCTGGAATCTTCTGCGAGTTAGCTTTCCAACAAAGGTGGTCTCGCCAGCTTCCGAGGTCGGAGCTGTCCGTAGGAGCCGATCTCCCTCGACTGCGCAGAAGACCCCAGGCAGAGAGCCAGAGCGAGAGTGGAAGCTCGGCCACGGCGAACCTTTTGGGATTCAGATCAAGTGTTCTTCAGAAAAATTCTTCCCTCTCAAGTCCTCTTTCATCCTCAAGAAGCAGAGCTGCATTTGGACATCGGCATCTCAAGTTACAAATTTTCTACTCCAAGTGTGTCAGGTCAGTTTACAGGAGCCAGAACCGACACCCCTCTACTCATCTGATCGTCCCGGTCTTCTCCGACATCTGCCGACCTCGCCATTAGTACCGACAGAAAGAAGACTCGACCACGGTTCCAACGGTTCAGGTCTCGCCTCAATCAGAGCTTGGTAGTGATCGTGGCACCCTCTGCAACCAGCCACATTGTTCTGCACCAGACAGAGGCAGAACCAATCAGTCCGGTTCCAGACTCTGCCCCGGCCAGCAACTACTGTACCAGGCTCAGAAAAAATTCAGAGTTCATCCTTGGTCCGTTAGCAAGCTTTTGGCGCAAGTCTCATCAGGTTCTGAGCTCGGTGGAATTTTTGGCAGCGTCAACATCGACCCCCTGTCCAGAAATACAGAAGAAAGGCAGAACCGGCGGAGCTCGGAAAGTCGGTCCTCTTTGCATAATTCCCCACCCCGCTTGGCCGGCTGAAGGCCCCTCCCTGCGTGGAGGTAGTTTTGGCTGTAATTCACTTAATCCCCACCCCGAGATCCCCCCCTTGCATGGGGTGTAGTTCATGTCATTATTAAGTCGCAGGTTTGAAGCTTCAATCGACGCGGCGTGCGGGTGCATACCCTCGCCTCCCCGCTCGCCCCCGTCTCCGGCCGGAGTCGGCGTCTTCACGCCGGCTAGGTGAGCTCCTGAACATCCCTCATTGCTGTAATGGACTTGCTTAGCTTAGTATTGCTTTAGTTACTCCGTCGGCGGAATGAGAGTGTCCGATTTAAATTGCCACCAAATTGAGTGACCACCGCGGGTGAGTTGTGAGAGCATCCACTTAACCCACACCCTTGGTGTGTTGGCCGCCCATGATTTGGGCATCCTAGGCCCATTTGGGGTTCTTCCCAAGCTAGCCAACCACTGGAGCCTAAAGGTCTCGCCTCGGACCCTCTCCAACATCGCCTAGTCGCCATCGGGTACTAGTGTGCGCCATACGGGTGAGCTCGCTAGTGTGAGTCCGCTGCTCAAACTTGAATGCTTGCAAATAGGTCTAAGGTTGGTTTCACATCATCGACAGTGGCTGCTCCAGGCATATGACAGGAGACCGATCCAAGTTCAGCAAGATAGAGAGGAAGCCAGGGGGTCTGGTCAAGTTTGGAGGAAAGAACAAAGGTAAAATAATTGGAGTTGGCACAGTAGGTAAGTCTTCCACAAATTCCATTGAAAAAGTATTACTTGTGGAAGGGCTTCAACACAACCTGATTAGCATTAGTCAATTATGTGACAGGGGTCACAGGGTTGTATTTGATGATAGTTCATGCAAAATCCTTGAAACAAATTCTGACATGGTTAAATTTGTAGCCAACAGGATTAATAATGTCTACATTGTAGACTTAGATGAGAAATCTAAATCTACTATTTGCTTATCTGCCAATTCTGAAAATGATGCCTTTGAATGGCAGAGACGTCTAGGTCATGCTAGCTTTTCAACTTTAAATAAATTGGTCAAGCATGATTTAGTTAGAGGCATGCCTAGAATTAAATTCAACTCAATATCAAAAACATGTGATGCCTGTGCTCTAGGAAAACAGACCAGAAATTCCTTCAAATTAAGATCTGAGCCATTGTCTTCTAGACCAATGGAACTTCTTCATATGGACCTTTTCGGTCCCACTAGAACTCAGAGTCTTAATGGAAATAGGTTTGGCTATGTCATCATAGATGACTTCTCTAGATATTCATGGATATTTTTCTTAGCAAATAAGAGTGATGCATTTCAAAAGTTTAATCTATTTTTCAATAAGGTCAAACAAGAAGGGAAGTACAAGGTTTGTTCTATTCAATCTGACCATGGAGGTGAGTTTGAAAACTCCATGTTTACTGATCTTTGTGACAAAGAAGGACTAACTCACATGTTTTCTTCTCCCAGGACACCTGAACAAAATGGGATTGTGGAGAGAAGAAATAGAACAGTGGTAGAGATGGCCCAAACCATGTTGATTGAAAGTAAATTACCTAGAAGGTTTTGGGCAGAAGCGGCCAATACAGCAACCTACAAATCAACAGGGCCATGGTAAGACCCATACACAAGAAAACACCATATGAGCTTCTAAAAGGTAAGAAACCAAACTTGTTACATTTCAGAATTTTTGGAGCAAAATATTTTATTCATAACAATCATAAGAAAGATTTAGACAAGTTTGAAGCCAAAAGCACACCTGGAATATTCTTAGGTTACTCTGAAGTGTCAAGGGCATATAGGGTATTTAACATATCAGATCAGAAAGTGGAAGAGTCTCCACACATCCTTTTTAGTGAAAAGAAAGATGTTTCTAATGTTGAAAATCTTGACAGGAATTCCAATCATGGTGGAGATTTCCTAGAAGACCAACAAGAGGAAGAGAAGACTCAGCCGAATGGAGAAACAAATTCCCCCAATCAGGAAGGACCAAGAGAAACAGGTGAGTCTTCAACAAATATCAGATTTCTTAAAGACCATCCTTTAGATAAAGTCATAGGCAATCCTGAAGATCCTCTTCGGAATAGGTCTCATTTTAGAAATGTGAATAATGATGACTTAATTACTTTAGTCTCACAAATTGAACCCAAAACAGTAGAAGAGGCCTTAGCTGATCAAGCTTGGGTCAATGCTATGAGTGAGGAATTAGGTCAGTTTGAAAGGAATAATGTATGGGAGCTTGTCCCAAGACCAGATGGTACAAATATCATAGGAACCAAGTGGGTGTTCAAAAATAAGATGAATGAAGATGGAATCATCTCGAAGAATAAGGCCAGACTAGTAGCCAAAGGCTACTGTCAGGAATTCGGTGTAGACTTTGATGAATCCTATGCACATGTTGCTAGGATGGAAGCTATAAGATTGTTGCTTACCTTTGCATGCTCAAAGAATATAAAAATCCAACAAATGGATGTTAAAAGTGCCTTTTTAAATGGAGTCATTAAAGAAGAAGTTTTTGTTGAACAACCTCCTGGATTTCAATACTCTCCTCAACCTAACCAAGTTTTCAGGTTAAACAAAGCCTTGTATAGTCTAAAGCAGGCTCCAAGAGCTTGGTATGAAAGATTGTCTGAATTTCTGATCAGCAAAGGCTACAAAAGAGGTAAAGTTGATCAAACTTTATTCACCAAAGGCATAAACAGAGATCTCATCATAGTTCAGGTATATGTAGATGACATTGTATTTGGATCAACTAAGCATGAACTATGTGATGAATTTTCTACCATGATGTCTGCTGAATTTGAAATGAGCTTGGTTGGTGAACTAAAATATTTTCTTGGATTGCAGGTACAGCAGCTAGAAGATGGGTGCTTCATCAACCAAATCAAATACATAATGGAACTGTTCAAAAGGTTTGGCATGGAAAACTTAAAGCACATTACTACACCCATGGGCACCAATACTTCATTGGATGGAGATGAGACAGGTAAAGAAGTAAATGCCAAACTTTATCGAGGTATGATTGGATCACTACTTTACTTGACAGCCTCTAGACCTGATATAAAATTCAGTATAGGAATGTGTGCAAGGTATCAGTCTAGACCTACTGAATTACACTTAGCTGCAGTTAAAAGAATCTTCAGATATTTGTCAGCTAGTCATTCTCTTGGTTTATGGTTTCCTGCATCTCACACATTTAACTTAGTAGCATACACAGATGATGATTATGCAGGCTGTAAACTAGACAGGAAAAGCACTAGTGGCCATTATGAATTCTTGGGTGGGTGTTTAGTGTCTTGGGGCTCCAAGAAACAACATTCTGTGGCCCTCTCCACTGCAGAAGCTGAATATGTGGCTGCAGGGAGTTGTGGAACACAAGTAATATGGATTAAACACCAGCTTCAGGACTACCAAATAGACCTGGGGTGCACACCAATTTACTGTGATAATACTAGTGCCATCAATCTTGCTAAAAATTCTGTTTTGCATTCACGAACCAAACACATAGAGATAAGACATCATTTTATAAGAGATGAGGTGTCTAAGAATAATTTTGAACTGATTCATGTAGGCACAGATAATCAGATTGCTGACATATTCACAAAACTTCTGGATAATGAAAAATTCACCACATTGAGAAGAGAATTAGGCTTATACAAATTGTCTTAATTATGAAGCATGTTCTTGTTGTGAGGGGGAGTTGTGTTTGTCTGATGTTTAGCCTTCTTGCATGCTGGTTTAAGGGGGAGTTCAGAATGCTTACTGGTTAGCTTTCAGGAATGCTAATGCTATGTCTTAGGGGGAGCTGAGTTGTGATGTGAGAAGAGAAGTTCTTTGACAGATTCAAAAGGACTGTCCAGATGTGTAACTTTGCTGGTCTTACATGACTGATCTAGAGTGGTTCTCTCAGATAGTAGAGTGTCACTTATCTCTTAAGTCTATAAGTCGGTAACTCTAATCTCCAGTTAGAATCTTTCCTATTAGTACTCCTTCAGAGATTTGGACTAATTGCATAAAGTATATCTTCCTACATTGTCATTGATTCTGGTTCAGGCCAAAAACATGTATGTCTTGATATATGACCCAATCAGCTTGAAATCTAGACTTCAAGACTCAATTCAAGAAATAGTCCTTTTGGTATTGTTTTCAATCATTCTATCTCTTTAACTCAAGGGCTTAACTGAACAAAAATGTTCTATTTTGATCACTGAGAAACTGGGAGCTTCATCAATGAAATGAATTTTTCTCCCATGTCATGAGGTGTCAAATGCTTTAAATGAATGAAAAGACATGACAGAGCAATGGTGGCTTGCTGGTGAGTAACTGGGGACTCTGGCCTCTAATCAAGGTGTTTCCTCATGTCAAAAACCACAATTACTAACTCTGTTCCTTAATATAAAAAAAAGGGGAGGAAGTAATGAGGTACTCACTCTGAGTAACTGGGGATTCAGGCCTCTAATCAAGGTGTCTCTCTAATGTCAAAGGAGTGAACTACCAACTTACACATTGATCTTCATGAAAATCATCTTCAACAAAAAAAAAATTCCTTGTTGTTATGCAACTAATGGATTGCTTGTCCTCAATACCTTGAGATCACCTCTCTGATTTTGTCTCTTGCTGTCTTGGGGGATATTTGAATGATCAGCTATATCTGGCCATACTTGTGAACTCCTGCTCTAAATCATCCACTATGTATGCTGATAAACTTGTCAATCTTTCTACTTCTCTATTGTGTACTGGAGTATAAAGAATCTTCTCTTGAGAATAGAAACTCACTTATTCTCTTAAGACCTACTTGTGACTTTCTGCACTAAGAAGTTACTGCCCTTATTCTTCATGTTTCCAGCACTGTCATACAGCTTGTAGTTCTATTTGCTGATGTCAAAGGGGGAGAGAAGTTTGAAATATCAGTGAGAAGTTCTGCAATATCAGTAAGTATCAGTGAGTCTTGGATTTGTCTTGAGCATTGGGGGAGTCATGTTGCTTCGTGGAAGATATGGTCATGAGTTATGGGGGAGATGAGAGTGTGTTGTAGGGAATGTTCATGAGCATGCCTTGAATTTATTCTGCTTGTTGCAGCTGGTATTAACTTCTTGTTGAAACTTGATATTGCTTGATTCATAGTGTTGTCATCATCAAAAAGGGGGAGATTGTTGCATCCCTATGGTTTTGATGATGTCTCACACTATAAATCAATCTTATATCTCTAGATTAATGTTGTTTCATCATGTGAGTGAGTACAGTTCATTTGGTTGTCAGATAAGCATGCTATCATGATTCTATCTACACTCTGCCTAGTTAGTATAGACAGCAGTGGGTCGACCCACCCTCGCTGATGCGTCGACTCATCTGTACATTGTTTGTCTGGGTACCAAAGTCTATACACCAGCTTGGTCTATTGAGTCTGTACATTGGCATAACTTCTTCAAGTCTGTACATCGGGCACCTTCTAACTGAAGTCTACACACTGGTATTAAAATTCTAAGTCTGTACACTGCCCGACCACCTAAGGCTGCACATTGCCAAAGTCAGTTCAGCTCAACCCTATACATCCCTCCAAGCTTCAACTTTATACATTGGATTGTCAAACTTCATGTCTATACACTGGCTGCTGCATTGTTCATAAAGTCTACACATCCGATAATGTAAGTCTATACATCGCCCAGAGTCTTGTTTGCAAAGTCGGAACAGCGTCCGTTGTCAAGACTTCTTGAAGTCTGTACATCGGACTGCTTCTTTTGAAGTCTACACATTGGCTCATTCACTTCTGCAAAGTATGTACATTAGACTGTGGCAAAGTCTATACATTCGGTTCCTTGGGCAAAGTCTATACATCGCTTAGTCTGCACATTGCCTTCAGCCCAAGCGTTCAAAGCTAAGTCTATACAACGCCAAGTCTGTACACTCCTCATATGTTCCTACGTTTGGCCAAGTCCATACACTCAACATTTCCCTACGCTTTCCTGGCCAAGTCTGTACATCGGCCACATTCGTTCAAGTCTATACATTGAACTGCTCTTCAAAGTCTGTACAGCGTCCGTCTCAGCCAACGTCTCATGCTGCGTCTTAGGCAAGTCTGTACATCGGCTTCATTCGCTCAAGTCCACACATCCACAGTGGTTTATCAAGTCTATATAGACTACCTTTACATCCAGAGTCTGTACATCGGTTCAACAGCCGATCGTCTCATACAGAACTTTCCAAGTCTGTACAGCCGAGTGTCTAATGCATCGTCTCACTCTGGCATAGTCTATACATTGGCTAAAGATTGTCGAAGTCTATACATCTCCGTTGAGCATCAAGTCTACACACTGCTCACAGTCTTATTAAGAGTCTCACACAGGTTCCAAGTCTGTACACTGTTTAGACTTCGTGAAGTCTATACAGTGGCTGAAGCTTTGTTAAGTTTACACAATGGTAAGGCTCGTATGCATTGATTCATCACATGTCTACACACTGCCTTTCATGAGCCTATCCATCAAGTCTACACATTGGGTTGTCCGACCACAACCCTATACATTCAGTTGTTATGACTTGAGTCTTCAATGCTCTCAGCACACTCGTTTCAAGCCTGTACACTGCTTAGGCTTCGTGAAGTCTACACGGTGGCTGAGCTTTGCAAAGTGTACACATTGGTAACACTCGTTTGCATTGATCATAAGTCTATACACTGCCTTCATATGCATTGTTCATAAGTCTATACACTGCTATTCGTTTGCACTGTTCATATGTCTATACACTGCCTTCACATGCATTTTATTCAGTAAGTCTGTACACTCTCTCATGCTGTACACACTTACTCAGTTGTGTTTCTGAAGTATATACATTCTAGTTAAAAGCCTGAACTGACTAAGTATATACATTACTTCTGTCTGTCTGCAGGTGATTCAGGCTAATGATTGGGCACGTGAACCGAGGTTGGCACCTAACACGTGATCCAAGACAACAGGCACATGACACGTGGATGGCAACCTACTCAGGATGCTGCCATGTGGTCGAAATTCAAATAATCTGGCCAAAAGTGCATGGGCGGGAACCTGGCAGCCACACGCCAATATCTGCTATAAATATAGAGCTTCATCCTTCAGTAGAAGCTTGATCGTGAAAAGAAAAAAGCAGAAGCCATTGGTGAGAGTCTGCACGATCCAGAAAAGAAAAAGAGCAGAGAGTTCCAGATCCGAGAGGAGTTTGTTCGAGAGAGAGAGCAGTGGTTGTGGATTGATGAATTGCTTCATTTGAAGCTACATTTGTATTGGGTTTCAGAATCGATCTCTTCTTCATTGGTTTTTGTTTCTACTTTGCTTTCGTTTTATTTTGTTCTTCCATTCTGATTTGAATTGGTTTCCCTCCGGTGTGTGGAGGAAGGGAGTATTACTCCAGTTTCCCTCTGAGTTGCAGAGGAAGAGAGATCGGTGATCTCTGGTGTTGTTAGTGACAGGTTGTAATTAACAGTTTCCCTCCGTGTGTGGAGGAAGGGAGAGGATTCTCCGGTTGTGTTCTAGCTGGGAGCTAGAACAGGTTTCAAGTTCTATGAGTAGCAGAGCTTGGTTGAGGGATTTGTTTCCCTTGGGTGTTCAAGCTGTGTGGCAGCATGTTGTTCGCAGACTGAGTCTGCTGTGATCTAGCATTGCCTAGTGGAATCCTCACTCTAGTTGGAGTGAGGGGTGGATGTAGATTGCGGACTGCAATCGAACCACCTAAAAACCGAGTGCCTCCTCTGTGGTTTGCTATTGTTATCTGCGCTCTTCATCTTCTTGTCTCTTTGCTTCCATGTGATCAGTTCTTCACTCTCATTTACATTTCTCTGTGTACGGGTTAAGGAGGTGCGTTAGCAGTAGAATTTATTCTCCGCCTAAGTTTCTACAAATTGGGAGTGATCTATTCATCCCCCCCCTTCTATATCACTCTTGCTGCGCTAACACAAGGGTATGATGGCATACAACGCAATCTTCGGCCGGGGGATCCTTAGCCAAGCGAAAGCGGTGCCCTCTACCTATCACCAAAAAATGAAGTTCCCCACTAAACATGGGGTGGGGGAAGTCCGGGGTAACTAGGCGCTAGCCAGAAGGTGCTATAATATCTTGGTCGAAGCCACAAGGTCGGACGGGAAAAACAAGGGCCCCCGGGAAGTCGAGGAAAAACCCACAACATCCGAGCTTGGTGGCGAGTTGTTAACGGTTTTCCTAAATGATGACCCGACCCTAAGAATAAAGATTGGAGCCGACCTACCATCCAAAGGTCAACAGCAATACAAAGAATTTCTTTCTAGGTACATCCGAGTCTTTGCATGGTCTGATGATCAACTCCCCGTGATACCGTGAGAGACAGTAGTACATAAAGTCAACCTTGACCCGACCGTGAAGCCCGTACAGCAACGCAGAAGGAAGCACTCCCCACAAAAGCAGACAGTCATCAAGGAGGAAGTCACCAAGGGATAGAAGACTGGTCTTTTTAGGTCGGTCCTGTACCCGACGTGGTTGGCTAACGTTGTCCTAGTACCAAAAGCTTCGGGAAAGTGGCGAATGTGCATGGACTTCACCGACTTGAACAAAGCCACACCAAAAGACTGATATCCGTTACCGAGCATCGAAAAATTGGTTGACTCAACCTCGGGCAACGAGATACTCAGCTTCCTGGATGCCTATTCAGGTTACCACCAAATCAGAATGGATCCAGAAGATATCGAGAAGACTACCTTCATCACCGACTTCGGCGTATACTACTACACTCGGATGCCTTTCGGGCTAAAGAATGTTGGAGCCACGTACCAGAGGCTGGTCAACCATATGTTCGAAGGACATCTTGGCTGGAACCTCGAGGCCTATATCGATGACATGCTCATCAAGACCCCCAAGGCTGAGGACCACTTCGGCGACCTGGCTGAGACCTTCAACACTCTCCTGAGGTATAATATGAAGCTCAACCTCACCAAGTGTGCCTTCGGAGTAAGGTCCGGGAAATTCCTAGGTTTCTTGGTGACCCAACATGGGATCGAGGCCAACCCCGACAAGGTCCAAGCCATCCTGGACATGCGGCCGCCCACCTGCACCAAGGACGTTCAACGCCTTACCGGGTGCATTGCCGCGCTCAACAGATTCATGTCCCGTGCGGCCGAACGATGCCTACCCTTCTTCAAACTGTTGAGGGGGCCCAAAATGGCATCTGCTACGTTCGCATGGGATGACGAATGCCAAAAGGCGTTCGCTGAGCTTAAGGAGTTCCTGGCTTCGCCCCCGGTGCTGTCCAAACCTATCCCATGTGAAGCCTTACATCTCTACCTCTCGGCAACTCCATCCATAGTTAGCTCGGTCCTGGTCAGAAATTACTCGGGAGTTAAGAGACGGGTCTACTACACCAGCAAGGTGCTCAACGAGGTAAAAAGAAGGTACCCGCAACCGAGAGACTCATGCTAGCGTTGGTTACCTCGGCCAAGCGCCTTCGACCCTACTTCCAAGGGCACTCCATCATCGTGTTGACCGGTGAACCACTAAAGAGGATCCTCACTCACCCAAAAGCCTCAGAACGCCTCGTCAAGTGGGCCATCATGCTCGGGGCCTATGATATATCGTACCAGCCTCGCTCGCCTATCAAAGGACAGGCGCTCGCTGACTTCATCGCCGAGAGCACCATCCCGACCGAAAAAAAATCTCCGTCCGCAAATCCCAGGTCAACTTGGGAATTTTTCATCGACGGATCCTCCAACTCGGCTGGGAGCGGGCTCGGTATCCTCCTGAAGTCCCCCGAAGGAGCAGAGTTACAATACCCCTTGAAGTTTAACTTCCAGGCATCCAACAATGCCTCCGAGTACGAAGCCCTTATTTCAGGAGCCCGCATGGCCCAGCGGTTGGGGGCTGAGCAAGTCAAAATTCACACTGATTCCCAACTGGTCGCTAGCCAGGTCAATGGCGATTACGAAGCTCGGGAAGAGCCGATGGTCAAATACCTCTGGCTGGTCAAAATCGTGGCACAACAGTTCGAGAGTTTTGAAGTAGTCCGAATAGCTCGAGAGGAAAACTCCCGAGCGGATGCCCTTTCCTGGCTGGCCTCCTCTCTTGACCCCCGAGGGTACTCGATCGGTCCATCTCGAAGAGCTAGAGCGACCGAGCATTTATTTGGAGCTCATGGCTGTTGACTCGGCCTCCCCAAGCGACTGGCGTACCCCCTATCTGTCGTGGCTCCAAGACTCTCAGGAGCCTCCCGACCCTCGGGAAGCCCAGAGATTGAAATACCAAGCTCGGTGATTTGTCATTCTGGATGGCACTTTATACCGCAGATCCTTCTTCGGTCCCCTCCTGAAGTGCATCAGTACTGACGAAGCCTGCCGGGCGATTCAAGAGGTTCACGAAGGCATGTGCGGAGTGCATCAAGGGGGAAGGTCGCACGCCAGGATCTTGCTTCGGCAGGGTTACTAGTGGCCCACTCTACAGCGCGACTGCTCGACCTACGTGCAACAGTGTGACCGATGCCAGAGATTTGACCACTTCGTCCATCAGTCGGCAACGGAGCTCGTCACCCTAGCCGAGCCTTATCGTTTCACTCGGTGGGGGATCAACATCCTTGGGCCATTCCCTATGGCTCAGGCCCAGAAGAAGTTCATCATCGTCGCCATCAACTACTTCACCAAGTGGATCAAGGCCGAAGCTACACCCAGGATCACCGAGACTGTCGTGTGGAGTTTCGTCTGGAAGTCGATCATTTGTCGATACGGCATCCCCCGGGTGATAGTGAGTGATAATGGTCGGCAGTTTGATTCTCGTTATTTCCAAGACAGATGTGTCAACCTAAACATTCACAATCACTTCACTTCGATCGCCCACCCTCAGGCTAACGGGCTGGTCGAAAATGCCAATAAGACTATCTTAAAGGGCATCGAAACTAGGCTCAGCAAAGCCAAGGGCAGCTGGCTCGAGGAATTGCCGAACGTACTTTGGTCACATAGAATGACTCCCAGAACGGCAACCGGTGAGAGTCCCTTTGAGCTGGTGTATGGCACCGAGGCCGTGATCCCATTGGAGATTGGCAACCCCTCCCTCCGAGTCATCTACTTCTCGCCCGAGGCAAATGACCAGAAACTGCTCGAAAACCTCGACCTAGCAGATGAAGTCCGAGAGATTGCCAGCATCCGAGCAACGAAAAATCAATGCTGCTTCACTCGATACTACAACGCCAAAGTCTGAGACAAACACTTCCAACCGGGAGACTTCATTCTCAGAAAAGTCAAGGCCTCTCGATGACTTGAGGCGGCGGGCAAGCTATCCCCCAATTGGGAAGGCCCCTACCGAGTGGTCGAGACACTCGAGAAAGGAGCGTACCGGCTATCTACTATGGAAGGAGAACCCATCTCGCGGATGTGGAACGCGACTACACTATGCAAGTTCTACTTCGGAACACTTTAGTTGTGTAAGCAATATGAGATAAAATAAAAATTTCTTTCCTCTCTCATTAAAACAATTGTTTGTACATCAGAAAGGATGAAGCCAATACAATACATGTCAAAAAAACAAAAATCCATCTGACGCCGCCGTACGAGCCCATCGCTCAGCTGACTCGGTTAGCCTTCCTGCGTCCAACCACTGACTCTGCCTCGTGCGGAAACTGGCTCGGATAAAGGATAGTCGACCCCGTTGGCTCGGGTAACTCAGAACAAAGGTAACAGAGGAAGGCTACCTTCCAAGTTGCACAGGGGAGATGAAGGGGAAGAGGAAGCCAACTAATAGAAGAGGATGTCAAGAGGCACCCTCCGAAGAGTGAAAGAAATGATAGGAAGGGCAGAAGAGAGAGAAAGAGGCTGCGGGAGAAGGGGGGAGAAGCAAGAAGTGGAGAGAAATCTTGAGAGAGATCCCCTCTAGAGAGTGAGCAGGAAGGGACGAGAGAAAGGGGTGCCTGATTCCCCCATCCGTCCGCCGTTACATCCCTCCCCGCAAGCGCCGCCGGAACTGATAAAAAGAAGGTGATGTGCTTCTGCACGTCGAACCCCCTTTCAACCCACCCGCCGGCCGTCGAGCTCCCTTCAAACAAAAAGTAGCAAAGACTCTCTGCCCTCCGTCGTCGGTAGCTTCATCTTCCAAAGCATCTTCCATGTGTTAAATTTGACAGCACAATGCTTCGTGAAGGAAAGACTGTAAGAGAAGACCCTAAGCGATGGAGAGGAAGAGACGCCCTTCAGACCTTTTATAGGCAAAGGGAGGCTACTTGCCTTAAATGATTCTCCCCTCGAAAACATGCTAAAGGGACCTCTCCCTACGGATGGTCACCTCAAACTCCTCGGTTCCATCCCAACGGGACACATGAAGTGGCCGGGCATTTCAAGCATGAGAAAAAGGAAAGACACCTTGTCAGACGCCCGCCCAACCATCGTACGAGATCCACGCAGAAAGTATCGGCACTTTCCAAATACTGCGGATACGCTGGTAAAACCATGACAATGGCGGTAAAAATAGTCAAGTCTTTATCATAACGCTTCTGTCTTACGTTTTTGACCTTCCTTTACACGAAAAGAGAAGTTTTTTCTTCAAGAAAAGGAAAAACGTGCAAGGAGAAAAAGAAAAATAGATACATCAGGCCCCCGGCCCATCCTAAGGCTACAAAGTTGAAAGCTCGGACGGTCTGCCCCCGGCACCCTCGGCGTCGGTCGACCCTCGGCGACGGTCGACCCTGGCACTGACCCCACCTGCGTGGGAACTGCCTCGGTTGTTGTTGACAGCTAAAATATGAACAAAGATAAAGATGAGACCAGACCAGCAACGAAGACTGAAAGATGCTTGCAAAGTCAGGATTGAGGGAGGGCCCTCACTACCAAGTACTTGCCCAGCTAGGACACTCTCAGGCTGAGCTGATGTCCAGTATTGTCGTCATCCAAACGGCGATACCGATGAAACTCCGGTCTGTTGGCTGATGAGAAACTTCTGGATTATTCAGATGATGATGCATACACCGTTAAAGAAGGAGCCCTCGTCAGTGCTGATGCAATCAAAGGAATTAACAAGGCCAAAGAAAAGAATGGGCCTATTGAATGGGCCTGTTAATGTGCTATTAAGGATGGGCTTGATACCCCTCGCGCCGAGAACCTCTCCATGGCAGCAGGCGCGCCGGGAAGCCCCTCCAAGGGAGTGCGCCGGGAAGCCCCTGCAAAGGAGGCACGCTGGGAAGCCCCTCTAATGGGCGTGCCAGGAACCGGTGATGCAGGCATGTCGAGTGCCATTGATGTGAACAGGGTCCTATAAAACCCATTACTTTGCCCACAGGAAAAGGGGAAGGACTGAGGGCGGCAAGAGAAAAAAAAGGAAGAGGCAGATATTGAGAGGATAGCCAGAAACCAAAAAGAGAAAACGAGAGCTCAAAGAGAAGGAGGAAGAAGAAGCTGCAGGTGGGTTGCTCCGGGGAGGGAGAGGAGTCAATGCTCCGCCCTCCCCCATGCTTTCTTTCCTTTTCTTTGATGTAATCTAGCGAGTTCTTTTTCTCGATTTATCAAATGTAGCCGGACAATCCCGGTTCTGCTTTGTATCTCTGCTTCTTATTTTCCCTTTATGGTTGATGTAAGTATGAGACGATGCAATGAAATGGAATGCTGCAGCTGCAGTGATGAATATTGGGCAATCGAAGCTCTTCCCCTTTGTATCCCGTGGATATGTCTTCTATTCGAAATGTCTAATAGTTTATATAGTACCGGTTTCAGAATCCTCGTTGGTTCTCCGAAGAGGCATGAAGATAGGGCCCCCATCCCTATCTAATGGGTGATTGGGCTCTATTTCCTTCTCCCCTTCTGTCTCAATGGCAGATCCTCCGCGTATAGTCCGAGTTTTCCCTCGAGCCCTTCATGTTGTTCAGGAACCTGAGACATCAATCTCTTGGTTCCCTGGACTGCTGGCTGTACAAAGATGTGTCTGCTCTGCAGGTAGACGCCATCCCGCGAGGTTCTAGCAAATGGATCTCGATCTCTCGACCCTCCATTCTAACCCTTGAATGATTAGGGTCTGGAGTCTCGATGCTGAGGGTTCCTCCGTCGCCGGTTTTAGATGCCATTAGGACTCGTCCGGGGGATCAAAGACAGTCATCTCTTGATTCCCCCCAGACGGCCTGCATCAAACAGATAAAGCTCTCCACAGGATCTGGACGATGGTCTCAATTCCCCCTGTTGATTCCACCTTCTAATTCCCTTGGCATCCTTCTAACAGAAGCCCCCATGAAATCTCTCGCCTACACTCTAAATCCAGCCTCAATCCGAGCCAGAAATCTCATAAAATCCCCGAACAGAGCATCGTTATCGAGCTCTGAAACCCTGTAGCAATTCCACCTTCTCGGCGTACAAAATTCCCCGCCGAGAACTACGCTGCCGAGAGGCCTCCCTCTTCAGCAAACCGACAAAAAAACCATCTAAACCCCTTTCCATGCAAACCTCCCAGCCCACAGGCTCCCAGCGCGGCGAGGAGCGCGCCGGGAAGCTCCACGCCGAGATCCCCCTTTTTTTGGCCAAGAAGCCACTTCCACGTGAACCCCCCAGCCCTTAGCTTCCCGGCGCCACCTTCCCGGCGCGGTAATAGGCTCGCTGGGAAGTCCCACGCCGAGAGCTTCTTCAGGCCAACTCAACCCATGTCGAGAGCCCCCCCCCCTTGGCCAACCTGTAAACCCATGCCGAGAACCCCTTGGCCAACCTATAATCCCACGCCGAGAGCCATCTTTTTGCCAATGAAAACCATGCTGAGAGCCCCTCCTTTGTCCACCCCTTTGGCCTCTTCGTCCACTTATCCTGGGGCGTTCGTGAGTCGTCATATGTACCCCAAGAGATAAATTAACTGGGGATTGACCTCCCCTACATTCTGAGGTCCCTAACTGGATTCACATGCAACCCCGTGGGTCTGACGAACCCTGTCTCTACATGAGTTTCGTCAGTCTCTGAGAAGGGGAATAGTGACCGATGCCAGAGACGTGGATAGTCTCTTCGAGCCTTAGTGCTCACTCATTTTCCGGCTTTCATCCTGGCACTCCGTGGATGTCAGCCTATACCACTCTCTGGCAAATGCTCGGTCCAGGGGAGGTGCTGCCAAAATTCTCCCAGGATGATGAAAGCCGACATTAAGCTGTCCCCGAGACTTTGTACACCGGCGACGGGGATTCTCTAGACCCTGATCTGCCCCGTTTCCTCTCCGATCTTGGCCTTCTTTTGCAATCCAAGCCAAATCCAGCTGAAACCTGATGAATTGATTCACTTTGACCCTCCAGGACCTATCTACCTTGCCCTGAATCGTCAAAGCTTGTCCTGAATTATCAAAAACCCAAAAAGCAGGGTTCCAAACAACCATTCAAAACCATCTCGGCACCGTCCCTTGCACATCCCGGTGCCACTGTGAATAGCTCTCGGCGCAATCTTTCTTGCGCCGAGAACCAATCACTCGGGCGCGCCGGGAACCCCTAGCCGTTTGGCCCCTGCGCCGAAAACCCTAGCCCCTCTGCCCTCATTGAGCGCCCCGGGAACCTTTCCTTGGCCTTTTCTCCTTGGCGCCGGGAGCCCCTCTGTGGTCTTCTCCCTTGCGCGTCGGGAGCCTCTCCTTGACCTTCCCCCTTGCGCGCCGAGAGCCTCTTCTTGGCCTTTTCTCCTTGGCGCCGGGAGCCCCTCCATGGCCTTCTCCCTTGCGCGCCGGGAGCCTCTCCTTGACCTTCCCCCTTGCGCGCCGAGAGCCTCTTCTTGGCCTCTTCCCTTTGGCGCCGGGAATCCCCTGGCCATCTTGCCTTTGCGCCGGGAACCTATGCACGGTTGAACTACACCGATAACCTACTCAAGTTGTATTACTGAGTCTTCAATCCAAATTTTGTTGCCCCCTTGACCCCCGCGACCTGACCGGGCAGGTCGATCCCCGCGACCTGACCGCGCAGGTCGATCCGCGTGCGAGGGCGCAACATTGAGCGTCCATTTACATTCCGTCGTCCCGCATCGAATTTATGAGTAACCCCTTTAGCTCGGGAGGGCTCTGCCATTGCATGAGTTCCGCCGGCTTCTATAGGGAATATCAAACATTGCCCCATGGCATATATATATATATGGGTAGGGAGGTTTGGCCTCTCTCTTTTTCCTGGTTTTCATCCCGACACTCCGTGGGTGATAGCCTATTTCCCCTTGGGCATAATCCAGGTAAAGGGGAAATGTTGTCAAAATACTGATCGATGCTTTAAACCTCCATCATGGCCACGGCCCAGTCTGCCTGTGACTGAAATTTTCCTTTCCCCCCTAAGCCCGGTCGTTTAACCACTGACTTAACGATATCATCTATTTCTATGGTTGATGTTATTATCTTGCCCGCCTTCCTGGCTTCGGTATGAAGTTCCATTTGCGCACACGAATATATGTTTGCCTCTCGAGGCCTCCTATTTTTGGCGTTTAATCAAGGGTTGTCCTTCTTAAGAAGGGCGTAATTAACGTCATAGCCTTTATGGTATGACGGACTTCTGGTCCAGACACGATCACTCACAATCGACTGACCAAGTCAGATCGAGCGCACAATGAAATCGTCACACATGTGACTGGCACGCCAATAAATCAAATAATAAACAAAATAAATAATTAAAAAGATAAAAATCCGCATCCACAGTTGTGCGCCCTCCCAAGGCATCCGGAGTTGGCGACCCCTCAGACAAAGATGAGTCCCCTTGATCTCCTTCTTCCCCTGACACCGAATCAGAGGAATCGGAGGACGCCGAATCTGAGTCGTAGCGTTGCCCGGACAAGAAATCGATTATACCGGGCGCCTGCTCCTCCGCGTAGGAGATGGCCCAGCCGCAGCCCTACTCGAACCCCTTGCGGGTGCCCTGGCGAAGTGTTGACTCGTAGTAGGGGAGGGCAGCCTCCTTAAGGTCGACCCGGTAGGCCTCCGATCACTTGTATTGCTCGAGTGCTTCCGCCCCGGCCGATCCCACCCTACTAACGAGCTCGGCCTTCTCCCACTCCGCCTCGGCCAACCTCCGCTCTACCTCGGCCATCTGCTTCTCCGCCTCAACCTGATCAGACTTAGCTTCCAGCCGAAGACGCGTGGCTTCCTCCGCTTGATCCAATAGGTCGGCGCACTTGGCCTCCCACCGGCCATCTCGCTCGGCGCGGTCCACACGCTCCTCCTCCAGAAGCTGGCTCTCCCTCTCGAGCTAACCTCTGGCTTGAGCCAGTTGCTCAGTCAGTATCTGGGCCTCCGCCTGGCTCGCCCTCGCCAGCTCTCTAACCGAGGAGAGCTCCCGCCGAAGCCCATCATACTCCTCGGTGAGCCGAGCTACCTTCCCGTCAGACAGGCCAAGGGCCAGGGCAAGGTTCACCCATTCTGACTCCGACCGAGCGTAAGCTTCTGCCAGAGAGGCCCCCAACTGGGCCAGGACCAGGCCACCCTCCATAACCGTCTCAAGGGCCATGGGTGGGGAGCGTTGCCTGTCTCCTCCCCTCACCACCTTTGAAGCTATGCTGCAACATCTCTGGTACAGAGGGCCCTGGATGCCCAGCCTCTCCAGAGCAGCCAGAATAGGGGCCCCCTCTCCGAGCCGCATCCCCTCAGGAGCCCCGCCGGCCGTCCCGGATTGAGCTGTTGCTTCATCTGCCCCTCTTGCCTCGATCGGTTGGGGCTGCGTCGCATCTCCTTGCGACCCCCCGGCCTCGATCGGCTTAGCCCCGGCGTCGCCACCCGGAGCGCCGCCTGGCTCGCTCGATGCTCCAATCTCGGCCGCGGTCTGGGAATCACCCACTTCGGCCCCTGCCCCCTCGGCTCCTATAGAGGGGAGAGCCGGGCTAGCGCCGCCGCCAACTGTAGAAACGGCCCTGGCCTCTTTGGCCCCCTCTTGATCAGCGGATGGGAGAGCCGGCCTAATAAGGTCGGCCCTATCACGCTCAGCAGAGGGGAGACCCAAGCCAGAGCCACCTTCAACTGTGAGGACGGCCCCGGCCTTCTTGGCTCGCTTCTTGGCCTTCACGGCGTCCCGTATCATCCCCTTCATGGGATCCTTACGCTTGGACCCCCGCGTCCTGGAAGACCCTTCCCGGGCCTTGCCCTTGTCTCGGGCTCGGGAGTGACCCTCGACAGCCGAGTCGTCGCCCAGATCGATCACTTCTCGCTCAGTCACGTGCTCCTCCTCTGCAGCCAACCGCTTGGCATCTGCACAAAAGAAGACATGGTCAGGAAAATAAAATTGGCTTCATCATCCGACGAGAAAGTTGATTCATGGTGCTTGTACCTGTCGGCCGTAGCCTCTGGAGAAGGCATCGCTCGATGTTCTCCGGAGTCACCAGCTCCTCCGTGGACTGGCGATGCTTCATCAGAATGGCCGCGTACTTCTTTACATCCGGAGAGAACTCATCTTGCCTCGGAGGGATGTTCGGGTGAAAGTTGGGGATTACGAGACACCTCCAAGACTCCTCCACTGAAAAAATTTCCACCCAGAATAACTGAGTTTTCCATCCATTGTGGGAAGAGTCCTTTGCGGCTAAGGAGACACAGCTCCTGTTTTGCCTCGCCTGGACGAAATAGAAGCCCTTCCCGGCTGAGGAATGCCCCTTCAACTCAAAAAATTAATGGAAGAGGTCCAAGGAAGGAGGAACCCCGCACTAGAGGTAGAGGATGCGGAAGGCAGAGAGAAGAAGATAAGAGTTGGCTACCAACTGTATGGGAGCCAATAGGAAGAAATTGAGAAGATTAAGAACAAAAGGGTCAAAGGGAAGACAGAACCCACCCTTCCACGATAGAAGGAAGGCGCAGAAATGGCCCGTACGAGAATCCAAGCTCGTCTTGTTTGGGGGTAGCCACGGCGAAGTAGTACTCATAGGGTAGACGAAACTGGTGCTCCAGCCATTTCACCTCTGCCTCCCCTAGCTCGCTGTAGTTCGGAGCCAGCGGTATCACCACCACCCTCGCCTCCGGCTCACCCTCCAACTCCTCAACCTCTGGACGCTGGTCCACCATGGAATCTAAAGAGGAACTTATAGAGAAATGCTCCCGAGACTCCGAAGACTCTCGAGGAAGGGTAAGCTGTCGGACTGCCTCTACGGTTATCTCGGCCAACTCTGCGAAGGCCGTCGCAAGTCTCTACTCTTCCATTGTATCCCCGCGGCGCATCAGAGAGCCCCGAAAGTAAGCACAAAAGAAGGCAAAACCCTAAAGCGGAGGGAGTATGGAACGACCGTGAGTGCACGGCGCTTATATCCCCTCACAGAAGGCGGCGCGTCGTTCTGACCTTCGAGAAAGGGGGGGCCCTTTGTTTCAAATCAGTCAGGATTATCATTATTACGGGGCTAAGTGACCACGACACGTGGCTTCTTAACACTGCCAGATCTCCACCCACCCGAGCCACGCTGGTCCAAAATCCCAACGGCTACTCTTCCGAGCCTACCAAGGCTCGGGAGTAGGAGGGGGACAAGTGTGGAGGGGAATTTCTGTAGCTCATCTAAGAGCGGCCGAACTAGGTCCAACGAGACCAAACGAGGCCCAGCTCATCTAAGTGACCGCCCTGCAGGGCCCACTTAGCATAAAATCCCAATAAGTTCACTTGGCATCAAGCACTTCCTAGGCGGCCATTAGCTCCAAAGGCCGAGCGTCGGTCCGATCGGAGGAAGACCCACGCCCGACCTATCCCCCTAACCTGGATAAGGGCTAGCGCCCAGCGCCCACTCCGACCGAGCCTCACCCAAGCTATGCCTATCGCCTGGGATAGGGTTGGCACTCTTCACGCTTGGGTCGACCGATGGTTGCTTATCCTCATTGTCGTTGAGAGCCCTTTCCGAGCAGGAGTTTACGAGGATAAGGGGGCCCACGAGTCCTCAAGGCCATAAAGATCCCACGTCGAGGATGTAAAGAGCCCACGTCGAGGACGTAAAGAGCCCACGTCAAGAACGTAACCACCGCCTGAAACTCTTCAGCTTACGGGACTCATGAGGCTGGTGCACTATTTAAACCTGGGACTCCCTCCAGCGAAAGGTAAGGCCAACACATGCCTAAAACTCCCTGAGCAAGAACCACTTCACCACCTTGGTGGAGAGAGATCTCGTGCATCTCTTTCTTCCTCCCCTCATAGCTTCCACCACTGCTCTACTGACTTAAGCATCGTAGGGTTTTCCCTAGGGAACCATCCCTGGGCCCCCTGATCCATTTTCCTTCCTTGCAGTTCACTGTTCGGTGATCATCTTCTCTAGCCCAGGATCAACGCGAGATCGCCCCTCTTCAAAGGCATAACGCATGAAGGCTTCTATACTTATATCTGCGTCGAGGCACCGTCAGATCTGCTTTGACCTCTTGATGGCAAATTATTCTTGATGCGTCGGTGCAGCTCTTTGTTGCGTCGATGCAGAACTTTTAAAGTTGCTTCTGTGAGCATGGCTGCATCGATGCAGTGGTAATCCTGCATCGACGTCCTGATAACAAACAGAGTGCTTGCTTTCTTGACTTCTCTTTTGGTGATTTCGGTTGACCAAAATGATCAGTTCGGTCGACCGAACTTAGCTTAAGGCTTGATCTTGTATTGTAGCGCCCCACCCTATACCCGGTCCAATATATCACTCCCATCGGATATAGGAGGCAACGCCACAGTGGGAACCACCCAACAGAACAGAGACGGGTTGAGATTTACACAAATAAAAGTGCAGAATTCACAACGGAAGAAGAAAAGTAATACATCAACGAATATCCAAATACCAACATCACAATAGTCCAAAAGAAATAAAGTTCCAACTTGCTATTACAACAACTAACCAGAGTTCATAAATTCAAGCCTCTAATAGCCTCTCTTAAGCTACCTCAAATGACAGAAAAGAAAGCTATCAACGATCACGCACGGGCCTCTAGCTCGGACTCACTTGGCTCCAAGTCCTCGCCCTCACCAGTAGACTCACCTGGAAAATTATCAAGTGTAAGTCTACGAATAGACTTAGTAAGATTCAGAAACTCAAGCATACCTCTGGCACAAGCATAATACATTTGACCATCTTTTAACCGGTACAAATCCCTAAGGCTTACCAAGTTGCAGAAAATAAACACATGGTTTTAGAAATCAAGTACATGTTCCAGAATACTGAAAACACATCACGAGGGCAACGCCAATTAATATGCAACTATGGATAGGCTATGCAATAGTGCACTAGGCAATATCTAGTCATGCAATGAAAGTGCATAGCAAAATTTTGAACCGGATCCATATGCCAAATGTGTAGTCTGAGGGAAACAGAAGTCATGTTTGAAAATAGAATTCAGAACTAAATGGAACATGTATGCACAAAGGAACAGGGTTCAAATATTACAAGTTAGTTTCATAGGTCAACTCAGATCTAACAAAACGAATGCATATGCCAAATAACATATAACAGAGTCAAATGGCCATAATCTGATCAAAATTTATCGAAAGTTATGAGCTGAACGGAGGACCCAGACACATTGCCCAAACCACCACTAGAAGGTCATATACGGATACCAAATCACCTAGGCAATGGCGATGAGGTCTTGATTAACTGCGCAGAACCAGAGGAAAATCTTCCCAACCTTAACCAGTGGAACTTGTCCACCTCCAGGATTTCACCCCCGTGCCCTCGGGATCATAAACATATTGAGCCTCCCCACAGGGGCATTTCTATGGTTTGGCTCCATGCCCTTTTATGGCAATAGTGTCCCTTTGGTCCACGATTTCTCTCATAGCATAAGAGGTTCACAATGACAAGGAATAATATGCAATACAAGGACAATGGATAATATGTAACACAAGAACAAGGAGTACTATGCAATGTAGGGACAATGAATAATATGCAATACAAGAAGTGCATTGAAGGTTAGCAAATGAAATTCCTAAATATGCAACTATGCAAGAAAGATGCAATAACAAATGAACTTGGGAAATGCTTACATGATGGAACTAGTTCATTTGAGTAACCCTACTGATTTATAAATTCTTAGCATGTAACGTAGGGAGTGTTGAGTTTTTACATATTTTGATGATGACAACACTATGAGCCTTTGTGAACAAAAATGTTTCTCTGTGATAAAATAAATCCTCGAGCCACTTCAGTTATTTTTAGAGGTTGTCTTCGTGCCATTTGGAAACTAGCTTCGTGTTTGTTCACAGGAAAACTGCTATGAGGTAGTACTTTGTGTGTCCGTATTGTTTCTTTCTTACTTCATGTTGATTTCCTATAACTTCGAGTCGCTTCACCTTCTGTCTTCGTGATGTTTACTGAAGCAGCTCTAATTGTTCTGACGAACTTCGAGTCATTTCCCTGTGAACCTCGTGTCGTTTCCTCAGTATTTAGTTGCTCATCTCGAGCCATCCTTTATGTTTGCTCTTGTGTTTTCGTGTCACTTACTGTTGTTCCTCGAGTCGTTTCTTTTTTCTGGTTTCACTGCTTTATCACGTGTCGTGATAGCCGTGTCTGTCTTCTGTCTTCGTGTTGATTTTACTTCGTGCATTCTTCTCTAAATTCAAGCTTTAAGTGTCTCAAGTCGAGTCTGACTGTGTTGTCTCCATGTCGTCCTTAGTTCGAGTCGTTTCTTTGTTATTTCTGTCTTCGTGTTACTTTTCCTAGACCTCGTGTCTTTCTTGTTTTGTAACCACACTTCGTGTCGATTTCTGTTTTCGTCTTCAAGTTGTTGTCAGCCCGTGTCATCCTCATCTTCGAGTCGTTCGTACGTTCGAGCAACTTAGTACTCGAGTTGTTTTCATGTGTATTCAAGTCTTTTTAGTAAAGTGTCATTTCACCTCGTGCCGTTCTCTTTGCTGTTTGTTATGTCGTGTTGTTTTTGTATTCGTGTCTTCGTGTTGCTTTTGTATTCATGTCTTCGTGTTATTCTTGTGTTTATGTCCTCGTGTTGTTTCTTTCTATCTTCGTCCAGGTTCCCTCTGATCGCGTGTTTGTCTACCATTTCACTCCGTGAGACTTCCTTCTCATCTCGTGCTGCTCTCATGAGACCTCGTGTCGTTCTCTTTGTAGTATTTTTTTTATCACCCTTGAACCTCGGGTCATTCTCTTTGTAGTGTTTGTTTTGTCACCACTGTATCTCGTGTCGTTCTCAGTATAGTGCACCTCTTGTTGTTCCTACATACCTCGTGCAGTTTCAGCTTGAGTGTCAACCGACTCATTTCAGGTAGATATATATAGCGAACCCTGAGTATTAATGGTTTTTATCTCCTTGCAGGTCCAAGGAAGAATATTCCCCAATAACTGGGCTGCACGTGATCCAATACTAGAGGAACAAATTTGAAAAGGGCACGTGGCAGGAAGGTTCTGGATCGAGCGTGGGAGGCACACGCACTTTGTACCCTATCCACCTGCTGCTGCTATATATTGAAGCCTTCGCCCACAGATGAAGGGGGATCGAAAAGGTGAGAAAGAAAAAAGGCAGAAGTGCAGAGAGTTTGATCCAGCAAAAAGAAGAGAAGAAAACAGAGAGGTGAGGAAAAAACTGAAGAAGAGGAAGAAGAGAGAATAGCAGAAAGAGTGAGAGAGAGAGAGAGAGCTCGAAGCTGACAGTTCAGAAAGAAGAAGAAGAAGATAGATTCTGGTTTCAGGATCAAATCCGAACCAGTTTGCTCTATTGTGAGCTATACTCCGTGTTTCATCGTTCCAGCATTCAGTCTGCTGTATCTTTTTTCCGTTTCATGTTTTTGATCTTTCTTTACTGTCCTTGTTTTGTTTCCGTTCCTCTGGACTGAGGTCGGGTTCCTCCTGTGATCTCAGGAGAAGGGAGACTAGTCTCCAGTTCTGGGCTTGTGGGTTGCAAGTCTAGGGGTCCCTCCGGTTAGGAGGAAGAGAGGCTCTGCCTCTGGTGGGTTGCTGGTAGCAGAGTGCTACTGGCTGGTTCACTAGTAGTGGGGCTGCTACCAGTGGGGTTCCCTCTTGGTATAGAGGAAGAGAGACGCGAGTCTCTGGTTTCTAGTGACCGTGGGTTGCTAGAGGTTCCCTCCAGGTAGGAGGAAGAGGGGAGTTTGTTCCCCTAGGTAAGCTGTGTATCAGCTTCTGTTGGCAAGCTGTGTTGCCCAGCTGTTAGTGTAGCCACACTTGGTTTGAGTGTGGGGTGGATGTAGGTCTGGAGGACCGAACCACCTAAAAATCTCTTGAGCAGTGGTTTGCATTGTGAGTGTGCTTCCGCTAGATGCTTGAATAGGCGCGTCTCATGTGTTTGCTCATTGGTTTAATTGAATTTGGTTTTATTCTGAGATTGCGTCCAGCACTTGAGTTTTTATTTGGGCATTAATTGTAGAAGGATACATTCACCCCCCTCTGTATCCGGGCATTGCACCCTAACAATTGGTATCAGAGCGGTGTCTGCCTAGAAGGTCCAGCGACCTGCAGATCCGATCTTGTAGTCTTCGATGCTTATCTATTTTTAGTGCATAAATACTCTTGTTGCCTCGAATCTACTTGCTATTTGTTCCCATGGCTAATCCACCGATTTTTAGTGGTACACACTTCAGTGCATGGCTTGCTAATCTAAAGAGTTATGCTAAATCTATTAATCCAGACCTGTGGAATGTAATTTCACACGGTCCTCATGAACTACCAAAGAAAAAGTCCAAATGGACTGACAGGCATACCTCCTTGCATGAAGAGAATCAGAAAGCTGTTAATCTGATGAAAGTAGCTATTGAAAGAGCCTTATGGTCTTGTCTTCATGATTGCAGTTCTGCTAAAGATATTCTGAACATGCTGAAGCGAATTCAGAAGACAAATAAGGACAGCTGCATGATGGCTGATAGAAATAATCAAGGCAGCATTCAAGATGAAGATGATGAGGTAAATCCTTTTGAAAATTATACTGTAGATGATTGGGAAAATGCATATGCTGAATTGCTAGAATCACATGAGAGCTTAAGAAGTCAGTATAAAAAGTTGAAAAAGAATACTGGGTTAGAAAGGTCTAGATCCCCATGTGAAAATTGCTCCAGTATCAAGCAACTTCATGATACATGTCTATCTGATATTCGTAGGTATAAAAATTAGAACGAAAACTTGATGAAGGAATGTGAATGTGTAAAATCTGATCTAAATAAGCTGAAATCTGAAGATAATTCTCTTAGAAAGTTCTCCAAAGAAAATGAAGAAAGTTTAGAGAAACTGAAAAAAGAGAACATTCTGATGATTGAGAAAATTGAAGCCATAAAATTTGTGAATGTGGAATTACAGAAAGATATTGAAGAGAAGGAAAAAGATTTGAAGAAATTTATGGCTGGAAGAAAACTTGAAACTAACTCAAAGATCAGATTTTAATAAATGAGTTCATTCAGAATGACAAGCTTAAGGAAGAAAATGAGAAGTTAAAAATGCTGAACTCCACTATGTCTGAGAGGCTTCTAGCTTTAGAAAAAGGAAAATCTGTTTACTTTGAAGAATCTGAAAAAATGAAAAATCTGGAACAAGAAGTTGAGGATTGCAAAATTGCAAACAAAGTGCTAAGCGAATGTGTAAATTGCAATGAACAAGAAATTACCAGTTATGAAATACACATCGTTTCTCTGGAAAATGAAATTAAGATTTGAATAAATCCCTGTCAAAATTTGTGAAAGGATAAGAAAACTTGGACAGGTTGTTAGGTGTTAAGGTCAATACTCAAAAGGAAGGGTTAGGCTACAACGATATAAATAAAAAGGCTTTCAAAAATAAGCTAATGACATCTTTTATCAAAGCATCAGATGTAGCCACCACCTCAGAAAATAAACAACCAAATGTTCAGAAGAATCAGAAACAAACAAAAGTTATTGATAAGGTCAGTCATGTGAAGAAAGGATTGGATCACACTGAAAATGTGCATGCTGTAAAACACACTGATATACCGAGACATGCACATAACAGGGAAATCATGAAATGTCATTACTATCACAAGATAGGCCATTTGATGCATGAGTGTGAATTAAAAGAACTAGATGATTTAAATGCTGAAATGATGGATGCTGGGAAATATCATGATAGAAATCCTGCTGCTCATTCAAAGAAAAGTGAATGCTCGCATTGTGGTAGATTAGGCCACACCTTTGTTCAATGTTGGTTTGCTAATGGAAAGAAAAACCACTCTCACATCATGCTAAATCTTATGCTAACCAACATGCTCTTAATATCAACAAAACTGCTTCTCTGAACCAGCATGTCAAATGTTTTAATTATAACAAGCTTGGGCACAAGGCCACTGAATGTTGGGCAAGCTCTTTTAGAAGAGAGTCTCCTTTCTGCTCCCATTGTGGGAAGCATGGCCATGCAGTCAAGGACTACTGGCATGTCCAGAGTAGGAATAGAAATTTCAAAGAATTTGGTAGGAACAAACATGTTCTTAAAAGAATTCCTGTTTGCTCAAATTGCAGAAAACCAGGCCACCACGTTGCTGCTTGCTGGGTGGCTGGTCATGAAAGAAAAAAATTTCATAATTATAACAGAAACCCTCATGCTCACTCTTATAATGCTCAAGTTCATGCTAGTGTACATAAGAGGAACATGAAACATGCTAGTTCATGCCACTATTGTGGGCTGTCTGGGCATTCAATGCATAACTGTTTTATCATGAACTCTGACGACTATTTGGCACAGAAAAGGATGCAGGTAGTCCCAAAAGGGACCAATTACTATGCAAGACCCAAGACCACTTGGGTACCTGCTAGTGGAAAATAGGAAGGTGCCTGACAGGTGTGCCTTGGATGGAATAAAGGGGTAATAAACCAGGGCACATAAAACGACCCCATGCCTGAACGCTTCAGGTAAATATACTGCTGCCTTCCTAACATGAATTCAATTCTTAATCCATCAGACTGATGATTGTTGTTGAACATATAAACTGACTGTTTTAGACTAGACATGATTATCATGATTAGAACAATCTTACTTGTCTGGCATGCCCTTTGATCATCATGTTTGACCATTATGGTATATCAAATAGTAAGCTATCAAAAGGCAGGGAAAATCTGTCTGGGGGTGCTTACTATGTGTGAGGTGGTCCTTCAGACCAAGTGCTCCGCCTAGTACCATAGGTCATTCTACTGAACAGGGTAGCCTGAATGTGCATGAATCACAAATTCATTTGTTTAGTTTTCATGGCAAACACTGCATGCTCTCAGGGGAAGCTTCATGCTCATAGTCAGGGGGAGGCATGCTATTTTTGTGTCAATTTACTGACTCGTGCTCATTGCATTACATTCCACTTATTTGAAAACCATAATTTTGCTTCAACGTATTGCATTTCAACTGATAGCATGCATGTCATTCAATAAATAATTAATATTTCCAAGAGTTGTGTGTGAGATGTCCTTGCGTGGGCTGAAAAGGAGCTTGTCAGATCATCTGGTATCTGAAGAACCTTTGTCTGCCAATGTGGTTAATTGGTGCTGAGTTCAGTCATCTCATGGGGTTGCAGCTTATTGCTCAAGAGCACTCTCTGGTTACTAGATTGAATTTCCTTAGGAAGATTTTATTTGTGAGCTCTTGGTCTTCACTTCTAGAGTTATCTCTCACTTGCTGCTTTGCTGTGTGGAGTGCTTCTCATCTCATCTCATCTCTCTCCATTTTGTTTGTCACCTTCTTATCCTTGTCTTATCCCCTTTGGTTCAGGAATTCTCTTGAAGGAAAATTCCTTCTTATAGCTTTGTCACTCTTATCAGATTTGATCAGAATACCTTAAACCACCCAAAATCTATTGTAACAAGTTATACATGTTAATAAAGAACTTTAATGTATGGGGGTTATATTTTGTCCTTTAATCCTTCCAAGGTATTCCTCAATTGTTGGTCAACACATTGTAAAAATTTCTGTTAAATGGAAAAGCCTTGCTGAGGATTTCGTTTTAACTGAAACTTATGTGAAGAGGGCTCTGAGATAAAAAATTGTGTTAAGTAAGGGTTCTGTCTTGTGTCTAAGATCTTGAGAGGTGTTACCAGGAAATACGCCATACTTTGTGGCAGAGCAATGGCAATTGTGGAGAAATAGATATTCTAGATCAAAGAAGTCTAGAGTTTCTGTCATGATACAGTTAGCTATCTCTGTATATTATAGAAAAATTAAAATAAAAAAAAGGGGGGAAAGGGAAAGAAAAGTCAAAAAAATATATTCATTGGTTTTCATTGGCATTGAGGTAGCCTGTCCTGAGTAACCAGGGAGTCTGGTGTCTGATAAACATGTCTCCTTGTGTAAAAAGGGACAGTTCTACCTAAGTGCTCAACAAATTGGTTGACTCTGTGTGCCCTCTCTTGTACTTTAAATGAAGTAATGAACCGTGCTTAACTATCTATTTGGTATTTCTTTGCCTGACAAACATAAGGAGTATTTTAATCGTAACCTTCTCTAGGCTAAGTACCTTTAACAGCTAGTTTTGTGATCATGTTGATTTAACGTCTTGAGGTAACTGACCAAGGTATTTGGAAGAATATAATATATCCATATATTGAAGAGCGTACTTTAACGGACAATGGCTGTGTTACATATTGAATAAGGGCAGTCTGGGTAATTCCTGAAAAAAGTTCGATAAGAGTATAAAGTGACCCACCAAAACCCTTCATGTCCCTCAGGTTTCATCCAAAAACCCTCGTGTGCCCTTGCCGCTTCGTGTTCCTCCTCGTTCCGCTTCGTCTCGTGTGCTCCTTCAAACCCTTCTCTCCCGCTCATTCGTATTCACTAAAATCTCATCTCCACCACAGAGTTCTCCTCCGTTCTTGGCTCTAGCTTCATTTCCAGCAGCAACCAGCAAGAAAGAGTTGATACTCTGAGAGTTACGACAAACAGATCAGCTAGAATCCGTCGCTCCTGTGGAAAGGAAGAGGAAGGGAAAAGAAATAGATGAGGAGCCTTCGTCCAAGCAGCAAAGATGTCTTGAACCAGAAACAGCTGCGGAAATGTCTTCAGCACAAGGTACTAGGCCCTCTCAGTCTACCGTGTTTTTAGAGAGTGGGAAAATCATTCCTCCGAGGATAGTAGATTTTAGCGATGAATCCATGGTTTTGAAGTTTCCAGCACTTTTGGAGATTCTTGAGTTTCAGGAATGGAGGAAATTCCTAGAAAACCACCGTGTCTATTACCCTAGCCTGGTAATGGAATTTTACAATAATTTGTCTTTGAGCCGAGATAAGTCTGCTTTGATCTCGTCTGTTAAAGGGGTTGAGATGACAGTAACATGTGACTCTCTCCACAAAGCTCTTAGTATTCCAGAAAAAGGGGAAGTGGAGAGAGGATATAGATATAGTCTGCATGAAGCCTTTTCGGTCATTACTGGTAAACCCAGTAACATTCATGACAAGGGGCAATTGAAGCTGAAAGCTTACCAAACCTCGTCATTTCCCCCTCTTCACAAGCTTCTTCAGAACATCATTGCTTCAATAGTCACCCCACAGACTGGAGCTAGAGGAAGAATCACAGACACACAGAGTTTCCTATTGTTCTGTCTGATTCAGAATGTAAAGATCTGTTTGCCTGAAATTATTTTTAATGTCATGAAGGGGTGTATTGGATCCAAAAGACATCTGCCCTACGCCGCCCATTTGACAGACATCTTCAAGTATTCAAAGATTCCCTTGGATGGAGAGGCCATGTCAGAAGTTAGGGCTCGAAACATTTTTAACATGAATTTTGTTTCAGTATTTTTGGGGTTGGAGGGCTCTTCTCTCTTGGTGCAGGTTAAGGCCCAGAAAGTTAAGGAATCACAAGCTCAGGGGGAGCTTCTGGAACACCCTCAAGATTCGCCCAAATAGTTTTAGCATCAGCTTCTGAGGTTGCTCTACAGGAAACACCATCTGAACAACCACAGTCTACTATGTCTGCTGCACCCACTGAAGTATCTTTTTCTTTTCAGAGGCTTGTTGAGATTGCATCTGAAGAAGTCAGGATGTCTGAAAACAGCATTCAGACTGATCTAGATACAAACATTGATGGTCTGTTTGATTCTTTTGGGAAGACATCAGAAGAAGTGAGGGTGCCCGTGGAACAGCCTGCTCAAGAGCAAGAAAGTAATGATCAAGAACTTGCTGATTTTGTTAATGTCATTCTAAGAGAAGCTGTGGAGAAAAGCTTGGAAGAGGCTGACAACGTGGTTACATCTGAAATTCTAGAACAGGCACCTGTTGAAAGTCCTGCAGATCATGATCTCATGGAAGAAATAGTGGATGAGTGTCAGGAGAAAGTTCCTGTCATAGACCTAGAAACAGAATCATCAAGTGAAGAAGAGGCACCTGAAAATGTAGTTCCTGACAAAGACATCCAAGCTGAGATGAAGATCAGGCTCCAGCAGTAGACAACCAAACGCCAGTTCAAGAAGAAACAGATGAGAGAACTGCACCTGGCTGTGAATCTTTTGGTACACCTCTAGGTCAACCTCGACTTCTATCTGCTAGGGCGCCAAATATTGAAGAACTTCTTATAAATTTGACTTAGCAAATGCAAAGACAAGATAAGAAAATGGATGATATGCTCAAGTTTGTCACTCTCAACATCAATCAAGTTCATTCCAGGCTACTGAAGCTTGAAATTTCTCTCCTAACTGAATGGAAAAGGTTTCTGTTAAACAGGAAAGCTTCAGATGATGCCAACAAGTCCTTGATGACAGGCTTGCAGGAGACATGTTCAAAGATCGCAACAGCACTTCGTGAATTACAAGATGCTCAAATTTCCTCCTTTAAGTCATCTGCCAGCATTATAAATCACTGTTTTGAGATCAGGACATCCTTAGAAGTTTTGAAGGGGTCATTTAGTGCCCTAGGTCCAGATGTCCAGAAGATCTATGATAAATTGATCGCTTTCTTAACAGAAATGACAACTCTGACTGACAGATATGAAACTATTAATATTCGCCAAGAAGACATCATTTCTGAAGTGGCAAATGTCAGAAGCGCTGTGGTGTATTGGCTAGCTGAATTGTCCAATGACCTGAAGGAATTTCAATCTACCTTGGGTTCAGCCCCTGGTCAGGCTTCCTCTAGCAGAACTCCACCTCAAGAATATACCTCTGCTGCTCCTAGGGGGAGACCACCACAAGGCAGGCCGCGTGGCCCTTCCAGCAGACATGCCAGATATTTTAATCCTTAAAAAGATAGTGATCTGTATCTTGTTGCTCATTTTGAGGCTCTCTCTCACACTCTTGGACTTGTTAATTATATCGCATTGTTGTCTCTTTTTGTTTCCTCTTGTTTGATGATGTCAAAGGGGGAGAACTTAAGTCTTTGCTTGCTATAGAGAATGATGTTGGTTAATGACTCTTTAATGATGTTGAATGATGGTGCTGATGTTATGTTATTTAGCTTTGAACATGTTGAAAATTTTTCCTGCAAAGACCCAAGACTCATAGTGTTGCCATCCATCAAAAAGGGGGAGACTGTTGAGTTTTTACATATTTTGATGATGACAACACTATGAGCCTTTGTGAACAAAAATGTTTCTCTGTGATAAAATAAATCCTCGAGCCACTTCAGTTATTTTCAGAGGTTGTCTTCGTGCCATTTGGAAACTAGCTTCGTGTTTGTTTACATGAAAACTGCTATGAGGTAGTACTTTGTGTGTCCATATTGTTTCTTTCATACTTCGTGTTGATTTCCTGTAACTTCGAGTCACTTCACCTTCTGTCTTCGTGATGTTTACTGAAGCAGCTCGAATTGTTCTAACGAACTTCGAGTCATTTCCCTGTGAACCTTGTGTCGTTTCCTCAGTATTTAGTTACTTATCTCGAGTCATCCTTTATGTTTGCTCTTGTGTTTTCGTGTCACTTACTGTTGTTCCTCGAGTCATTTTTTCCTGGTTTCACTGCTTCATCACGTGTCGTGATAGCCGTGTCTGTCTTCTGTCTTCGTGTTGATTTTACTTCGTGCATTCTTCTCTAAATTCAAGCTTTAAGTGTCTCAAGTCGAGTCTGACTGTGGTGTCTCCATGTCGTCCTTAGTTCGAGTCATTTCTTTGTTATTTCTATCTTCGTGTTGCTTTTCCTAGACCTCGTGTCTTTCTTGTTTTGTAACCACACTTTGTGTCGGTTTCTGTTTTCATCTTCGAGTTGTTGTCAGCCCGTGTCATCCTCGTCTTCGAGTCGTTCGTACATTCGAGCAACTTAGTACTCGAGTTATTTTCGTGTGTATTCAAGTCTTTTTAGTAAAGTGTCATTTCACCTCGTGCCGTTCTCTTTGCTGTTTGTTATGTCGTGTTATTTTTATATTCGTGTCTTCGTGTTGCTTTTGTATTCGTGTCTTCGTGTTATTCTTGTGTTTATGTCCTCGTGTTGTTTCTTTCTATCTTCGTCCAGGTTCTCTCTGATCGCGTGTTTGTCTACCGTTTCACTCCGTGAGACTTCCTTCTCACCTCGTGCTGCTCTCATGAGACCTCGTGTCGTTCTCTTTGTAGTATTTGTTTTGTCACCCTTGAACCTCGTGTCGTTCTCTTTGTAGTGTCTGTTTTGTCACCACTGTATCTCGTGTCATTCTCAGTATAGTGCACCTCTTGTTGTTCCTACATACCTCGTGCAGTTTCAGCTTGAGTGTCAACCGACTCATTTCAGGTAGATATATATAGCGAACCCTGAGTATTAATGGTTTTTATCTCCTTGCAGGTCCGAGGAAGAATATTCCCCAATAACTGGGCTGCACGTGATCCAATACTAGAGGAACAAATTCGATAAGGGCACGTGGCAGGAAGGTTCTGGATCGAGCATGGGAGGCACACGCACTTTGTACCCTATCCACCTGCTGCTGCTATATATTGAAGCCTTCGCCCACAGATGAAGGTCGATCGAAAGGTGAGAAAGAAAAAAGGTAGAAGTGCAGAGAGTTCGATCCAGCAAAAAGAAGAGAAGAAAACAGAGAGGTGAGGAAAAACTGAAGAAGAGGAAGAAGAGAGAATAGCAGAAAGAGTGAGAGAGAGAGAGAGAGAGTTCGAAGCTGAGAGTTCAGAAAGAAGAAGAAGAAGATAGATTCTGGTTTCAGGATCAAATCCGAACCAGTTTGCTCTATTGTGAGCTATGCTCCGTGTTTCATCGTTCCAACATTCAGTCTGCTGTATCTTTTTCGTTTCGTGTTTTTGATCTTTCTTTACTGTCCTTGTTTTGTTTCCGATCCTCTGGACTGAGGTCGGGTTCCTCCTGTGGTCTCAGGAGAAGGGAGACTAGTCTCCAGTTCTGGGCTTGTGGGTTGCAAGTCCAGGGGTCCCTCCGGTTAGGAGGAAGAGAGGCTCTGCCTCTGGTGGGTTGCTGGTAGCAGAGTGCTACTGGCTGGTTCACTGGTAGTGGGGCTGCTACCAGTGGGGTTCCCTCTTGGTATAGAGGAAGAGAGACGCGAGTCTATGGTTTCTAGTGACCGTGGGTTGCTAGAGGTTCCCTCTAGGTAGGAGGAAGAGGGGAGTTTGTTCCCCTGGGTAAGCTGTGTATCAGCTTCTGTTGGCAAGCTGTGTTGCCCAGCTGTTAGTGTAGCCACACTTGGTTTGAGTGTGGGGTGGATGTAGGTCTGGAGGACCGAACCACCTAAAAATCTCTTGAGCAGTGGTTTGCATTGTGAGTGTGCTTCTGCTAGATGCTTGAATAGGCGCGTCTCATGTGTTTGCTCATTGGTTTAATTGAATTTGGTTTTATTCTGAGATTGCGTCTAGCACTTGAGTTTTTATTTGGGCATTAATTGTAGAAGGATACATTCACCCCCCTCTGTATCGGGGCATTGCACCCTAACAGGGAGTAGAGGAAAATCCAATAAAACAGTCAGTAACGGGAAGCAAAACGGTGGCACAGTGGAAAGGATAGCTTTTACGAAGCATATGACTTCTATTCCCCACGTCCGGAACACGTTGAAACAACCTAGGCAGGGTAGAAGTCGACTCTGACAGGGGTGGGAGTCGACTCTGGCTACATCCAGAAACTGGACTGGGTATAATTCTCAATGGGAGTCGACTCTGACAGGGGTAGGTGTCGACTCAGGCCTGCATAGAGAAACTAGACTGGGCAGAATCACAGGCTGAAGTCAACTCTGACAGGGCTGGGTGTCGACTTCTGCTGGATTGCAGAACCAATGTAACTCGTTCAGAAACAAAACTATCCTATGCATGCTCGTCCTTCATCCGAGTATCCAAAATTAAACCAAACTTTGTCAAGGTGGAAACAACGTAATCCACACTCAAACCATACGTATTACACACTTAACCATCATATATAAATCTATATTTTAAGCTATTACATTATTCAAAAATCAATACTATACATATCCACCAATTCGTCTGGTTTACCCAGAAATCAAGCTGAACTTCATCAAAATAAAACGACATACTCCACACTCAAAACATGCATATTCCACACTAACACCACACATATTTCACACTCGATCCATCAATCTAGATTTCAGATATTATATCATTCAGGAAGAAGAAAAGAAAGGAAAACATACTATCATATACGTATCTATCATTCATTCGAGTACCCCAAAAGTTTTAAACGAACTTCATCCAAGTGAAAACAACATATCTCATGCTCAACCCATGATTAAAACTCAGGTTCTAAAATATTATAACAAGTGTAGAAGGAAGACTAAGGTTTCAGATCTTGCCTTATAATGGATGAAAACGATAGAAAACCCCTCTTCCTCCGGCAAGAGATGGGAAGACGAAGGCTTCGATAACCACGATATAGCAGCAACCCAGATGATCGAGAAGATCATCCAAGAGCAGGAATGATCTCTCCTTCCTCTGCTACGTCACTTGGCTCTCTCTTAGACCCTTCAAAACCACCATGCACACCCAGAACGCAAGAAGCCAACGAGAGGAAAAGGAAAGTGAGAAAACTCTCATAAAATGGGTTGGGGTTTCCTCCAAAACCTTCGACGGTTATAGATATTAAGGAAGGGATAAAGATCCCTTTAATTACTCAAGGAGATCCACGGTTACAAGGAGAGAAAATAAGGAAAGAAAAGCCACGATCGAAATGGTTGCCGTAAGAAAAGGGAAATGTTACTATTCATCCACCCCTTTGAAAATTCGAAAGTAATAATATAAAAAGAGTTAACAAAAACTAATTGTTACCCATTTTCACCATCAATTATTCTATCATGGAAACATATAAAACGATTAAAATGCATGAAATGAAAATTGCCTTCGAAATGAACAGTAACATTGTTTCTCTATTAACGTGGCTCATTTTAGGGAAAGAACAAAATGCACATGCTAACTCTTGACCTCAACTAAATTAATGTATGCACACACAAATACGAATAAAAATAGGTTAAATTACATAATTTTAATTACATCAAAATTTGGGTTATAAACAAGAGAAATTTGTTTACTCTTTAATTATTTAGTTTATTTCAACCAAATACTAGTTAATAATTTTGTTAACTTAAGTAAGTAATATTTCAAGCACTTAACCAAAATATCGACAAAATATTCTTTATGAATCACGATAAAACTCTCGGGTACTACATGTATAGCTGACTTAGCTGAAGGTTTTCCGAAGGTTGCTTGTATTGATTGTTGTATCTGCACTGAAACTTCACTAGGGCCTTGAGCTTAAGCTGTTGCTTAGCTTGAGTTCACCAATTGCATCACTGGTTGACCATGGTGACTTTACCAAATCTAGATGCATCGACTTCCTTCTTCAGTTAGCAGGTGTTCTGTCAGACCACAAGTCAACTTTTGAATCTTCTCAAGTCGACTTCCTCTTCATGAATAAACCACAATAGCTTCTGTTAGACTTTTCCTAAACTACTTTTAGCCTTCCTTTTATCCACTGATTACATCACTGCCATGGCTTCACTCCAAGCTTGAGTATGTCTTCACTCCAAGCTTGAGTTTTGCTTATTTGACTCCTTTGACACTTGTTCTTTTTAGCATACAAGCATATGCTTCTACACATAAAGAGAACATGATAGAGTCAATTGCATTAAGTTTCATAACATCAAAACCAATGCACCCAAAACAATGCACCATTAACACATATAACTTCATCATTCCATTCTCATGCTGCCTCATGATGAGTCATAGTGTTTGTCATAAGCAAAACCACAGGGATATACAACACCTATGTCAGGGTAGGCTATGGATATTTATCTTTCATATTATGGCTAGTTGTGGGTTGGGAATCATGTATGGACTCATGTATTTGGACAACAAACATGTATTTTTGGATTATGAATGGTTGAGATGTTATTTACATTTCATGTGATTATTTTTTTTTTTTGTAATACCGGCCAACAGGATATCGTCCAGTCGAGTGCACATTCCCCCAAAAGGGGAATATGTTCTCACTCCTCCAGACTCACCCTGTGGCCAAAAATTTTATTGGTATATGCAAAGAATACATCTATCATCGGGGCATACCCCTATCCGTATCTACATCCAAGGAAGAGAAATCAAAAGAAACAAAGGAAACTATTTACAGAATCTAATGGAGGGCAATCTGCCCTTGTCTAGTCTATAAGCCCCTTTGGCCATGCAAGGGAGGTCCTGTACCGCAACAAAGATTCTATTAGTATGAGCTTGACATGCAGAAGAAGCCAGAGCATCCGCTACTTGGTTCCCTTCCCTAAAAGTATGCTGAACCATGCATCCACATTTGGAGATAAGATCAGTAATATTCTTCCACCATGGAGTAGCTAGCCAGCTAGGAGCCTTGTTTCTTCGGATTGCATCCACAAGGAGAGCACAATCCGAATAGACCATGTGATTATGATCTCTCTCTCTCTCTCTTTCATATATATATATATATATATATATATATATATATATATATATATATATATATATATATATATATGTGTGTGTGTGTGTGTGTGTGTGTGTGTGTGTGTGTGTGTGTGTGTGTGTGTGTGCTTCCACGATACGTACGACGTAATGCTTCAGGGACCGATGAAAAAAAAAAGAAAAATGCCCATCAATTGGGAATCGGATCTCGGGGCGTTACCGAGTGGTATCAGAGCACGAGAGATAAACCATGGTTACAACCATTCCAATTGTCCAAGTAGCAGAAGACGTGATAGGCTAGAGTGAAAAAGGGTAGAGTATATTTAGAACCTATTTTAAACAAACTCTCACACTTAATAATTGTTATCTTCTCAGAGCTATGCCGCCAGGAAGGCAAAGGGATCTTCCCTAGGCTGATGAGAGAGGATCGGGGGTGGATGACCCCAATATGGTGAACGATGGGGCAGTCAATGCTCCGGTGGTTGGGGGCGGATAAGTGCCCAATGCTGGAATTAATCTGGAGGGATTCATGTAGAGTTTCCAAGGACTTATGCAAGCCATGCAGCAACAGATGTTACAGCAGCCAACACCTACACCATGCCATGAGTTACCTACACTTGATCAATTTCTGAGGCTGGCACCTCCTTTTTTTAAGGGGGAGAGCCGTCTGGACGTGGCTGAGTCGTGGCTCAGCGAGATGGAAAAGAAATTTCACGCGATGTGATGTCCCGAGGAAGAAAAAATGAATCTGGCGGCCTATGTACTGCAAGATCAAGCTGATTTATGATGGAAGGTAAGGCTGAGGACCACCTTCGCAGGGCACAATGATGATATATTATGGGAAAAATTCTTGACTATCTTTTGAGAAAAGTACTCTTCTGAGCTGTGCAAGATGTAAAAGAGCAAGAATTCTTGGGCCTCGTACAAGGAAACATGTCAGTAGCAGACTATGAGGCCAGATTCTCTGCTCTGGGTCGGTATGCTCCACACATCTTTGATGAGGCATGTCGAAAGGTGAAGAAATTCGTCAACGGTCTGCGTAGCAGTGTCCGACACTATGTGGCTACCCAAGACCCTGACTCCTATGCTACAGTATTGAGGCTTGCTCATCTAGCCGAGCAAGAGAATGCAAGGTAATAATTGAAACCATAAGGATTTAAGGGACATATTAAGATAGGTTCTAATGAATATCCATGTAAAGGTTCACCGAGGAGCAGAAGACGATAGGCAAAAGGCCTATGCAAGCAGAAGGGAGGCAGGACAAGGAAAAGGTGGCACGCCAGGAGCCGGTACCAAGGAGTAGGCCAAGGGTTCCATTCTGTGTCCATTGTGGGCGCACCCATCCAAGGCAGGAGTGCTGGAGGATGAAAGGCAAGTGCTATGAATGCGGCGAGGTCGGACATTTTGTGAGGGATTGCTTTAAGAAGGCTCAGCAAAAGCCAATAGCACAGTAGGAGAAGATTCAGTACAAAGGGCGAGTTTATGCACTAATGCAAGAAGAGGCAGACAATACCCCTACCGTGGATGAAGGTACACTTCTTGTGGATGATGTTTATGCAAAGGCTTTATTTGACCTGGGAGATACACACACATTTATATCCACTAGTTTTGTAAAGCAACTGAAGAATAGACCCCAAGCCACATTCTTCGGGGAAATGGTAGTTAGTACACCAACCGGGAAACAAGTCCACACCAAACTTGTGATCCGTACTTTAGATGTCAACATCAATGGGAGGACATTGCTAGGGGAAGCGTACATCCTAGATATGACCGACTTTGATCTCATTCTGGGAATGGATTGGTTAGTCAAGCACTATGCTCTCTTAGACTGCTGTCGGAAGAGAGTGATTTTTCAAGAGTCGGGGGAGGAGACATTCTTCTTCCAATGCCCAAAAAGCAAGTCGGGGAGAATGATGGTATCAGCCATCAGGGCTTCCAAGCTGATTAGCAAGGGATGTGATTATTTCTTGGCTAGTGTGATACTTGAAGAAGGCACTGTCAAGATTTTGGAAGACTTGGACGTGGTCCAAGAATTTCCTGATGTGTTTCCCGAAGATCTACCGAGACTGCCACCAGTTCGAGAGGCGGACTTCTCTATTGAGCTAGTGCCGGGCACTGCACACTTTCTACCCATCAACAAGCAGACTCCAATCGAATCCTTAGTGAAACTATTCATAGCAGAGATCATTTAGTTGCATGGTGCATCTTTATCTATCATCTCTGACCGAGACCCTTGATTCACAGTGAGGTTCTGGAAGAGTCTACAACAGGCTATAGGGATAGAGTTGCGGTTGCGGTTCAGCTTGGCATTCCATCCTCAGACTGATGGGCAAACCGAGCGCACTAACCAGACTTTAGAAGATATGCTGAGGGCATGAAGTATTGAATGGAAGGGGAATTGGGACGATCATTTGTCCCTGTTAGAATTTACATACAACAATAGTTACCATTCCGCCATTGGAATGGCACCTTATGAAGCACTCTATTGACGGCCATGTAGATCACCAGTGTGTTGGTATGAAGCTGGTGATAAGCAACTTTTCGGACCACAGTTGATATAGGACTGCTTAGAGAAGATATCTATGATCAGGCAGCGACTCCTCACAGCCCAGAGCCATCAGAAAAGTTATGCAGACCAACGGCGGAGAGAGTTAGCATTTGTATAGGGAGACCATGTGTTCTTAAAGGTGTCTCCCACCAAAGGAGTCATGCGATTCAGGAAGAAGGGCAAGCTCAGTCCTAGATATATCGGGCCTTTCAAGATTTTGCAAATGGTTGGTGAGGTGGCTTATCGACTTGCACTTTTGCCTGCTCTGTTGCATGTACATCCGGTCTTTCATGTCTCCATGCTCAGAGAATATGTCCCGGATGACGCCCATGTTATAGAGTAGAAGCCCTTGGAGGTTCGAGCAGATTTGTCATATGTGGAGCAGCCTAGTGAGATCATAAACTGGAATGAGCAGGTGTTGAGGAAGAAAATGATCTGGCTGGTGAAGGTGTTATGGAAGAATTCTCATTCCAAGGAAGCAACATGGGAACCAGAGGACAAGATGCGCCAGGAATATCCTCAACTATTTGTCAAGTAATCTTAAAAATTTAAGTTAATTTTGAGGATGAAATTATTTAAGGGAGAGAGGATGTTAGGACCACCAATTTGGGCACTGGCCCAATTGGGTACAATTCAGACCCATTAACACAACGAACTAAAAATCTAAACAGAATATTGAAGGATCGTTAGGGAATTTACAACTCAACCTAGGAAAGCCGGAATTAGGTGAAACCTAAGCCCATGCAATGGCCATTGGGTAAAGAACAACTTGGATGAAGAGTATAACTTCTGAAAAATAGGCCTAATACGGGATAAGATGGAGTTTATGATAATAGGTCGATATAGTCACAAAAAACACTATCATATGTTGAAATAAGGATATCCTGGCCCATAGTTAACCAAATGGGATTAAACTAGGTTTATTAGAAAGCTTGGGCCCTTAACCCAAACTCTTCTGTTGGGAGTGAAACCCAATTCGCACCAGAACCCGAGGTTCTGAGCCCTTTGTCATCAACTACCACGGAGAGGTGTGAATGTTGAGAGAATTCATACGTAACTAATTAGAAATTAATAACTTCGTTTGTAATTAATTAAATGACCTAAAACTAAGGCCATAATCTCTAATGAGATGTTAGTTACATCTTCTATGTTTAGGCCGAGGCCAAATTCTGCCTGGATACTAGAGTTACAACCAAATTACCTCGGGCTACCAAAAGGTTACGACTGGAACTGGGGAGAATGAACGTTAATCTTCAAAAAATCATAACCCATGCTGGGTTTGATAAAATTCGATGAAACCACGTCCTAAGGTAAGATCCGGATGTCCTCTCGATTTCATATGAAGATGTCCCAACCTATATCATGATAGAAGAGTGCATCCAACCGCATTTATCACCAGGCAGACGAAGGGTCGCGTCTGTTCAAACCCGAAGAGGTGCATGGCCTTAGCTTCTCCCCAACTAGCGACCTTGGGAGCGGGATTGATCCTTGTGGAACGTGGGAAAACCCTTGGGAGGCTTGAAATACATATAATAAGGTGGGTTTCATGGGTAGCAAGACTTTAGCAACCATTTTCTTCAACTTTCCACCATCTTCTATCCTTCTTGCGTGAGAAGAGGGTGAGGGACCTTGACTCTGCATGGGAGGACGATCCGGCTCGTGGAGGACCATCTTGCAATACCCTAGGACGAAGGGAAGAGCTTTGGGAGGATCTGGGGTGTGGATCTCATTCCCAGATCATTGGTTCAACATCTTGAAGGTAGGTACCTAACCTCAAATCTTAGGGGTCAACGATGCATTAGAATGATTTCTTAGTAGTTTCTATACGTTAAAGAGGGACTAAGGGTATGTGGGATCGACTACTATGTTTATTTTTCTGGTTTTTCCATCAAGTTATGTCCTTTTGTGAGGTTCCTCTGAGTTTTTAATAGAAGACCAGGGCCTTTGTACTGACTACGTCGACGTAGCCTCCTTCAGAGTGTTGACTGTGTCGACGCAGCCCCTGGCTGCGTCAACGCACCTTGAGCTCTATTCCAATTTCCAAAAACCTAGAATAAGAGAGTTTTGAGAGGCCATTCTAATTCAGAAAAATCTGAAAAAATGGAAAATGATAGAAGACAAAGTTAGTAACTCACTGTAAAAATTTTGTGCTCATAGAAATTCTGCACTTGTAGTTATGAATTATTTTCTACGCATGTGTAACCTAGAAATAAACATGTTCTCTTTTATACGGAAATCTTACTAGTAACCTGATCATGTTCTGCTCCACAACAGTCAGCATATAAGTATGATTAGCCACTTAAACTATATGGAAGCATGCTTGTGTTATGATAAGATAAGATTTAGTATGATATGAATATTGTAATATGAATATGAATGTGAATACGATGTGAATGTTATGAATGGAAAATAACAACTTCTATGAGGTTGGACTTCGGTCCCTTCTGCGGGATGGCGATACGTAACACCGCGGAAGTAAAAGAACCCAGGGGATGACGATACCTAACACCCTGGTTAAAATCATATGATTCGGCTGGTTCATTCTGTGGGACGGTGATCTGTAACGCCACAGAACCCGGGGGACAGCGATATGTAACGTCTCGTGTGGCATGGAGTCTAGGTGGGAGTTCACTCTTGAGTCTGCATAGTACTCTTTCGTTCGTTTGTGTGTGTGTGGGCCTCTTGTGTTTGCGGCAGCTGTTTGGTTCGATGAATAACGTAAGATTTAAAACTCATAAAAATGTGAAAATGTGCAATTAATCATTCATTGTGGATTTAGTGCATGCATGGGTATTTTACATGTTGGACAAAGATTTTACTACAGAAAAATCTACTAGTTAACTTTAGGCTCAATGCATAAATTCTGAAACTTGATGTGTTCTTCTGCTGCGTCGACGCACTGAGCAGGCTGCGTCGACTTAGCAGTTCAATTATGCTCAAATTGGCTTTCTGGATTGTGCCACTGCGTCGACTCACTGAGCAGGCTGCGTCGACTCATCCTTGTGAGACAAAACACTGGAATTTGATCAATTCTTCTGATGCGTTGACTCAATAAGCAGGCTGCGTCGACCCATCAGTTCAATTCTGCTCATCGCGTCAACGCGTTAAACAGGCCGCGTCAACGCATTGAACAGGCTGTGTCAACACGTTGAACTAACTTTGAGCTTATTCTCTTGAGTCTTTCAACGTACCTGCGGGGTCCATAAAAAAATAACAAAATGAGATATTTTGAACACGAAATGGTCTTATCAATATTTCGAAAAAAACTTATTTCAATGATTCATAGTCATCATCAAAACAAGGGACCCAACAATTACCTTTAAGCAAATGTGAATGGATGGATTATGATATTGTTAGCATTTGAATTATGTATATGAATTGGATATATGAATGCATGTTAACCCCGATTTGATTAGGCTTCCTACTGAGCATCACATTCATTCCCTTGTGGCACACGGTTTCAGGGGACACAATAGAGGAGGTCGAGGAGGGGGCGACGGCTGAGGAGTAGTTCTCGTCCTGCCTACGTCAGGGTAGGCTATGGATATTTATCTTTCATATTATGGCTAGTTGTGGGTTGGGAATCATGTATGGACTCATATGTATTTGGACAACGGACATGTATTTTTGGATTATGAATGGTTAAGATGTTATTTACATTTCATGTGATTATAGTTTCTTTCTCTCTCTTTTGAATATATATATATATATATATGTATGTATGTGCTTTCGCAATACATACGACGTAATGCTTCGCGGACCGATGAAAAAAATAAAGAAAAATGCCCATAAATTGGGAATCGGATCTTAGGGCATTGCAGCCATGAACATCATGCAATGCGCCATCCACCCCACAGAATACTCAAGAGTATCCACTTGCAAATCTACAAAAGAAATGTGGGATAGGCTTGAGCTAATTTATGAGGGGACATCTGAAGTTAGGGCCACCAAGGCCAACATGCTAACTACTGACTATGAAATGTTTAGAATGAAACCAGATGAATCTATCTCGTAGATGTATGCCAAGTTCACCCAGCTAACTAACTCCTTAAAATCATTGGGAAAAGAGTACCCTGATAGTGAACTGATTAGGAAGATTCTTAGATCTCTCACCCCAGTGTGGCACACTAAGGCCACTATAATTGAGGATTCTAATGACTCGTCTTTTATGACAGTTGATGGTTTGATAGGTTCGCTCATGACATATGAGCTCAACTTAAAGAGAAGTGAAGAAGGCGTCGACCCCAAGAAGACCGTGGCTCTCAAGATTTCTGAGAGCATAGACGAATCTAAAGATGAAAAGCAAAGCATCTCAGAGGCAGATCTAGCTGACCATGCACTCCTCACCCGACAGATCAAAAAGTTTTTAAGATGCAAAGGTAAATTTCAGAGAAGGAAGAAAATGCCACAGGTAAGTAGAAACTCCAACTTTAGATTTGCACAAGTTAAGAAATCTGACAATGTCATTTGTTACCAGTGCAAGAAGACATGACACATGCGAGGAGAGTGTCCTGAGCTACTCAAGCAAACATCCAAGGCCAAGGGAAAGAAGCCCAAGGCAATGATCTGCACTTGGTGCGACGACGAGGAGGAAGATGAAACCTCCTCCACGCTAGAAGATAAGGAAGATTTATGTCCAGTGGATAGTGAAGAAGAAGATCAGATAACTAACCTGTTTGATAATTTCTCTCTTGAAGATTGGGAAGAGGCATACACGTCTTTGTTTGAAAGATATGAAGCTTCTATGAAAGAGAACAAGCATCTGAAAAGGAAGATCAATGCCTTATTTTATGATAAACCTGCTAACCAAGAGCCAGAAATACTAAAAACTGAAAACGAAGAACTCAAAAAATAAGTTGAAGCCTTTGAAACCACTCGGTTAGAGCTGGCAAGCCTAAAAGAAGAAAATGATGTTTTCAGATCTCAATTAAATCATGCCAGCTTGAAATATGATGAATATGAGAAAGAGAACAAACTAAATCTTGAAAAATATGAGGCCACAAACGTTGTCAATCTTCAGCTACAGAAAAGCCTTGAGGAGGCTACAAGTGAATTGAAGGACAGGCAATCTGTCCTAGAAAGGATGACCCAAGGGAAGTCTAACCCAGATGCCATCTTAGGTACTCAGGTGAATTTTAGGAAGGAAGCGTTAGGGTTTAACCCGTCTAAAAAGGGACCTTTTGAATTCAAGACCACTTCTTTTTGTCCGGAAAAAGGCAAAGGGAAGTTAATTGTTGAAGAACCATCAAGGCTGAATCCTCCTAAGACCAAAGTTAGCACAAGTCAGAAAAAACAAACCCAAAGACAATCGGAGCGACGCGCCCCTAGTCAGCAAAACCAGTCAGGTCGACACACTACACCACCAGGTCGACACACCCTTTCTAGGCCACAAGTTCAACCAAGACCACAGCGTCGACGCACTGTCTCACAAGGTCGACGTAGCTCAACTGGTTATTTCAAACAGAAAAATAGGTTCAATAATCAATGAAGGTTCAATGGCCAGCCAAACCTTGGTACATTCCATACTCAAATCTACACCTTTGGAGACCCAAGATGTAGACCTCAACCTAACTCACACTTATTAAAATCCATGAAACCTACTTGTCATATCTGCAACAAACTGGGACACACCAGCAACCAATGCTGGTCTGGCCAAAGAATGAGACCCCTTAAGCAAGTATGGATTCCAAAGAGCTTATTCCACGCTTTAAATTATGACTATGAACCTGAATTTGTTTGGGTTCCAAAAACCTCTGCTTAATGTTTGTTATGCAGGATTGCCTAGTAGCTCATCACAACCGATGGTATTTGGACAGTGGCTGCTCGAGGCATATGACGGGAGACAAGAACAAATTAAACCATTTAATCAAGAAGGAAGGAGGCCAAGTAAGGTTTGGAGGCAAGGATAAGGGAAACGTAATTGGCACAGGCACCATGGGTAAGAATTCCTCCAACTTTATTAAAAATGTGATGCTTGTAGAAGGACTTGAGCACAATTTGCTCAGTATAAGCCAATTGTGCGACAAAGGGCACAAGGTTCTGTTTGATGCTAAGGAATGTAAGATATTTGAGAAGAATTATGACTCTGTGATGTTTGTAGGTCATAGAGTAAATAATGTCTACATGGTAGACCTTGACACCTCACTTTCAGAAGATATATGCTTATCTGCCAACTAGATCAGTGATGCAGGGCTATGGCATTGACGATTGGGACATGTCAGCTATGGTACATTGCATAAATTGTCCAAGCATGGAATGATAAGAGGTCTGCCCATATTGTCCTTTAAAAAGGATCACCCAAGTTTGTGAAGCTTGCTCCCTAGGTAAGCAAACTCGAAAATCTTTCAAATCTAGAAGTGAGTCCTTGTCGTCCATGCCTTCTGAATTTCTACATATGGACTTGTTCGGTCCAACAAGAACAACCAGCCTTAATGGGAAAAGGTTTGGATATGTGATTGTTGATGACTTCTCTCGTTTTACATGGACTTTTTTTCTTGCTAATAAGAATGATGCCTTTCTTGAGTTTCAGAAATTCTTCAGAAAAGTAAAGCAGGAAGATAAATTCAGAATCTCCACCATTCTATCTGACATTGGAGGAGAATTTAAAAATTCATATTTTTCTAAACTATGTAATCAAGAAGGCCTAACACATAGATTTTCTTCTCCCAGGACCCCAGAGCAAAATGCCATTGTGGAGAGAAGGAATCGGACAATCGTGGAGATCGCCCGGACCATGTTAATTCAGAGTCAACTCCCAAGGAAGTTCTGGGACAGTCAAGTTCAACTTACACCTTTTTACGTGAGCTGACAATCAAGTTCAACATAAAATTTTCATTTATGTCCATTACCTATATCATTTATGTCATACAATTTTCATTTATGTATTTCTTTTAGAACAAGAGAAGTATATCAAAACAATAGATAATATCTAAGAAAATCAAAACAATAAAGATAATATAACAAAATAAATAGATAAATAAGTAAATAAGTAAATAAGTAAATAAATAATAATAAATAATGTTAAAGAAAAAATAAATGTATAGGATAGCCAAAATAATTAAATAATAATAACATAATAAAATTGAAACAAATAAAAGAAATTAAAATAAATAATGTAATAAAATTAAAACAACAAAAATACATAAAAAATAAAAAAAATCATGATAAAAATCAAAACAAAAAATACTTAAAAAATCAAAATAAAAAAATCATGATAAAAAATCTAAACAATAAAAAAATACAATAAAAGCACGACAACCAAGACTAAAAAAATAATATTATAAAAATGATAATAATAAAGGGGGTGTAGTTCACATTTCAGTGCATGCACTAATATAGAGTTTTCTAGTCATAAGGCCCTTTCTCCTGTCGATTAATCAAGAGTTTTCTCTCTTTCGGAGAGATGTAATTAACGTCGTGGCCTTTATGGCACGACGGGTTCTGGTCCCGACACACTACCCATTTTTGTCTGACTAGTCAGACGGCGTGCACCCACGACTCCAGACCACTTCGGTCCTTCGAGCCCGAATAAACCGTCACTCCGTGATTGGCACGCCTGCGCACTAATAAACTAAGATAGAATAAACAAACAAAAAATAAATAAACCAATAAATAAATGAACATAAGGAATTTTAAGTACGTCTATAGGCTCCCACTATGAAACCCTCAGAATTGGTCGATCAACCACTAGGTTAATTCGATCGATCGATTGGGGCCCAATCTGAAGAAGTCTGTCCTGGGAGAATCGGTTGACCGACCCTATCTAGTCGGTCGACCGATTCACCCAGTTAGCCGATCGGCTGTTTCCTTGTGTAGGTCGACTGACCAACTGTGTTGGTTGACCAACCCAAGGCTAAATTGGCTAATTTGCACCCTTTAACCCAGTTTCCCCCCATAACCCATAAATTAATGTAATATTCATGAAAGCCCATAAGAATTGGGCCAGCCCTGTAGTAACCCAGAATATATATATATATATGGAATTATTTTCTTATTATTCTCACAATAAAATAGAGATAATTATCTAAGTGGGCAAATAATCAACTAACATAAGTGTAAAATTAGAATCAATTAAAAATAGGCTAATTGGGCTTAAATTGGTAAAGATTAGGGCCTAATTAGATAAATAATAATAATAATGGGCCAAAACCCTAAAATCGGACTAATTGGAGAAACCTTAAATCATTAGAAATTGATGGTTGAAACCTAGCCTATTGGAAACCCTAACCCACATAGAGATGGAGCTTATCCTTCGAATTCCTGACCTAATTAGGGTTTTGGGAAGGCTTGGTGGCACTAGGTAGGGTAAAGAATGAGTTTTTCAGAGTTTTTCGAAGTAGTATTCTATCCCTTAATTAGATCAGATTTGGGAGACCAAACCCCAATATATAGGACCCAATCGACCCCCTAGACGATCCCTAGTTCGTGCTAGGGTGTAGAGGCAGAAGAGAGGACCAGATTTGGGAGAAGAAGGCAAGGATTTGGGGTGTTTGTGGAGAGAGTGGAGTTCGTCATCCTTTTCGCTAGATCGAGTCAAAGGCAGGTTTCCTCTCAGGCACAAACAAATTAATGTTCTAAATCATGTCCGCGTACATGTATAGAAGTTCTAGAATGCTATATGCCCAATTTGTATTGCTTATATTGAATTAATTTGATGATTGAAGTATGATATATAGCCCCGTGTTGGAAACAAGTTTTCTGTTCACGATCGCGACCGAAATACGATAGATCACGATCTTAAGTTTTTATTTAAAATATAATTTTCTATTTAAAGTATTTTTATTTCAAAAATTATTTATTTTTCATGAATGCGGTTCCCTTGTCGACTGCGACCTTAAATATATTTTATTAAAACGTAGTTTTTCTGCATGTGAAAATTCTTATAAAAATAACTATTTTACTTGAACACAGCCTTCATACCGATCAAGATCATATCTCATCCCCAGTGATGACCGCGTTCTGCCAACGAGTTATTTTTGAAACCCTAGTTTTTCCTTGTTGGTTTCATGGCATGTATATGTTTAACATCATGTTATTTCGACAAATCATGGCATCTGAACGCACTAAATATCTAGGCCATCATGAAACAAAGTTAATTCTTAATGTTAGGATCATGAACTATGTCCCTAATGATTTCATGAACCTTCTTTTATCTCCATGTTATCTTAAAAGAGTAGAAGTATTCTAGAAACCTGAAATTGATGTATCTCATGGCATGATTCTCTATCTTTTCACATGATATAGATCGGCATTTAATGATGGATTGTATATCATATTATTTGAAGGTTTTATCACTCCAGTGATAATAACCTACCACTAGTTACTTGTTTCTGGTAGTATGATAGGAACATAATTCTTGGTGAAGTTAGGACCCTCCGTCTGATATTCCTTCTGTCGGATTGGAACTTTCTTCATCAAGACCTCCGTAAGTCTCCACGAGCCTGAGATTCCCACTAGGACGTCGAGCAGGTTGTACCTTAAAAACCCTGAAAACTACTGGTTTAATCGGCCTTTGGAAGGGCAGAACAAGGTTCTATTTGAGTTATGCTAGTATTGTTCTGAACGGGGCCTCCACAGGCACTGCGTTTATCTTTTTGTTACAGAATGTAGCCACTCATCTGACCGTGTTCTTCCTCACTTGTCTGTCATTAACACCTGATGACTGACTATGTTCATCATAAGGTAGCCTGTTAATCGACTGCGTTCAACCCAATGTTTCTGATGATCATGTTTTTGCAATGATTGAGTGCCTGCATGTCCCAACATCCAAGGATTATCATGTTTGGCATAATTCCTAATTATCCTTGACCCATTGGGGGTATTATTGAGAGTCTTGTATCTTATTACTTGACTATATTGAAATTCTTCATGAGATTGATCTAAGTTCTAACTTAGTTCACATTTCAATAAAATCCTTGATTGATTCCTTTCATGTTACTGGAACATAACTTCTTTGGATTCATTGGCCACTAATGAATGAATGGAATTGTCTAGAACTAATGAACGGGACCATGGTCCAAATTGACCCCAATGCATGTGCATATAGGGCCCAGTCAGATCCTAGGAGAAGTACATGAAATATTCGATAACTACAGAAATATTGATCAATTGTGGTGATGGCATTGCACGAAACCCAATGCAAGATTGAATCTAAACATTTCAATGAACGAATGAATGAATGAATGATCGAATTGAATGAAATGTTGTTCTTGACTCGGAAGGGGTAAATTATTATTGAAATCTAATGTTACTGGGCCAATTCTAATGTTATGTTCATCTTGATGTTCAATCCATTGATATAATTTTGTTATCTTGTTATTGGAATCTTAATGATCTATTTTCCTTATCATAGCTTATTCCTTGATATTGTCTCATACTTCTAAAGTTATTTCCTTTATTGATCATGTCATATTGTATCTCCTATTGTCTCTTGATTTAGCATGTGATTTTCATACCATGGCATGTAGTCATATTGCATAAAATGATTAATTACTTATATTTGCCTTGTTAAAGAGGAGTAATCCCTACTGAGCATTTGCTCACATAGTGTTTTTAATATTTTTCAGGTTGTTTTGATGAAGAAGAACCTTGATCGGAAGGATTGGGATTGGAGTAATCATGAGCGACCTCCTAGAATATTTGTGTCTTAGAGTCTAGTAGACCTGTCTTTTTGTAATGAGTCTTGAAATTGAGTTATAAGAAAGTTTGGAGTCTTTATGTCGAGGAAGAATTTGTAGATGTCATGTCTAGTAAGTTAGAGTTGGTGTATGTAACTCTTGAATTTTCATGATTATTAATAAAGTTTATTTTGGTTGAATTATGGTGTCTTGTCCCTTGAATTTTCAATTATTGCTCTGATTAAATGATTATGATTGTCGTGCTCTGAGATTCTGCATCGGGGCGTTACAGTCTTTGTGGTATCAGAGCCTAGGTTTCTTTAAGACCCTAGGTTAGAAAGTCTCAGTCAATAGGACCCATAACTTAAGTCGATATGTTGTACCTCACTAGTGAGAATGGGTAGAGCCATGGGCTAAGTGTTAATTAAGCTTAATAAGTTAAGTAGACATGTTCTTAAAATAAGATAACTTACTTTATTCTTGTTTTGAAGGTTGGTTGATACCAATGGTGGCCGAGAGGGCACAGTGGCGGGAAATGCAGCGCACCATGGAAGGTATGACTCAGGCTCTCCAACAAATGGCTCAAGGAGCGGCGCATAATGGTGTAGGAGATTCATATAGGAGCTTCCGATACTTAAATCCCCCTAGGTTCCATAGATTGACGGATCCGGATGAAGCTGAGCACAAGATCAAAGAGTTAGAGTGAATTTTCTGTGTCATGCAATGCACGGATCAGGAGAAGGTCCTCTTGGTGACATTACAATTAATGAAGGATGCTAGAGTCTGGTGGCGGTCTATTAAGGCCACTCACCCACAAGAGCCCGTATCGTGGGACAAATTCTTGGAGTTCTTCAACGATAAATATTTTTCTAAGAGAGTTCGAGAGAGGAACGCTATCGAGTTTGCAACGCTAACATAGGGGAACCTCAGTGCAGCGGAATATGAAGCTTGAAGAGGGGCGATCTCGTGCTGGTCCTGAGCTGGAGGAGATGATCACCGAGTAGTGAACTACAAGGAAAGGGAAATGGATCAGGGGGCCCAGGGATGATTCCTTGGGGAAAACCCTCCGATGCCTAACTTAGTAGAGCATTGGTGGAAGCTATGAAGGGAGGAGGATGAAGACGCACGAGATCCCTCTCCACCAAGGTGGTGAAGTGGTTCTTGCTCAGGGGGTTTTAGGCATGTGTCGGCCTTACCTTTCGTTGGAGGGAGTCCCAGGTTTAAATAGTGCGCCGGCCCCATGAGTCCCGTAAGCTGAGGAGTTTCAGGCGGGGGTTGCGTCCCTAACGTGGGCTCTTTACGTCCTCATCGTGGGCTCTTTATAACCTTGAGGATTCGTGGGTCCCTTATCTTTATGAACTCCTGCTCATAAAGGGCTCTCAACGGCAGCGTGGATAAGTAATCGTCGGTCGTCCCAAGCATGAAGAGTGCCAGCCCTATCCGGGCGATAAGCATAGCTCGGATGAGGCTCGGTCGGAGTGGGCGCGGGGCACTAGCCTTTATTCCGGCGAGGGGGATAGGTCGGGCTTGGGTCTTCCTCCGACTGGACCGATGCTCGGGCCTTCCGAGCCTAATGGCCGCCGAGGAAGAGCTTGATCCCGAGTGATCTTATTGGGCTTTTATGCTAAGTGGGCCTTGCAGGGCAGTCATTTAGATGAGCTGGGCCTCGTTTGGTCTTGCTGGACCTGGTTCGGGCGCTCTTAGATAGGCTACAGAAATCTCCCTCTCCACTTGTCCCCCTCCCACTCCCGAGCCTTGGTAGGCTCGACAGAGTAGCCGTTAGGGTTTGAGCCAGCGTGGCTTAGGTGGGTGGAGATCTGGCGGTGTTAAGAAGCCACGTGTCGTGGTCACCTGGGCCAGTAATAATGATAATCCTGACGGATTTGAAATAAAGGGGCCCCCTTTTCTCGGAGGTCGGAACGACGCGCCGCCTTCCGTGTGGGAATATAGGCGTTTGTGCGCTTGTTGTCATTCCAGACTCCCTCCGGTTTAGAGTTTTTGCTCTCCTTCGTGCTTGCTATTGGGGCTCTTTGATGCGTCGTGAGGACATGAAGAAAGAGCAAAGGCTTGCAGCAGCATTCACAGAGTTGGCGGAGATAACTGCGGAGGCAGTTCGACAGCTTCCTCTTCCTCCAGAGTCTTCCGAGTCTCGGGATCATCTCTCTTCAAGTTCCTCTCTAGATTCCATGGCGGATCAGCGTCTGGAGGTCAAAGAGTGGGAGGGCGAGCCTGCGGCAAGGGCGACGGTGATACCGCTGGCTCCAAACTACCGCGAGTTGGGTGAGGCGGAGGTGAGACGGTTGGAGCACTAGTTTCACCTGCCCTATAAGTTTTACTTCGATGCGGTTGCCCCGCACGAGATAAGCTTAGATTCTCGTACGGGCCATATCTGCACCTTCCTTCTGTCGTGGAAGGGTGGGTTCTGCCTTCTCTTCGACCCTTTTATTCTTAAGCTTCTCGATTTCTTTCGGTTGGCGCCCATATAGTTGGTAGCCAACTCTTATCTTCTTCTTTCCACCTTTCGCATCCTCTGTCGCCAATGCGGGGTTCCTCCTTCCTTGGACCTCTTTCATTATTTTTTCGAGTTGAAGGCGCATCCCTCGGCCAGGAAGGGCTTCTATTTCATCCAGGCAAGGCGGAATAGGAGCTGTGTCTCCTTGGCTGCGAAGGATTCTTCGCATAAGGGATGGAAAACTAAGTTCTTCTGGGTGGTGATTTCTTCGGTGGAGGAGACTTGGAGGTGTCCCGTAATCCCCAATTTTCATACGAACATCCCTCTAAGGCAAGAAGAGTTCTCTTCGGATGTGGAGGAGTATGCGGCCATCTTGTTGAAACATCGCCAGTCCACGGAGGAGCTGGTTACTCTGGAGAACATCGAGCGGTGCCTTTTTGCAAAGCTACGGCCGACAGGTTCAGACGTCATGAATCAGCTTCTTCGTCGGATGGTGAGACAATTTTCTTTTCCTGACCATATCTTTCTTTTGCGCAGATGCCAGGCGACCGGCTGTGGAGGAGGAGCCTGCGGCCGAACGGGAGGTGATCGATCTCGATGATGATTTGACTGTCGACGAGTCGCGAGCTCCCGAGGGGCGCTCCCGAGCCCCAGTTAAGGGCAAGGGGATGGCTCAAGAGGGGTCTTCCAGGCCGCAGGGGGCCAAACGCAAGGATCCTATAGAGGGCATGATACGGGACGCCGTAAAGGCCAAGAAGCGGGCAAAGAAGGCTGGGTCCGTCCCCGCTGCCGATGATGACTCTAGCTCGGTGGCTCTCCCGTCTCCCGGGTGAGATAGGGCCGACCTTGTTGGGTCGGCTCCCCCATCCGCTGAGCGAGAGGGGGCCGAGGAGGCCAGGGCCGCTTCTGGGGGCGGCGGCGTTGGATCGTCTCTCCCCTCAACAGGAGCCGCTTCTGCTGGTGGCGCTGGATCGGCTCTCCGCTCAGTAGGAACATAGGGGGGCGATGTTAAAGCGGGTGACTCTGGGACCACGGTTGAGACTAGGGCGCCGATCGAGGTGGGCAACGCTCCAGGTGGTGACGCAGGGGCCGAGTCGGTCGAGGCTGGGGGGGTCGCAAGAAGAGGCGATGCGGCCCCAACCGACCAAGGCATGAGGGGTGAACGAAGCTGCGACTCGATTCGGGCCGACCGGTGGGACATCGATCATAGAGGAGGTCTCTATTCCGGCGACCCTAGAGAGGCTCAGCATCCAGGGCCCTCTGTACCAGGTATGCCGTGGTATAGCGTGAAGGTGAAGGGGGGAGACAGGCAGCGCTCCCCGCCTGCGGCCCTTGAGATGGTTATGGAGGGCGGCTTGATCCTAGCCAGATGGGGGCCACTTTGGCAGAAGCTTATGCTCGGTCAGAGTCAGAGTGGGTGAACCTTTCCTGGACCCTTGGTTGGTCTGACAGGGAGATGGCTCGGCTCGCCGAGGAGCGTGATGGGCTTTGGCGGGAGCTTTCCTCAGTTAGGGAGCTGGCGCGAGTGAGCCAGGCAGAGGCCCGGGCACTGACCGAGTAACTAGGTAGGGCCCGTGAGTCGCTCGAGAGGAAGAGCAAGCTTCTTGAGGAGGAGCACATGGTTCGCGTCGAGTTAGATGGCCGGTGGGAGGCTGAGCTCGCCGAGCTGGTGGACCGAGCGGAGGAGGCAGTGCGCCTTCGACGGGAGGCCGAGGCTGATCGGGCCAAGGCGGAGAAGTAGGTGGCCGAAGCAGAGAGGAGATTGGCCGAGGAGGAGCGAGAGAAGGCCGAGCTCACTAGTAGGGTGGGATCGGCTGGGGCGGAGGCACTCGAGCAATACAAACGCTCAGAGGCCTACCGGGTCAACCTCAAAGAGGCTGCCCTCCCCTACTATGAGTCAGCACTTCACCGGGGCATCCGCAAGGGGTTCAAGCAAGGCTACGACCGGGCCATCTCTTATGCGGAGGAACAAGCATCCGAGATAATCAATTTTCCGTCCGGGCAACGCTATGACACAGATTTGTCATCCTCCGGTTCCTCTGGTTCGGCGTCGTTGGAAGAAGGAGATGGGGAGGGCTCTTCACCCGAGGGGTCGCCAACTTCGGACGCCTCGAGAGGGCCTGCAATCGAGATAGTTCCCACACCGGTGGGGTCAGTGCCAGGGTCAGACGTCGCCGAGGGTGCCGGGGGAAGACCATCCGAGCCTTCTACTTCCGAGCTTCAGGGTGGGCCAAAGGCCTAATGTATCTGCTTTGCTTTCTCTTTTGTATGTTTTTCCTTCGAGGCAAGACTTTCCTTTTCGTGAAAGTTAGGTTGAAAATGTAAGGCGGTAGATAAAGGCTTGATTATCTCTTACTACCATTGCCGTGATTTAACCAACGTATCTACAGTAGTTGAAAAGTGTCGATACTTTCTATGCGAATCTTGCACGAGGTTGGGTGGGCGTTTGACATGGTGTCTTTCCGTTTTCTCATGCTTTGAATGTTTGGCCGCTTCGTGTGTCCCTCTGGGGAGGAAATGAGGAATTTGAGGTGAGCATTCGTAGGGAGAGGCCCCTTTGGCGTGTTTTCGAGGGGAGAATCATTTAAGGCAAATAGCCTCCCTTCGCCTATAAAAGGTCTGAAGGGTGTTCCTTCCTCTCCACCGCTTAGGGTTTTCCCCGACAGTCTTTCCTCATTCTTTCTTCACGTAGCATTGTGCCGTTACATTTGAAGCATGGAAGACACTCTGGAAGATGAGGCTACCGACGACGGAGGGCAGAGAGTCCTTACTGCTTCAGGTTTGAAGGGAGTTCGACGGCTGTCGGGCGGATTTGGAGGGGGTTCGACGTGTGGAAACACGTCGCCTTCTTCTATAAATTTCGGTCGGCGCTTGCAGGGAGAGGTGTGATGGTGGACGGATAGGGGAATCAGGCATCCTTCTCGCTCACTCTCTGGAGGGGATTCCTCAAGATTCCTCTGCACTTCTTGCTTCTCCTTCTTTCTCCCAGCAGCCTCTTTCTCTCTCTTCTGCCCTTCTCATCATTTCTTTCACTCTTCGGAGGGTGCCTGCACTCTCTTCCTTCCAAAGAGTTGGCAGAGAGGAGGCCTTCATTCGTATTCCCTCTTCCCCTTCCTCCATCTCTGTCAACTTAGAAGGTAGCCTTCTCTTTCCTAATCCCTCTGTCACCTTTGTTTCGAGTTACCCGAGCCAACGGGGTCGACTATCCTTAATCTGAGCCAGTTTCTCCACGAAGCAGAGTTAGTGGCTGGACGCGGGAAGGTTAACCGAGTCAGCCGAGCGATGGGGTCGTACGGCGGTGCCAGATGGATTTTTGCTTTTTTGACATGTATTATCTTGGCTTCCGCCTTTCTGATGTACAAGCGGGTTGTTTGAATAAAAAAGGAAAGTAAACTTTTATTTTATTTCATGTTGCTTACACAATGCTAGGTGTTCAGAAATAAAACTTGCATAGTGTAGTTGCATTCTAGGTTTGAGGGATGGGTTCTCCTTCCATAAGAGATAGCAGGTATGCTCCTTTCTCGAGCATCTCGACCACTCGGTTGGGGCCTTCCCAATTAGGGGATAGCTTGCCCGCCGCCTCAAGTGGTCGAGAGGCTTCGACTTTCCTGAGAATGAAGTCTCCCGGTTGAAAGTCTCTATCTCAAACTTTGGTGTTGTAGTATTGAGTGAGGCGGCGTTGATACTCTGTTGCTCTGACGCTGGCAATCTCTCGGACTTCATCTGCTAGGTCGAGGTTTTCGAGCAATTTTTGGTAGTTTGCCTCGTGCGAGAAGCAGATGACTCGTAGGGAGAGATTGCCAATCTCCAACGGGATCACGACCTTAGTGTTGTATACCAGCTGAAAGGGACTCTCACCGGTTGCCGTTTTGGGAGTCGTTCTATGCGACCAGAGTATGCTTGGCAATTCCTCGAGCCAACTGCCCTTGGCTTTATCGAGTCTAGTCTTGATGCCTTTTAAGATAGTCTTATTGGCATTTTCGACCAGCCCGTTAGCCTGTGGGTGGGTGACCGATGTGAAGTGATTGCGAATGTTTAGGTCAGCACATCTGTCTCGAAAATAATGAGAATCAAATTGCCGGCCATTATCGCTCACTATCACCCGGGGGATGCCGTAGTGAGAGATGATCGATTTCCAGACGAAACTCCAGACGATTGTCTCGGTGATCCTAGCTGTGGCTTCGGCCTCGATCCACTTGGTGAAATAGTCGATGGCGACGATGACGAACTTCTTCTGGGCCTGAGCCGTAGGGAATGGCCCAAGGATGTCGATCCCCCACCGAGCGAAAGGATAAGGCTCGGCTAGGGTGACGAGCTCTGTTGCTGGCTGATGGACTAAGTGGTCAAATCGCTGGCATCGGTCACACTGTTGCACATAGGTCGAGCAGTCGCGCTGTAGAGTGGGCCACCAGTAACCTTGCCGAAGCAGGATCCGGGCGAGAGACCTTCCTCCTTGATGCGCTCCGCATAGACCTTCGTGAACTTCTTGAACTGCTTGGCTAGCTTCGTCCGTACTGATGCACTTCAGGAGGGGACCGGAGAAGGATCTGCGGTACAAAGTGTCGTCCAGAATGACGAATCACCGAGCTTGGACTTTCAATCTCCGAGCTTCCCGAGGGTCAGGAGGCTCCTGAGAGTCTCGGAGCCACGACAGGTAGGGGGTAGGCCAATCGCTCAGGGAGGCCGAGTCAATAGCCATCAGGTCCGAATCAATGCTCGACCGTTCTAGCTCTTCAAGAAGGACCGATCGAGTACCTTCCGGGTCAAGAGAGGTGGCCAGCCGGGAGAGGGCGTCCGCTCGGGATTTTTCTTGCCGAGCTATTCGGACTACCTCGAAACTCTGGAATTGTTGTGCCATAGTTTTGACCAGCTGGAGGTATTTGACCATCGGTTCTTCCCGAGCTTCGTAATCACTGTTGACCTGACTAGCGACCAGTTGGGAGTCAGTGTCAATTCTGACTCACTCAGCCCCCAACCGTCGGGCCATGCGGGCTCCCGAGATAAGGGCTTCGTACTCGGAGGCATTGTTGGATGCCTGGAAGTTGAACTTCAAGGCGTATTGTAGCTCTGCTCCTTCGGGGGACTTCAGGAGGATTCCAGCGCCACTTCCGGCTGAGTTGGAGGATCCGTCGACGAATAGTTCTCAGGTTGGCCCGGGTATGGACGAAAATTTTTATTTAGTTGGGATGGTGCTCTCAGCGATGAAGTCAGCGAGCGCCTGTCCTTTGATAACCGAGCGAGGCCGATACGATATATCATAGGCCTCGAGCATGATGGCCCACTTGACGAGGCACCTCGAGACCTCAGGGTGAGCAAGGATCCTCTTTAGTGGTTCGCCGGTCAACACGATAATGGGGTGCCCTTGGAAGTAGGGTCGAAGGCGCTTGGCTGAGGTAACCAACACTAGCACGAGTCTCTTGGTTGCGGGGTACCTTCTCTCGGCCTCGTTGAGCACCTTATTGGTGTAGTAGACTGGTCTCTCGACTCTCGAGTCATTTCTGACCAAGATCGAGCTAACCATGGATGGAGTTTCTGAGAGGTAGAGATATAAGGCTTCACCTGGGATGGGCTTGGACAGCACTGGGGCTGAAGCCAGGAACTCCTTAAGCTTAGCGAATGCCTTTTGGCATTCCTCGTCCCATGCGAACGTAGCAGATGCCATTTTCATCCCATGCGAATGCACGGGACAGGAATCGGTTGAGCGCAGCAATGCGCCCAGTAAGGCGTTGAACGTCCTTAATGCAGGTTGGTGGGCGCATGTCCAGGATGGCCTAGACCTTGTCGGGGTTGGCCTTGATCCCACGCTGGGTGATCCCGGAGCTTACTCCGAAGGCACACTTGGTGGGGTTGAGCTTCATATTGTACCTCAGGAGGGTGTCGAAGGTCTTTGCTAGGTCGGTGAAGTGGTCCTCAGCCTTGGGGGTCTTGACGAGCATGTCGTCAATATAAGCCTCGACGTTCCGGTCGAGCTGTCCTTCGAACATATGATTGACCAGCCTCTGGTACGTGGCTCCAGCGTTCTACAACTCGAAAGGCATCCGGGTGTAGCAGTATATGCCGAAGTCGGTGGTGAAGGTGGTCTTCTCGATGTCTTCTGGATCCATTCTGATCTGGTGGTAACCTGAATAGGCATCCAGGAAGCTGAGTATCTCGTTGCCCGAGGTTGAGTCAACCAGTTGGTCGATGCTCAGTAATGGATAGCAGTCCTTTGGTGTGGCTTTGTCCAAGTCGGTGAAGTCCACTCACATTCGCCACTTTTCTGAAGCTTGTGGCACCAGGATGACATTAGCCAACCACGTCGGGTAGAGGACCGGTCTAAAAAGATGAGTCTTTTGCACCTTGGTGACTTGTTCCTTGATGATCGCCTGCTTCTCTGGCACGTGCTTCCTTCTGCACTGTTGTACGGGCTTCACGGTCGGGTCGAGGTTGAGCTTATGCATCACCGTCTCCTCCGGTATTCTGGGGAGTTGATCATCAGACCATGCAAAGACTCGGATGTACATGGAAAGAAACTCTTTGTATTGCTGCTGAACCTCAGATGGTAGGTCGGCTCCAATCTTTACTCCCAGGGTCAGGTCGTCGTTTAGGAAAATCGTTAGCAACTCGCCTCCGGGCTCGGAGGTTGCAGGTTTTTCCTCGACTTCCCGGGGGCCCTTGTTCTTCCCGTCCGGCCTTGTGGCTTCGACCGAGATATTATAGCACCTTCTAGCCATCGCCTGGTTGCCCCGGACTTCCCCCACCCCATTTTTAGTGGGGAACTTTATCTTTTGGTGATAGCTAGAGGGCACCGCTTTCGTTCGGCTAAGGATCCCTCGACCGAAGATTGCGTTGTATGCTATCATACCCTTGATCACTATGAAGTCCACCATAATCGTAACAGTTTTGGGTGGGGTGCCGAGAGTAACCGGCAGGCTTAGGGCTCCCTCGGGATAAGTGGCCTGGCCATTGAACCCACAAAGGGGGGTTCGGATCGGGTAGAGTTTAGACGGATTCTCCCCCATCTTAAGAAAACACTCATAAGACAATACATCAGGGGAGCTTCCATTGTCAACTAGAATCCTATCTACGTTACAATGGTTTATCATAGCCGAAATAACTAGGGCGTTGTCATGCGGGGTGGTCAGCCCTTCCAAGTCTTGGTCGGAGAAGACTATGACATGTGGCTCACTCAGCAGGGCCTTGGGAGGCTCAGTGGCTCGGCCTGCCCGCTCAGCGTGACTCTTCCTTCCTCGGTTACTATCTCCTCCCGATGCCCCTCCTCCAGTGATGACGTTGATGTGGACCCTGCGAGGGGCGTTGTCGATCTCCTCTGGGGTGCCTAGGTCTTCCTTCTGCCCGGCCACGAACCGGGATAGGTGTCCTTGGCAGACGAGGCGCTCGATCTCATCCTGGAGCTGATGGTAATCGTCGGTATGATGCCCGTGGTCGCTATGGAATAGGCAGTGCTTGCTGCGATTGCGGCTCTTCGACCTCATCGGCTCGGGTTGGCAGAGGAGGCTCGAACCTTTGATGTCTTCATAGATCTCATACACTGGAGCGGTTAAGGGAGTGTACCACTCGTACTTCCGGGATAGTTCTTTGTGCTCCCCGTCTCGATTTCACCTTTTTCCTTGGCCCGAGCTGGGCTCGGGTGCTCGCTTCTTGTCCCCGTCCCGACCCGAGCTGGTTGTGCCTCGGCATGCATTGAGGACTTCTTCGCACTCAGCGTGGCGCAAAGCCAGAGTGACTAGCTCAGCAAGGGTCGAGGGAGGTTGGAGGACAAGTTCGCGACGGTGGTTCTCGTCGTGGGTGCCCCCGGTCAGCGCGGTTATGGCCGAGGCAACATCCAGGCGGGGGATCCTCAGGGTTTCCGACTTAAATCAGTTGATATAAGTCCGGAGTCTCTCCCCCTGGTCCTGTTTGAGAGCCAATAGCCCCGCTACCGACCTTGGGGGGCCGCTGCCGGTGAAACTCTCCTTAAACACTCGCCCGAATTGCTTGAAGTCCCGGATGGATCCAGGGGCGAGGGCCCAGAACCACGCTTGGGCACCTTGAACCAGGGTGGTCACAAAGGCTCAGCACTTGATGGCATCGGACGCTCCGTGAAGAGTCATCAGGGCATCGAAGCTGTAGAAGTGGTCGGCCGGGTCGCCCTGGCCGTCGTAAGACTTGAAGGTCAGAATGGAGATTCTGGGAGATACCTCTGCCTTCAAGATGTAGTCGGAGAATGGGGATTTCTCCTCGTGCTCCGTCGGAGAGTCTTTCTGCAAGGCGCGTAGGGCGCGCTCCTGTTCTGCAAAGCGCCTCTTGAACTCTCACAGTCGGAGGGATAATTCCGACTGTCGCTGCGCCCTGGGGCTAGGGGGGCTATCTTGGCGTTCCCTAGGGACTTCGGTCTCTGGGTTCGGACGGCGTGCCCCAGGTTTTCCCATTTTTGGCATGAAGGAGGCCTCTTGTTCCAGAGGAGGGGCTTGTGAAGGTCGTCCCGACCTGTTACGGATAAGCCGCCGGCCTCGGAGGGTGAAGCGGCCTCTGGCAGTGTGCTGGGACACGTTCTCGTGGGGAGGGCTCTCCGGAGGGGTGCGTGACCTTCCTTCCCCGGCCGCCTGGGTTCTCATGAGTTCTACGAGGATGTCCAATTTTACGTTGAGGGCTTGGAAAGCGTCCGCGCCCCCGTTGGGTTGTAGATCCACCGCCGCAGGAGGAGGGGGTGGTCCGTCAGCTGGGGTGCTGGCGTTGGAGGGGAGATTTTGTGAGGCCTGAGAGGGGCCTTCTCCCGCTGCCACCATGGCCTTTCCCCTATCGCCGGCGGACCTCCTCCCTGAACTTCTTCGCACCATATTGGCTCTTTGGTCGTTTCCCACAGACGACGCCAGATGAAGAGGGGTGATCTCACGCTGGTCCTGAGCTGGAGGAGATGATCACCGAGTAGTGAACTGCAAGGAAAGGGAAACGGATCAGGGGGCCCAGGGATGATTCCCTGGAAAAAACCCTCCGATGCCTAACTCAGTAGAGCATTGGTGGAAGCTATGAAGGGAGGAGGATGGAGACGCACGAGATCCCTCTCCACCAAGGTGGTGAAGTGGTTCCTGCTCAGGGGGTTTTAGGCGTGTGTCGGCCTTACCTTTCGTTGGAGGGAGTCCCAGGTTTAAATAGTGCGCCGGCCTCATGAGTCCCGTAAGCTGAGGAGTTTCAGGCGGGGGTTGCATCCCTGACGTGGGCTCTTTACGTCCTCATCGTGGGCCCTTTTATAACCTTGAGGATTCGTGGGTCTCTTATCTTTATGAACTCCTACTCATAAAGGGCTCTCAACGGCAGCGTGGATAAGTAATCGCCGGTCGTCCGAAGCATGAAGAGTGCCAGCCCTATCCGGGCGATAAGCATAGCTCGGATGAGGCTCGGTCAGAGTGGGCGTGGGGCACTAGCCTTTATCCCGACGAGGGGGATAGGTCGGGCTTGGGTCTTCCTCCGACTGGATCGACGCTTGGGCCTTCCGAGCCTAATGGTCGCCGAGGAAGAGCTTGATCCCGAGTGATCTTATTGGGCTTTTATGCTAAGTGGGCCCTACGGGCGGTCATTTAGATGAGTTGGGTCTCGTTTGGTCTTGTTAGACCTGGTTCGGCCACTCTTAGATGGGCTACAGAAACCCCCCTCTCCAAAGCTCATTTTTCCAGGTTAGCACAATATGCTCCTCATCTTGTCTATACATAGAAAATGAAGGCAAAGAGATTGATTAATGGCTTAAGGCTCAGATTTATTCCCCACTTGTTTATGTTTGATATTCAAACATATTTGGAGATGGTTAAGAAGGCTCAGTTATTAGAGGACGGGTTGTCCTTTGCTGATGGAATTAGAGGGAAGACCGTAAAGAAGGACCACGTTGGTGGCTCCGAAAGTTTTAAACCCACTACTGGAAAGAAGAGTGTTGGCCCGGTTGGCGAGCAGACAAGAAGGGGGGGTTGAATTGTCCCCACGCGATATGGTAAATTTAAAACTAACTTAGCAAGATTAGAGTAACTATCAAATTTAAACTAAGATAAAATGAGATTTGAATCCTAAAGGAAATAATTCTCTCAGCCTTTCTGATCTAACACGATCGTCTAAACAGATTTTTCAAGCAAACACGTCACACAGCAGAATCTGATAAGGCATAAGCTCAACTAGCAAGAAAACGGACTAAGCTCCACAGTGTGTGGGTGAATGATTAGTGTGTGATGCAGTACGATGCATAATAGACAAACAAGCAATGTGTGTGAACAAGTTAGATTGATGAAATCTGAAACCAAATACCTGTAAATGGGGTAGATGATAAGGAAACAAACACACAGACGAAACCATAAGACACATGGATTTTTAAGGTGGTTCGGGACCACGATAGGCTCCCTACGTCCATCCCTCACCAAATCGGTGAGGCTTAACTTCCTGCAAAACTAGCATGGGGATAACTCCCCAAAACGGAACCAAGCTCCAACATACACGGGGATAAATTCCCAACACAGAGCCAAGCTCCAACACACACGCAGGACGACGCTTGCACACACACGGGGACACACCCCAACACACACATGGAGACTGAATCTCCAACACGATTCGATGACCGGATCAAAACACACACGCATGAGCTGCAACAACCACAACATAATAAACCCACAACCGTACGCAGACGGTTCAACACACACAGATTCAGAGTTCAGAAAATGCGAAAAATATTCAATACATGCTCATAAACAGAATAGAAATCATCAGAAAATATGTAGGAATGTTGCAGAAATGTGTTCTCATATGTGAATGGCTTGCAGATGATCTTCTTTGAATCTTCCAAGGTGAGGGGGTCGAATTTCAACAGATCTGAAGCCGCACGAACTCGTCGCTGTAGATTCGGCTTCGTCGAAGCATAAAATAAAAAAGAATAAATAAATCAAAATAGATTAAAAGATTTAATAAAATAAACGAAAGAGCTTGGAAGAAAAAGAATTAAAACCTGATGAAAATAATGCCTCAGATAAAGGCGCTACCTTACAAGAAACGCCCTCACCTAAGGCGTGAATTAAAAAAAGGACGCCCAAATAATAAGGCGTCAAATTTCAAACGACCAAAATAAAATAAAAAGGGCAAGATAGCGTAACGCCCTTTGAGTGGACGCGTTTCAACAAGTAACGACGCTTGACAAGGCGACAATTTAAATTCGACGCCCTTACTTAGGACGCTAATTCAGTTTGAGTTCCGTTCGACCCAGGAGTCTATCCAGGGTAAGTTGATAACTATGAGAAAGAGTTCGAATGTAGTAATAATTCTATCTTGGAAGTATTACTTCCAATCAAACACTACCTTTGTTAGGATTTCCAAAGTCCCTATAAGTAACCCCCGTCGAACCCTAAAGATCTATTTGGACGACCTACTGCTGTTACGGTATGTGAAGAACAGTGAGTTCTTCTTGTATCTTTCCCTCTGTCTTTTTGATTTCATGAAGGATATTAATCTTTCATCTTCTTCCTCTAATACAGGTTAAGCGATCAATTGCGTACGTAAAGAACAAGGTAATGTTCTTCAATCTTTTCCCTAACTTCGGATATATTCTCATCATCCTTCCTTTTTCTTCCCCTACAGGTTGATTGAAGATCATCATCTTCATCATCCTCATCAAACGTCTTCTGTATTACCATCTTCTGTCTTGCTGCTGACTGTTAGAAGCTTCAGAGCATCAGTTTCTAACCAAGCCTCCGTCCGTTCATCAGATAATTCTCATAAGGTAGGTTTTCTCAAGCACTGTAGCCCAAATCACCATAATAACTATGTTCAACCATATATATTAGTTCATGCATATAGTTTTCACGAGTTTTAAAAGCTTCTATTGTTGGAAAGAAACGCCCTTTCCAAGGGCGCTAATTGTATACGCGACCCAGACAAGGGCGCTACCTTGAAAGAAACGACCATGACCAGGTCATCAATTCCAGATTTGACGCCCGGTACACGGACGTCAATTTTCTCAATTGTTAATTACCCATGTTAATTATCCAATATTCACTTAAACATGATTCTAAATCAGTGTACAATCATATTTACTTGAATCCCGATAAATTTCCTGTCATGACCATGTTTCAGGAAATTATATACTTGAAATCTGAAAATTCTTGAATTCACGACCCTGTATAGGTCGTCTCTCACTTGACTAACGCCCCTGTTCAGGGCGTGAATTGAAAAGTAACGCCCCTGTCTAGGGCGTGTTTTTGATAAATTTCTGAATATATATATACTACAAAAATAGAAGTAAAGAATGAACGACCACTGTATACGTCGTCAACTTGTAAATAAATGCCCCTTACCAGGGCGCGTTTTTGGTAAAATACTGAAATATTAAAATCTTGCAAAAATGTAAAATAGATAAACGCCCTTACTGAAGGCGTTAATTACTTGAGCAGTGACTTTACTTAAGTCGTTATTTTCCTGTAAAAATTTTTTTACCTGTTTCTGACAACCGATGGTTTCAGTATATCTATATATATATGTATATCGGCACTATATCTTCACTCTGTGAGTATAGTCCTACGTTTCATGATGTTTTATCGATCACCCTCAATTCTCATTGACATATAAGCTCTCCATTGGACATTCCGTTCCTTTGGACTAGCGAGTTAGTCATAGAGACCTCCGTAAGACTCCTCGAGCCTTGGATTCCCTCAAGGCCGACTGAGCTGGTTGTACCCTAAAAACCGATTACACTATTGAATGCCATGTCACTCTAAAGAAACATGGTATACCGGCCCTTATGATATGCAAAGAGTATATCATGAGAATTCTTAATGGGATGATGATATCATGCCATTTGTTGATGTTCTTGTGGACCTCAATTCTATAATAAGAATGAGGGTATCTTGCCTTTGATATACTGTTCATGTGGACCTCAATTGTCATGGTACCCGAGTTAAGGGAACCTAATTCCACCTAGTTTCATCGTTCATCATGATTGTACCGTTGTTATCGCCTATCTATGTCCAATGTCGTATTTTTGGACTCCATTCTCTCAAAGTTATCATACGTATCTACAAGCTTAAAATGTTGAAATTCCATATTGGATATATATATATATACAAGAGTGGATGTCAAAAATACATGATAAATGCCTGCGCATATAGGGCCCGATCTGGTCCTGGGAGGAGCACCCGAAAGTACTTGTGCCCATGGGAGTTGAATGATAAGGTATCTGGCATTATACCGAGTGCATGACTAGCTTGATTGGACATTCCACATAAATCTTGTACTCGACTCGTGCTTGACATGACATGAATTGCGTGACCCGAGAAAGGGTAATTACTTGTTTGCTTGATACATGATAGCCAAAGTTCTTGACATGACTTGCTAAAAAGTACTTGCTTGAATATCTATTATCTTTTCTTGAAAGCTCATGACTAGTTCATCTTGCTGTCTTATTGATAAATTCTTTCTCTATTTTGTCGTTTTATGCGAGCATGCATAGCTATGGTACATTCATGAAAAATGTAATTACTTAAATCCCTTGCTAAGCGCTTGAGATATAATTTCCTACTGAGCGTTCGCTCACTCCGTGTGTTCCCTACTTTTCAAGTAATTCCGACGACGAGGGAAGTCAATCGGATGGGAATGGTCAAGAGTGAAAGAGATAGAACTTCTCCAAGTGTCATCTAGTCTTTTTCCTATTTTTTTTGAGTCAACTATGTACTTTTCTTTTTTTTTGAATAGAGTATTGGATTTGTAATAGTCTATCCATTATGAAATAAAGGATTGGGTTATCTTTCTATTTTTTTGCGCATCTCTGTTTTGGTGTCGAATACACTACTACTCTGATTGACATGATTGATATAAACTCGTCGCGCATATCCGAGTATCTTCCGCGCTCGGGGCGTGACAAAGATATACCGGCCTTTGACAAAAGCTCCTTGTTCCTCTGAGATGAGGCTTGGCAGGATTGGAGCCAAGCGCTCAGTAATGATTCTAGAGATTATTTTGTATGAAAAAGTGCACAAACTAATTGGCCGGAAATCATTGAAGGACCTAGGCTCATAAACCTTTGGGACTAAAGCAATAAGAGATGAAGCAACACTGCGAGGCAAGGGAAATCCCATAAAGAAGGATTGGACAGCTTCAATAACATCAGAGCTAATAATATCCCTAGAAGAAGTATAGAATACACCTGAGAGTCCATCAGACCCTGGAGAGCTTGAGCCATTGAGCGACCAAACTGCCTTCCCGACCTCCTCCCCACTCGGAATTGCATAGAGGACTGAGTTCAATTCATCTGTAATGATTTGAGGGATGCAATCCAGGAGAGAATTATCTATAGAGTGCAGTTCTGAGGAAAAAAGAGTATTATAAAAGGTTACTGCTTCTTTACATAAAACTTGCTGATCAGAGCACCAAACCGCTGGCTCTCCAATTCTTAGTCTACTAATGAAGTTCCTTCGCCGATTACTTTGTACCACGACATGATAGAAAGATGTGTTTCTGTCCCCGTTATCAATCCATTCAATCCGAGATTTTTGGTTCCAGAACACTTCCTCCCTGTAGAGTGCTTGGTTAAGCCCCGCATTGGCTGCATTAAGATTAATTTTGTTACTTGGAGAGGGGTCTACATCATAAACTGACTGATAATACTCAAGCTCAGCTTCTGCCATCTTGACATTTTGGAAGACGTATCCAAAAACTTCCTTGTTCCATTTTCGAAGAGAGAGCCTCACAACTTTGAGCTTAATGGAAAGCCTAACCAAAGCACTAGGGTGATTAGACTACGACTGCTGCCAGACATCAGAAATTGTCTGCAAAAAGGATTGATGGGAGCACCACATCTTCTGAAATACAAATCTGGCTGGGCCAAGAGAGAGATTGCTAATAGTCAATAAGCATGGTCCGAAGGACCTCTTGGAAGGTGCTTAATCACTAACTGAGACTGAGCAGACTGAAAGTAGTTATTAAAGAAAACCCGATCCAGTCTAGCCCGAATATTGGCCTGCCCTGCTCTATTATTAGTCCAAGTCATGGTTGGACCAGTAAAACCCGCATCCATAAGACCAGCTGAACACATAAACCCATCGAAGTCTGCCATTGCAGCTATGGGGGGACTAGATCCACCAAACTTTTCCGAGGCCCACAAAACACAGTTAAAGTCACCTCCTACTAGCCAAGGGACAGTCATTGAGGGGGAAAAAGAAGATAAGTCTTCAAACATACCTTGCCTTAGAAGAGGGTCGCAGGCAGCATAGTCAAAAGAGAAAAATGAGGAGAATTCTTGACCAGACTTCAGACCAAGGGTGATATATTGAGGAGAGGACTGAACTACCTCCAATGAGTGACAGGCTTTCCAGAGGACCCATATTTTGGAGTCACTCAGATTATTACCCACAAACTTGTCCATTTTGAGAAATTTACTAAGCTAAGCATCTTTATTCAATGACAGCATTGGTTCACAAATAACAACCACATTGACCTTATTAAATTGAATAAGATGATGAAGGCTTCTTCGGGAACTAGAATTCCCTACACCTCTTATATTCCAAATCAGAATTAGGAACATCATTAGGTGTGACAGGCCTTGGCTTCCTCCGACCTGGTCCAGGATCTTGTAATTACCCCTCCAGCTTCAGGTCGTCCTCTACCAACTTTACAGTCTTGCATAGGAAGTTGCATTAGAGCATTTTCTTGCCCAGCCATCTCAGCTACTCTTTGACCAACACTCTGGATTGCTTCCAATAGAACATCTGAGTTACTCTGGACAACTTCAACATATGAGAATACCTCTTTATCAATTTCTTGACAGGATAGACCCGACTCTATATCAGGACCTGTCTCTTGCATTTGCAATTTTGAATTCAAAACAACCTCAACTTCAGTGGAAATACTAGGAGTCAAATTATCCAATTGAGGAAAACTCGGGAGAGCAACTATCTCCAATTGATTAACAGAATCCAGGGAGGGGGGCTGGGGCTGACTTTGGCTTGAAGAGAGCTCCTGACCATTGGCCAACTGAGTGCTATCCTCAGGAGGATTGCCAATAGCTGGCTTTAAAGAATTTGGAGAAACCTGTTTAAACTCAACATGATTAAATTCTTTAATATCATGTTGCAAGGCTGCAAACATATTTCCTTGAGTAACATTATTGCAAGCAGCTGAGGGGTAGCTTGGCGGGGCCTGAACAAATATCTAGGAGGCTTTGCAACCGGAACTTGACCAGGAAAAGTTGAGGGGTGAGCTGCCTTTCCTAACTTCTATTTGCATTCAGACTCCAGATGGCCAAGCTTGTGACAGAAAGCACACAAAGAGGGCACTTGGTGATAGTTGACATACTGCCAATATCCCTTCCCGTCCAAATCGATCCACAGCCGATCTCTTCGGTTAGCTGACAGATCAAGTTCTACACATGCCAGAGCTTCCGATGTGTCAGACATTGCCAAAGTCCTCTCATGGATTCTGAGTACTGTACCAAAATTCCCAGCTATAGATCTCATGCAATCCTCATGATAAAGATTTACCGGGAGCTGAGGAAAGCCTATCCAGACTGGGGCTGTATGCGGGTCTACATCAAAATCAAAATCAGCTGTCCAGCGAAAGAAACGAAATAAGAAGCCCTTTATATAAAGATTTTTCTGCAGCAGCAATTTCATGAAATCCACTTCACAATCAAATCGCATGAGCAGGTGATGAGGGTTAAGCTTGCTAATGACAAAATCTGAGGATAAACCCAATCGCTGAGACAGACAGCTCTTGATATATGGGATTGCAGGTCTGCGATAGGAGCACTTAGCGACAATAGCGAAAGAAAGAGGAAGCATAGAAGCCTGCAAATCAGACTTGGAGAAGAAGACGGATGGCTCTCCAAGATCCGTGAAGCTCGGAATCTTGATTGGGATGGCGACCTTCGTCTTCAACTGAGATTCCACTAAGACCTGAGCAAAAGAGCGACAAAGGCCAGGAATTGTCGAGGGAGGAAGGGAAGCTCCAATTTGCGTAGCTGAACAAGAAGATTCCCCCACCACGCCGGCCATGGCCGGCCGGCGGAAAGGCGGGTCGCCAGGAAAGACAGAGAAGGAGTTCGTCACTCAGAACTATCACTTTCACTTGCTGTCCCCCATTCAGAATTATCAGCCTCTTGACCATCTAAGTGAAATGTGATGCAATGAATAATGAGCTTCAAAAAATATAGATATTTAGATTTTCTTAAGAACACTAGACGGTAATCTCCTCTCTACACTTTCACTCTAGATCTTTGACTATCGGTAGCTTCGCACAACCACATTTTTGTATCTTTTAATGGACTTCACCGTTCGGCGCGAGTTTCCTCATATGTTAAGGGATTCTCGGCTACTTTGATTCATCACGCATTTTGATTTTTCTTGTGGATCTTTTTGTTTCACCGTTCGGCGCGAGTTTCCTCATTTGTCTCAATGAAGATTCCTGGCTACTAGGTTCGACATTCCACTTATTGATCATTGTGGGGTAGATAACTTTTTCCTCATGATTACTCTTTAATATCTATGTAGAGATTCACGTTCCCTTTAAAGTGTTGGAAAGAATTTCTCAAATCCTTATTAATTAAAGTCATTGATTTCATTTTGTGCAAAGTGTGGGGTTAATGTTTTGCATGTATAGAATGAATTTGTCAAGACATAGATATGACTCCCCCTAAATGTATGCACGGTCGGAATCAAATCCTCCCCTTTAGTATATGACATGAATCACATATGAATAAAATAACTGCATTATTATTTAGGAAGGAGGTGAAGTCTTAGAACAGTCAAGAAGAGGTTTTATAAACTAAATACATGCAAACATGTAAAGATTCAGGAAACATTCATGCAAGCACTCATGAATCAAGATATGTAACTTGCATATGCTAGTATATGCGGAAGTGAATGATATGCAAAAGCATCAAGATATGCATGAGACTCAAATTCACAATGTATGCAGAATATGTGAATGATATGCAGAAATGTCAATGCAATCTTTTTATCCAGATTTTCAGTTTATGTGCAATCTAAAACATTCAAGTAAGCATGAAACCAGTAAATTCAGAAGATGAATTTTCATTGAATCTAGAACTGAACCATGAGCATTTTATTTCAGATTTCATCATGAAGAACCATTTTCTTTAGAACCCAAGTGTTCAACTATTATCATTCAAAAATAGTATTACATGAGATATGAGTGTTGACACCCGTTTTATGACCAATAAGTCGGGTCATCTCTTTATTCATTATATATGATGCTCCGAGTTGTTCACTCTTCATCGAGTCTCTTTGTTTAGTTGAAGATCATTTCTTGGGTCTTGACTCCTTGATCGGATGTGGCTCTTTGTGGCATTTCATTTTGACTAAAGCTTAGCAAAACCTTCATTCCTTCTTTTGAACTCCATTGATAAAAACGTTCTGTCCCAGGCGCGTTTCTTCCTTCTATCGGATGGGTCCTGGGCCGTTGCTCCTTGAAGAGTCCTGAAGCTTAAGGTGTTGTTCCAAAGCTTATCCTTTGGCCTATATGTTGAATATAACGGTCTGTCGTGCAGCCGTTGTTTCATTCTGACGCCCTATGCCTTGGCCGTTGCTTTCTTTACAGAGTCCTATTATTTTGATCTTCTTCCCGTTGATCTTATCTCTTTGGGGATAAGGTTGAAAGTAACAGATGTTCCTTGATGCATTATTTCACTGTGGCGGTCTGTCGTGCAGCCGTTACTTCCTTCAGAGAGTCCTGGCAGTTCAGGCCTTTTCTCTGCTACTCCGTGGTCGAGATAAGAACTTGGATTGACGATATCTCTTCCAAATCTGATCCTCAGGACCTTCTATTTGATTCTATGGACTCTTGGTGATATTATCTTCAAGGATTTGCTAAGAGTTATCCCTTTATCTTGCTGGATTTTCCTCTGCTTGACCTGAGGGTTTGAGGGTCTATAAATAGAACCCTTGACTTCATGGTCCTAAGGAGGAAATTCTAGTGTTTGCGACGAAGTGCTGCCGCATTTTAGAGCCACGATTGATCAAGGAGAAGTGCTTCTCACGTTTGTTTGCTGCCTGGTGAAGGGAGTATCTGTTCCTCTTGGTTCCAAAGTTCATATTTGCATATTGAATTCCTTTTCCATCTCCCTTTCATCATAAGCATTATTTCTCTCCTTTCTCCACGTTTTTCACCGGTTTTCATCATCTAAACTTCCTCCCAATCTTTTAAAACGCCCAGAGGGGTTAAAAAACCAAAACATCCCGGTATTTCCCTTTCCTTTTGATGATATTGTGTTTATTGAAGAATTGATTCTATATTGTCTAAAGGGCTAATTTGGGTTGTTTTCTGTTGCTTTCCATGTCTTTGGCAGGTTTACAGGTCCACCAGCACGAGGCCCAAGTCTTCTAGCCGGCTGGAAGAGTTGGAGTTAAAAGGATTCACGCTTTGCTATTGCAGGTTATTTGACGGTCTCGTGCAGGCGCGTCAGATTCTTCCAGTGGTCTATCGAGCGACCGTCACTTCCAAGTGACGCACAGGGTTCTGGCCGTTACTTTCAGCTGACCTGCAGGTCTTCTTTGGGTTTCTCTCCCGTGGGCGGGTGTTTCATCCACCTATTTCTAAGGTATTTTCAGGTCTTTGACTTGTTTTTACTTTGGTGGCGATCACGTCTTTCTTAGTATTGTGCATTAGCTTTCTCTCTCGCATCTCATATCTTCTATTTTCTTGCTTGTTCCACCCTCGCGGTGTGTTTTTATTTATTCCTTGCTCCACGCCCCGGCGTGTGCTTTTCTTTATTTCCTTAGCTTAGTTTGATTGAGATAGCATGCCCATGCTAGAGCTAGCTTTGATTGCCTAGGTTCATGGTCATATGTTCATAGGTTAAGAGACGGTCTTTGATTACTTGCTTGTCATCTTATCACGTTCACACAAAAACCCAAGAAGAGAAGATAGGCAAAACAAATCAACAGATAATTTTTTGGCGATCACGGTGGGACAACTTGTGCCAATCGTGCTTTTGATTCCTATTAAACCTGCCATCATCTCTTGTGTTGTTCCCCTCCCATTTTCCTCTTATTTCCTGTTGATCCTGGTTTTCTGAGTGCTCTGACGGCTCTGTGTCCCTGCATTAGATTCCTCTGACGCAGGGTCATTAGACCACCACATCTATTCTGCTGCGAGAGTTTTCACGGTCTTTTCCTGTTACTTCTGGTTGATTTTGGCTCTCTGGCTCATTTGACGGTCCTACCTCCCTGCGTTATATTATTTCTAGCGGTCTGGCCTTCGACCATTATTTTCTTCTGACGCAGGGTTCCTCGACCGTTATACTCCAGACAGGTACGCATCCGAGGTGCATTTATTTCCGCAGTTTCTGCTGTGACTCTTTGCTTGGGTGATACTTGACTTCCTCCTTGCTTTGTTTCATATATCCATATCATTGTGTGCATCATTGATTGCTAGATTTTAGGCTAGACTTTGCATGCACTCCGGTGCACATAGGACCATTCGTCTTTTCATATCCTAGATTGCATTTTCCTACCTTGGTGTGCGGACCTCTCGTCTCCATATTCCTTGGGGCGGACTAGAAAATCACACCAGGGACCTCCATAAGTCCCCGCGAGCCGTGGATTCCCACACGGACGCCAGGCTGGTTGTACCTTTCCCACCCCATGTCTAGGGTTGCATAAGTGAAGGAGTGATTACACTTAGAGTCAAACCAAGTCCCATACCCATCTCATGTTAGGAACCCATTGTTGAGAGCACATTTCAATCAATTCACTAATGTTCCGAAGGAGAAATCACAAGAATCTTGCTGCATCATCTTAAACAACTTGGTTGACTTGGGGTGTCTTCATCTTTTATCACTTACATCTTTTGTTAAAACATCCGAGTTTGGTTACTCATTGTGTGATTGTTTGTGTTGATTGTTTGCATCGTCAAGGTTGTCCGTTGCATGTGGAGTTGTTTTCGTCCGTCCGAACCATCTCCTCAAGTCAATTCCTTCTTCACGTTCTATTCCAATCCTCTCTTCGAGTCCGCCATGGCATCATTCAATCCTCCCCATTCCCAAGAGGACTCTCTTCCTCAAGGGCTCCTTGAAAACCCTCCTAGGGTTATCACCTTTTCTTCCGGAGAGGGGACTACCCCTCTTCCATCCTCCACTTCTATAGAAGGTGGTCAAGCTACCCCTTCTCTCTCCACTCCTTCTGCGGGCTCCATTCTTCAGATGATGGCCCAATTGGATCCGACCCAACTTCAAGTTCTTTATCAGGCCATGCAAGGGTCCAACACATCTCCTTCCAAGTCCAACCCTCCTATCGATCCATCTAGAATTAGTGGGCCCTTTGTCCAGCCCACTCCGATTGATCTCACCCCGGTCCAACCCCTGACCATCACATTCACAGGCATGGAGACGGGCCAATCTTCCAACTCAGCCTATCAATCTTTTGATAAAGGGAAGTCACCAGTCCCTTCCTTTGCTCAGGTGGATCATCATACATCGGGCCCGATAGCTCCGCAAGTTCTCATGGGCCCTTCAGATTTCTTGGGCCCTCAACAAGGGGTGGCTCAAGCCCATTCTAATCTGGGCCAATCTCAGGCCCAATATCCTTCTTATGGCCCCATCTCTACTGTTTATCCCTCCACTCCTGCCTATGGGCTTCCACCTTCTACCACAATCGTTCCATCTGCTCCTCAAATTCAATCAGCATCCTTCACTACCCCTGCTCCCTCCCGAGAGCAGGACTTGCTTGATAAATGGGCCACCATGCAGCAACAACTCGATTTCCTCCAGAAGCGGGTTGGCCCACAATCTTTGGCAAATGTTCCTATCCCGAGCTTCCAGAACATTCGGTTCCCTCCGCAATCAGAGCTCCCCAGCTATCGCAAGTACGACGGGAACGGCAATCCCTTCATTCATGTGAGGGATTTTCTATATGAGTCGGCGCAGTTCCAATATGATGATCACCTTATGGCGTACTTATTCCGCCGATCTTTGGATGGTGTTTCTCTGGAGTGGTTCTACTCTTTGCCACTAGAAGAAGCTGAAAGTTTCAAGGTAGTAAAGGACAAATTCATCCAGCGGTTCCAAGACAGGGTCGGCCCAGAATACTCGTTCACAGATCTGGTGGTCGAGAAGATGAAGCCAGATGAGGAGTTCGCCACTTATGCAGACAGGTGGAGACAGATGGCTGCTAGAGTGCCTGGCCACATTCCGGAGGAAGAGAAGGTCAAGCTATTGATTTCAAATGCTACTCCGACCTTCCGGAACATCCTGGCAATGAATGACATAGCCAACATGCACCAGCTTTACAGCCGGGCGAGCTTCATACAAACCCAGTTTAAGGATTCCCCCATACATTCCCTGTTTGAAAACCAAAAGCCCAAATATCACAAGAAACCACAAGGGCCGGTTACCGAGGGAGTCCAGACAAACGAACAAGTACAAGCCGTTGCCTTTCCATTTCAAACCACACCTTTCCGCTTCCCCCAAAACCCCCACAATTCACAAAATCCCGCTCCACAAAACTTTCAAGCCACTCCGCAAAACCCTCCGCCTACCTTCATCACTCCACAAAATGCCTTCGTCGCTCCACAACAACCACCACCACCTCCGCAATACCATAACGTCCCCCCACCCAACGGCTACAACAACAACCCAAACAGCAAGCGCCCGGCTCCCAGGAGAGCTCAATACCCCCCATTGCCAGAGACACTTACAGATATCTTCTCCGCCCTTATGTCAGTGAATGCAATCCAACTTCCTCCAGAACGGCCCAATTGGAACCCGGCCGTTGATCAGACAAAATATTGCATGTTCCATAGGCAGCCAGGCCACACCATTGAAGGATGTTTCCAGTTCCGAGATCTAGTCTATGATCTTCATGAGGGACAGAGAATCGATTGGGCCGCGATGCATCGGGCCATTGTTGACATTAAAGAGAAGAGAGGGCAGCAGCCGAGGCAGCAAGTGCAGCAGCAACAAGCACCGCAGCCACAGCTGCTACCACCACAACAGTAACTACAATAGGCTGAGGATCTGGGGATCCATCAAAATCTGATGCCAAATCATCCGCCTGCTCCACAGCAACCTCAGCCGCCGGCACCGGCTCAAGTGAACGTAGTTCAACCCCCGGCCCCTAATGCCGAGTGGTCTTTTGATGACGATGGCGCCACACCGTAAGTCATGGCCCCCTCCTTCGTCCTTCCCTCACACCCAATACCCTCTCCACTTGTCCTCCCATTCACACCCGCTCCAACAAATTCACTACCACCCACCACTCCATCATACCCTTCGCCACTTACCTCTGCTACCATCATCACGCCATCGCCTAACCCATCACCTGTCTTGACGCCTCCACCAACACTCCCTTTCATCCGTACCATCCACCATCACCATCCCGCCTTCCACCAATCCTTCACCCATCATCCACTCACCACCACTCACCACCATCACCAACCTTACACCCCACCAAATCATCTCCCCCGCACAGCCTACACCGCTCATCCACCCCGCAGGGCCCATCATGCTATCCATTGATGCCGCGACCGCTTCAAGTTGTGCTTTAAGAAGCGGGAAGATGTTCCATCGGAACTACCCTACTACTTCTAATCCCCAGTATTCTCAGCCGACGGTCGAGCAGGAAGAAACTGAACCTTTGCCGGGTACTCAATATGACTTGCTACATCATCTGGATCGAGTGCCTGCTAAAATATCTGTGCTGGAGCTGATCAAAAGGTCTACCCTTCATCAGGATGCACTGAGAGATTTCTTACAGAAGGTAATGGTCAGCGAAGACATGGCAGTCGATAGTTTACCGACCGCATTGGCTACTATCTCAAAGGGGCCGGCAATTACATTTTCAGAAACCGAGCTAGCACCTCCGGAAGCACGGCAGATGCCGCTCTGCATTACAATCACTCTGAACAAAGTCAGCATTGAAGCAGCGCTGGTTGACACAGGGGCTTCAATCAATGTATGCCCACTCAGCACTCTACGAGCTCGCAACATATCCGAAGAGTTATTACGACCTACCCCGACCACTATAGCAGAACATGACAACTCAAGGCGAGCATGTCACGGGGTAGTCACTATCCAAGCCGAGCTCGGACCTCTTACAATGGCCGTAGAATTCTACGTGCTGGACATTGACCCTATGTTCAAGGCTATCTTGGGTCGTCCGTGGATTGATACACTCGACGCCGTACCCTCCACCGCACATCAGTGCGTTAAATTCCCTTTCCAAGGGAGGGTCGTCAAAGTTAAAAGCTTGTCCACAGTGTAGTCAGTTAAGGCCATGTCAGAACAGATTCTTCCCACACTTTGGCCAAGCAGCCGGCCCGTCATATCAGTGCTGGACTTAAACTTCCATTGGGCTTATACACCTCCTAGGCCTGTCACTACTCCAGTTAACATCAAAGTGAAGCCTCAGATTCGAGATTCCAAGGGCTGGAATATCATACTGAAACTAGGCTATCAACCAGGGAGGGGCCTTGGTGCACAATTACAAGGAACGACCAAGCCCATACCGAAGGGAAGGAAGATGGGCAGGAGAGGTCTCGGCTACCGAGAAATTGCATTATCAATGATGGGTGATTCTGGGCCGCTCACCTGGGATTATCGCCAACATTTTGTTAGAGGACCTCTCCAGCCCGGCACACTAACTTCAAAATCAGTTCAGCTGGAAAGAGATACGATTTATCTGATTGCCAGTCCGCCCCCGTTGCCAGGAGGGTTAGATGATGACATGCTTGACTATAGCCGGGCCTTTCAGGGGCTCTTTCATGAAGAAGAACGCCGAAAGCAACAAGAAGTTCGGCTTGTTCAGTGGAGGCCGAAGGAGCGGCCAGTTGATGGTCTACAGGAAAGGGGGAGCTCTCTAGTTGTCTTTTCTTGGTCTCCCTCACGCTTTCAATCTATTTTTCAGCAAGGAGACTACATACCCCATCTTCCTCCTATCATGGTAAATCCGTCTTTCATTGATCCACCTGAGATTCTCTTTATTCCTTGTGCTTGCGGGCAGTGCCCGCGCATTGATCTATCCACTCTCTTCACTCCTCCTCCTCCCAATGCTCAACTACACGAGATGTGGTTCTCCTCTTCCGATCCTTTCTTCGACTGCATTTTCCCCGAGCTGTTCCCCATGCAGCTCCCACCTCCTCCATCTTACTGTGTAGTCTCCGCTGATCTCCAAAAAAAAACGTCCAATTTGAAACGGAGATTTCAGTGGAAGATTACGCTATCCTATCTTCATCCTCCTCCCAGGGGCACAAGTCCCCTGCTCCTTCCCTTCCACTAGGCCTCCTCTCTCCTAGGTTAGAATTAGGGTGCGTTGAGTCTAGGGACGTAGAGTCGGTTAGGTCTAGAGAAGTAGGGTCTTGTTCTAGGTCATCCAACCCTTCCTCCTCTTATCCACGCCCGCTTGCGCATGCTTCCCGATCAGTTCCTGATAGGTTCTTGCAAGATTTAGCTCAGCGTTGCCATGCTCTGTTGAAGTGCCCAGAATTCGTTGCTACGGCCATCGTGATAGAAGATGACGAGGAAATAGAAGGGGTGTGGAGCGACGACGGATTAGGCACCTATGAGATTTTGGACGAGAAGGATCTGATTAATGAAGACAGCAATGTAGATGACACTGCCGATCTGTATGCACAAGGACTGAAGAGATTCGACCAGCCGTCGACGGTAGTGGATGAACCTACCAAGGAAATCGACTTGGGAACTGAAGAAGATCCAAGGCCTATCATTATTGCTGCTAACCTCCCTCCACAAGTAGAAGAGGATTTAATCAAAGTTCTAAGGGAGTATAGCGATTCCTTCGCCTGGTCTTACGAGGACATGCCAGGTCTTGACCCCTCTTTAGTGGAACATCGACTTGTGCTTAAACCAGGGGCAACACCTGTCAAACAACGGTCAAGAAGATTTCACCCCCACATGGCCTTGAGGATCAAGGAAGAAGTCGACAAGTTATATAAGGCCAGATTCATCAGAGTTGTTCTATATCCTCAGTGGGTGGCAAACATAGTCCCTGTTATCAAGAAGGATGGAAAAGTGCGTATTTGCATCGATTTCAGGGATCTTAACAAAGCCTATCCTAAGGATGATTTCCCGCTGCCTCATATAGACGTCCTAGTAGACAACACCGCCGGGTATGAAGCTCTATCATTCATGGATGGATATTTAGGCTACAATCAAATCCGTCTCGCTCCCGAAGATCAAGAGAAAACTTCCTTCACCACACCCTGGGGCACGTACTGTTATGTGGTTATGCCATTTGGTCTGAAGAACGCAGGCGCCACCTATCAAAGGGCGATGATGGCCATCTTCCACGACATGATGCACATCTATATGGAAGCTTACGTGGATGACATTCTGGTGAAGTCAAGAACTAAGGAAGAACACCCCTCTATCCTGGCCAAGGTACTGCAGAGAGCCAGGGAGTACAAGCTCAAGATGACTCCGAAGAAGTGTGTATTCGAAGTCTCCTCAGGGAAGCTGCTAGTCTTTATAGTGAGCAAACGGGGGATCCAGATTGATCCTAACAAGGCACAGGCTGTCATGGACATGCCTCCGCCAAAGAATATTACGGAACTTCAAGGATTGATTGGTAGATTGCAATTCATCAGAAGATTCATATCCCAACATTCCCAAAGGTGCCGTCTGTTTTATGAATTGCTTAAGGCAGGGGTCGAATTTGAATGGAATCAAGACTGTCTGAAGGCCTATGAGGACTTAAAGGAATATCTATCCAATCCCTCGGTTTTACAACCTCCTGTCCATGGGAAACCCCTAATCCTATATATCTCGGTCATTGAGGACTCCCTAGGGGCGGTCTTAGCACAAGTGGATGATGAAGGAAAAGAGCGGGCTGCATACTATCTCTCTCGGTTGTTTAATCCAGCTGAATCCAGATACACCACTATGGAGAAGACTTGTGCCGCCTTAGTGTGGGTAGCTCAGAAGTTGAAACACTATTTTATTGCCCACCCAGTTAGGTTGATCTCTAGAATGGACCCGATCCATTATCTCTTAGAAAAACTTGTCCTTTCTAGTAGGTTGGCTCGCTGGTAGAGCTTCCTCTCTCAGTTCGACATCACCTTTGTTGTTCAGAAGGCGGTCAAAGGATATGCCATTGCTGAGCATATCGCTCATCTCCCCATTCCTCACACCGATTCCATCCAGGATGATTTCCCTGATGAGCATCTTTCTGTTATCTCTCATCACCCCTTCTGGTCTCTGCACTTCGACGGTGCACTCAATTCTCAAGGCCGAGGGATCGGTGCTGTTCTGCTTACTCCAGAGGGGGTGACCATCCCCTTTGCTTATCAACTTCGGTTTCCTGCTACCAACAACATCGCTGAGTATGAGGCTCTCCTGGCTAGACTAAAGCACGCCTACCTCTTAGGTGCGCGTTATTTAAACATTATAGGAGATTCTCAGCTCACCCTACGGCAAGTTCTGACCACTTACCGTACTCGTGACCCAAGCTCAAGCCTTATCAAGATCTGGTCACGCTCCTTGCCAGGCAATTCCGTAAGCTGATCTATATCCATACTCCCCGTTCTCAGAACATTCTAGCTGATGCTCTGGCATCCCTTGCTTCTTCCCTATCTTTCCCTCTCAGTCGGAGCACTGAGACTATCATCGTTCAGAGATTGGACGCACCCTCTCTTCAGGATCCTTGGTACATCAATCTTAGGAAATCTGTAGAGGCAAGAGCTGAGAAGGAAGATCTTAAGGAAGTATCTTTAACAGAGCTAGAAGAGATTCTGGACGAAGAAGAATTGCCTTGGTATCATGAAATCGAGTTGTTTTGTAAGGAGGGATTGTTCCCAGAAGGGGCAAATGCTGAGCAACGCAAGTCAATCAGAAGAGCCGCCGCAAGGTACACCGTTGTTGCAGGAGAACTGTACAGGCGCGCTACTAATGGGATGCTCATGAGATGCTTAGATGATGTTGAAGCTTGGAAGGTGGCTGAAGCAGCCCATTCTAGTGAGTGTGGGGGTCATGTCAATGCCTAGGCTCTAGCGAAGAAGATCCTAAGGCAGGGCTACTATTGGCCCACTCTAGAGGAAGATTGCTCCCTCTATGTCCGGAGGTGTCTTAAGTGCCAACTCCACGCTGATAAAATTCATTCTCCAGCTTCATCTCTCCATCCTATGACCGCTCCTTGGCCATTCTCTATGTGGGCCTTTGACGTTGTCGGCCCACTCGGTGATCCTAATTCCCAGATCAAGCAGAAATCCTTTATCCTTACCGCCACTGAGTACTTCACCAAGTGGGCCGAAGCCGAGGCGTACGCAGAGATCAAAGCTACAATGGTGTGCCGCTTTATTATGAAGAATATCATCTCGCGGTTCGGAGTGCCAAGCAGCATCATCACCGACAACGGATCCCAGTTCGTTTCCCAAGAGCTTAAGGACCTATGTAAGAAGTTCAAGATTGCATTGCATCATTCATCTCCATATTATCCTCAAGGCAACGGCCAAGCCGAGGCCACTAATAAAACCCTTCTTAAAATCATCAAGAAAACATGTGAAGCTCATAAGTTTTCTGATTGGCCAGAAAGATTAGTGGAAGCTCTGTGGGCTTACCGCACCTCCGTCTGTACCCCTACGGGACAAACTCCCTATTTTCTTACCTACGGGATGGAGGCGATGCTCCCATATGAGATCCTGATCCCTTCCCTTAGAGTGCAGCTTGATAAAAGAATTTAATCTCGATGAACGTCGAGAGGCGTTACTGGTTCAGTTGGAACTCTTAGATGAGAAGAGGATGAATGCGGCCGATCATGTATCCGTTTATCAGAAGAGGGTTTCACGTTATTTTCAAAAGAAGGTAATCGAACGTAAGTTTCAAAAGGGTGATATGGTTTTGAAATGAAAATTCATTCGGTCTGCAGGTCCTAGGTCTAAATTACAACCTAATTGGGAAGGGTCGTTTGTCGTAAAAGAAGCTTATCCGGGAAATGCTTATCGTTTAGTAAACGCGGAAGGTGAGGAACTCTCTCACCTGTGGAATGGGTTGTATCTTAAGCGTTTCTTTCCTTAGAGTCTAACCATGTGCTACCCCGGCAGCAAGATGTTCCTCCTTTCACTAAAGGAGTCCCGAGTAAGGCAATCATACACTACACGACATCCCTGGTCAGGTTTTTCATGTTGAGAAAGGACAACGTTTCTCCTTGGCCATGCTTTGGGGGAAAGTCGAGGTCCCTGTCCGTTTCTTCCTTCAGCTAAAACCAGGGGCAAGAGGTGAATAAGGAGGCGATAACCGATCCAAACACCCTCACGAGAGGAGGTCTCAAATAGGGGCAGTCCGTTATGACCTGACGCCACAAGAAACAAAAGAGACAGCGAAGGGGCAATCTCTATGACAAAATCAAAAGCATCACCTCAAAGTCGATATAGTATGAATTATGAATTCCAAAGCTCCAGAAAGGCAAAGCAAGAAAAGCTAGGCATGACAAGAGTGGCAGTACAGTTCCCCGCGGGACGTTATGAGCCCGGTCGCATGCATGCCTAGGGTGGATTAAGGTTCGATGACGGACTCAAAGCCCCGGCACAACAGACAAATCTCTAATGGGTTGTACGGAAAGGAAATCAAGTCTTAAAAAACTTCTATATCTGGCCTAAAGCTTACCCCCCGTATTCTATTTTTCTTTTAGGACCAAGATTAGTACCCTGGGTATGGCCCTGGCAGAAACACCGTCATGACAATTGGACCTTGTCCAGGGGTCGTCACCTTCTCTCACACCAACCCCCGGACTCGATATCAACAAGGAAGGGCTCACGCTGCTGGGGAAGCACTGGTTTTCCAAAATCAAAAAAAATCAAATATTTTCAAAATCCAAACAAATTAAATATTTTCCAAAATCCAAAAAAATCAAATATTTTCAAAATCCAAACAAATTGAATATTTTCAAAATCCAAACAAAATCAAACATTTTCTAAAATCCAAAAAAAAATCGAAATATTTCTAAAATCCAAAAACATCAAATATTTTCAAAACCCAAACAAATCAAATATTTTCAAAGTCTCACAAAAATCAGATATTCTCCAAAACCCCCGAAAAACACCATCATATGCATTGCATGCATTGCATTATTTTTATTATGTTTTCGCCTATTTAACAAGGCTCCACCCCTTGACCAAATATTGAGAAACGGTCATTATCTAACTTGCTTCAAGACAAGGGGTTGAGTCTAAGAACAGATCTAACTTGTTTCATGTTTAAAGTGTGCGCAGAACACAGGATCAAGATCAAAGTGAGAAGCTCACAATTATGCAGATTCAAAGGCTGTAACGCGTCATCACCAGGCCGCTACAGTCATCCAACGGTCATATCCTTACCGTCACTCCTCTTCTTGCATAAGCTTTCTTTCTTTCAGCAGCCATCATTCTAACGGCCAGGGTTATGACCGTTACTTACTCTAACGGCCTGAGTCTTGACCGTTACATCCCTCAGAGAACAGGGTTCTTCGTGCTTCCATTCTGACGGCCTATCGTCAGACCGTCGTTTCTTTATAACGGCCCAGTGCACATCCGTTACATACTCCAGAGGCTCTGCCTGTTCACATCATTCCAGACGATCAAGCCACAAAACTCTTGCTCATTCAACTGAGACAATCTCATCTCATTCAATCAGGCTTAATGAAAAATGAATTCACAAAATTCCAACTTTTTGTCATACAAGCAACATCTCTCATAAATAAAAAAATAAATCAAGCTACATTAAGTTTTTTATCTGCAAGAGGGCGGATCTTCCTCAACTCTTTCACGTAGCCTCGGCGTGCTTCGTCGTTCTCTTCAACTTCTTCTTGCCACGGGCGCACTTTGCTGATCTCCCACATGGTCAGCGCGTTCCGGATCGCTCTTTCATCCTCCTCGGTCCCCATCTTCCTAGATAGAAGGGGAGGGTAGTGTGATAGTGCAGGAGCTTGGGTTCTTGGAAGTCCGATCTGAAGATGGCACCGGTGCGGGTTGTAGATCGCCATTGTAGTATTCCCCACTAGCTGGAGGTCCAGGCCTTGACGCCGCGGTATTTTAAGAGGAGTGCTTCGAAGGATTCTTGGTCGCATATTGAACTTGTCTATTGGCAAAGTGTTGAAGAAGAGGCGCCATTCATCCCGAGTTTTCTTATCCGCCGTCTTGCATTCAACCTGTGAAGAGTGTCCAAATGCCCCTCCAATGAAGAAGAGAGGGTGGCTCCCGAAGATTCGGCTGGCTGAAGTTATGTCTTCCTTTGGTTGGAATTTGACTCTCACTCCTATCCAGCACTCAAGGAGTATCATAGAGCCGAACAAAGGTCCTCCTAGGCAAGCTGAACTTAGTCCTTCATAGAGGTATGAGAGGATCGCTTGAGAGATGGACGTTCCCCGCCACAACCCACTAATAATGCTGAGATTTTTTGTGTCTAAAAGGTGGTCGGTTGTGGTGAAAAGGAAGACTCCGCATAAGCACACCGCCACCGCCTTGGCTATTGCTTCGTGTCTCTCCCACTTGTTCTTGCAATGGGACACTATCCATTGTGCCAAGGGTATCAAATGAATGTGGTGTGGGCTGATCATGGTCCTCACGTCCTTCGGATTATGGATAAAATCACTCAAGATCAAGGACGGGTCAATAGGCTCAACCGTGTAGCAAACCCGGTCTTCATCCCCCACCTTAGTCTTAGGAAGGGCTAGGTAGGTCTCTACCTCTTCTAATAGGACTGTCGCTTCAAAGGAAGGGAAGATGAAGGTATGAGTTTGTGGATGCCATAGTTCTACAAGAGCTGAAATACTTGGCCAATCTAAAGATAATTTCTGGAAGTTTTTGCCTAAGACCAAGAGAGGTTGAAGGTGCCATGCTTTAAGGATTGATGTGACTTCTATAGGGAGTGCCTTTACCATGGGAGTCACCTACTTCAAATTTGAATAGCATCTTGGGCCAGGAAGGGGCTTAAGAAGGAGAAGAAGAAGTCATGAAAGGAATTGAAGTGCAGAAAATTCTGAACTTGGTTGGGTTATTGGGACTTACCACCCTTTGAGCATTAGAGCTTAGGTGCTTGGGAATCGAGGTTAGCCGTTGAAGCTCTCCGTGTTCCTTTCTTGCAGCCTTAGGTCCGATGTAGACCTTCTCCTCCATAACCATCACCTCAAAGCTTCTCTTCATCTTGATTTCTGCCTTTAGGAGTGGTCTTTCAGCCCTAGAGCAGAGGTTTCAGCAAAGCTACGATTTTTGGTTGAGTTTCCAAGTTTTAAAGGCTTGATTTTGGTTTTAGAAGGATAAGACTTGAGTTAGGAGGCCTTATCTTCAATCTAGATAAGTTCTAGTGGGAGATTAAGTGGATAAATCTCGGGTTTAGGCTCTCACGGCTCAATCCGTCTCGAAACACAACTCAGGCTCCAACGGTCTATCGTGGGACCGTCATTTGTCTCTGACGCGCTAGAATGGGGCCGTCGCATTTCCTGTAGGTTCAAGTTCGCCCGATCCTATTCTGTGAAGTTTGACGGTCCAGCGTTTGACCGTCGTTCTTTCGTAACGCGTGAACCCTGAGCCGTTACACCCTCTGCCGTTCAGCTCCTTGGCTTCTGGGCTAAACATTTCCCGACGATCTTGGTCAGGACCGTTGCTTCACCCCAACGCGTCTCCTTTGGGCCGTCGCATTTCCTGCTAGTTGACCTGCAAACCATCGCTTTGCCATGATCAACGGTCTAGCATTAGGCCGTTATTTGTCTTTGATGCACCTTCCGTTGACCGTCACTTTTCCTGTAGCCCCAGCTACAATTTGACCACTGTCATGGTTAACGGCCCTTATCCAGCGCGTTATTTGATTATGACGGTCTGAACCTGGACCGTTACATTCTCTGCTGCTGAATTGAGGCTATTCCTTCCTGCCCTTGCCTAGACCTGGCGGTCTTTCACATTTTACACCTCCCTCTCCACACATTCTCATGCACAACTGTTTTCATTCTTCACATACATGCATTCCTACACATGCATTCATACACACATCTTACACATTCATCATCACATACAATCCTTCATTTGTTTTTGGCATTTCACAAACACACATTCCTGCACAAAATAACAAAAGACCAAAAAGAAATTTCATTTTTCACTCCATTTTTCTATATAAGTCATGTACAAGTGATAACAAAAGGCAACGAAAAAAAAAAATATATATATCACTCGGCCGGCTTATCTCTCGGGCCGCCATCACTATCTCCGGTACCCTCGGGCTGCCTGGCTGTTGGTCCCATGGCGCTGTGCTCACCCTCTGGCTGTCGTCTCTGGTCCGCCTCCTCGTTCCTCCGATGGCCGGAAGAACTGGTAAAATACCCGCGAACTCCGCTGATAGGGGCCACGCTCTGGCTCCGGCTGCTCGTCCCCGACTTCTTCCCTAGAAGCCGGAGTGCATCCTTCAAGGCCCCAATCGCGCCCTTCATCTCGAAGGTCTGCACTCGGAACTGATCTCGCTCGCCTCTTACACGTGCGATGTCAGCCCTGAGTCGCTCCATCTCTCCATCATCCGGGCGTCGCGGGGTCTCCGCTCGCAATCTGGCCATCTCCGCCCGCACAAGCTCTGTTTCTGCTCGGGCTCTCTCCGTCTCGGCCTGGCTCCTCTCTATCTCCGCCTGGAGACGCTCTGCCTCCGACCGAGCCTGCCTCGCCTCGGCCACTGCTGCGGCTACCTCTCTCGCCTGTAGATTGCATTTCATATAGTTAATCATAAGGCATTTAATTGGCATCATCATGAGCATAAGCATTTTAGCATCTTACCCGCTCTGCGAGGGTGGCCTCCGCCTCCTCGGCCCGGGCAACCGCCCGAGCAAACTCGGCGTCCTGCTCTGCCCTGCCTCCCGCAGGCTGAGAGGAAGACGATGGGGCATCCGGTCCAGCTCGTTGGGCTCTTTCGACCCACTGAATTTAGAAATCATGGTTTGGATTAATGATTAATCACATTAAGCATCATAATCATAATCATTTAAGTTTAAGTTTAGAGTCTCACCAGGAGCTCCAGGGCGGTCCGGTACTCGTCCCGCTGCTGGATGGTGGAGTGAAGTAATCCCTCCAGCTCGGCTATCCGTCCCTCAGGGTCTAGCTGCATTTAGAAAGCATGTGAGTCATTTACATATAGCATTGCATTTTTTTGCATATAAAGAGGTTTAAGGTTTAGAGTTGCATACCGGTCGTCGGGTACCTCGGTACACCCGGTCACCGTAGAGTCGAGCGAAGGCCTTCAGGTATGCCTCATCGCTCTCGTCTCGCTCCTTCACCGCCCGGCCCCGCTTGTTCCAATCGTGGACGTACTTCACCTTCCGGGCGCACCAATCCACGTTGCCGCTGATACCCCTTGCCGACTTGCCTGGGTGGTCATCACTACGGCGTGGAAAGGTCACCTCGGGCTGGTGTAGTCCCCGAGTCCGCAGGATCAGCCTATAGTGCAGAGGCTCGATGATATGGATGCAATGCAACCATATGTCTCGTCCCCGGTACGACAAGGCCGCCTCCACCCACGGCTGACCCGTGTAACCCTCGCCGCGGTACGGGGTCCATCTCACCTGAAAGCATTCAGTCCATTCATTAACATTTTTAGAAATATTGACAACATGTAGAAGCATTTAATAAAGCATTTAAAGGCGTGTAGAAGCATTTAAAAGCATGTAGAAATCATTTCGAGTTCTGGACTTACCGACGTGTGTGGGTAGGAGTCCAGGTCGTCCTGGATCGTCCGGGTCAGTCTGATGATCGACCCTGTGTCCCTCGCTACCGTCCATCGCCTCGCGATCGGGATGCGGCCGGGGTGGAGTAGTGTGCCTCTCCCGATGCCCGGGAGATACATGTAGCTCCAGATCTGCATTTTAGAAATCAAGTCAGTCAAATTGCATAGTCATTTGCATGACATTTTTTGCATAATATAGAAAGCATTTAAATTGCACTCACCTGCAGAAAAGGCGAGAAGCCGCCCAGCATCGTCTGTCGATCCGTCGTGCTGAGGGACTCGAACAGGAACGCGAGCACTGCTGCTCCCCATGCATATCTCCCGACTCTGTGCAAGTTTTCTATCATCGGAAGCAGTCTGCAGCTGATGACGTCCGCTCGAGTCGCGAAGAGGAGCTTCTCGAATAGTAGCATCAGGAAGCGTCGCAGTACTTTATCTCCCTCAGGTCCTGCCTCTGCCGCCACGTGAGGGCGCACCTGGTCTATCACTCTGCCCAGATGCTCCTCGGGTAGCTCTCCTACGGCAATCGCTGCTCCTCTCAACCCCAAGCTCTCCTGCAGTACTGATCTCGAGAGTTGAGATGAGGACTGTCCCGGTCTGATCAAATCCAACCCGAGCAGCTGCTGTGCCATCTCCCGGTAATCACCGTATGTCCATCCTGTCACTGCAGCTCCGTGGACTCTCAATCCTGTAATCCTCGCTATGTCTTCTAGTGTGGGGATCATGTGGCCCCACGGGAAGATGAACGCCCTGCTGATCGGGTCCCACCTCTCGTGCAACGCGTACAGCAAGGGTGTGTCCATCCGGATCACCTCGATGCTGAGCACCTCGGCGAATCCCATCCCGGCCAGTCGTTCTCTCTGGAAGTCGGGCAATGCCTGGTACACTGCCCGGATCTACAGCCAGGAGATCCTTGATCTTCGCTTTCCCTGCATGTCATTTAGATCATAAGTTAGTTGATTGCATCATAAAAACATTGCATAAGCATTTCAAAATGATAACAAAATAAAAATTTGAAATTGAAAACCCTAAAAATAGTTTGAGTCCCTAGTAGATGTAACGGCCCTGGGGTGAGGCGTTACTTGTTTCTGACGCACTCAGGGTGGTGCGTCAAGTGTGTGACGGTCGCTGACAGGACCGTCACATTGTTTGCTATTGGGTTTTTTTTCCTTTGCATCCCCGTGATCTCTCACCTCGGCCAAATGGCCTACAATCATTCCTAATGGGTTCGTGGACCTATTTCGACCCCTCAACCCCGCATGCATTCACAAATAAAATTCAAAAAAAAATCAAAAATTGAAATTAGGGCGAGGGGACCTACCTCATGGTCCATGCCCCTTCTCCTCTTCTTGGCTAGTTCTTTGGGCTCTTCTTCACCCAATGGGGCTTCTCCTTGGTCCTCCACAGCCGTGGGAGCTTCATCTTCCTCCCTTGGGCTTCTTCTCACCGGTTGTTCTTCTTCCACCGGCGGGATTGCTTCTCGTTCGAGCCGGCGGTGAAACCGCCGTATGGCCTTCTTCTTCCCTCTTTCCCTCTTCTGTGGAGGCGGCTGGGGTGCCTCATCGCCGGCCATGGTTGGAATCGTCGGAGGTTTTCTCGGTGGAGGTTTTTGAGGGTTTTGAATGATGAATTAATGGGCCATGACCGTTCGGGTTTTATTTTTTTGAACGCTCAGGAAATGTGACGATCTATCGACCGACCGTTACATCCTTCTGATGCGTCTGTCTTCGACCGTTAAATGTGTTGGCCCTGTTTTATTGGAGAATGTGAACCGCCTGGTTTTTGACGGCCCAGTGCTGGTCCGTTATTTGGTGTGACGCCCTTACACTAGACCGTTACAAACTTGCAAGTTTCTTGATGAATTAAATGGTCTAATTGATGTCAAAATGATTCCATTTTCTTCCATGTTGTTCATTATTGATGCCTCTCGCACGTGCAAATGGTTATGCCTTGATTCGTGTTCATATTTGTTATTGGCTAACTTCTTTCCATGAAGGAATTTATGAACAAAGTCACGCTCTGCCGTTCGTCAGGCAGGTAAGTCAGGTATTGTATCTCGTTCCCTTATCCCTTAATGCATTACTATATGTTAGCTACGATATATTATCTCGAGAACCGGCTGGTCATTCGTGTGTTCTGGGATCTGATGTTCCCCTTAAACAAAAATGATGATGATCTAAGTTCACATGTTTAATCGTTGGATAGACCGTTAGGTTGGAAAAATTTGGGGACGATGGTTCTGTCTTGCACGCCGTGGTTGCAGATGGTGTCCTGACCCTGATTTCTCCGGTCTAGCAATACTATTCTCGAGTATCTTGTTATTTTATCTTTCTTTGCATTCGTTTTGATGATTTCTTTTTCCTTTAGCCCAGCATGCATCATACGCATTCTTTAAGCATTCGTGAAACTTCATCTGTCCCAGGTGTCTCAATGATGGTGAATGGCTATGTTCTTAATCTCGAATGAAGGAGAATTATTCCACTCTAAATTAGAAGGTTTCCTTCGATCTGTCGCTTGACCTAGTTGGCAGAAGATCCCGGTCTGGAGTTTAGTCAGTACTCTTTTCCCTTTTCCATTGCCTTCGGTGGCTAGCCGTGTTTCCGTTCTTTAGTTGTTAGTTCCTCCAGACTTGCATTCTTTGGTTGACTAGTTCCTCGTGATCAGTTCAAAGTTTTCCGGGAAGTTCCTGTCACTTGTTGGTTGAGAACGGGTGTCATTTACCTTAACGCCCTCTTTCTGATCCACTCCACTTCGTTCCCGCTTCATCTCCATGTTCCATTTTGCTTTCGCTTCACCTCCACTCGCTCCCCTGCAAAGAGGACGTTAAGGAGAGGCATCTGTTGACACCCATTTCATGACCAATAAGTCGGGCCATATCTTTATTCATTATATATGATGCTCCAAGTTGTTCACTCTTCATCGAGTCTCTTTGTTTAGTTGAAGATCATTTCTTGGGTCTTGACTCCTTGATCGGATGTGGCTCTTTGTGGCATTTCATTTTGACTAAAGCTTAGAAAAACCTTCATTCCTTCTTTTGAACTCCATTGATAATAACGGTCTGTCCCAGGCGCGTTTCTTCCTTCTAACGGATGGGTCCTGGGCCGTTGCTCCTTGAAGAGTCCTGAAGCTTAAGGTCTTGTTCCAAAGCTTATCCTTTGGCCTATATGTTGAATATAACGGTCTGTCGTGCAGCCGTTGTTTCATTCTGACGCCCTATGCCTTGGCCGTTGCTTTCTTTACAGAGTCCTATTGTTTTGATCTTCTTCCTGTTGATCTTATCTCTTTGGGGATAAGGTTGAAAGTAACGGATGTTCCTTGATGCGTTATTTCACTGTGGCGGTCTGTCGTGCAGCCGTTACTTCCTTCAGAGAGTCCTGGCAGTTCAGGCCTTTTCTCTGCTACTCCGTGGTCGAGATAAGAACTTGGATTGACGATATCTCTTCCAAATCTAATCCTCAGGACCTTCTGTTTGATTCTATGGACTCTTGGTGATATTATCTTCAAGGATTTGCTAAGAGTTATCCCTTTATCTTGCTGGATTTTCCTCTGCTCGACCTGAGGGTTTGAGGGTCTATAAATAGAACCCTTGACTTCATGGTCCTAAGGAGGAAATTCTAGTTTTTGCGACGAAGTGCTGCCGCATTTTAGAGCCACGATTGATCAAGGAGAAGTGCTTCTCACGTTCGTTTGCTGCCTGGTGAAGGGAGTATCTGTTCCTCTTGGTTCCAAAGTTCATATTTGCATATTGAATTCCTTTTCCATCTCCCTTTCATCATAAGCATTATTTCTCTCCTTTCTGCACGTTTTTCACTGGATTTCATCATCTAAACTTCCTCCCAATCTTTTAAAATGCCCAGAGGGGTTAAAAAGCCAAAACCTCCCAGTATTTGCCTTTCCTTTTGATGATATTGTGTTTATTGAAGAATTGATGCTATATTGTCTAAAGGGCTAATTTGGGTTGTTTTCTGTTGCTTTCCATGTCTTTGGCAGGTTTACAGGTCCACCAGCACGAGGCCAAAGTCTTCTAGCCGGCTGGAAGAGTTGGAGTTAAAAGGATTCACGCTTTGCTACTGCAGGTTATTTGACGGTCTCGTGCAGGCACGTCAGATTCTTCCAACGGTCTATCGAGCGACCGTCACTTCCAAGTGACGCACAGGGTTCTGGCAGTTACTTTCAGCTGACCTGCAGGTCTTCTTTGGGTTTCTCTCCTGTGGGCGGGTGTTTCATCCACCTATTTTCGAGGTATTTTCAGGTCTTTGACTTATTTTTACTTTGGTGGCGATCACGTCTTTCTTAGTATTGGGCATTAGCTTTCTCTCTCACATCTCATATCTTCTATTTTCTTGCTTGTTCCACCCTCGCGGTGTGTTTTTATTTATTCCTTGCTCCACCCCCCGACGTGTGCTTTTCTTTATTTCCTTAGCTTAGTTTGATTGAGATAGCATGCCCATGTTAGAGCTAGCTTTGATTGCCTAGGTTCATGGTCACATGTTCATAGGTTAAGAGAAGGTCTTTGATTACTTGCTTGTCATCTTATCACGTTCACACAAAAACCTAAGAAGATAACATAGGCAAAACAAATCAACAATGAGCTTCAGTTTGAACATGATATGATCTATATGTGTGAATATGTAAAATGTATTTTGATGTGCATGATCAAGTGTTGTGGGGATGGATTTTATTTAGAATATTTTATTTGATATTTATTTGTTTATTTTGCTTATTTATTTGGTTTATTAATCAAGCTTGCCAGTCACTTAGTGACAAATTTATTATGCGCACCGTCTGACTAATCAAACGAAGATGGGTGATCGTGTCGGGACCCAGAACCCGCCGTACCATAAAGGCTACAGCGTTAATTACGTCTCTCTGAAAGAGGGACAACCCTTGATTAATAGCCAAAAATAGAATGACCATGGGGCCACTCGAATATGTGAAAGACGTGCTTGCATGCAAGCACACAATATGGTAGCATTTATTTGTTAGGCCAGCTCCCGGTACGTGGTGGAGAAAGTAGGTCCGAGGACCACCATCACGCATAGTGAAGGCCTCCGGTCAGGCATAACCCGCCCTTCTGGCAATCACCGTTTGATATACCGAAGAGTCAGCTCAAGCCAACATGCACCAAGGTGATATATATATACATGAATATATATAATGCATACAATAAGAGCATGATAGAAAATAGGTTTAAATTAATCAATTTCTTTTTACCCGACCCGTGGTCAATTAGGTTGACCAATCCCTGTCATAGAAGGCAAGGATTGCCCCGGGAATGAGTGCGCGGTTAATGTTGCATCCCTATGGTTTTGATGATGTCTCACACTATAAATCAATCATCTAGTTCTAGATTAATGTTGTTTCATCATGTGAGTGAGTACAGTTCATTTGGTTGTCAGATAAGCATGCTATTATGATTTTATCTACACTCTGCTTAGCTAGTATTGACAGCAGTGGGTCGACCCACCCTTGCTGATGCGTCGACTCATCTGTTCATTGGCATAACTCCTTCAAGTCTGTACATCGGGCACCTTCTAACTGAAGTCTACACACTGGTATTAAAATTCCAAGTATGTACACTGCCCGCCAACTAAGTCTGCACATTGCAAAAATCAGTTCAGCTCAACCCTATACATCCTTCCAATCCTCAACTCTATACATTGGAGTGTTAAGCTTAATGTCTATACATCGTCTCGTGTTTGCAAAGTCTGAACAGCGTCCATTGTCAAGACTTCTTGAAGTCTGTACATCGGACTGCTTCTTTTGAAGTCTACACATTGGCACGTTCACTTCTGCAAAGTATGTTCATTAGGCTGTGGCGAAGTCTATACATTCGGTCCCTTGGGCAAAGTCTATACATCGCTTAGTCTGCACATTGCCTTCAGCCCAAGTGCTCAACGCCAAGTCTATACAACGCCAACCCAACACATTGAACTGCTCTCCAAGTCTATACGCTAGACTTCATTTCTATAAAGTCTATACATTGTTGTTTGCATTGCAAAGTCCATACACTGAAAACTCCTCATTTGATTGAGTATGTACATTGGGTTCAACGTTAACACTAAGTATATACACTTCTTTCTTGTTGCTGAAAGGAACAGGGTTGACGCCTGAAGCTTAAAGCGTCCACGCATCAGTAGACGAAGCTTTCACGTCGTCTTCTATTGCGTCAACGCCACAAGCAAGCAGTGTCGACGCAGCAGTTAAAGAAGTAGAGACTCTTACAAGCACGAAGCTTTCACGATATCTTCCACTGCGTCAACGCCATCAACAAGCAGTGTCGACGCAGCGGCTTAAGAGACGCCATTATACAAATGTACATGTTCGTGCGTCAACGCCACCAACTGGTAGCGTCGACGCAGTAGTTCAAGAAAGGGGCAACTTATCTCTAGCTGTCTTCAATGCGTCAACGCAACATGCTGATAACGTCGACGCAGCACGCCCATCTGTTGAAGACTTGCTCACTGGACTGCCGATACCATTGCGTCAACGCAGCAGGCTGATGGAGTTGACGCAGCGGTTAAAAAGGTTGAAGATCTCTGATGGGTGCGTCAGCTCTTTGGAGCAAGTGAGTTGACGCCATCTAACTCCAGTTGCTGAGCGTACTGGTGCTGGGCACGTGATCCTAGGATAAGGAGAGTGCCCAGATGAGGACACGTGTTCTGACGGCCTGCTGGATGCTGTCACGTGGTCCGAACTCTTAGGGCGGGAACTGTGGAAGCCACACGCGCCCTGCTGCTGCTGTAGGTATATAAAGGAGCCTTCGTCTTCAGATGAAGGCTGATCGAAGAAGAAGCTTGGAGAGCAGATACGTCCTTCGATCCAGAAAAAGATAAAGAGAAGTGCAGAGAGAAAGAAAAAGAAAGGAAAAGAGCAGAGAGTTCCATATCTGAGAGGAGTTTGGTCGAGAGAGAGAGAGAGTGTGTGCGGATTGATGAATTGCTTCATTTGAAGCTACATTTGTATTGGGTTTCAGAACCGATTTCTTCTTCAGTGTTTTTGTTTTTACTTTGCTTTCGTTTATTTTCGTTCCTCCATTCTGATTTGAATTGTTTTCCCTCCGGTGTGTGGAGGAAGGGAGTATCACTCCAGTTTCCCTCTGTGTTGCAGAGGAAGAGAGATCCGTGATCTCTGGTGGTGTTAGTGACTGGGTGTCATTAACAGTTTCCCTCCGGTGTGTGAAGGAAGGGAGAGGATTCTCCGGTCGTGTTCTAGCTGGGAGCTAGAACAGGTTTCAAGTTCTGTGGGTAGCAGAACTTGGTTGAGGGATTTGTTTCCCTTGGTGTTCAAGCTGTGTGGCAGCATGTTATTCGCAGACTGAGTCTGCATTGATCTAGCATCGTCTAGTGGAATCCTCACTCTAGTTGGAGTGAGGGGTGGATGTAGATTGCGGACTGCAATCGAACCACCTAAAAAACCGAGTGCCTCCTCTGTGGTTTGCTATTGTTCTCTACGCTCTTCATCTGCTCGTCTCTTTGCTTCCAAGTGATTAGTTCTTCATTCTCATTTACATTTCTCTGTGTACGGTTTAAGGAGGTGCGTTAGCAATAGAAATTATTTTTCGCTTGGGTTTCTACAAATTGGGAGTGATCTATTCATCCCCCCCTTCTATATCACTCTTGCTGCGCTAACATTTGGTATCAGAGCAGGTTTACACCATGTGGACGAACGGTCAAGGAAATGCTGGTGGTCCTAGAACCTTCATGGCCGAAGGTCAATCCATTAGTCGCCCTCCTTATTTCGATGGTAGTAACTATCTATTTTGGAAGAACAGGATGGAAGTGTTCATCAGGGCTCAGAGTCATAAACTGTGGAGAGTAATCACGGTGGGGCCATATGATCTGCACCAAACGAGGACGCTTGGACAGATGATCATGTCAAGCTCTCCTCACTCAACTGGATGGCGCTGAATATCATCCAGTGTGCTGTTCATCCACAGGAGTATGCCCGTATCTCTGCCTACAAGACTGCCAAGGGAATGTGGGATGAGCTGCAATTGATCTATGAAGGTACAGCTCAAGTGAAAGCCTCGAAGGTAAATCTCTACACTTCTAAGTATGAAATGTTTAAGATGAATGCAGACGAGAATATAACTGAGATGTATGCCAGGTTGTCTTTAATCACAAATACTCTTAAAGGGCTAGGGAAGGATCTTGCTGAGACAGATATAGTCAGGAAAATCCTTAGATCTTTATCCCCGGCATGGCACACTAAGGCCATTGTGATTGAGGAATCAAAAGATTTGACTGTCTTGACTGTGAATGAACTCATAGGATCCCTCATGACCTATGAGATGAACTTCCAAGGAGGTGGAGAAGGAAGTGAGAGGAAGGGTAAAAATGTAGCCCTAAGAGCTTCCCGCAACAAGGGTAGCAACAGTGGGAGCAGCAGTAGTAGCCTTGAGTCCGAGTCTGAGCTTGAAGGTCTGTCAAATCTCGACCAGGAGGAGCAGGCAATGCTCACTAGACAGTTCAGAAAATTTCTGAAGAAAAAGGGAAAAATATTTAGAAAGAAGAAGCCACACTCTTTCAACAAGAGTGCTGAATTTACTAGTTACATGGATAGAAATCCTAAGAGACTAACTTGTTTCAATTGTAACAAACAGGGACATATGAAAGGCGAATGCCCAGACCTCCAGAAGAAGGGTCCCTATTTTCAGAAGAAAAACATAAAGGTGCAGAAGAAGAAGAAGCCACAGGCAATGGTCTGCACATGGAGCGAGGAAGAAGAAGACCCAGAAGAAGCTTCCTCAGAAGAATATGAAGATGGAATTTGCCTTATGGCAAACAGTGAAGAGGAGGTAATAAACGTTTTTGAAAATTTCTCAATTGATGACTGGGAGGATGCTTATGGTGACTTTCTAGATAAATTTAATTCTCTTAGCAAAGAGCACAGAGTTCTGAAAAGAAAATTTAACACAAATGTTGAAGAACAAACTCTGGTCTGTGAGGAAAATGAAAAGCTAAAAGAACAACTAGAAGAAATGACCTCACTAAGGAAAGAGAATGATAAGCTTAAGGGAGAAATTCAAGAAAGTCAAAAACAGCTCAATGAATTCAAAACTAAAATTGAAGAAAGCATGAATGAAATTAGAATGAATTCAGAGAAATATGAAGCTGTGAAGAAAGTAAATGCTGAACTCCTAAAGAATTCTGAATTTCTTCAAAAGGAGCTGGAAGACAAACAGAAAGTCTTAGAAAAGTTTGTCCAAAGAAAGACTAGCCTAGATGCTATACTAGGGACTAGCGTCAATTTCAATAAGGAAGGTCTAGGCTATGACCCAACCAACAAGAGACCCTTGCAATTCAAGACCATCACCTTCTGTCCAGAGAAGGGAAAAGAAAAGCTGGACACACCATCCAGCTCAAACAGCTCTAAGGAAACTCAAAGTCCTAAAGAAAACACAAAAACCAGTACTGGACAACCATTTAAGATTGGAATGAACCTTATGAAGAATAACATTAAATCCATTCACCAGAACACAAATGGTAGCTGGACCAAGAAAATAAATCAGTATAAGAGCTGGAATTATAACAATCAGATGGGTCCAAACAAGCCCTACTGGAGGAATAACTTTCATGGTCAAAGATATGCTAATCAACAAGCCTACAGGAAATTTCTTAGGAATAGGAAGACTAATGAAAGGAATAGAACTCATTTCTCCAGTTCAGCTGGATTCAACTTTAATAAACCAGAAAGGAAGGTGCCAGAGAAAACTATGCTGAAACAAATCTGGATACCTAAACACTTGATTAGAGATTTAAACAATGTCCTTGGACCCAACTCATCTTGGGTTCCAAATCACTCTGCTTGATATACTTGTGTAGGTCGGCCTGGCAGCTGAAGACAACAAGTGGTACCTCGATAGTGGCTGCTCCAGGCATATGACAGGAGACCGATCCAAGTTCAGTAAGATAGAGATGAAGCCAGGGGGTCTGGTCAAGTTCGGAGGAAAGAACAAAGGTAAAATAATTAGAGCACAGTAGGTAAGTCTTCCACAAATTCTATTGAAAAAGTATTACTTGTGGAAGGGCTTCAACACAACCTGATTAGCATTAGCCAATTATGTGACAGGGGTCACAGGGTTGTATTTGATGATAGTTCATGTAAAATCCTTGAAACAAATTCTGACATGGTTAAATTTGTAGCCAACAGGATTAATAATGTCTACATTGTAGACTTAGATGAGAAATCTGAATCTACTATTTGCTTATCTGCCAATTCTGAAAATGATGCCTTTGAATGGCATAGACGTCTAGGTCATGCTAGTTTTTCAACTTTAAATAAATTGGTCAAGCATGATTTAGTTAGAGGCATGCCTAGAATTAAATTCAACTCAATATCAAAAGCATGTGATGCCTGTGCTCTAGGCAAACAGACCAGAAATTCTTTCAAATTAAGATCTGAGCCATTGTCTTCTAGACCAATGGAACTTCTTCATATGGATCTTTTCGGTCCAACTAGAACTCAGAGTCTTAATGGAAACAGGTTTGGCTATGTCATCATAGATGACTTCTCTAGGTACTCATGGATATTTTTCTTAGCAAATAAGAGTGATGCATTTTAAAAGTTTAATCTGTTCTTCAATAAGGTCAAACAAGAAGGAAAGTTCAAGGTTAGTTCTATTCAATCTAACCATGGAGGTGAGTTTGAAAATTCCATGTTTACTGATCTTTGTGACAAAGAAGGACTAACTCACAGGTTTTCTTCTCCTAGGACACCTGAACAAAATGGGATCATGGAGAGAAGAAATAGAACAGTGGTGGAAATGGCCCGAACCATGTTGATTGAAAGTAAGTTACCTAGAAGGTTTTGGGCAGAAGCGGCCAATACAGCAACCTACATAATCAACAGGGCCATGGTAAGACCCATACACAAGAAAACACCCTATGAGCTTCTAAAAGGTAAGAAACCAAACTTGTTTCATTTCAGAATTTTTGGAGCAAAATATTTTATTCATAACAATGATAAGAAAGATTTAGACAAGTTTGAAGCCAAGAGTTCACCTGGAATATTCTTGGGTTACTCTGAAGTGTCAAGGGCATATAGGGTATTTAACATATCAGATCAGAAAGTGGAAGAATCTCCACACATTCTTTTTAGTGAAAAGAAAGATGTTTCTAATGTTGAAAATCTTGACAGGGACTCCAATCATGGTGGAGATTTTCTAGAAGACCAACAAGAAGAAGAGAAGACTCAGCAGAGTGGAGAAACAAATTCCCCAAATCAGGAAGGTCCAAGAGAAACAGGTGAGTCTTCAACAAATATTAGATTTCTTAAAGACCATCCTTTAGATAATGTCATAGGCAATCCTGAAGATCCTCTTCGGACTAGGTCTCATTTTAGAAATGTGAATAATGATGACTTAATTGCTTTGGTCTCACAAATTGAACCCAAAACAGTAGAAGAGGCTTCAGCTGATCAAGCTTGGGTCAATGCTATGAGTGAGGAATTAGGTCAGTTTGAAAGGAATAATGTCTGGGAGCTTGTCCCAAGACCAGATGGTATAAATATCATAGGAACCAAGTGGGTGTTCAAAAATAAGATGAATGAAGATGGAATCATCTCGAGGAATAAGGCCAGATTAGTAGCCAAAGGCTACTGTCAAGAATTTGGTGTAGACTTTGATGAATCCTGTGCACCTGTTGCTAGGATGGAAGCTATAAGATTGTTGCTTGCCTTTGCATGCTCAAAGAACATAAAACTCCAACAAATGGATGTTAAAAGTGCCTTTTTAAATGGAGTTATTAAAGAAGAAGTTTTTGTTGAACAACCTCATGGATTTCAATATTCTCCTCAACCTAACCAAGTTTTCAGGTTAAACAAAGCCTTGTATGGTCTAAAGCAGGCTCCAAGAGCTTGGTATGAAAGATTGTCTGAATTTCTGATCAGCAAGGGCTACAAAAGAGGTAAAGTTGATCAGACTTTATTTACCAAGGGCATGAATAAAGATCTCATCATAGTTCAGGTATATGTAGATGGCATTGTATTTGGATCAACTAAGCATGAACTGTGTGATGAATTTTCTACCATGATGTCTGCTGAATTTGAAATGAGCTTGGTTGGAGAACTAAAATATTTTCTTGGATTGCAGGTACAGCAGCTAGAAGATGGGTGCTTCATCAACCAAACCAAATACACAATGGAACTGTTCAAAAGGTTTGGCATGGAAAACTTAAAGCACATTACTACACCCATGGGCACCAATACATCATTGGATGCAGATGAGACAGGTAAAGAAGTAAATGCCAAACTTTATAGAGGTATGATTGGATCACTACTTTATTTGACAACCTTTAGACCTGATATACAATTCAGTGTAGGAATGTGTGCAAGGTATCAGTATAGACCTACTGAACTACACTTAGCTGTAGTTAAAAGAATCTTCAGATATTTGTCAGCTAGTCACTCTCTTGGTTTATGGTTTCCTGCATCTCACACATTGAATCTAGTAGCATACATAGATGCTGACTATGCAGGCTGTAAACTAGACAGGAAAAGCACAAGTGGCCATTGTGAATTCTTGGGTGGGTGTTTAGTGTCTTGGGGCTCCAAGAAACAATATTATGTGGCCCTCTCCACTGCAGAAGCTGAATATGTGGCTGCAAGGAGTTGTGGAGCACAAGTCATATGGATTAAACACTAGCTTCAAGACTACCAAGTAGACCTGGGGTGCACACCTATTTACTATGATAATACTAGTGCCATCAATCTTGCTAAAAATCCTATTTTGCATTCACGAACCAAACACATAGAGATAAGACATCATTTTATAAGAGATGAGGTGTCTAAGAATAATTTTGAACTGATTCATATAGGGACAGATAATCAGATTGTTGACATTTTCACAAAACCTCTGGATAATGAAAAATTCACTACATTGAGAAGAGAATTAGGCTTATACAAAGTGTCTTAATTATGAAGCATGTTCTTGTTGTGAGGGGGAGTTGTGTCTATCTGTTGTTTAGCCTTCTTGCACGTTGGTTTAAGAGGGAGTTCAGAATGCTTACTGGTTAGCTTTCAGGAATGCTCTAAATAAGGGAAAGCCTTGAGATTGTGCTGGAATGTTGTATTGAGGAATGCTATGTCTTAGGGGGAGCTGAGTTGTGATGTGAGAAGAGAAGTTCTTTGACAGATTCAAAAGGGCTATCCAGATGTGTACCTTTGCTGGTCTTGCATGACTGATTTAGTGTGGTTCTCTTAGAAAATAGAGTGTCACTTATCTCTTAAGTCTATAAGTCAGTGACTCTAATCTTCAAGTTAGAATCTTTCCTTTGGTACTCCTTCAGAGATCTGGACTAATTGCATAAAGTATATCTTCTTACATTGTCATTGATTATGGTTCAGGCCAAAAACTTGTATGTCTTGATATCTGACCCAATCAACTTGAAATCTAGACTTCAAGACTCAATTCAAGAAAAGTCCTTTTTGGTATTATCTTCAATCATTCTATCTCTTTAACTCAAGGGCTTAACTGAACAAACATGTTCTGTTTTGATCACTGAGAAACTGGGAGCTTCATCAATGAAATGAATATTTCTCCCAAGTCATGAGGTGTCAAATGCTTATAATGAATGAAAAGTCATGACAGAGCAATGGTGGCTTGCTGGTGAGTAATTGGGGACTCTGGCCTCTAATCAAGGTGTTTCCTCATGTCAAAAGCCACAGTTACTAACTCTGTTCCTTATTAAACAAAAAAAGGGAAGGAAGTAATGAGGTACTCACTCTGAGTAACTGGGGATTCAGGCCTCTAATCAAGGTGTCTCCCTAATGTCAAAGGAAGTGAACTACCAACTTATTCATTGATCTTCTTGAAAATCATCTCCAACAAAATTCCTTGTTGTTATGTAACTAATGGATTGCTTATCCTCAATACCTTGAGAGCACCTCTCTGTTTATGGTTCTTGCTGTCTTGAGGGATAGTTGAATGATCAGCTATATTTGGCCATACATGTAAACTCCTGCTCTAAATCATCCACTATGTATGCTGATAAACTTGTCTATCATTCTACTTCTCTATTGTGTACTAAAGTCTAAAGAATCCTCTCTTGAGATTAGAAACTCACTTATTCTCTTAAGACCTACTCGTGACTTTCTGCACTAAAAAGTTACTGCCCTTAGTCCTTATGTTTCCAGCACTGTCATACATTCTGTCGTTCTTTTTGCTGATGTCAAAGGGGGAGAGAAGCTTGCAATATGAGTGAGTATTGGTTTAGTATTGGTTTTATCTTGAGTTTTGAGGGGAGTCATGTTGCTTCGTGGAAGATTTGGTTATGAGTTGTGGGGGAGTTGAGAGTGTGTTGTAGGGAATGTTTAATTCATTTGCATGAGCATGCCTTGAATTTATTCTGCTTGTTGCAGTTGGTATTAACTTCTTGTTGAAACTTGATATTGCTTTATTCATAGTGTTGTCATCATCAAAAAGGGGGAGATTGTTGCATCCCTATGGTTTTGATGATGTCTCACACTATAAATCAATCTTCTATTTCTAGATTAATGTTGTTTCATCATGTGAGTGAGTACAGTTCATTTGGTTGTCAGATAAGCATGCTATTATGATTTTATCTACACTCTGCTTAGCTAGTATTGACAGCAGTGGGTCGACCCACCCTTGCTGATGCGTCGACTCATCTGTTCATTGGCATAACTCCTTCAAGTCTATACATCGGGCACCTTCTAACTGAAGTCTGCACACTGGTATTAAAATTCCAAGTCTATACACTGCCCGACCAACTAAGTCTGCACATTGCAAAAATCAGTTCAGCTCAACCCTATACATCCTTCCAATCCTCAACTCTATACATTGGAGTGTCAAGCTTAATGTCTATACATCGTCTCGTGTTTGCAAAGTCTGAACAGCGTCCATTGTCAAGACTTCTTGAAGTCTGTACATCGGACTGCTTCTTTTGAAGTCTACACATTGGCACGTTCACTTCTGCAAAGTATGTTCATTAGACTGTGACGAAGTCTATACATTCGGTCCCTTGGGCAAAGTCTATACATCGCTTAGTCTGCACATTGCCTTCAGCCCAAGTGCTCAACGCCAAGTCTATACAACGCCAACCCAACACATTGAACTGCTCTCCAAGTCTATACGCTAGACTTCATTTCTCTAAAGTCTATACATTGTTGTTTGCATTGCAAAGTCCATACACTGGAAACTCCTCATTTGATTGAGTCTGTACATTGGGTTCAACGTTAACACTAAGTCTATACACTTCTTTCTTGTTGCTGAAGGGAACAGGGTCGACGCCTGAAGCTTAAAGCATCCACGCATCAGTAGACGAAGCTTTCACGTCGTCTTCTATTGCGTCAACGCCACAAGCAAGCAGCGTCGACGCAGCAGTTAAAGAAGCAGAGACTCTTACAAGCACGAAGCTTTCACGATATCTTCCACTGCGTCAACGCCATCAACAAGCAGCGTCGACGCAGCGGCTTAAGAGACGCCATTATACAAATGTACATGTTCGTGCGTCAATGCCACCAACTGGTAGCGTCGACGCAGTAGTTCAAGAAAGGGGCGACTTATCTCTAGCTGTCTTCAATGCGTCAACGCAACATGCTGATAACGTCGATGCAGCACGCCCATCTGTTGAAGACTTGCTCACTGGACTGCCGATACCGTTGCGTCAACGCAGCAGGCTGATGGAGTCGACGCAGCGGTTAAAAAGGTTGAAGATCTCTGATGGGTGCGTCAACTGTTTGGAGCAAGTGAGTTGACGTCATCTAACTCCAGTTGCTGACCGTACTGGTGCTGGGCACGTGATCCGAGGATAAGGAGAGTGCCCAGATGAGGACACGTGTTCTGACGGCCTGCTGGATGCTGCCACGTGGTCCGAACTCTTAGGGCGGGAACTGTGGAAGCCACACGCGCCCTGCTGCTGCTGCAGGTATATAAAGGAGCCTTCGTCTTCAGATGAAGGTTGATCGAAGAAGAAGCATGGAGAGCAAATACGTCCTTCCATCCAGAAAAAGATAAAGAGAAGTGCAGAGAGAAAGAAAAAGAAAGGAAAAGAGCAGAGAGTTCCATATCTGAGAGGAGTTTGGTCGAGAGAGAGAGAGTGTGTGCGGATTGATGAATTGCTTCATTTGAAGCTACATTTGTATTGGGTTTCAGAACCGATTTCTTCTTCAGTGTTTTTGTTTTTACTTTGCTTTCGTTTATTTTCGTTCTTCCATTCTGATTTGAATTGTTTTCCCTCCGGTGTGTGGAGGAAGGGAGTATCACTCCAGTTTCCCTCTGTGTTGCAGAGGAAGAGAGATCGGTGATCTCTGGTGGTGTTAGTGACTGGGTGTCATTAACAGTTTCCCTCCGGTGTGTGGAGGAAGGGAGAGGATTCTCCGGTCGTGTTCTAGCTGGGAGCTAGAACAGGTTTCAAGTTCTGTGGGTAGCAGAACTTGGTTGAGGGATTTGTTTCCCTTGGTGTTCAAGCTGTGTGGCAGCATGTTGTTCACAGACTGAGTCTGCATTGATCTAGCATCGTCTAGTGGAATCTTCACTCTAGTTGGAGTGAGGGGTGGATATAGATTGCGGACTGCAATCGAACCACCTAAAAAACTGAGTGCCTCCGCTGTGGTTTGCTATTGTTCTCTACGCTCTTCATCTACTCGTCTCTTTGCTTCCAAGTGATTAGTTCTTCATTCTCATTTACATTTCTCTGTGTACGGTTTAAGGAGGTGCGTTAACAGTAGAAATTATTTTCCGCTTGAGTTTCTACAAATTGAGAGTGATCTATTCATCCCCCCCCTTCTATATCACTCTTGCTACGCTAACAGTTAAAACGGCGCAAAAGGAAACAATTGGCTCAAATCCGGCGCGGTCAAGCGTACGTATAGGCTAAAACGGCACGGGGTAGCGTAGGTAAAAATGCTAAAACGGCGCAGTATGGAGTGATGGGCTAAACCGGCGCGATGGGCTTTGGGCACGCCGGAATAGGGCGCGCCGAAATAGAACCATTTGAAAATTTGTTGTTTTAAGTCTAAATCTAATACGACACGGGGGGGTAGCGCGCCGTATTAGGGGGCGCCGGATTAGGAGCATGTCGGATTAAGCTATTTTCTGGCCAATTTCAATCCGTTTGAATTCCAGAGTTGCTTGTTAGCCCCTTTAACATTAATTGGGTTAATTAATTATTGAACTGGAGTCCTGGATGCCCCAGAGGCAGAGTCATGAGTTCGTGCGAGGTTCATACTCAAGCACGGAGGTTCATTCTTTCAAAAGTATACTTCATTAAGTCCAAATTATGGGAGTAACTTGTTAGTTAAAACCCGGCGAAAATTGGGCAGCATCTCCCCATCCTCGGAGGATTGCGGGGGAGAAGCGGGGACATACTCACGTGTGGAGTAAGCCCCTAACAAGCCGGACAGCACAACAGCGGACAGCAGACCCAAACGGATAGGAAACCCCGAGGGCTAGCCTACGAGGGGCACCATCGTTCTGTGGGTTAAAACGTGATCATATGAGATGACCAATAAGGGAAGGAAATCCCGAGGGCTAGCCTGTGAGGGGCACATGACCCATGGCCAAATCACGATCCAAAGGGACAACCAGTAGGGAAGGAAAACACCGAGGGCTAGCCTACGAGGGGCACACATCCCATGGTCACCACAATGTCCCTAAGGACTGTGGGTTTGATATCGGGCTTGACCCTGTAAGTGTTCACCCTATGGCCCGTAGGGGTTCTCATCACTCACAGATGAGACCCTTTGACCAAGTGGTGTTTCGAAGAAACAAATGGGGTATGTCCCCCTCCCCGGATCATTGAAGTAGAGTTATCAACAATAACCAAGCTAAGACATTCTAGATCATAGACGGAATAAGAACATGGCATCATACAATGACCAATGAGTTAGAGAAGCGATGCTCACAGGGGTTAACATGTTGATGCACACGGGGCTAAAGGGATTAGCACTCACGGAGATCAGTAGTTAGCATGCAGATTAGGGGATTAGCAGATCAACGCCTACAGAGGGTTAATGGCTTAGCCCACAAATTAAGATGACCAAACAGGAGACATTCATCTGAACAACTGGCATACAATTGGCATGGAACGAATGCACATGCTCTGGAAGTGGCCCCATTCCCTCTGGGCTATGGAACAATGCAGAGGGGTATCAGGGACCGACCTCGAATTAAAATGGACAGAGGTGCACATACGGGTATGCCTCTAATCACAATACCCACAACATATACGTGGAGCAAAGCACAATCGATTGCATTAAAGGAGAGGAGCCCCGGGGAAGGGGGAAATAGTTTATATAGCCCGTATCGATTTCGGGGCATGGTCGGCGCCATGAAACAAAGCACAACACTCATACGCACGCGAAATAGAGGGATTGAGAGGGAGGAATAGAGGGAGCATGCACAGCATACAGATTAGGAGGGAGGAATAGAGGGAGCATGCACAGCATACAGATTAGGAGGGAGGAATAGAGGGGGCATGCACAGCATAATATCATTCAGATCATCAACATATCATTCATCCCACAATAGGAGGCAAAAGACACAGTACATTAGCATTCGGCGCCGGCGTTGCCGCACGGTCACCATCTCTTCGGTTGTAGGGAAGAGAGCTTACAGAGGAGGAGAAGGGATGAAAGATGGTGAGGGGAGGATGGGCTCATATCATCGCCCCCCCTTCACTTACATTATCAGGAGAGGAAAAATAGAAGGGGAATCGACAAGAGGAAAACCATGGAAACCCACCTAAACCGTTTCTCCCAAAACAGAGTATCGGATCTGGCTCTTCTTATCCGGCTGCAGAGGGATTCAGGCAAATGGACAGAGGAGGGTGGTGGCGGCTCTCAGTGGAAACCCTTCTTCTCCCCCAAGACTTCCCTCTCTCTTCGTATCGGCTCCGGAGGGCTTCAGGCGAATGGACAGAGGAGGGTGGCGGCGGCTCTCAGTGGAAACCCTTCTTCTCCCCTAAGACTTCCCTCTCTCTTCGTATCGGCTCTCTTCTATTTTTCCTTCAGATTTCTCTTCCACTTCCCCTCATCCCCTGGAACCAAATAGCATGGCAGGCATATATATAGCTGCTCTTATTACGGCGTGGAGAATGGCGCACCGGGAAGTCTCCCATTCAGCATTTGGCGCGCCGGATAAGAGGGCGCCGGGAAGAGGGGCGCGCCGGTGAAAGGGCGCGCCAGATAAGGGCCTCCCCTTGCTTTTACACGCCGGATAAGAGGGCGCCGGGAAGTGGAGCGCGGGCGCACCGGATAAGCTTGTTCCGTCGCGTTTGCTCGGGTGTGAGTCAGACTGTGGACCTTGGACTGGCTCCGGGAGTTGTCCTGATCCTTCATCTCATTGCGGCTTCGTAAAACCGCTATGAGAAGTATTGGTAAAGCCTTCGGGTCACTGAACGGCCAGTTCCGGAACCATTTGCACCTTTGGTTCGGACACTCGGGTTTCTTGCTGACATGGCCTTCGGCACTGTGATTTGTGCTGCCGGGCCAGCTTCACTTGTATTTGTAACTTTTCGATTGCTCCTTCGGGGATGGTCCCGAATATTCATCTTTTGTTCGGCTTCCACCATTCTTTTTCTTCTTTTCTTTCTTTTCTTCTCTGTCGGCACGAGAGCAGTTGATCAGAACCTAAGACCTGCAGAAGCAGAAGTTAGGAAAAACTAGGAAAATTTTTAGTGTCAACAAATGCCCCCCACTCGCGGGTGTCGAGATAGAGGGACGAAAGAGCGGGATGTGCGGGTGTAGCCCAAAGCCCGTTTGAAAATATTGCATGTGTCTTTTTATTATTCTTTATTATTTTTATTTATTCCATTTCCATTCATCATCATTCATTCATCATCATTTTTTTTATTTCATCATTCACTTTTATTGTCCTTTTTTTATAGCTATAGCCTCATCCACGCACGCAGGCATTCAACGACCACAAGCATAGAATAGCTATATGTAGCATAGTTCCCCTATATCAGGGATAGGATAAGGACAGCGCCCACGATTCACGGACAGAGTGCGGCTCACGAAGCATAACTAAGGGAGATGTGCATACGTAAAGGGGACACTGCATAGAACGTACGCGTCGCATAAACCACAATCTACACCCAGGACTATTCCTCTATAGTGTGAAAGTGCAATTATATGGGTAGTGAACCCTAGACATAGGGACGTGCAGACGTTCTGAGTAACACTCGAGGATTACTTTATCACCTGCACATACATTTGGGGCTCTCGGCTTTTGGTAGCTTCGCACAACCCCCTTTTATTCTTAATTTTGAACTTCACCGTTCGACGCGAGTTTCCTCATGTGTCTCAATGGGGATTCCCGGCTACTAAGATTCATCCTTTATTATGATACTATTTTGGATTTCATCGTTTGACGTGAGTCTCCTCATTTGTTTCAGTGGGGATTCCCAACTACTAGGATTCATCCTTATTTTAATTGTGGAGTTTGCTGCACCGTTTTCGCGCGAGTCTCCTCATTTATTTCAGTGGGGATTCCCGACTACTTGGATTCACATTCCACTTACCGTTATCATCATTTTTTTCATTTTTTATTCTTTTTTTTAAAGGGGGCAGGCAGCTTTTTCCTCACGACCACCCTTTACGCTAGTGTAGAGATTTAAGCGTCTATGAAGTGTTAGGAAGAATTTATGCCGTCCCTATGACTAAGGACCATTGCTCATATTATGTGCGAAGTGTAGGAGTTTTTCTATAGGGTGTATTCAGCGAGTTATGCTAGCGACATGGCTACGACTCTTCCCCTAGTCGTATGCACTCACCGAGAATTGGCTTTTCATCCCTTAGTGTATGCCGTGATGCACACATATCCTGAATTAGGACAACGTTATTTAGCAAAGGAGTACGCGGCCTTAGAAATTTGAAGGAAGTGTATTAATATTATATTTCAGGCAGACATGCATGTAAGGCAAACAAGCACACAAATCACGTCAAGATTATCATTTTTTCTCCTTTCTCTTTTTTTTCTTCTTTTCCTTTATTTCCTTTCTTTTTTTCTTTTCTTCTTCTTTTTTTCTTTTTTTGTTTCTTTTTCTTTTTTTATATTTTATTTTTATATTTTATTTTTATTTTCTAAAGGGCTTAATGGGCATGCCCGCAGGTTGGTGATTCTGGCGTCGGGAACCCGATGCCATGGTAGTGGAGAGAAGGAGTCATATGTGGTGGTAAATCCCTAGAGGGATCACGGGTTGGTATGAAACCAAAGGAGGTCTTTTCGTTTGTTAGTTCGGACAGCACTTCCGAGCCAAGGGTAAGAGGTTTGTCAGCTTAGACCGAAGGTCATGACGCCGAATGACTTGGCTTAGACGTAAGGTCATACGCCAAGGGAGAATATGTAACGGCTTAGACATAGAGCCACGACGCCGTACAACTTGGCTTAGGCGGAAGGCCATGACGCCAAGGCAGAACATTTACCGACTTAGGTAGAAAGCCATGACGCCGGACAAGGATATTTAACGGCTTAGACATGAAGTCATGACGCTGTACAACTTGGCTTCAGCGGAAGGCCATGACGCCAAGGCAGAATATTTATCAGCTTAGGGGAAAAGTCATGACGTCGGACAAAGATATTTAACGGCTTAGACATGAAGTCATGACACCATACAACTTGGCTTAGGCGGAAGGCCATGACGCCAAAGCAGAATATTTACCGGCTTAGGCTAAAAGCCATGACGCCGGACAAAGATATTTAACGGCTTAGACATGAAGTCATGACGCCGTACAACTTGGCTTAGGCAGAAGGCCATGACGCCAAGGTAGAATATTTATCGGCTTAGGCGGAAAGCCATGACGATGGACAAGATATTTAATGGCTTAGACATGAAGTCATGACGCCGTACAACTTGGCTTAGGCGGAAGGTCATGACGCCAAGGCAGAATATTCACCGGCTTAGGCGGAAAGCCATGACGCCGGACAAGAATATTTAACAGCTTAGACATGAAGTCATGACGCCGTACAAAGATATTTAACGGCTTAGACATGAAGTCATGACGCCGTACAACTTGGCTTAGGCGGAAGGCCTTGACGCCAAGGTAGAATATTTACCGGCTTAGGCGGAAAGCCATGACATCGGACAAAGATATTTAATGGCTTAGACATGAAGTCATGACGCCGTACAACTTGGCTTAGGCGGAAGGCCATGACATCAAGGTAGAATATTTATCGGCTTAGGTGAAAAGCCATGACACCGGACAAGATATTTAACGGCTTAGACATGAAGTCATGACGCCGTACAACTTGGCTTAGGCGGAAGGCTATGACGCCAAGGAAGAATATTTACCTGCTTAGGCGGAAAGCCATGACGCCGGACAAGAATATTTAATGGCTTAGACATGAAGTCATGACGCCGTACAACTTGGCTTAGGCGGAGGCCACGACGCCAAGGCAGAATATTTACCAACTTAGGTGAAAAGCCATGACGCCGGACACAGATATTTAACGGCTTAGACATGAAGTCATGACGCTGTACAACTTGGCTTAGGCGGAAGGCCATAACGTCAAGGCAGAATATTTACCGGCTTAGGCGAAAAGCCATGACGCCGGATAAGAATATTTAACGGCTTAGACAAGAAGTCATGATACCGTACAACTTGGCTTAGGCAGAAGGCCATGACGTCAAGGCAGAATATTTATCGACTTAGGTGAAAAGCTATGATGCCGGACAAAGATATTTAACGGCTTATACATAAAGTTATGACGCCGTGCGACTTGGCTCAGGCGAAAAACCATGATGCCAAGATAGAATATCTATCGGCCTAGGTGAAAAGCCATGACGCCGGACAAGGATATTTAATGGCTTAGATGTAAAGTCATGACGCTGTAGATGAAAGGGGTCTTTTGTTGTCTGGCTGGACAAAAGGTCTAAGCCAGAGGTAAAAGGGTCTTTTGTTGACTGACTGGACGAAAGGTCCGAGCCAGAGGCAAAAGGGTCTTTTTGTTGTATGGTCGGACGGAAGGTCCGAGCCAATGGTGAAAGGGTCCTTTTGTTGACTGACTGGACGAAAGGTCCGAGCCAGAGGTAAAAGGGTCTTTTTGTTGTGTGGTTGGACGGAAGGTCCAAGCCAAAGGTGAAAGGGTCTTTTTGTTGATTGACTGGATGAAAGGTCCAAGCCGGAGGTAAAAGGGTCTTTTTGTTGTGTGGTCGGATGGAAGGTCTGAGCCAAAGGTGAAAGGGTCTTTTTGTTGACTGACTAGATGAAAGGTCCGAGCCAGAGGTAAAATATGAATGTTAACCTGACGGGATGTCGGAGTCAACAAACCTTGCCTAGGCGGTATGCCTAGGAAAGGGTAGAAATAAAGCATTGTTGTCGTCTAGATATCATGTCGAACATGACCAACCTGGAAGAGACGAAGGGTCTGGGCCAGGGTAGAATATGGTCGTTGACTTGACAGACTTGCCAAAGTCAACCAACTTGGAAAAGGCGTGAGGCCTGAACCAAAGGCAGAATATAACGTAGGTGTTGTCTTGACATCCTGTCTAAGTCAACGAACTTGGAAAAGGCATGAGGCCTAAGCAAAGGGCATAATGTGGGATAGGTGTTGGCTCGACGTCACGTCGAAGCCAATGAACTTGGCGAAAGCGTGAGGCCTAAGCCGAGGGCATATTGTAGGATAGGTGTTGACTCCACGTCATGTCGAAGCCAACGAACTTGGCAGAGGCGTGGGGCCTAAGTCAGGGGTATAATATGGGATAGGTGTTGACTCGACGTCATGTCAAACTCAACGAAGTTGGCGAAGGCATGAGGCCTAAGCCAAGAGAAGCATACAGAATAGGTGTTGACTTGATGCCAAGTCGAAGCCAACGAACTTGGCAAAGGCGTGAGGCCTGGGCCAAGGGCATATTGCAGGATAGGTGTTGACTCGACGCCATGTCGAAGCCAACGAACTTGGCGGAGGCGTGGGGCCTAAACCAAGGGTATAATATGGGATAAGTGTTGACTTGACATCGTGCCGAACTCAATGAACTTGGCAAAGGCGTGAGGCCTAGGCCAAGGGCAGCATGTAGAATAAGTGTCGACTCAACAAAATGTCGAAGTCAACGGGCCTTGCCCCGATAGAAGGTTCGTGGCGAGGGTAGACCAGAATGCAGACATATGAGAGGCCCAGACCCAGGGCTAAATATCAATGTCAACCCTGACGAAGTGTTGGAGTCAACCAACCTCGCTTAGACGGAAGATCTGAAACAAGGGTAGAATGTGTAGATGACGATGTCAACTCGACGTCATGTCAAAGCTGACCAACTTGGCAAAGACGTGAGGTCTAAGCCAGAATAGAATATGAACGTTGACCCGTGGAGATGTCGGGATCAACGAACCTTGCTCAAATAGAAGGTCTGAGACAAAGTGAAGGAATCTTTTATTGGTTTATTAGTTTGGATTGGTTAAGTTTATTGAATTTTGTTAAGTTTATTGAGTTTATTGGATTTATTGGCTTTGTTGAGCTTATTGAGTTTATTGAGTCTATTGGTTGGGTTTATTAGGTCTGTTGGATTTTATCGATTCCATTGGGTTTATTGATTTGTTTGGTTTTATTGGGTTTATCGGGTTTGTTAAGTTTGTTGATTTATTGAGTTTATTGATTTATTGAGTTTATTGTATTTTTTTTTGGTTTATCGATTTATTGAGTTTGCTGGTTTGTTTTCATCTATTGGGTTGATTGGGTTTATTGAGTTTGTTAGGTTTATTGAGTTCATTAGATTTATAGGATTTATTGATTTTGTTGAGTTCGTTGAGTTTATTAAGTTTATTGTGTTTATTGACTCATTATGCTTATTTTAGATTGTCATTTTCTTTTCTTCATTTTTTTGTTTGTTTCTTTTGTTTGTTGTTTTGTTGTTGTTGTTTTCTTTTCTCTTTCTTTTTGGTTTTTTTTTGGGCTCCCTGACGCAGACTCGTCTACGGTGCGGGATATTTTTGTCCGATGGGACTATTGATGAAGTTGACTATTTATTTTGCTGGTGGGGCTAGGGATTGATGTCCAAGAGCCCGACGGACCTGGCGAGGGCGGAGTGCCTCAGACCAGGGAAAAGGGTTTTATGAATCCCATCCCAGTGGGATAAAGGGTAATTTTGGGGCTCGGCGAGGGCGGAGTGCCTCAGGCCAAGGAAAATTGTTTTATGAATCCTATCCACTGGGACAAAGATCATTTTTGAGCTCGGTAAGGGCGGAGCAACTCAGGCCAAGGAAAGATTTTGTGGACTCGGCCCGATGGGACAGAAGATAATTTTTGAGTTCGGCTAAGGCAGAGTGCCCCTGGCCAAGGGAAAGCTTTATGGACACAGCCCGACGGGACTGATGGCCAAATTTTGAGCTCGACAAGGGCAGAGTGCCTTATGCCAAGGAAAAAGAGATTTTATTGTGCCGACATTGGGCAAGGAATCCAAACCGGCAGCGATAGGAGAGTCCAATGGGACAAATATGGTATTATCATGGCCGAATGCCGAAAGGCCATGAGAGTGCATTGGCTGGGAGCATAGGTCCCAGATCAAGGGTGGAGGATTAGTCCCGGTGGGACGAGTGGGGAGTATCCCCGTAGGATAGGAGGGCGGCAAGGCACCACGAATTCTGGTGGGACCAGGGGTGCTGAGATAGGCCACTAAAAGTCGAAAGGCGCTTATTTTTTGGCTTGATGAGGAGAAAGGAGCTGAGGGTGCAGACAACTCGGTAGGACATGTTCTTTTCATTCCCCAATAGGGTTTGGACCCGTATTTGAAATGGGAGGCCTAGTGGCCAATGAAAGTTCTTTAGCATAGGTGGGACTGTTGATCAACATGATCCCCCTGGGAGTATTTAGTGACAGCTATACATTAGATCAATAGCTATCTTCTTTTGTCATTGATTTCTTTAGGAGATGCTCCAAATAGCTTCGGTTCGGGCCTCCGGCGCTTACGCCAAGTGTCCTCCCCTTGACGCTTATTCTTAGAAGCTGCAGTTGCAGGGCCCTCCCACCTCCACAGATGATGTAGTCATTTCATTATTCCTTGGGCATTCACCATGCACTGCTACTAAGGAGTCTTTTGCCCATGGGGAGGATGGGGAGGCCTTGCCGACCTTATAAGTCCTCCCCCCCCTTTTTTTGCATTCATGCTTCCTTTTTTGAACGGACAGCTCGGATGATGTTGATAGTGCAGTGTACTGCAAAGCCACTACCCTTCATCCATTTATTTTTAAATAGACCAAGGTGAGTGCATAGGAGAGCGCTCACCCCCTCAGAGAGGGGATAAATGGTTCGCTCCACCACGCCAACCTCACAATGGTAGTTTCTTATTTGGCACGGACTAAGACATGGGGGGAAGTGATATCTCCCTTGACAGATGCGGCCATCAATGCCTCCTTCAAAAGAAATTTTTTTCTTTTTTTTCTCCTTTTTTTTGGAAGACTCGACCTTCTGAGAGACGACATTTCAGATTCAATAGGTGGAGCCTTATGTCTGTAAATGCAAATTTCATTTGCCCTCATTTTTTGCTAATTTTTTTTCTCTTCTCTTTTTTTTTGGTGCCTACCCACAGAACAAGACCTTTCCTTTCTTTTTTCTTTTTTTCTCTTTCCTTTTTCTTATTTGACATTCTTCTTTTTGTTGGCAAACATCCGCATTCAAGCTATGCGGGCTTGCTAGACATCGGCTTCAGCCAGATTTGCGAGGAGCAGTTGAGGCGGTAACGCCGCACTGGGCTGCTCTTTTAAGGATAGATATTTGATGAGGGCACGGTGGGTCCACCTTATACTCGCCCATCTGTAGTTCGTCTTTCTTGATCAGGCCTTCAATAATATCCTTGAACACATAGTAATCCTCAATGGGATGCCCCAACATTTGGTGATAAGGACAGAATCATGGATCGTCTTTTCTTTCGGCATCGCCTGGCTTCTTCGGCTCCGGAAGCGCTACTTTGCCGTATTCACGGGCCCACTCAAAAAGTGCCCTAGTCTTGTCCTTTGGAAAGGAATACAGTTTCATCATTTTGCCCCTTAATGAGGGCCCTTGTTTTGCCGGATCGGCGGAAGATGCCTCTTTCATTTTCTTCTTCTATTGCTCGAAGGCTTCAAAATTTGAGGTGCAAACTCATTCTTGTGCTGGAGGTTTGTTGATTGGTTTATTCTTTTGGCTCGAGGCCGTAGAGGCCGAGCAAAGCCTTGCCAGAACTGCTTCGACATTGGCTGCGCCATCACTTAGTTGTTCAAAGGTCGTGACTTCAATGTCAATGACCCATCGTAGAATTTCTATTCTCAAATTTTCTTGCAGATTTGAACAGAGTCCTCGTAGCTCGACGGATGTCTGCATCTTTCACGGAGATTCCTCCACCTTCTTATGTAGTCCATGATAGACTCATTATCATTTTGTTTGGCTGCTTGTAATTTGGCCTCGGTGACTTCCTCTTCGGCCGTCTTCGTATTCATTGTTTGTTTCACCTTCAACTCGTCTGACTGCATGCGCGGTCTCATTGGCACCATCTTTGGAGATGCTTTAGTTGCCCCCTGACGTGCCCGGGAGACTATAAGTTTGAGTGGTTGAGGGAGGATACCCCTGTAAGACCATGTGATATTCGAGGTATGACTGGCCGTGCTGAAGCTTCAGGTGAGCTAGCACTACCTTGTGTCGCCTCATGTAGATGTCCTGCCAGTTGCGGCATAGGTGGACTTAGATTCATTTCATTCAGCTACCTTTGCACCATTTCAATTTCCTGCTGCTTCTGGTATAGCAGTGCCATCATAGCGGGGCCTTACCAAGAGGGACCAGGAGTGCTACCTTCTGCCTTTGATTTGACTGGGGTGAGTGGCATCCCGTCATTGCTGCTAGACGCATCTAGTTCCTTTGAGATGAACTCCCTAGGTTTTATGCCTCCGAGCTGAGAATGAACGTGGTATTGTCTCCCCCTGTTGGCCTGCGGGTGTCTTGATATTCTCCCGGATCCGGCATCACGGTGGGAGGCAGAAATTTCAGCCTGATTTGTTTCTTTCGGCACAAAGAAAATATCTTCGTCTTCTTCGTCAGCATCTTGAGTCACATTGGATGATGCTGACAGCATGTTGCAGAAGAGAGCAACATATTTTATTTTGGCCTTTGTATTCTTTTTTTCCTTCTCCCATATGGTTGGCATTTGCCCCCGCAGTGGGTCGTTCGGTGCATTGAACACCCTTACCTTTTCTTTAATTCCTTTTGTTAGCCCGTGAGACTTATTGTGTCCTTGAGGGGCATGCTCTCTGACCTCCATAGGCTGGCTCTTGAGCTGCTCTTGCTCATCTAGCCTATCTGTAACAGTTTGTAGCCGTTCCACAGCTGAGTTGATTTCTTCATGCACCCGCGCTGGGGCTTGTTTCTTTGTGTTGTCCACTGGCCTTCTGATAGTCGCAGGAGAGGCTATTTGATGCCAAGCAGGAGCTATAGGGGGTGGAGCGGGCCGGGCCATGGCTCCACTAACATGGACTCTTGGAGTCGGAAGGGATGCTGATCTTGTTCTTTTCTCTATTGATGATGCTTGCCAATTTCTTTGCTTTTCTTCAGGCGCTAGGGCACAGTCTTCATTAGTGTGTTGGCTGCAACCCTCGGGCACTTCCTTGGGCAGTTGCCGATATATGGATATCATATTAATTGATGCCCCCAGAGTAGACATTTCACGAGGGCATGGGGGGTCGACACTGTACTCCCCCATTTGTAGCTCCCCCTTTTTGATTAAGCCTTGGACGATGTCCTTGAATATCTGGCAGTCCTCAATAGAATGTCCGAGGATTTGATGATAATGGCAGAAGCAAGGGTCATCTCTTCTCTTGAGGTCATCAGGCCTTTTTGGCTTCGGAAGAGTAATCTTGTTATATTTGACTGCCCACTCAAACAGTGCTCGAGTCTTATCCCTTGGGAAAGCATAGAGCTTCTTTTCTTTATTCTGTTGGGGATGCCTTTCTTGACATTCAATAGACTCCTTGAGAGGAGAATTATGTGCCCATTTGTGCCTTTTCACCTCAATGCCAATAGTGTGGACTGCTTTAAGCATCGACCGCTTAATAACCTGCCTAGCTTGATGACTTGGACCGATAGGAAGTGAGGGATATCTCTCGAAGAAGTCCTCCACTTCCATGGCAACATCAATTAATCGGTCAGAAGACCGTATTTCTATTCCGATTATCTTTTCCAAGATCTTTTTCTTCAGATTTTGTTTGCACATCTGTGTTGCATCTTCTGGATGCGGAGGATGCCGGCACCTCATGCTGAGATCCCTCCATCTTTTGATATATTCTGTGGCCGTTTCATTATCTTTTTGCTTGGCCGCCAACAGCTCAGCCACAGTCACTTCTGCCTCGATGACGTGGAATCTTTCACTGAATTTATGCTGCATGTCTGGCCAATCTTGAATAGACCCGGACGGCAAGTCAGAATACCATTCAAAGGCGGGTCCTATCAGTGAAGACCCAAAGAACTTGAGCAGGTAGGACTCGTCCACCGCCAAGTCACCCATGACTGTCATATAATGTGCAATATGCTTTTTCAGGGAGCCCTTCCCGTTGTATTTGTCAAATTTTGGGAGTTTATTGATGCCGGGCGGCAATCTTTTGGCAGCATGGTAGGCTGATATGGTACTTCATATATGTCGAAGGGGGCGTAATCATCACCACCCCTCTTTGCCAGCCTTTCCTCAATCACCTGCTCCACCATCAACTTGTTCATCGTAACTGGATCTGCTGGTTGAGGGTAGAGGTGGGCGGGCTACATCGATAATGCGGCCGAAGTCATAGCATTGGATGGCAAAGGCTCTAACAGGGGAGCCTGCCGCTGCATCTGAAGGGGCATTGGCCGTGTTGGCTGGAGCCACTGGGAATAATGCTGGGGAGCAACCCAGCTCTGATCTACAGATTGTAGAACAGTCGGTGAAGGAGCACCGTGGGGTCGGAACCTTCCCGTGACGGCTCAGCTTGTGCCCCCGGCTCCTCGGGCGCCATAGCATGTTCGGCCTTTTCATTTAGTTGTTTCTTCAGTAGTTCTATCTCTTGCTGGTACTTTTGTAGTGCCATCAGGACGACAGGGTCTATTGTTGTCTTATTGCTGATGCCCTCAAGCGTGTTGCCCAAAGGACCTTCAATTGAAGGAGGTAGAGATGCTCCTTCTTGCTCAGACACCACTATTCTGGCGGTGACAGTAGTGATGTTTTCTTCAGCAAGCTGCTTGCCCTTTGTGGTTTGCAGTAGCTCAGCCTCATTTTTACCCCGTCTTGTCACCGGGTCTATTCATCTGGCAATCTCGACCGACTCTTCTTGTGCATTTGGTAGGGGACCAGGTGTACTCATCACCCCTGTCATATTGCAAGTAAGATCTTGCATTCTTCTTTTGTGCTTTCTGACTCCCCTTCAGGCCTGACGAGAGAAAGTTGACTCTTCATATGTAGAAGCTCTTTTCATCTTTTCATTGTGTGGAGGCTTTTCAAGGCTTCTAGCCTCAGCTTGCTTCTCCTCTTCATTAGCCCCCATGGGTGATATTTTATCTTTTTCTTCCTCTTCGGTCCTCATGACACGAAGCGACCTTTGTCGGCCCAGGGCAGGACTCCTGAGGCTATGGAAGTATTCCCGGACTATCTTTGTCATGTCTTCTTGACTGCACTCTAGAGAAATAGCAGGAGGCAGCACTTGGACTCGGGCGGACGGCGTATGTGAAAGCCGTATCAATTTGGCAGCTAGAATGGAATTCCTTGATAATTTGGAGATGTGGGCTTGTCTTGCGGAGACCCTGGTGGCAGGTGGAGAGTTGCAACCATGGTCTCTTCTGCATGCATGGCCTTTTTGCCCCCTCTCTTGGGGATCTCAGCATAATTTTTGAAGCCTTGCGAAGCTAGTGCAGGGCCTCGGATCCTCTTGGGAACCCAGATTTTCTTAAACTTTGGCAAGTTTGGGTCAGCCTCCCTTGCTTGTTGTCATTAAAATTCACCCTCTGACTTGCTAGCACTTGGAACGTGTTGTGAGTGGGCACAGTCGGGATGATCCGATCTGGCAGAACTTCGGTGCCGCGGCCATTGAAGTAGACTCGGATGCCCCCGATCAACATGGACTTCCCAGAGGCTGAAAGTTGGCTTCAGGGAGTAGCAGAGACTCTTCCTCTGGAGCTGTTCTTGTTGCCCCCGGTGGGCTTCTTCTTATGTGCCGCAATCGGGCAAATTGTATGGTGGACATGGCAGCTCACGACCACCGGGCTCTTCAGCAAAGTTTTCTTAATTCGGCCCTCATTTCGGCGGGCTACAGTTTTGTTGTTCTTCAGCTTCGCGTGTTCAGAACTCTCTACGTCTAGAAGACCCGTGAATGCAACTCCCAGAAGTTGGGGAAGCCAACGACCGGGGAAAAGTTGCCAAAGGTAGTGGGTATGGCAAGGTAGCCGTATGCAGCATGGTCTGCCACGATTTGGGGACCGAAAACAAGTCCAGATAGTCCGCTCGCCATCACTTCAACCTACAAAGAGGAGAAACAAGATGAATGAATAATTAGCATTTGAAATAGTTCAATGGGGGCCCCATGGTCCTTCTATTTTGGCAAAGAGATGAAAGGAGGCTTGGTCCCACCGGGCGTGCCAGCTTGTGGGGATGGATTTTATTTAGAATATTTTATTTATATATATTTGTTTATTTTGCTTGTTTATTTGGTTTATTAATCAGGCATGCCAGTCACTGAGTGACAAGTTTATTATGTGCACCGTCTGACTAATCATACGAAGATGGGTGATCGTGTCGGGACCCAGAACCCGCCATACCATAAAGACTACGGCGTTAATTATGCCCCTCCGAAAGAGGGACAACCCTTGATTAATCGCCAAAAATAGAATGACCATGGGGCCACTGGAATATGTGAAAGACGTGATTGCATGCAAGCACACAATATGGTAGCATTTATTTATTAGGCCGGCTCCCGGTACGTGGTGGAGAACGTAGGTCTGAGGACCACCATCACGCATAGTGAAGGCCTCCGGTCAGGCATAACCCGCCCTTCTACCAATCACCGTTTGATATACCGAAGACTCAGCTCATGCCAGCATGCACCAAGGTGATATATATATACATGAACATATATAATGCATATAATAAGAGCATGATAGAAGATAGGTTTAAATTAATCAATTTCTTTTTACCCGACCCGTGGTCAATTAGGTTGACCAATCCCTGTCATAGAAGGCAAGGATTGCCCTGGGAATGAGTGCGGGGTTAAAACGGCACAAAAGGAAACAATTGGCTCAAATCCGGCGTGGTCAAGCGTAGGTATAGGCTAAAACGACGCGGGGTAGCGTAGGTAAAAATGCTAAAACGGCGCGGTATGGAGTGATGGGCTAAACCGGCACGATGGGCTTTGGGCACGCCGGAATAGGGCGCGCCGGAATAGAACCATTTGAAAATTTGTTGTTTTGAGTCTAAAGCTAATACGGCGCGGGGGGGGTAGCACGCCGTATTAGGGCGCGCCGTATTAGGTGCGCGTCGGATTAAGCTATTTTCTGGCCAATTTCAATCCGTTTGAATTCCAGAGTTGCTTGTTAGCCCCTTTAACGTTAATTGGGTTAATTAATTATTGAACTGGAGTCCTGGATGCCCCAGAGGTAGAGTCATGAGTTAGTGCGAGGTTCATACTCAAGCACGGAGGTTCATTCTTTCAAAAGTATACCTCATTAAGTCCAAATTATGGGAGTAACTTGTTAGTTAAAACCCGATGAAAATTGGGCAGCATCTCCCCATCCTCAGAGGATTGCAGGGGAGAAGCGGGGACATACTCACGTGTGGAGTAAGCGCCTAACAAGCCGGACAGCACAACAGCGGGCAACAGACCCAAACGGACAGGAAACCCTGAGGGCTAGCCTACGAGGGGCACCATCATTCTGTGGGTTAAAACGTGATCAGATGAGATGACCAATAAGGGAAGGAAACCCCGAGGGCTAGCCTACGAGGGGCACACGATCAATGGCCAAATCACGATCCGAAGGGACAACCAGTAGGGAAGGAAAACCTCGAGGGCTAGCCTACGAGGGGCACACATCCCATGGTCACCACAATGTCCCTAAGGACTGTGGGTTTGATATCGGGCTTGACCCTGTTAGTGTTCACCCTATGGCCCGTAGGGGTTCTCATCACTCACAGATGAGACCCTTTGACCAAGTGGTGTTTCGAAGAAACCAATGGGGTATGCCCCCTCCCCGGATCATTGAAGCAGAGTTATCAACAATAACCAAGCTAAGACATTCTAGATCATAGACGGAATAAGAACATGGCATCATACAATGACCAATGAGTTAGAGAAGCGATGCTCACAGGGGTTAACAGGTTGATGCACACGGGGCTAAAGGGATTAGCACTCGCGGAGATCAGTAGTTAGCATGCAGATTAGGGGATTAGCAGATCAACGCCTACAGAGGGTTAATGGCTTAGCCCATGAATTAAGATGACCAAACAGGAGACATTCATCCGAACAACTGGCATACAATTGGCATGGAACGAATGCACATGCTCTAGAGGTGGCCCCATTCCCTCTGGGCTATGGAACAGTGCAGAGGGGTATCGGGGACTGGCCTCGAATTAAAATGGACAGAGGTGCACACACGGGTATGCCTCTAATCACAATACCCACAGCATATACGTGGAGCAAAGCACAGTCGATTGCATTAAAGGAGAGGAGACCCGGGGAAGGGGGAAATAGTTTATATAGCCCGTATCGATTTCAGGGCATGGTCGGCGCCATGAAACAAAGCACAACACTCATACGCACGCGAAACAGACGGATTGAGAGGGAGGAATAGAGGGAGCATGCACAGCATACGGATTGAGAGGGAGGAATAGAGGGGGCATGCACAATATAATATCATTCAGATCATCAACATATCATTCATCCTACAATGGGAGGCAAAATACACAATACATTAGCATTCGGCACCGGCGTTGCCGCACGGTCGCCATCTCCTCAGTTGTAGGGAAGAGAGCTTATAGAGGAGGATAAGGGATAAAAGATGGTGAGGGGAGGATGGGCTCATTTCATCGCCCCCCCCCTTCACTTACATTATATCAGGAGAGGAAAATAGAAGGGGAATCGACAGGAGGAAAACCACGGAAACCCACCTAAATCATTTCTCCCAAAACAGAGTATCGGATCTGGCTCTTCTTCTCCGGCTCCGGAGGGCTTCAGGCGAATGGACAGAGGAGGGTGGCGGTGGCTCTCAGTGGAAACCCTTCTTCTCCCCCAAGACTTCCCTCTCTCTTCGTATCGGCTCTCTTCTATTTTTCCTTCTGATTTCTCCTCCACTTCCCCTCGTCCCCTCTAACCAAATAGCATGGCAGGCATATATATAGCTGGGCTTATTATGGCGTGGAGAATGGTGCGCCATGAAGTCTCCCATTCAGCATTTGGCGCACCGGATAAGTGGGCACCGGGAAGAGGGGCGCGCCGGTGAAAGGGCGCGCCGGATAAGGGCCTCCCCTTGCTTTTGCGCGCCGGATAAGAGGGCGCCAGGAAGTGGAGCACGGGTGCGCCGGATAAGCTTGTTCCGTCGCGTTTGCTCGGGTGTGAGTCAGACTGTGGACCTTGGACTGGCTCCGGGAGTTGTCCTGATCCTTCATCTCATCGCGGCTTCCTAAAACCGCTACGAGAAGTATTGGTAAAGCCTTCGGGTGGCTGAACGGTCAGTTCTGGAACCATTTGCGCCTTTGGTTCGGACACTCAGGTTTCTTGCTGACATGGCCTTCGGCACTGTGATTTGTTCTACCGGGCCAGCTTCACTTGTATTTGTAACTTTTCGATTGCTCCTTCGGGGATGGTCCTGAATATTCATCTTTTGTTCAGCTTCCACCATTCTTTTTCTTCTTTTCTTTCTTTTCTTCTCTGTCGGCACGAGAGCAGTTGATCAGAACCTAAGACCTAAAGAAGCAGAAGTTAGGAAAAATTAGGAATATTTTTAGTGTCAACAAGTGTCCAACAACTTTCAAATAGAATTTGATAATTGAGCAAGACAAGTGTTTGAACATCTAGAAGAGATTTTTGAACATGTCAAACAACTTATCATTTTTGTAAAGCAACCACACAAAGTCATTAAGCTTTAAACTAAGCCATGGTCATCATTCAAAAACATTGTTACAGCAGTGAACGAGCAATTCCACAATTTAGAAATTTTTACCTTTTTAAAACAAGAAATTTTTTCAGATTCAATTGGAAAGCTTTGCAAATCAAAGGTGAATTGATTTCTTTCAACATACATGATTCCTCATAAACCAAACAATTGATTTTCTGAATTTGGGTACTTGGCGGAGGTCTTGATCCAAGGATCTAACTCTTGCATAGTATTAGCTTACTAACTGACTTAATTTGTCATTTCACATAAGACCATTTGATATACCAAACATTCATACAATTAGATCTTGTATGACTTGTGAAGAAATGCAATTAAAACATAACATGATATGAGAAACATAACAGATTAACATAAGTAAAAACATCTGATGCGTGACGGGACGCGAACCTGGGACTCTAGCTCGCGAGTGTCCCTATGCGAGGGAAACGTGCGGGATCATGCGCGGTTGAGAAACCGGCAATGAGTCAAGGGTACTCGACTCTTCCGCGTGTACTCGGATTGAGTCACGAGACGGGTTCACTCACTCAGTCTCGCAGCGGTGATAAAAATAAATATCGAGCTAATTACCTATCACTCTAGCAGCGGCATTCAAAAATATACGAATTGAGCAAATGCGATAAAGAGAGTGGTGAGTTTACCTCCACGCTCCGGGCGTGGGGAAGATGATCCCGGCCAAGACCGGTACTCCCGGTTAGACAATTACCAAATAAATTACAGAATTGAATTCTTTTGCCCACTCCACACAGGGAGGTAACGGGCTACAAGTGGGGCACGGGAGGATCAATCTTGGCTTGACGGGCAACAATTTGGGCCGGAGATGGGCTGCTGGTCCGACTCGGTTCCGACTCGGTACTATTCCAACTCGGTACAGCAAGGGAACTCAGCAACTGGGACGGTGGCTTCCGGTCGACTCCTTGCTGTGGCGACTTGCTGGGACACTTTTAATGGGTTGCCGATCGATCTCCAGGAGCGGCGGTCGCCGAAGGTGAGTCGGCGTATTTTCCGAGGAATTAATTCTCGGACTGAGTTGCTGGCCTATCCTCGGATCTGCTCTACGCGCCTCCATGAGAAGAATTTCTACGGCCAGATCCAATGTCAGATCGATGCAAACTTGGTACTGATGGATAGAGGACTTAGAGGGATACGACATATAATTTTCTCAGATCCATCAAGTGAATGGATTGAAAATGAAAATGACTGTTCACAAAGATTCTTATTGGCTCGGAGTGACAGACACACAGGACAGACTGAGTTTCCCTTAAAAATTAATTTTGACCGAAAGCAAAATGATAGATCTAGCCTCTAGAAAAATTATGGGTGGAAGGTAGGAAAGTGAGGAACACGCATGAATTTTTGGGGATTTTCTGGAGATGTGTAAGGGGGCGGGAAAAATAGAAGAACAGACTCCTATCCTGCAGATCTGCTGATTGGCAGACTGTTAGGGGTGGAACAAAAAAATATGGGAAAAATATTAAATGACTTCTGATTGGCACGAAATTTAAAATGGAGACTGGGGATAACAAGAGAATAAACACTCAAAATTGCAACTCGATCAGAGCTCCTGAGGTTGAGATAAAAATCGGGCTTCAAGCTTTTGTCCTGATCTGGACAGAACTTCGACGCGGTGGCGGTGGCGGTGGTGGTGCGACGGCGGCTCGATGGCGGCGGCGGCGGCGGGGCTGAGCTTCTCACTCAGGGAGGGGGAGGTGAGGAGGTTTCACACCTCAAGAAATTTGTAGAACTCCATCTGCAAGGGGGTGGGAGAGAGAAAGGGGTGCCCTTGGGCTTGCTCTTGGCAAAAATGCTTAATTCTTCATTAAAATCTCTAATGACACTATACATAGGCTTATATAGAGAATGGCAAGGGGTGAGGGGCTGGGAATTTTGTGGGAGAGAGGGGAGGGGTAAACTAGGGATAGCATTTTCTTCCCCCATGTGGTCAAATGACCAAATTAAATAAAAATATAACATGGAATAAACTATATTATAAGGGCGTAACATCTTGGACTTTGCTTGGTCCAAGTTTGAATTTTCTTTCACCTTGTCCCACCTTGGTCCAAGTTCAATCTTGGACTTTGAACCAGTCCCACATGGGCCCTAGAACCTAGGTGGATCAATGGGAAAGAGGGTGGGGGACCCTGCTGGATTCACTAGTAATTTACATAGAAACCCAAAGACTTTAAAGACTAACCCTTTGGCTTATAATGTCTTACAATTGCAAACTCAATTAGCCAAGGGTATAAATACAAATAAAAGGATACAAATACAAAATAAAAATGTTAGTATCCGGTGTTGATTCCCATCAACATCAAAATCACCAAATTTGACAAAGAAGAAGCAAAGTTGGGGTTTTACCAAATGAGTGTCTTGTTCCCTTTTATTGGAACCCCTTTATTCTTAATTTACCTCAAGGCACACCTGCATAAAATCAACTCATTTGACAGATTTAGGTTTCCAAGTCTTCTTGGGTCCCTGGAGGTTAGTAGCATTTTTGGCAAACACATTCCTCTTCTTTTTCATTGCCTCCATGTCATCACTTTCCATGATCATGCAATCCTCAATAATATGTCCATGGTTTCCACAATAAAATCAATGAGGAGAAGCGGTTTTAGCAAAGCAAAAAAGTTTTCAAAAGGATTCCATCTCTTATTTTCAAAAGCTTTAGATTTAGCAAAGTTAAACCTAGCATTCATCGTAGAAGCATGAAAATTATCATTTTTCAATGACCAACAGCTTTTCATAACATGCCCATACTTACCACAATGAAAACAAGGGGAAGTAGTTCTACCGAATGATTTTTCATTATGAGCATGAGTTTTTCCATAGAACTTTCCTTTATAAGATGAAAATATTTGAGCATGAAAAACATATTTATCACTGAATTTTCTTTGAAAATCAAATTTAACATTCATGACATAAAAATCATCATGTTTCTTCACAAAGTAATTTTTCATTACATGGCCAAGTTTACCACAAAAAAGACAAGAAACATTCCTTTGTCTCTTGAAAGTATATTTATCTTAGCAAGCATATTGGTCATCTTTTTTCATGACATTACAATCATCCATGACATGGCCATACATCCCACAATAAAAGCATTCAACATTAGATTTCATTTTCTGCCCGCTTTAAACTTTTTGAAATCTATTTTGCATTGTGGGCTTTGTGTTGACATTTTTTTCTAAAAATTATTTTCAAAATTTTTCATTTGTGCAATGGGAGGAGGTGCTTTGGAAGTGCTAGGGATATCGGAAGCATGAATAAAAGAAATTTTTAATTTAGATTCAAAAGACTTTTTGTTGACAGGGGTGTATCCTAAACCTTCTTTTTAAAAATTCACCTTTACACCCAACACCTTATCCAAATTTTCTTTTCCCTTTAAAAATCTTGACAAGTCATTTTTCAATTTTTGCACCTCATCTTCTAGAGCAGAGATATGTAGCTCAGCACTCGTGATTTTTTCTTCACATGCACAAACTTTGTCATTCGACAAACAATTCATGGATTTGAAGTTTTCATTTTCTTTCTTGACTTCTTTATTTTTAGTATTTATAGAGTTCAATTTTTCTGTTAGTTTTTCAAGAATATTTTCAGTTTCAACAAGCTTTGAACTCTTTCCAATTAATCTTTCATTTTCAGATTTCAATAAGGTATTTTCTTTTTCAATTTTATCAAGACTTTTCAAGTTACCTTCAAGCAAAGAAATCTGAATTAGCATTGCACCATTTTTCTTCTTAAGATCTTCATTTTCAATCATGATCCCTTTACTATCAATTTCAGTATCAAGGAGCTTTTCAAATATTTTTTCATCATCTGATAGGGAAGCTAGCTTACTTCTCAAGCATTCTTCAGTTTCTTCAAGTAATGAAATTTTAGACAACAAAGATTTGTTATGCTCACGCAATTCATGACATTCTTATTCAGAATCCAAAGATCTATCTGATTTTTCAATCATTTCACGCTCTTTGTTCATGTAGTTAATTTCATCTGAAAATAATTCAACTTTAGATTCTAGAAATTCATTTTCGCATTCTAGATTCTCAATCTTCGATTTTAACAATGTGCAATTTTCACATGGAGTAGATGTATGCACATTTTCACATGGAACAAAAGTATGCATAAATTCTTCAAGTTTATTTTTCAGTTTCTTATTTTTAGATTTGTATTTCTTACATCTATCATGCATTTCAACATATGCTAATTGCCATTCTTCAATTGAAAGATCATCGGAGTCAGAATTTACCTCAACATCGTTTTCTCCATGAGCCATCATGCATTCATCCTTTGCATCTCCTTCATACTTGCATGTCAACTCATTCCGAACTTCCCTTGCTAACCTGCATGTTGAAAATCGTGTGAGTACATCAGATTCTATACTATTCTTCAGAAGATTTAGTGCAGTAACATTTATAGCATTCTTCTTGATGTGTTTTTCATTCCATTTGTTTTCTTTTGGAGGGAGTTTATATGGACCTTCATATATCACTTTCCACATTTGAGGTTCATGAACTCCAAGATAAGCACACATTTTATTTCTCCAAGAAATGAAATTGTGACCATCAAAACGAGGAGGAAGAGAAGACATGTTGCTCAAGAAACTCACCGGCGGGGATCTCTCTATAGGTCATTAGACCTCAAGAAGATAGAGGCGAGGCTCTGATACCAATTGTTGGCCCGGTTGGTGAGCTGACAAGAAGGGGGGGTTGAATTGTCCCCATGCAATATGGCAAATTTAAAACTAACATAGCAAGATTAGAGTAACTATCAAATTTAACTAACATAAAGTGAGATTTGAATCCTAAAGGAAATTGTTCTCTCAGCCTTTCCAATCTCACACGATCGTCTAAACAGATTTATCAAGTAAACACGTCACACAGCAGAATTTGATAAGGCATAAGCTCAACTAGTAAGAAAACGGACTAAGCTCCACAGTGTGTGGGTGAATGATTAGTGTGTGATGCAGTACGGTGCACAATAGACAAACAAGCAATGTGTGTGACCAAGATAGATTGATGAAATCTGAAACCAAATACTTGTGAATGGGGTAGATGATAAGGAAACAAACACATAGACCAAATCACAAGACACATGGATTTTTAAGGTGGTTCGGGACCACGACAGGCTCCCTATGTCCACCCCTCACCAAACCGGTGAGGCTTAACTCGCTGGAAAACTAGCACGGGGATAACTCCCCAACACGAAGCCAAGCTCTAACACACACGGGGATAAATCCCCAACACGGAGCCAAGCTCCAACACACACACAGGACGACGCCTGCACACACACGAGGACACACCCCAACACACACACGGAGATGAAGTCTCCAACATGATTCGACGACTGGATCAAAACATAAACACGATCTGCAACAACCGCAGCACAATAAACCCACAACCATACGTAGACGGTTCAACACACAAAAATTCAGAGTTCAAAAAATGAGAAAAATATTCAATACATGCTCATAAACAGAATAGAAATCATCAAAAAATATGTAGGAAGGTTCCAGAAATGTATTCTCATATGTGAATGGCCTAGAGATGATCTTCTTTAAAGCTTCCAAGGTGAGGGGGTCGGACTTCAATAGATCCGAAGCCGCACGAACTCGTCGCTACATATTCGGCTTTGTCGGAGCATGAAATCTTGATGGAACTTGATGTAGCTTTGACTTCTTCACTTCAAATCATCCCGACAAGAGAGAAAAACACATGAGACACTCAAGAAACCCTCTCCCACCTGCGGCCAGACCTTCTTCCTTCCTTAATGAGAGATGAAAATTCGCTAGACATATATAGAGGAATGAATAATATATGAAATGACCATAAACCCCATTCCAAACCCTAGGAAAACATGTCCTAATATGAGTATGAAAACCCTAGGGGCGAGGGGGTCAAAAATGAACCCAAATGGATCATGATAAGTGGGTTTCAAATCCTTCAAAATGGGCTCGCCCGTCGTAATCGATCGACCGAAATTGAGGGTCGGTCGATCGAAATTGCACAGGCTCTGGGCTAGCCACTCTGGCGATTTTGGTCGATCGAACCCTCCTGGTCGGTCGACCGAACCCTGTGACACTTTTCTCCTGGTAGCTCTGGCTAAAAAGGTCGACCGAACCCCCTACTTTGGTCGACTAAAAACCTGCAAAATAGAAATTCAGAGTTAAATTTGTGGTTTTTCATACACATTAATGCCACCTCACCTTTGATCAAAGTCTTGCTATTTTGGGAGCCTATAAAGCATTATAAAACACATTTCCACACCAAGAATAAATTCCACACTTCATATCAAGAGTTTAACTCAGTTCAATACATGCAACCCATTCCTAACAAACCAAGTTCAACACGATTGTGTATTCAATCCAATACACATAAACCATCAACTGACCAAATGAAAGAAAATGGTTTGTTTTGCAAGTTAAACATGCAGTTCAAGCTAGAACACAAACAACTCAAAGTCATAGTCTCAAGAGAGGAATTATGAGTCTAAAGCATAAAAGACTTGCATGATTGCAAGTCTATCAAGTGAGCATTTTAACCAACCACGCACTTCAACTTGTATTGTCAAAACCAAAGAAGTGAAGTTATCATGCTTCCATGCAATGAATGAGCATCAACACACAATTTGCTTCAGGACTTTTTTGAAATACTTAAGCACATTGTAAGCCTTAAGAACCATGAAAAATATACATGTAAACACAAGCAAAACTCAGTTTTCCTCAGCCAAAAATCAAGAACAAATACCCATGCATATGACCAAGGTAAGATCATCATTCAACCATTTTCTTCCAAGGTTTATGTGAATGATTTCAACAATTTACAAGCCCAAAAGCCCTATGTAGAAAGTGCATGAAAACACATTCAAGACTTTCACAACCTATGAAGAATATGCATGAGATACCAAATGAGTATATGCATCTAAATCACAAACATCAAACTTCCAGAAATAGAAATTGGAAGAAGCCAGCAGAAGTCGACTCTTGCTTCATCAAAAGTCGACTCTTACTAGAGCAGAAGTCGATTCTTGCTTGAACAGAAGTCTACTCTTGATTGAACAAAAGTCAACTCTGGGTTAGTTCCTGCAAGGTAAGAAAATCAAGTTTGCATGCATTTGAGTTCCATGTATCCACCATGAACTTTAAACCTGCAAGCCAAGATAATCAAAGCATGAGTTTCTTAATCAACAACCATTCATTTGACTTCTAAGTGTGAACCTTGAAGCCATCTTTTAACTCATCAAACAAGTTGCAAACATGTTGCTCAATGAAATACACACACAAGCACAATATTTTTGTTATCATAAAAATCAAGCACCAAAATCAACTAGGGGAAGCAACAAAGAGGCCTAGCATAGGCCATGATTTCTGAAAAAATAGGAAGAAGCTGAAGGAGGGTAATAAGTAGATGGTACTCGTGCCCACTCAGCAAGAAAGATGCAAGCATTGTAACAAGGGTAACCACCGATCCGATGAGTGTTGAAGGCTCCTCGGGAACTGTCTTCGATGTGGGAGCCATGAGCACAAGATTTCTGAATGTCCATTAATGAAGGAGCGAGCCCAGCAAGAGAAGGCATAAGGAGGTTCAAGGCATCAAGGGCGTTTGCATTCTTTGATGGAAGAGGAACCCTCCGAGGAAGACGGAATGGTGGAAGGTATTCTTGTTATTATCTCTAGACCTGGCTTTGTTCTGTTCGACACTAGTGCAACTCATTCTTTTATATCGGAAAAGTTTGATGCTACTTTGTCTTTAAAGCTTGCTTTGTTGAAATCTGATTTGGTTATCCCTACACCATTAGGAGTGGGTACTGAGCTTAATTTATTTTATCTTGCAAGTAAAGTTTTAATTTATAACGGTAATCTACCTGCTGATCTGATACATATGATATGATTTTAGGAGCCGATTGGCTATCTAAGCGTGATGTTAGTGTGAAGTGTAAGGAAGGGCTAGTGACCTTTGAGAGGCACCCTCAACTTGTTTTCCATGGATCTAGGCATTATAAACCCCATATCTTATATCTGCTCTTTGAGATTTTAGATTATTAAAAAAGGGGGTGTGCGGATTTTCTAGCTTTTGTTGTAATAGAGAAGAAGGGATCTATTATTGAAGATATTTCGGTGGTGAGAGACTATCTTGATGTTTTTCCTAAAGAATTACCTGGTCTACCACCCGAGAGAGAGGTTCAGTTCTCCATTGATTTGATCCTTGGGGCTGCCCTAGTGTCTAAGGCGCCCTATAGAATGTAACCAATAGAATTAAAGGAATTGAAGGAGTAATTAATGGAATTATTGGCGAAGGGATTCATTAGGCTAAGTACATCTCCTTGGGGAGCACTTGTTCTATTCGTAAGGAAGAAGGATGGATCGTTGAGGTTATGCATTGATTATCGGCAACTGAATCAGCTAACTATTAAGAACAAGTATCCCCTACCTTGAATTGATGAGTTGTTTGATCAATTATCCGGCGTGCAATATTTTTCTAAGATTAACCTTAGGTCTGGCTATCATCAACTGAGAATTAAGGAGGAGGATATTCATAAAACGACCTTCAGAAGTAGGTATGACCATTTCAAATTTGTCGTTATGCCTTCGGATTAACTAACGCGCCTGCAACTTTTATGCAATTGATGAATGATGTGTTAAGAGAGCATCTTGACATATTTATGGTGGTGTTCATTGATGATATTTTGATATATTCAAGGACTAAGGAAGAGCATGAAGATCATTTAAGGATGACATTGTAAATATTGAGAACTAGTAAGCTACATGTGAAGTTGAGCAAGTGTGAATTCTGGCTTGCGGAGGTATCTTTCCTTGGTCATGTGATTTCAAAGGAGGGAGTTGCTATAGACTCTTTGAAGGTGGAAGCAGTAAAGAACTGGGAGAGACCTAGTAATGTAACTGAGGTTCGGAGTTTTCTAGGTTTGGTTGGTTATTACTGAAAGTTTATTAAAGATTTTTCTAAGATTGTGGTACCTTTGACGAGGTTAACTCGGAAGGAGAACCCATATGTATGGACACAAGATTGTGAGAAGAGTTTCCAAACATTATAAGTATATTTGACGACTGCCCCTATTCTTGTAGTGGAGGATTCAAAGTATATACAGATGCTTCGGGTATTAGTTTCGGTTGTGTATTAATGCAGCATGGGAAGGTCATTACTTATGCTTCCAAGCAACTAAAGGGCAACGAAGAGAATTATCCTGTGCACGATTTGGAGTTGGCAGCTGTTATTTTCGCCCTCAAAATTTGGAGACATTACTTGTAGTGGTGAACAGTTTATTGTTTACACCGATTGCAAGAGTCTGAAATATCTATTTTCTCAGAAGGAGTTGAATATGAGGTAGAGAAGGTGGCTTGAATATTTAAAGGATTTTGATTTTTCTCTCCAGTATCACCATGGGAAAGGAAATGTGGTGGCGGATGCTCTTACTCGTAAGCCTATGGTTTCTCTATCTTGCTTAAAGATTAAGGAAAGGAATCTGCTGGAGCAACTTGTTGATTTAAAGCTGGATGAAGAAACTAAAGAAGGTCATCTTTTGATTGCCAACATTAATGTGCAGCCCGGCATATTGACCGAGATCAAGGAACTTCAGGATGTTGATCCTTTTCTGGTGAAAATTAAGGGAAGCTTAGACACACTACAAGAAAATACGTAAAAGTCACCTACAGACATGTATATAAAAGGATATACCTACGTTTATGAAAACGTAAGTATTACCTTTTACCACATAGTAAAAGAAACGTATGAATGAGGATTAACATCACTTTTTAAAAAATGTAGGAAAATGGCTTAACGTCAGTTAATAAAAAACGTAGGAATATGTTATCTTTTTTTTAAAAAATTCCTTATGCTTAATTGAAATACATTTTTCCATAGCATCTTTCTATCATAATGCTATTATCCAGCTCATTGGTTTTAACAATTTGCAAGATGCAGCATAGTAAATAGAAGTGGTGATGCCTAATTGAGCACCCTGAAGACAAGTATCAAGTGGTTAGAAGTATGCATTTAGATAGAACGTGAAAAATAATGTATCAAATACCAAGTATCTGAGAATGTCATTGATAAAAAATTAATACTTACACAAGTTTGCCCCTTCAAAGACGGAAGAAGCAATGGAAACACCAAAAGCTGACACAGCAGAAATAACATCACTTAAGTATTATAAGTCATCTTCAGTTTGATCAACTACAACCACTATGTTGGAGGTTGAATCAGAACATTCTGGGTTCCTGTTAAAGAAGTCAACAAGTGGTAGTTAAAAACTTATAAGAGCAGAATTAACATAGTATCAACAATATGTTAACCTTGAACAATAGTCATTATTATTCTTGGCATAAAAAGTTCTTACTCGATAGCCCTTGAGACCAAATTATTCAATTCGATACATTGCTTTTGAAAACTCTTAACCAAGTCTGAAAGATAATCTGATAGCAGTAGGCTGGAGATGTATTTATTGACATTCTCATCTCCAACTGGCGCACAATGCAGATAGAAAAAAACACAAGAAAATGTAAATTCATTTTGTCATGCACATTACTTAACTAAAAAAATGAAAAATGAATAGGCCCCCAAACCACGAAGAAGAAGAAGTCGATGAAGATGATGAGACACTAGTTCCATCCCCTGCTACGACATTGAAGGCTCCTGAGGCATGTTTTGAGGCAAATGCCAAGGGTAAACCTGCCTACTCAACTAGAAGCAGCAGCTCTGGTCATTCTGGCCACACTTGGGGAAGGAGGTGATCGGCCTCCACCTACACCCATGGCCGGATGAGGAGGACTTCCATAAACCAATCTGCAACCTATAGCTATAGGTTATGATAGAAGAAAATTAAAGTATATGCATAAGCACTTTATATTAGAATGCGAAAGAGAAAAGAAAATTATGCACCAAAAAACCTATGATCCCCACCATACCCAAGTGATAAAATCAAGATTGATTAGTCATAAAGTTTTACATACTCATCAAATTTCTATATTCATAAGTTGTTCCTCAAGCAAGAGATTAGAAATAACATAACAGAGTGTTTGATGTGAGACGAGGTCGGGGGGTCTTCAAACTTTTCACCAGAGAGTGGGATAGGCGGCCGTGGACGTGTTCTATGTGTTTTTACTGCAGACAGGATTGGGTCAGTCAACCGACCCTGGCTGGCGGTCGACCGACCTACCCCTGGTTAGTCGACAGACTAGCCAGGCGAGTCGACAGACCTACTAGGCAGGTCGACTGTCACACCCTGAGATATGCAGCGGAATTAAGTCGGGAACGTGAACAGTTGGCAAATAAAGTCTCAAGCGAGAATGACAATCAGAGCACAACATTCACACATAAAAGAGTGAAAACAATATATACTCAAATCTTCAACTTTATTGAATAATAATCGAAGGTTAACAATGACACTTGACTTTTTCCAACATAATATTTCACTAGACTCAATAAAAAGGAAAATTACATTGACATGACTTCAACTAACATAACCAAACTCATGACACTTCTAGGGCTTCACTTGTACTTTATTCGCTCTCGGACTCGCCACTCGAGTAGTCTGATTCTGACTTACTAGAGTTTCCTGAAAAGATTGAAAAAGTAGGGAATGAGCGCACTCAATTCATATCAACATGATGGCGATGTTAAAGTAATTAACATTTTTACTCTATGAAAAGGGAAATAATGAAAGTGCGATAAAACATGCGAATAAAACCAAGGTAACAACAGGTAACACGAACTATAGAGATATGAGAATATGATCAAGTACATATAAGAGCATGATCAAGCAAGATTATAGCATGGCCTTTCAATAACGAGAATGTACTAGCATATAACGAGAATGTACTTTTCATAACCTTAAAAGGCATTGCACTAGAAAGTCATGTAACAAGCAAGCATGTAATTTCATGAGATCACCTCGTGGATTTCACCCGTATATAAAAAAAGTACTCCCAGCGCAATGCGAAGCCAGTATTCATCGTACCCCATGGTTTATATCATGTTTTCGGTGATCTGCTGATGGGGCTAGCGTGGAACCTTTGGACACTGTCCGTGCCCGCTCTTACATCTTCAAGTTATAAATCAAGCTACTTCCACGAGAAATAAAAGTAGGCCAATAATGTCATGTTCAAACAATAGTTCCATAGCAACGAAAACCAAGGTGAGAACGTACCAAACTGAGCATGTGAGGTCAAGAAAGAATTAATGAGAAGGTTACGCTAAGGGAGGAATCTGGCAGCATAACGGTACATTAATCAATTTCCATAGTTCATTAATGACTTAATGAAAAAGGTATTGGGTTCCAGATAACCAGAAGATCACCTGAGAATAGAGCAAGATCAACCCTTGGGTCAAACCGCGGGTTAGATATAATGTAATATCCTGGATTCTTCGGATCGGAATTGGAGAGCTATCGGATCGCTTTCGTGGGTCCTGATACATGTTTTACGATCCACGTGGGTTTTTCCCTTGTATAACTTGTGGAACCCTGTGGAGAGTTGACTGTTGAGTTTACGAATCATGGATGCTACAGTTGCGTTGTGCTCGTTTCGAGGATCACGAAGACTATTTGTTCGTATTTTTCTGAATTTACAAATTTTCGTGCCAAAAATCAGATTTTAGGAAAATTGCTAATTTCCTATTTCCTTTTCCTTTTATTCCTCTCACCTCTCTCCTCTCTCGTATTTCGCCGTTCACTCTCTCCCCCTCCGTTCTCTCTCCTCTTTCCCCCTCTACTCCGACTGTAGATGGAGAAGGCCCGGGGATGTCGTGGAGATGCCGTGGAGGTGTCGTGGAGCGTACTGGCTTGAAGAATGGAGCGTGGTCTTGGCACAATCCCGTTCGTTGGATTCAAAGTCGACGTGCAGTTCATGTGTTGGTTTTCGGCGTATTGTGGCCATTTCGGCGTGTGAGATTTTCGATGGAGGTAGAGGGACAGATGCCCTACTCTTTTCCTGCATCCTCTCGCGATTTGGAGCCGAACGGTGTGAGTTTGAGCGGGTTTTGCCTTGTTTGGCTGAAATGCATGTTCGGGGGGTGTGAGCCGTGTTCGCCGTTTCAGGCGACGATTTGTAGTTTAAATGGTTTCATTTGAACCCCTGGCATGTTGGGAATCATTTTCCGCTAGTTTTACTGTATTTGGTCGAGAATCGGAGTCGGTATGAGCCCGACTGTCCATGTGAGTCATTTTGGGTCGATTCGTGGGAATCGCCCATTTAATGCCGTTTTATGGTTTGTTGGCCCCTTCCGACTTGTGGAAGGTCGGCAATGTAATTGTGGATGTTTCCCCATCGTTCTGGTGACGATTGGGGCGTGGAAAATGGGTTTTCATGCGGATTTTCCGTGTTTCGGTCCGTGACGAGAATGCGCTGGTGTTGAGTGTCGCATTCTCAGTGGAACGCGCTACAACGATGCACCGCACCTCGTAAAGGAGATGAATAGTTTGGCAGTTGGGAACGCGTCCCAAGTGATGGGTGCGATCCTATTGAACATGACCCATGTGATTTGCGCGATTTGTTGTTAATGCGACCCTAGTAAGGGGCGCGTCTATGTGTTGTCGCGTTTGAGGTTTAGGCCGCGTCTATTAACGCGTTTTAGGTGAGCGCCGCGTCAGTGTGTTATCGCGACCCAGGTGATGGGCGCGTTCTGTTGATATCACGACCTTGTGTAGGGGCACGTTAATCACCACGACGTAGGATATTGGCGCGTTAGTGGTTTCTATTTTTTGTGTCTTAATTGAGCTGTCTCGGGCTCCGGTGAACCCAAGATTCAATGCCTTGTTGACTTTTGGCTCGATGGATGCCTTTGGTGTCCTGTGAAAGTCATATGTGTATCAAGGGATCTCAGAGGAACGGTTTTATCCCGAGCAGTGTATGGCGTTGTGTTCTTTCCAGTTAATGTGGCTTCGACCCCTTGGTTAGCCCATTGTTCCATGGATGTCTTGGACATCCTATGAGGGTTGTGACCATGTTATAGGGTGTCTGAGAGTGCCATCATATCGTGTAGTGTTTGTATTATTTCGAGGGTCATTATGGTTTCTGGTCAACTCGATTGTGACCCAGTGGTTGACAAGTGACTTCCTGAGTGTCTTGTCTATCCTGTGAGGATCGAGACATGACTTGGATGCTTGGAGGTATCATCTTACCTTGATTTGTGTGTCATCTAGTTTGAGGGCTTGGTAATCCCTCATGTTCCGTGTTTTGTGTTATGTAGAATGGTGAGTCCATTGTGCGACTCAGAGGTCGAGGACTCATCGTTATTATTGCTGTTATGGATCCGGCTATTCTGTGTCATCTTCCATAATTTGTTTTATCGTGATTTTGGCTTAGAGACTAGGCTGATTAATAGCGTGTTGCTGTGATGTGCGACGATCTTGACCTGAGTCTTGTGACTCAAGGATCCTTGTCAGTAGGTCTAGTAGACTGTCCTGAGTCTGGTAGCAGTTGTGTACTGCATTATGCTTTGTAGTACGTGTGACAGGTGTGTGCTTACCCTATTTATACTTCGGGGTTCACTGTTTTAGAGTCTCTGTGTCTAGTGAGCCTCCACTAGTCGTAGCCTGATGACACTTTTCTATGTGTCGGCCCACCTGGGAGTGGTGGCAGGCCAATTCCCAGTTGACGATTTTTAGGCTAGTTTCCATGGGCCCCCTTGCTTTACGGTAGCGTTCTACTGGGGGGAAAACTAGCTAGAGGCCTGACTCAAGGCATTGGGCTTGTGTGTGCACACGTGGTCATGGGCGATTGGATGAGCATCGAAGGGCGTGACCCCGACTAGTCACTCGTTACTATTGTCACTTGTACTTGGTTCTTTGTGAGTGTCTCAGTTACCGCCGTTCCAGGCGTGTGGGAGATACTTGTGGCGCAGTGTAAGACGTCAGTGGATGCATCTTGTTGTTCTTCTGGTGAGGAGGTGCGTCTGTCACATGACACAATGACTTGTCTTTTCGTGACTGGTTTCTGTCATGATTGGCGTGACTTGTCAGGTAGTCTGCGTTGGCTTCACCCGCGGTCTAGTCTAGTGTAGCGTACACGACGGTGAGCTCATGTATGTTTGTGCCTTTGACTGTGTAGGTCTTTGGTAGGCTTTACCTGTTTTAGTATGCTTTTCACGATAGGGTTTCGTGATTCGACAATGGATCGATAATGCCCGACTTTATGAGATTGGGGTTCACCTTTCTGTTGCTGTTCGGAGTAGTTTAGAGGGCCAAGGTTCCTTCGGCTGCCGCGTTTCTGTGTTATGGATTTCCTCTTTACTTTTACAGTTGTTACTCCTGTTGTTACTGCATTGCTTTAGCGTAGCACTGCGTGTTTTGTGGTAGGGTTCTGCGGGATCCTTACTGAGCCAGTGACACGACGCTCACCCTTGACTTTTTAGGTGTAGCAGTTTTTCCTCCTGCTGGGCGATACCTGCTGTGTGGTTCTTAGTTGCCTTTGTCGGGTTTCCCTCGACTTGAGAGTATGTCTCTTTCCTATTGGACTGTACTTGTCTTTTTGTTGGACTTGACTCTGTTAGTTTTAATTGGTTATAGAAAATGTAATTTTATTTTTGCTACTTTAGAAATCCTGATCATTGAAATTTAATTGCTTACTACTTTATCTGAAAGTTCAATGTACTATCACATACCGTTCTATCCCTTCGGAGCTTTTCCACTCTTGGGAGGCCTCGCAGGTTCCAAGTGGTATCGGGTTTACCCGATATCCGGAGTCTGGGTCGTCACAGGTGGTATCAGAGCAGAGTTTAGAGTTGTTCGAAATTTTTCGGAGCTAGCTGAGCTTTTGTTTGTGAAGTACATGGGAATTTGAGATATTACAGTGCTCAGAGTCCTTAAGGTCCAGTACAGTCGACAGCTGGCATAGGTTTTACAATTGTTTATCACTTTGCTTTTGCGTGTGGTCTTGTGCGTGTTGTGTTAGCACTGTGCGAGATGGTTTTTGCTCTCGTCAGGATGTGGCGCAGTGTTCTTCTTTTGTCATGGTGTTTGTCTCGGTTATGCTGTACTTGGCAGAGTTCGCTGACATGCATGAATTTGTGGTGTAGTGTTCGAGATTTTTTTTCTGTTGCTTGTTCAGGTGGCTGGTGACTTTATCGTTGGAGTGATGGCCGTGCTCATTTTTATGTTGTTTTGGTCATCCCAGCTTGAGGTTTGTTCAGCCCCTGAGGTGTTAAGGTTGTGTTGTGGTGGTCGATTGGATGCCTTGATTGAGATAATCCTCGGGCGAACCTAGGATTTTCCTTCCTGGTGAGCTACTATTAGTCGGGCTTGATTCTTCTCATCTTGTTTTGTGGCGTCTTTTCGAGGTAAGCTTTGGGAGTGCTGTCTCGGGGAAGCCTTTGTCATGTGTCTGCTTATGGGTGGACTGTGTTAGTTCTGAAACTGATCTGCTTTGGTTTGGCGGTTGCTTGGCTTTGGACCCAGCTTGTATGTTGGGGGCCGTTATGCACAGTGTCTGATGTGCTGTGTTTGGCGGCTATTGTGCTGTGAAGGTTTAGTAATCATTTCAGGACGTGAGGATAAGTTGAGATTAGTGTTCTTTGTGCTTTGTGTTGAAGCTGGTACTCTTCCTGGTTTGCACTTTAGCGACTTGTGATCGGTTGTTAGCAGGATCGGTACTCGAGGCGTGGTATATTACAGTTTGTGTATTGCGATGGTGTCGAGTGTGTGCTAAGATGCAGATGACGAGTTATTTGTGATGCCTATGTGCGTTGTGTGAGTGCGTAGTGGAAGCGTGTGGGCTCATAACCCACATGTTGAGGATCGTTTGGTTGAAAGATTCTGGCTGGCCGAGAGGTTTGTTTCCTCGGTGTGATTATCGTCTTGGCTGTGTGAGCCTTGATGTTGTTGGTTGCCGTGCCGTGCTGGAGGCATTGTGATGGTTGGCACCGGCATGCGTGAGGATTGGGGAAATATGTCGGCATATATGCTGCTCGAGTACCCTTTCTTCTCTGTATTTTTCTTGGGAGTTATACTCTCTAGACGTGATCATGGTCCTTAAGATGCATTCTCCGAGATTATTATTGTTGTTGTTGTGGGTCCTTGTGGGTAAGCTGTTCGTAGTGTGGCTTGTATGTGTTAGCCGTGTGTTCAGATGTAATTGTGCCTTGTTGTGACCCAGCTTGCAGTTGTGTCCTATGGTTTTGTGTTGGGAATGGATCCGAGATTCTGCAAGTCTTGTTGTTGTTGTTGGTGGTGGCTGTGCTCAGCTTGGGAGGAGTTCCCTGTGAGTCTGATTTGGCATTGAGTGGACTGAGGCCTTGTCGGTTGGTTTTGCTGTACTCTTCTGTCGCAGTAGAGTTGGCATGCAACTCGAATCAGATGTAATGTCTGAGTGAGGACTGACTTGATTGTGCTCGTGGTCCAGTGCTATCATTGGCGTTCTGCGTGCCAATTTCGTTGTTATTCTTGGCACAAAAATCGATGTTATGGAGCAGTTAGCTGAGAGGACTATGTTTCCTTGTTTAAGCTGATGCTTTTTGTGTCTGCCGAGTGTATTGTTATCGGTAGTTGTTTTCATGGCATGGGCCGTGTCTCCTTTCCCTGTGAGACGTAAGGGATGATGCCTTGTTTTAGAGGTGCAGACTTGTATTCACTTGTGTGCCATGCTCGTTCTGTAGATCAGTGTGTCTTGAGATCCAGAGCGTGTGCCTGTGATTGTGGTCTGGCAATATCCCTCTGAATTGTGTTTTTAGAGAATTGTGTTATTGTGCTTTGTGTGCGAGGTTTGGCTAATGCTTGGAGAGCGTAGCCAGTGTTTTGGGTTTATTCTTCCCTTGTCCACTTGTTGGCTCCTTGAATTTTGAGGATGAAATTCCTTTAAGGGGGGAGGACTATAATATCTAGGATTCTTCGGATCGGAATCAGAGAGCTATCGGATCACTTTCGTGGGTCTTGATATGTGTTTTACGATCCACGCGGGTTTTTCCCTTGTATAACTTGCGGAACCCTATGGAGAGTTAACCATTGAGTTTTACGACTCAGGGATGCTACAGGTGCGTTGTGCTCATTCCAAGGATCGTGAAGACTATTTTTTCATATTTTTCTAAATTTACAGATTTTTGTGCCAAAAATTAGATTTTACGAAAATTGCTAATTTCCTATTTCCTTTTATTCCTCTCACCTCTCTCCTCTCTCTTCTCTCGCCGTTCACTCTCTCCCCCTCCTTTCTTTCTCCTATTTCCCCCTCTACTCTGGCTGCAGACGGAGAAGGCCCGGGGATGTCGTGGAGATGCCGTGGAGGTGTCGTGGAGCGTGCTGGCGTGAAGAATGGAGTGCGATGTTGGCGCGATCCCGTTCGGTGTATTCAAAGCTGACGTGCGGTTTGGGTGTTAGTTTTCGACGTATTGGGGCCGTTTCGGTGCGTGAGATCTTCGGTGGAGGTAGGGGGATAGATGCCCTACTCTTTTCCTGCATCCTCTCGCGATTTGGAGCCAAACGGTGTGAGTTTGAGTGGGTTTTACCTTGTTTGGGCGAAATGCATGTTCGGGGGGTGTGAGCCATGTTCGCCGTTTCAGGCAACAGTTTTTAGTTTAAATGGTTTCATTTGAACCCCTGGCATGTTGGGAATCATTTCCTGCCAGTTTTACTATATTTGGTCGAGAATCGGAGTCGGTGTGAGCCCGACTGTCCATGTGAGTCGTTTTGGGTCAATTCGTGGGAATCGCCCGTTTAATGCCATTTTGTGGTTTGTTGGCCCCTTCCGGCTTGTGAAAGGTCGACAATGTAATTGTGGATGTTTCCCCGTCGTTCTGGCGACGATTGGGGCGTGGAAAATGGGTTTTCGTGCGGATTTTTCATGTTTCGCTCCGTGTCGAGAACGCACTGGTGTTGAGTGTTGCATTCTCAGTGGAACGCACTACAACGATGCACCGCGTCTCGTGAAGGAGATGATTAGTTTGGCGGTTGGGAAGTTAAACCATAGATTGAAATTAGTACCATCAAAAACCGGTGGACAAGCCATGGATATAATCGATAAACAAATCAACGCACTGAAATAGGTATGCTCGGAAATGCACCAAGGAAGCAGTAGGATCTACTGTGGATCATTGGATCCGATGAGACAACAACCTGCTCTAATACCACTTGTTGGAGTGCAAGGCACGGATTTAGAGGGGGGAGGAATGAAACCCCGTTCAAAACTATTGCGGAAGCAAAATAGAATGGCTCAATTTAAACAATGATCTATTGAAGCACACACTCGAACACCAAGCAAGAACTTGCGGCCTTAGACTATACTGGGCACGCGGACAGCACAAAGCAATTGTGATTGATACGAGCCAACAATACTAATCAGTAGGTGATTTATTTTAGAGAACTCGGTGAACTCAGAAAGTTGTAGGCTTTTCGGTTGCAAATGAAATGTGCCTCGCATCCATCTAACGTGAATCAATAGCTCACGCAAACCATATAAGAAACAAGCACACAATGCAAGCCACGGCACACCAAATTTTTAGGTGGTTCGGCCAGACACCAGTTTGCCTACATCCATCCCTCACTCTAGACCAGAGTGAGGATTCCACTAGCAGAAGCTAGAAACCAAAGTTGACTCAGTCTGCATGGATGCTACCTAACAGCTTGCCCTGAGGGAAACAAATCCCTCGACCTGGTCTTGCTTCCCACAAGATCAGCACCCTAGCTCTACAGTCCACAGAACTAGAATTGGAGGCAAACCTCCCTTCCTCCAAACCGGAGGGGAAACCATGAGTGACACCCAGCCACTCACAACTGGAGTCCCACGTCTCCCTTCCTCTGAAACCCAGAGGGAAACCACGAGTGACACCCCGCCACTCACAAACCGGAGACACTGTCTCCCTTCTCCTGAATCCTCAAGAGGAATCCGACCTCAAACCATGGAATCGGAAGAACAAAGTAGAAAAGGAAAACAACAAAGGAAAATAAAACAAACAGAAAATGGAAACGAATATAGCTCTCGCAGGAGTAAATTGGTCTGGATCTGATCCAGAAACCAACAGAATGATTATCTTCAAAGTGCTTCAGTCGCTTCACTTTCACTTCTCTCTTCTCTCTCGAACTCTCTCTCTCTCTCAACACTCTTACTCTAATTCTTCTCACAGAGTCTCTGGCTCTCACACTCTTCTGCTCTATTTTCTCTCTTTTCTTTCTACTGGCTTGCAGCTCCTTTCTTCTGGCAGCTCACTTCTCAAAGGAGAAAGCACCCTATATTTATACCCAAAACAGGGGCTCCGTAGAAGCTCTTTAGATAGGGTGATTTCATTCCTTTTGTGTCCTATTGGACCACGTGGCAGGGACGAGAATATTCTTCTACCATATAGCCTTGGATCACATGCCCAATCATAAGCTCTTGGGACCACGTGCCAACTTCCAACCATTCTGGGAACACGTGCCTGCTTCAGTTCGAGCTCGCGTACTACTCTGCTAATCATCAGACTCTCTGAGACATTTCATCAAACATTTGGTCAGTATGACTAATATATGCATATGCTTCAACCTTGAAGAACAAATGGGAGGATGTGCTCAGACTTCAATTGTACATATATATATGTGCTCAGACCTGAAAGTTCAGAGTTCAATTGTATATATACGCTCAGACCTCAAACCTCAGATTATATATGCTCAGACCTCAAAGTTCAGACTTGGTAAATAGATGTGCACAGACTTGGTAAATAGTTGTGCACAGACTTGCATGATATAGTGAACACATATGCTCAGACCTATATTATGAAGTAGAACAGACGTTGAAGCATTGGAGCCAAACGTGCACAGACTTGTAGTGTTGAAACCAAAACGTGCACTGACCTTAGGTTGCTACTAATGTGAACATGCACCGACCTGATGCATGTCTGGAAAATATGCATCAACCTTGGTGTGCTAGAAGCAAAATGTGCTTCGACCTCAATATGCACAACGGAGAATGTGCATCGACCTTAATGTGCATGCATCAAAATGTGCACAAACTTTGTATGACATAAAACAACATGTGCACCTTATATGCCATAAGGCAAAACGTGCATCGACCTTTGCTCACCTTAGGTACTCATGTGCACCGACCTATATGCATAAAACAAAATGTGCACCGACCTTATAACAGCTAGCATAGAAACGTGTACAGACCTTATGCATTGCAGTGGAAACATGCACCGACCTTGGTTAGCACTAGATGGAAATGTGCACAGACCTGAATGAATTAAAACTCAAATGTCCATCGACCTGAGCCTAGCATCGACCCTAACATGCATCAACCTTAATGCACTTCAAATAAAATGTGCATCGACCTTTATGTACTACAGAATGAAAATGCATCAACCTTCTACATGAACAAAGTAAAATGTGCATCGACCTTGTATATGCATGTGAACAGTGAAGCATCGACCTTCATGTAATGAACAGTGATGTGCATGGACCTAGACATGCTTAGACCTTAGTTAGGCAAAGACAGAACATGCATCGACCTTGTGAGCATATAAACAGTACATGCATCGACCTGTGTTATGCAAAGATAGAACATGCATCGACCTTAGTTCTGTACAGATGGAACATGCATCGACCTTAACTATGCATTCTACATGAAAAGTGAGATGTGCATCGACCTGTGTGTCTAGAGAAGATACATGCATCGACCTTAGCTTCAACTAGTTCAATGAAATGAATGTGCATGCCACATGTTTGATAAAATGACTGTTCATGTCTATATGCAACATGTTAGATGAAATGACTATGCATGCAATCTGTTGAGGTTCTATGCAACATGAAAATGCATCAATATTAAAATGCACATATCATGCAAATGATTATGATGACATCATTAAATCCAATGCATAAGAATCAATGCACAACAATCAATCTTCATTAATGCACAGTGCAATGACCAATTGCATAATCAAATGCATATTGCATCATCATTCAATTTTCATGCAAACACATGATGACTGATAGTGTTTGCTATCATCAAAACCACAGGGACACAATAGTTTGTACCACCAAGACCTGAACCCATTGGATGTCTATTTTGGCGGAACAAGGCCATGTCGAAGTTCTGTCAAAATTCTGTCAGATTTTGAAAATGGTCCTTCCTAGACCGCCACTGATTGGCTGTGGTCTTGACTAGACTGTCTTATTTTCTAAGCCATGTGGCCACTTTTTGACGCGTCCAGTGTGTAGACACGCTAAAATTGATGCTATTGTTGACACCCATTTTAGCCCACAAGTTGTGTCATTTCTCTTATTCATCATTTTTGATGTCCCGAATTAGCCATTATTTTGGAGCTTCCTTGGATGGATTTTGAGCCCATTTTTACCATTCCCTATCCTTTGAGTCTTGGAGATCATGATTTCTTAGAGCCTTGGAGTTTATCTTATCAAATTCTGGCTTCCAAGTCAACTTACGGCCCATTTAGGCCGGCTTCTCTCAAGTAATCGGCTCTCTCTCACTGCGCAGTCCTAAAGGAGGTTCTTTTTCACCCTCTTCCGGTCCTATATTCAAAAGGTTGTCTTCACCAAAGTTGTTCCTCTTTCAGAGATATACAACTTCTTCTTCTACACCGTTGGCCAGTTCTGCCCCGATTGTGAGTTATTTGCATTTTTCCGGCGTGCTATGCTATTCACCTACATCCCAGAATTTTCCTCTCTCTTCCAGCCCCATTTTCTCCCTCTTCCAATCATTTTCTCAAATTTCTTTCTTCATAAAAGTTGTTCCTCTCTCAGTTATCTACAATTTCTTCTTCTACCACTTTTGCTAGTTCTGCCCCGTTTGAGAGCTACGCTTCAATTTCTGAAGTCGCGCGCAGTCTGCCCAGAATTTTCCTTCATCGATGTGAAGGTCTAGTGTAGGTGCGTTACATCAGTATAACGGTCTATCGTAAAACCATCAGAGTCCATGTGACGGTCCTACAGTAGACCGTTACATCCAAACTTGCCCGAAATTATCCCGTTCGACCTCCAGAGTGTGACGGACCTACCCTAGTCCGTTACATAACTCTCACGGTCCTAAGATAGACCGTTACACACACCTGAGAGTCCAATTCGTGTTGGACTCTGCTCCGTTTCTGTGCGTCGTGGCCCTCTTGAAGAGTCTATAACTTCTTGAATTCTACTCCGAATTGATCCCCATTTTTTCCTACTTCTAGCCCTTTATATTATCTTGAATTTAGTTCATAGAACTCCAAATTTCATTGGCTATCTTGCTCAGGATCTGGGTCGAAAGTTGAGAGTTTAGGTGTCCTGGTTCAACTCAAACTCTGCAGATTAAGCTCCGGGGCTACCTTCCAAGAGCCATATCTTCTAGAATCCTCCTCCGAATTGATCCCCGTTTATTCCTATCTCTTGTCCTTAGTATTATCTCGAGTTTGATCTAGAGAACTCGATTTATCTTGGACTCTATCTCCGGGAATCATGATAAGAAGATGAGGCTTTCTTACAAAACTCTATAAAAACTGCCCAGTTCGCAGTTGCAAAGGGGGGCTCTTTCCGGACGTGGGGCGAAGCCATGCTGCAACTCCAACTCACAACTTCGACCCTGGCTTGGAGAGGGAAGTATTAGCTTTCTATTCCATCTTTCTGGACTTGATTTCATGGTCTACACTCTTAGTTCTAATCTCCTCAAAATCACAAATCATCACAGTTTTCTGCACTTTCTGCTACACATGCGTTTTTCTCCATTTTGCATCATCATTTTCTCTCTATTCTCTCAATCAAATCTCGTGATTTCAAATCTCATGCATGCACAACATACCCACCTATCTTTTCCACCCTTCCACAGGGGTTAAATGCCTCCCCCCGGTGCGTTCTCTCCCTTTTATTCATACTATTTTATCACTTTGGGCAGATTTCTACACTTCATGTTCTAATGGGTTTTTACCTTTGTGTTTCATCTTTGTTTTGTAGGAGAGCATGAATACAACGTGAGGCCCTCTTCCTCTAGCCGGCTGGAAGGAGAGGAGATTTGAATCCACAAGTTCCCCGCACCTCCTTTGTCAAACGCGATCAAGTTTTCTTTCCAAGGTACACGGCGCCGTTCTTTACACTTCTTCATCCTTTGGCGTTGTTAATCCTTGGTGGCGATCACGGTTAGTATTTCTCATCCTTTCATCCCCCTTATCTTTTATTCACATGTTTATGCATGTATGTATTTAAAGGGGGCGGGATAGGAATCTAATTAAGAAAACAAATCAACAGTTTTTTGGCGATCACGGTGGGACACCAATGCCCATCACGTTTGTTTTCATGCTCTTTTGTAAGTTGGGTGTGTGCATGTGCATGTTTAGGTGATATTTTATCCATTCTTCCATTGTTTGGGGGGTTTTAAGGGCTCTGGTTGTGTGACGGTCCTATAGTAGACCGTCACATGCATGTAACGGTCATTTGGTAGACCGTTACAGCTTCTGGCAGTCCTGCGCACATGCTCACAGGGCCGTGTTCATCGAGGCATAACTTTTGATCCCGGAGTCTGATTGAGCTGATTTTTGTTCCGTTGGATAGACCTTTATATTGTCTTTCCATCCATATATCATTTGCACCATTTGGTTAACATTTTCATATTCTAATATTGTCCAACTTTTTGAGTTTTCTGCATAAGTTCTACAGGCAGGCTCTGGGATAGGTTCACAGGTACATCTTTACTCAGTGATTTGACTGCCTTCCCGGTGTCTGATTGCACTAATTTTTGTTCCATTGGATAGTCCTTTGTATTGTCTTTCCATCCATAGCTTATTTGCATTATTTGGGTCTCATTTTCTTAGTTAAAAATTGTCATCATATTAGCATTTTGTCCATAAAATCTGCATGTGGTCTGCGCATAGGTTCACGGGGGCATCTTTGCTAAGTGATTTGATTGACCTCCCGGGGTCAGATTGATCTGTTCTTGGGCCTGTTGTGTAGACCTTTTTTTTTTCTTTCCATTCATATACTATTTGTTTTAGTTGGATCATGTTTGCATAGTTTAATCTAGTCTTGATTTTCTAGTTTTAAGCTAGAATTTGCATGCACTCCGGTGCACATAGGGCCATACATTGCATATCATAGTTGCATTCTCCTTCCTTGGTGCGTGGACCTCTCGTCTCCATATTCCTTGGAGCCGACCAGAAAAGTACATCAGGGACCTCCATAAGTCCCCGTGAGCCGTGGATTCCCACACGGACGTCGGGCCGGTTGTACCTTCCCACCCCTTTGGCTTGCATTTGCATACGTGTGAGGGAGTTAGCCTTAGTCAACCCAAAGTTTGGACCTTATTCCCATAGGATTCCTATCTTTAGGGAATTATTATTAATTCAAATCATTAAAAGGTCTATTAAAATCTCTAAAATATTTTCCATCATATCAACTTGTTTGACTTGGGTGAAAACTCTCACATTACATTGTTTGTGTTGTTTGGGCTTGTCCAAGCCCATTAGTGATTTTTGTGTTGCATTCTTTCATCATCCATATGTTTTGTTGTTGTTAGGCCCATTTAGCTTAAGTCAGTCCATTTTGTTGGTTCATTGTCCAGTCCATTGACCCGTTGTCTATTGTCCATTTGTCTTTGCATTAGTGGGTCAGTCCCCTCTTGTCCTCGAGTCCATTAAGCCATTACTTCCCCACTTGTATTCTCCTTGATCCCCTTGTATTAAGCCTCCATTTTCCCTCATGGAGCAGTATTCTAACCCCTTGTATCATTCTTCTTCCCAATCTTCTTCCTATTCCCGCGTGGAATCCTCTTCTCACGCGGGCCCATCTTCCCGTGGTCCTTCTGATCCATCCAAGGAACATGCTAATCTCATGGCCCATCTTTCAAGCCTTGTTCACCAAATGGACCCGGCCCAGGCCCAACGTCTTATTGCATCTCATATTCATGGGCCTTCTTCTCATAATGGGCCATCTTCTATTCATGGGCCTCCTCCTTCTCCTTCATATGTCGCTGGCCCAATTGCTAATGGGCATGATTCTCTTAATGGGCCTCATTATTCTGCCCATGTTGCTGCTGGCCCATTCAACCCATGTTCCAACATCTCTTCCTGGCCCACTTATCCTTCCATTCTTGGAATGGGCCCTTCCCTCTTCTCAGCCCAGATCCTCTTATCCGGCCCAATACCATGCTCCTGGTCCTATTTCACAACCTCTTACTCAAGCTGGCCCATATTCTTCTCGATCTCTCCCTACCCAGGAGATGGTTGTTCAAACCCAACGCCAGCTTGATGAGCTTCAATGTCGGTTCGATCCTAAGTCCTCCCTTGAGTGTTCCATTCGCTTTCCAAGGTCTTCGACTTTCGTCTCCATCACAAATTCCCACATATCGCCGTTATAGTGGAGTCGGTGACCCGTATGTGCACTTGAAGGAGTTTGTTTATGAGTCGGCCCAATTTTGACATGACCAACACTTGATGGCTTATCTATTTGGTCTGTCATTGGAAGGCCCGGCTCGGGATTGGTTCTTCTCTCTTCCGCAAGAGCAAGTCGTGAATTTTCAAGCCGTGCAAGGGAAATTTCTTCAGCAGTTTCAAGGACAGGTTGGGCCCAAGTACTCTATTATGGATCTGGCCCATGAGATGATGAAGCCCGAAGAGGAGTTCTCTACCTTTGCCGATCGTTGGCGTCGCCTTGCCGCGCAGGTCCCGGGGCACATACCGGAAGGAGAGCAAATCAAGATGCTGATATCCAATGCCATGCCTGAGTATCGGTTTATCTTAGCCCTCAACGACATCACCTCCTGGAAACAATTATACAGCCGAGCCCGCTTCATTCGCCAATAAATCCAAGATTCCCTTGACCTCGAGTCTCCACCATCCACCTCCACATATCAACCTTCACCCTCCACGTGCCAATCCTACGCTCCCATGAGCCGGCCCGCCATGAGTCAGCCTTCCGCCACATATCCCTCAACGAGCCAACCTCCCGCCTCTACGTACCCATACGCCTCCGCATATCAACCTTCCATGAGTCAGCCTCCCGCATCCACATACACGTCTCCATCTCCACTTTCGGTCAAGGGAACACCACATCCCGAGCAAGTAGATGCCGTCTACATACCTCCCCACTCCGTTCCACACATGCCATCACCAAAGCCCTCCACCACTAGCCACGCACTCCTGCTTATGCAACCTCCACTTCCGTCTCCACAACCTTATCCACCATTACATATCCCTCGGCATCCACCTTGCCCGAAGCGGGCTCCTCGTCTTCCATTGCCGGAGTGCTTCATGGATATTTTTAGGGCTTTGATGGCCACTCACACATTGCCGCTCTCTCCGGTTGTGCCCTGCCGACCCGCAGTCGGGGATATGCTTCAGTTCTGTGATTTTCACCACCAACAGGGTCATTTGGTTGAGGATTGTCCCGAGTTTCAGGATTATGTTTATGACCTAGAATCAAAGACAAGGATTGATTGGGTCGCTATGCATAAAGTCATTTTACATCTCTACAGCCAACAGCAGCAGCAAGAAGTTCAGCCTGGGCAGCCGTCTCCGTTACTTCAAGACCAGGGGCACCCCTGTGGTTCTTTATCTAGCAATGCACCCGCTCCATCACCTACTCAGTTACCTCTGCCATCTCCTATCCAATCTCTGCAACCTCCACAAACCCAAGCCTCCGCTCATGCTAGTGCCTCCCCTTCTTCTCCCGCCGCAACTACCACTACTTCTATCCCTAACACCGCTCGACGCATTGTGTCGACACGTCGACGGTGGACACCACAACCTCCCTCTTCACCCTCTCCACCTCCATGTCCACTACCCCCATCGCCTTTATCACCATCCTCACCATCTCCATTGCCATCACCATCATCTCCATCTCCATTGCCATCACCACCTCCATCTCCACCCTCGCCTCCATCTCTGCCATCACCTTTGCCCGAGCCTGAGCAAGCCACACAATTGCCTTTACCTTTACCCTCAGCCACGCCTTCACCTTCACCTTTGTCGCCACCCAAGCCTATCATCGCCACATCATCTGCGCCTTTACTTTCCATCACCACTCCCATTGGAGCCTCCATGCCTTCCAAACCTTCACATGTGCCACCCAAACATATTCCCTTTACTTCTCCAACCACTTCCACCCCATGGAGCGGGCGTGCGCTTCCTATGGTGCCCCTCGGGTCTGGTCCCCGGGGAGACAATGAGCGGAGTCAGGGTAGTTCGGTGTCGGTTGTTCCATTCATGATTCAAGATTTCATCTACCGCATGCCGATCCGGGTCCTGGTCTCAGGCTACTTTGGGGATGATGCACCTCTACTTTCAAAGATGACAGTTGCTAAGAAGAGTTCCCATGCACTGGTGCCAGTTTCTTCACAAGCGAGGCCGGTGGCAATCTTATTGCTCGCTAGGGGATTCACTATCGATGTTTTTATGTCTCCTCGCTCCATTGCTATTCAGATAACGAGCCAAGAGGGGTCCTCTACTCTGATTGTGCTAACTCATTCGGCTACCAAGAGCCTTATGGATTCCCTATTCAAGAGGCAGTTGGACGTATCTTCTACATTTTTCAAGGACATTTTGCACATCCTATGCAATCTCCCTTGGTTCATTAGCAAGCCGGCCATGTCAACGCCGCGCATTGCTCTCCCCCAGTTTTGTCCTGCTCTTCTGGTAAGGGAGTTATGCTTCATGCCCAATTGCCGAGGGGAGATGCCAAATCTTATGCTACTAGTGCCAAGTGACAAAACTTCATGGTTCTCTGATATTCATTCATTTGAGGAGTTATCTGTTCAAGAATGTCCATCTACTATTGTTAGCACTTGGTGTCTAGGGGCAACTACCCTGATGAAGCTGCATATTCATGACCGGGCCAGGCCATCTGTCAGGTGGACCCGTTATCTGAGAAGGTATTACAGATTAAGAAGGCCGAAGATTCGAGCCCACGCCAGGCGAGTCCATGTTCAAGAAGTATCAGCTAAGAAGAGGCGACAGCGTAAGTTTAAGGTCCATCGGTTGTGCATTCAGGGGTCCACCTCTTCCTCCCTTGCTTTTCATTCATCCTTCCTTCTACTCAGTTCCCACCCTTGGGTGGTGTATCTTCCTCCATCTGATCCTATCTCCATCATTTTCTCCTCCTTCCGTAGGTCAGTGCGTCCCCATTCCTCTCCCTTTTCTCCGGATCCTCCAGATTTTCCCTGCTCTCACAATTCTAGGCCTCTGCCTATGTCTTTTCATCCCGATCTCGGGACATCTCCCAGTTCTTCTCCTCCAGTATCTTCGGGTTCCGTCTCTAGTTCTCTTTCCCCGACTCTATCGGGTGTCTCTTATTCTCCTTCTCTGACCTTGTCGGATGATTCTCGTCCCTCTTCTCCGACCACGTCAGATAATTCTTCTTCTCATCTTTCTACTCATTCATCCTCACCCTTTCAGGGTCATTGCCCTTTTTCATGTTGTTTTCGAGGCTTTAGCCCGCCTTGATCTCAGTTAATCTCTGGTTCTTCTGTACTTGATTCCTTGTTATCAGGGCCTCAGTGCCTTAACGAGGGAGTTCTAGCCCTCGTCTCTCTTCCTTTTTATCCTTTCTTCGTCTTGTATGATGTCTGGTACTCCTCTATGTCGAGGAATCCAATCCTTTGCTCTCCTTTCATCCTTTATCCTGACAAGCAAGGAAAATAAAGTTCGTGCTCCTTAAAGCTTGATGATCGAGATCGCTTCAGGATGCTGGTTTCCATGCCATGGATTTGCAAAGGTATCTTTATTTTGGGCAAGAAACGTGTTTTCATTTCCATTATTTCTATTATTTCTGCACATAATTTCTTAACATGATTGAGTGGCTTTAGGAGTCTTTGTTTAATTAGATCTTAACTTTGTGTCAAATAAAAAAGGTTATTTTCTGCAGCATCCTTAGGCTGGTAATAGCTCCGCGCTGGGAGTCTAGTTTCTTTCTCCGATTGTTGAGGGTGACCTTTAGGCATGGGTTTTTCACACACCACACGGCAACCCATAGCCGATCTCTCTGAGCAACACCGTTGCTACTTTGGCCATACTTTGGGTATGCACGAAGGCCTTTTCTCTTCTCTGCTCGGCCAAGTGCAGGGGTAAGAGATTGATGGATGAGATGACCAACCTAGGCACTCCCTAATACGAGAGAGGTCTCAAATAGGGGTAGTCTTGACCCTCGAAAGTGAGCTTTCATGTAATATCTAGCCAATAAGGGCGGTCAAAATCATATATGGACGAATCAATGATGAATCAAAAGGTAAGATTATGAATCAAAGGCATGGCAAGAGTGGCAGTACAGTGCCCCGCGGGACACCATGAGCCCGGTCGCATGCGTGCCTGATAAATATGGGTCTCAAAATCAAAGACACAAAGCCCCGGCGCAACAGACCTACTCTTTGAGGGGTGGTGCCTTGGAAGGAATTCAAGTCCTGATGTCTCCCATCCTGCATAAAGCTTGTCTCCAATTTTTCTTCTATTTCTCCCTCTTAGGCTGGGTTGTATCCCGGGTATGGCCTTAGTAGGGGCACCGTTCTTTAGAGGCGGTTGGTTATGGTAAGTCACCCTAACATGCACGCCCTACTTAAGGGAAGTTTTTAATGAAAGGGGTAGGAACGACGATCCCTGGTCAGTAGTTTGAGCCCGTCTTTAGGTGCTGCAGATTGCTTTGTCAAAATCCAAAAAAATGAAATATTATCAAAATCTAAAAAAAATTAAAATATTATTAAAATTCCAAAAAACAAATATGTCAAAATTCCAAAAAAATCAATCAAATATGTCAAAATTCCAAAAAAAATCAAATATGTCAAAAAATCCTAAAAATTTGAATATGGCAAAAAAAATCAAAAATACAAAAATCCAAAAATACTTCTCTTTTGTTCCTTTTATTTTTATCTTGAGGACATATACGTAATCTGTTTGCTAAGTGTGTAGGCTGCAGGTTGCAGGTTCAAGCTTTCCTTGCTCTATCATTCGCTCTGCCTCTGCTCATATTCTTCGATCTGTTTTCATCTCTTCAATCCTATCTCTGGATCTGTTCTGAAGCTCATGGCCTTCTCAGCTTTCGCCTATCTGCTTAATCATGTCTCCATGAGAGGCATTGTCTCACGATTTTGAACCTGGCGGTTCCGCTTCATATGATCTTGGGCTTTGATTGAAGAAAGTGTATGTTATCTTTATCATGTCTATGGTCCTCCATGTCTTTTGTCCCGATGTGTCCTTGTCATATGTGTCTATGTCCTCTCGTGTTGGTCATATCTTTGGTCCCGCCGTGTCATTCATCACGCACGTATCTTTTATCCTGCCGTGTCATTCATCACATGTGTTGTCTTTCCATGGTATTGTCATCCCACGTGTCTTTGTCCCACCATGTCCTTATACCACTGCGTGTGCTGTCCCGCCATGTGCGTGTTGTCTTGTCCCACCGTGCCTTTAGTCGCATGCATGCTTGCCATTTGTTTGTGTGTTATGTTTCATCCATCTTCGTTATGTTATGTTGTGCCATGTTTTGTTCATATTTATCTTATTATGTTATGTTCATGTCATGGTCGTTCATATTCGTTCATGTTCACATCATGATTATTCATGTGGTTGTGTCTTATGATGAAAATCCATAAAAAGTAGAAATCTGGAAAATCCAAAAAAAATGCCGTTTTACTTGACAGGTAAGTCAGGTATGGCTCTCTATCCTTGCTCATTGTTGCATTATTATATGGTATCTACATTATTATAGCCTCTCAAGGACCGGCTGGTTTCCCGTGTGTTCTGGGATCTGATGTTCCCCTTTAACAAAAACGATGATGATCTAGGAGCATACGGTTAATCGTTGGATAGGCCGCTTGGTTGAGCCGAGTGGGGGACGATAGACTCTATCTCGCACGCCGTGGTTGCAAGAAGATTCTTGACCCCGACTGGCTCGGTCTAGCAATATTATCCTTGAGTACTTTCTATTTTATCTTTCTTTGCATTCGTTTTAATGATTTCTTTATTTTAGCCCAGCATGCATCATGTCATTTTGAGCATTCAGGCCTCGTGATCTGTTCAAGAATTTCTCCTCAGCAATGGTTAATTGCACTTAAGCTCTCTTGGGTAAGTGATTCTTCATTCCACTCTAAATTCAAACGATTTTTCTGATCTTGCCGCTTGGTCTGTTTGGCCAGTGTGATTCCTGTCTGGATTTTATCTCAGTCTTATTCTCCTTTCCAGCTCTTACGCTGTGTTCTTTCCGACCCACTCATTACCCGTGGATTGTGTCCCCAATGAGATTGGTCGTGTTTCCTTTCCCTTAGTTAGTTCTCCAGACGTGTCTCAACGTTGTCAATCATTCCTTTTGGTTAGTTTGGAATTTTCGGGAGAATTCCTGTCGCTTGTTGGTTGTGACGGGTGTCTTTTTACCTTGATGCCCGCTTATCAGTTCTCTCCGCTTCATCTCTACTTCATCTCCATTTCACGTCGCTGTCGCTTTCGCTCCATCTCCTTTCAATTTCGCCTTCGCGTCGCTTTCGCTTGTTCCCTTGCAAAGCAAATGTCAAGGAGGGGCATTTGTTGACACCCGTTTTAGCCCACAAGTTGTGTCATTTCTCTTATTCATCATTTTTGATGTCTCGAATTAGCCATTATTTTGGAGCTTCCTTGGATGGATTTTGAGCCCATTTTTACCATTCCCTATCCTTTGAGTCTTGGAGATCATGATTTCTTAGAGCCTTGGAGTTTATCTTATCAAATTCTGGCTTCCAAGTCAACTTACGGCCCATTTAGGCCGGCTTCTCTCAAGTAATCGGCTCTCTCTCACTGCGCAGTCCTAAAGGAGGTTCTTTTTCACCCTCTTCCGGTCCTATATTCAAAAGGTTGTCTTCACCAAAGTTGTTCCTCTTTCAGAGATATACAACTTCTTCTTCTACACCGTTGGCCAGTTCTGCCCCGATTGTGAGTTATTTGCATTTTTCCGGCGTGCTATGCTATTCACCTACATCCCAGAATTTTCCTCTCTCTTCCAGCCCCATTTTCTCCCTCTTCCAATCATTTTCTCAAATTTCTTTCTTCATAAAAGTTGTTCCTCTCTCAGTTATCTACAATTTCTTCTTCTACCACTTTTGCTAGTTCTGCTCCGTTTGAGAGCTACGCTTCAATTTCTGAAGTCGCGCGCAGTCTGCCCAGAATTTTCCTTCATCGATGTGAAGGTCTAGTGTAGGTGCGTTACATCAGTATAACGGTCTATCGTAAGACCATCAGAGTCCATGTGACGGTCCTACAGTAGACCGTTACATCCAAACTTGCCCGAAATATCCCGTTCGACCTCCAGAGTGTGACGGACCTACCCTAGTCCGTTACATAACTCTCACGGTCTAAGATAGACCGTTACACACACCTGAGAGTCCAATTCGTGTTGGACTCTGCTCCGTTTCTGTGCGTCGTGGCCCTCTTGAAGAGTCTATAACTTCTTGAATTCTACTCCGAATTGATCCCATTTTTTCCTACTTCTAGCCATTTATATTATCTTGAATTCAGTCAAAGAACTCCAAATTTCATTGGCTATATCTCTCAAGATCTGGGTCGCAAGATCAGGATTTAGGTGTCCTGGTTCAACTCAAACTCTGTAGATAAGCTCCGTGGCTACCTTCCAAGAGCTATATCTTCTAGAATCCTCCTCCGAATTGATCCCCGTTTGTTCCTATCTCTTGTCCTTAGTATTATCTCGAGTTTGATCTAAGAACTCGATTTATCTTGGACTCTATCTCTGGGAATCGTGATAAGAAGATGAGGCTTTCTTACAAAACTCTATAAAAACTGCCCAGTTCGCAGTTGCAAAGGGGGGCTCTTTCCGGACGTGGGGCGAAGCCATGCTGCACCGCCGACTCAATCCTTCGACCCTGGCTTGAAGAGGGAAGTATTAGCTTTCCATTGTATCATTCTGGGCTTGATTTCATGGTCTACACTCTTAGTTCTAGTCTCCTCAAAATCATAAATCATCACAGTTTTTTGCACTTTCTGCTACACATGCGTTTTTCTCCGTTTTGCATCAATGATTTCTCTCTATTCTCTCAATCAAATCTCGTGATTTCAAATCTCATGCATGCACAACATACCCACCTATCTTTTCCACCCTTCCACAGGGGTTAAAAACCTCCCCCCGGTGCATTCTCTCCCTTTTATTCATGCTGTTTTATCACTTTGGGCAGATTTCTACACTTCATGTTCTAATGGATTTTTACCTTTGTGTTTCATCTTTGTTTTACAGGAGAGCATGAATACAACGTGAGGCCCTCTTCCTCTAGCCGGCTGGAAGGAGAGGAGGTTTGAATCCACAAGTTCCCCGCACCTCGTTTGTCAAACGCGATCAAGTTTTCTTTCCAAGGTACACAGCGCCGTTCTTTACACTTCTTCATCCTTTGGCGTTGTTAATCCTTGGTGGCGATCACAGTTAGTATTTCTCATCCTTTCATCCCCCTTGTCTTTTATTCACATGTTTATGCATGTATGTATTTAAAGGGGGCGGGATAGGAATCTAATTAAAAAATAAATCAACAGCTATGTTGAGTAAATCTCATGTCACCATGTGACGCCCCAAAGTGGACTTCAATATTGATTTAATTTGAAGTTTTTCTATTTTCTATAAATTAATTGTGATTTCTTATTTTTTTCTTGAGAAATTAAAATTAACACCCTGATAAGGGGCACTATTTAAATTGACGGCATGACCAAGGGCGCCTATTTTAACAATGGACGACTACCAATACGGGCGTCATTTTCTGGATTTACTGAAAATTCTGAATTTCAAATAAAACAAAAATTGTAGAATTAACGTCTTTCATAAAGGCGTTGATTATGTGACGTCTGTCTGGCAGGCGTCAGTTGATAATTTTAAATAAGGAAAGTTATTTGTTTCTATAATTAAATCCAGGAATTGACGGCTTGATGGGAGTCGCTATTCTAATTAACGCCTTTTGATGTGTCGTCATTTTTAATTGACGCCCTTCATGGGGTCATCATTTTCAATTCCGTCTCCCTTTCGCCTGCTTCTTTCCAGTAATGGTTCATTCCTTATTTTAAGCCTTGTATTCGACTGGGAAGGGAGTTTCTTGATGGAAGATATTTACCTTGTTTTAATCCTTATTCTCTAAAGATCTTAGCCCTATAAATACCCCTCCTGGGTCTCTCCGCGCGAGAAGACAGAGGACAGAGAACAAGAACAGAGAGAGAGAGATCGTTATTAAGAGAGCAGAGCTGACAGAGAGAAGAGTGTCTTATTTATTTTGCAGGTTATTCATCAAAACGAGCTCTCCTTCCAGGCGATGCTCTTCTTCTTCCACAGATGAACCACTGCAGTTCCATCACATACTGAAGCTCTCCTCCCTTTACTGCTGCACGCACAACAGAAAGGAATCATTCCTTTAGCTATTTAGTTGTTATTTTCATTACACATCCTCCCTCCCTCTAGTTCTTGTTAGATCTCATACTCTACATATTATTGCTTAGCATTACATCCATATTTTTTTCAAACCTTGTTACTCCTCCTATGGGTTTAAAACCAAAACACACAAGGTGTGTTCACGTTCATGTTTAATTCGATTAATTTCATAATCTTAGAACTTTGATACTACACCTTTTGGCTAATCCACTCTTTTATTTGATATGTGTGTTCTTACAAGGTAATCAAGACTAAGAACCCCCTTCATCGGCCGGCCGGTAGAAGGAGGAAGAAAGGATTCACAATCTCCCCCGCTTAACACAAGGTACTCGCGATCATCCTTTTTCTTATTTGAGGTAACCCCTCTGGCGATCACATTCTCCATTAGCATCCTCGGATGCTCCCCTTTTCTCCCCTTTTCCCATCCTTTTTTCCATTAATTATTCTTTAGTTTTTCTAAGTGGATTTTTCATAATCTACAAATTGGCGATCACGGTGGGACTTCTAGTGTTTTTTAGTTTGATTACCCCTCCCATGTGCTCTAGGTAGCACACTCCCATTGGTACCCTCGCGTACCCCTCCCTCGTGCTCCACGTAGCACCCTCCCATTGGCGTCCTCGGTGCCCCTCCTTTGACACCCTCGCGTGTCCCTCCCTTGTTCTCCACGTAGCACACTCCCCATTGTGCACCACGTGCACACCTCCCCACTGATTAGCCAGTTTTGCAGTTTCCATTAGTTTATTCTGATTGTCAGTTCATTAAGCTGAAGTAACGCCTTCCCTGCTGCCGTCATTTTTATTATTCACACCTCGTACAGAGGCGTCATTTCTTCATAAGACGCCTTACAGCAAGGCGTCATTTCTATTGCGATTGGATCATTGTTCAGTGATTTTGGCGCCCCAGCTCCCGGGCGTCATTTTATCTTTGAACGCCTTAGCTTAAGGCGCCATTTTCTTAATTATTTGTGATTTGGTTATTTCCTGAGTATTTGTTTATAGTGCTTTGCGCCTCTGCCCATAGGTGTTCCTTTCATTGTTTGTGGTAATTAGCGCATGCACTCCAGGCGCTGCTCATTAAATTAGCGACCTGCCCTGGGTCGTGTTTTTGTTCTGTGCCCACAGAGCTGTTCGATTGACTGATCATATATCTGTTGGTGATATTACCTGTTTGCATTCATCTTGGCATACGGTTTGGGAGACCTCCTCTCCCCACACTTGTTAGGAGTTTTCACCCCTCTTGGTGAAGGAAGGACCCTCCATTGAGCATTCCGTCTCTTTGGACATGAAATTCCTAAGCCAAGCCTCCGTAAGTCCTCGCACCCGTGGATTCCCTCACGGACGCTAGGCAGGTTGTACCATTGAAGTACCCGGAGTATAGTTGACCCATTCGTTGGAAAGGAGAGAAAATCTAGATACCCGGAGATTATACCCAAATTTTCAACCAGAATCCACCTTTAGTACCTAATATTGAATCCATCCTAATTTCCAAGAGAAATCTTAAAATTTTGTGCTCATTACAACTTGTGTGTTTTTTTAAAAGGTGATATCTTTTGGGTTATATCTTATTGCGAGACATTCATCTCTTTCTCCTTAAGTATGAAATTGCGTTCAGGTAAAATTCTCAACATGGCCAACTACGGATACACTTATGATGGTAATGAGGAGGGTCATTCTGACCCGTTTTATGAGATTCCCTCTCAAGATTCCCGTTTATTATGAGGGAAATTACTATTCTTCCTCCAATCAAGTCCATATGGTGGACACCACCACTACTGCTTTGGAGGTTGAGCCTTCTTCCCAGGCCTGACCTACTACCCAGAATACTCTAGGGGACACTTCCTCTTCCCTCAATCTCAATGAGATTCTCAAGGCTATTGCTCAGCTGGATGATTCTCAGCGCCAGGCAGCTCAAGCCGCTCTTCTGAAGGGACAGTTCATCCCGTCGTCTTCTAACCCTCATCAGGCCATGGGTGGCCACTCCGCTAATTCTCCTAATGACCCATCGGTCGTCCCTAGGGTACCCTCGCGCCCATCAACTCCTGTTGTGACTATGCCGGACCAACCTGCAAGTCACTCCATTGTTTGGCCTCAACAGCCCCTTGGTTCCCAAATTCTAAGGAGGCCTATAACAAACCAACATTCCTTTCATCAGGCCCCAGTCAAATCTGATAACCATGCTCTGTTATTCCAAAGGATGGCCAAAATGGAGGAGCAGCTTAAGAGGGTCACTACACCCAAGGTTGCTCCTGAGATCGTGCTTCCCCCTATGCCGGTTTTCCATCTACCACCATCAGAAATGCCGAATTTCTGGCGATATAATGGCATGGGCAACCCGAACATCCACCTGAAAGATTTTATGTATGAAGCATCATTTTGGCAAGATAATAAAAATTCATTGGCTTATCTCTTCAGGCGGTCTTTGGATGGCCCCGCACTTGAATGGTTTTATTCCCTGGAGCCGGCCGATGCCGGTGATTTTGATATAGTTCAACGAAAATTCATACAGAAGTACAAGGACCGTGTGGGTCCCTCCTTGTCCGTTACAGACCTGGTTCCTGAAAAGATGAAGCCCGAGGAGGACTTTGTTTTATTTGCTGATAGGTGGAGGGCCATGGCCGAGAAATTGAAAGACACATTGTCAGAGACGGAGCAAGTCAAAATGATTATTTCAAATTCTACTCCACAATTCCGTCATATCCTGGCCATGAATAAACTAAGCACTATGGAAGAGCTCTATGAAAGAGCTAGATATATTCAGACACAAATGAAGGATTCGCCAATCATGGGCATGTTCGAGCCTAGGCCAAAGGTGATAAAGAGGAATGTTAATATTGGCAATACTGGGGCAACCACTGAAGGCACCGTTACCAACGAGCAGGTGAGCGCGTTTGGCAATTCCACACCCTTCCGCCATCCTTCAAACCCAGGGCCGTCACCACAACAGCCCGCCTTCCATAATCAAGTCCACCAGCCAAATAACAACCCTCCTCAGACCTTACGGCCTCCTCCACCTCCTCAACAACAACCCCACATTGCTCCACCAAATCAAACACCACAATATCACCAAGTGCCCCCACCGGCCAATTATGCACCACAACAATTTCAACAAAGAAGACCTTTGGGCCCCGAAGGGCACAGTACTCCCCTCTTCCTGAAAGCTAATTGGATATCTTTAATGCCCTCATGGCCGCTAACCTGCTCACATTGCCAAAGGAAAGAGCAATATGGCCCCAACATGTGGATACGTCCCGGTATTGCGTCTTTCACTGACAACCGGGGCACAATATCGATCATTGCTTTCACTTCAAAGATTATATACATGACATGAATGATCAAGGTGATATTGATTGGGACGAGATGAGGAAAGTCATTGCTTCTTTAAAAGTCCGAAGGCCTCCTCGGCAGCCAGCAGCTCAACAGCATCAGCAACAAGGACAACCACAAGCTCCACATCAACAACAGGTTCCTGCTCCCCAACCCAATATGGGGATTGTTAATAATCCACTACCGGAGCATCCGGTCCCAAATCAGCAAGTGAATATAGTCACCTCGATCCATGAAGTGGAGAGAGGACAAATTTGGCACAATGAAAATGCCTCTGTCGGGGCTATTAATCAGAATTCTAATCCACCACCCTCATTGATAAGAAGGCACCAGCCAATCCCTCCTTCCCAACCACAACGTCCCCTTATACGCTCCCTTACTTCTGGGCCATCCAATGCCAACATCATCCCTTCACGTCCCCTTCTTTTGCGCCAACCCACAAATTCTCCATCACCCCAAAACCCTCCACCAAACAAACCTCCTCTTATTCGTACCTCGCCGGCAACCGTCGCCCCTCCCGTTCCACCTCCATCTACCGCCACCATGATTCCAAGGCCCCTTCTTGTTACACAATCACCATCACCTCATTCCAATAATCCACGGCTGGCGAGGCCCCTTATAAGAACCCTTCCTCCCACCAATCCTGCGCCTACACCTAGCACCACTCCCCTTACTTCCTCCACCCCTTTACCCACACCGGTCCCGACAGAGGCGCAAAGAACAATGGTGCTCCGTAGCGGACAAATGTTTCAACGAGTGTTTCCCCAGCGGGAGTAGGAGTCACCACAAGAACAAGGAGAGCAAGAACAAGAATCTACACAGGGCACGGAGTATGATTTATTGAAGCATCTGGACAGAACACCGGCCCGTATTTCTATTCTGGAACTGATTAAAAGATCTGCCACACATCAGCAAGCTTTGAAACAATACCTGCAAAAAGTAATGGTGAATGAAGATATCCCAGCCTAACAGGTCACCACTGTCTTAAACCCAGTTAGCAATCAGCTGGCTATTACTTTTTATGAACATGAGTTGGCTCCTCAGTCGGCCAGGAAATATGCACTGTGCATCACCATTGATATCAACAAAATAGCCGTGAAGCAATGTTTGGTTGATACTAGGGCATCCATTAATGTTTTGCCACCAAGCACTTTAAAGATGTGCGGCATTCCGGAGAGTCAGATTCGACCGTCCACTATAACAGTTACAGCTTATGATAACACAAGAAAGCCTCCACTGGGAATGATTACTCTAAAAGTTGGTTTGGGTCTAGTCTCAGTCACGGTAGATTTCCATATTTTGTATATGGACCCGACATTTAATGGTATTTTGGGCCGCCCTTACATTCAAGAACTGGATGACGTGCCTTCCACGAATCATCAATGCATCAAATTTCCACATAAAGGACGTATCATTAAAGTGACCAGTATGCCCATTTTGCCGACCGAAGACATACATTCTGCAACATCAGTGCCCTCCATGTGGCCTTCCAATATGCCTTTGCTCTCAGTATTGGATGTTGCCGATCTGCGGCAAGACCCGATGAGGTCATCATCTCCTTCAACCCCTTCCACCACACAGCTATCCAAGGGCAAGAAAAAGAAAGGTTTGATGAATACGCCCGGATGGAACATCTTAATGAAAATGGGGTACCGAACTGGTAAAGGCTTAGGTGCCAATCTCCAAGGGAGAGTTAAGCCTGTCAAGCCTCAAAAGATGATTCTCCGAGGTGGCCTCGGATATAAAGCACCAGGTAAAGATGAAAAAGAACCGTGGGCCGTTATGACTTCCACTCTCAAGACTGACCGGCAACCTCTTACATGGACCCTTCAAACACATTTTGTAACAGGAGGTATTCAGAATGATGATGAGCATACTACAGTAATCACTTCTATGCTGGATTGTCGAGATGTACATGCACGGCAGTTTGCTCGCCATATAGCGCCACTAGCCACATATAAAGCTTTGGAGTCATTAAGGCCGATAAGCGAAGGAAAATGGATGATCCTGAATGTGACTGGTATAGGTGGTTTGACATGAATGATATCTCTATTGCTCTGAGCCGCTTGTTCATGCTGACTGATCCAGAATGGCCGCCGTTGATTCATGAGTTGATTGAAAAGCCAGCAGTAATTACAGACAAGAGGCAGCTTCTGAGTGACTATTCAGATACTGGAGAACCCGATGTGCCGTTTGAAGAGGGTTTCAATACAGACAGGCTGTGGGCCGGCCTTTTCTTTACCAAATCCATTCACCCGACGGCTGTTGTCCGTTTGATTGATCAGGTGTTCTTTTCAGATATACCTAGGCCGCCTGCGGTCTTAATAAACTTCTCTCCAAATTCACTACAAGTTTCTCTTCCAATTCCTCCCTTGCTCCTCGAGCGGTTTTCCAAACTCTCCATTACGCCCCCGCGTGGGTCATCATTGATTCAATCCTTCACCAAACTTTCAATTTCAACACTCTCCCCTGTTTCCACCCCCCATTGCTTTCTCCTTGAAAACGAAAAAAAAATGCCAAAATTCAAATTTCCCAATCCATCTCCGTTGAGGAGACCTCCTATCTTCTTCCCGAGTGTGTCCCGATCCCGGGGCCGCTCTTCCAGGATCTGTTAAGGGACCTCCCCTACCCCTCCGATGAGGGGACTTCGTCTGTATCCCTTTCTGTACCCACTTTTTCTTCCCCATCTTCTAGTGATCAAGCTAGTTGTTCTTTTTCCTCTAGTTTTCAAACTCATGGGGTAGCTTCACATAAGAAGTCCAAGGGTAAGCAGATTTCCCGTAGATTCTTGTTGGAGTTAGCTAGAAGATGTCAGGCTTGCTAGCCATCCCAGAATTTGTGGAAAATCCGATCATCCTGCCAGAGATAGAATATGAGGGTATTTATGCTTCTAATGAGGGCTTTGGTGTCTATGAGATTATGAATGATGAAGACCCTGTTGAAGAGGGGGATGAAAGTTACGAAGAATATGAGGACGAGGCTGATGCTTTTGTTAGTGGCATGAGAAGATTTGATGAACTATCAGCCTCAATAGAAGAACCTACCAAAGAAATAAATCTAGGTACGGAAGAAGACCCTAGGATCGTCCTCATTTCAAAGAACTTTCCGCCATCCGAAGAGGAGGCACTCATTTTGGTTCTTCTAGAATACAAGGACACATTTGCATGGAGTTACGAAGATATGCCTAGACTAGATCCTGCGCTCATTGAACATCGACTTACACTTAAGCCAAGGTCTGTCCCGGTCAAACAGCGGTTGAGACGTTTCCACCCTAATATGGCTTTAAAAATGAAAGAAGAGGTCGATAAGCTGCATAAGGCCAGATTTGTTAGAGTTGTTCTCTATCCTAATTGGGTGTCTAACATCGTCCCAGTCATGAAGAAAGATGGAAAGGTCAGGATTTGTATAGACTTTCGGGACCTCAACCGCGCATGTCCCAAAGATGACTTCCCCCTCCCTCATATCGATGTTTTGATTGACAACACGGCAGGATTTGAGACTCTCTCATTTATGGATGGCTTTTCAGGTTACAATCAGATTCGCTTGGTCGAGGAGGATCAAGAGAAAACGTCGTTCACTACACCATAGGGAACTTATTGTTATGTGGTCATGCCTTTTGGACTTAAGAACGCTGGAGCCACCTATCAAAGGGCCATGATGGCTATTTTTCATGATATGATCCACATTTATATTGAGGTGTATGTGGATGACTTGGTAGTAAAATCAAGAACAAGGATTGAGCATCCCGGGGTTCTAGCTAAAGTCTTGCAAAGAGCACGGGAGTACCATTTGAAAATGAATCCCAAGAAGTGCGTATTTGGTGTTTCATCAGGGAAGTTGCTTGGATTCATTGTTAGTAAGAGGGGTATTGAGATTGATCCCAACAAGACGAAGGCCATAAGAGAAATGCCTCCTCCCAGGAATTTGAAAGAAGTAAGAGGATTGATCGGGAGGTTGCAATTTATTCGCCGATTTGTCTCTCAGCATTCACAAAGATGCAGGCCGTTCTACGAGCTTACCAAGCCGGGAGTCAAGTTTCTTTGGGATGACAAGTGTCAGGCAGCTTTTGATGGATTGAAGGATTATCTATCAAATCCTCCTGTCTTGAGGCCGCCAGTTCAGGGCAAACCGCTTGTTCTTTATATTTCTGTCCTGGATGACTCTGTAGGCGCTGTCCTAGCCCAAGTTGACGAAGAAGGAAAAGAGAAGGCAGCCTACTACTTGTCAAAACTCTTTAACCCATGTGAGCAGAGGTACTCAGCCATGGAGAAGACTTGTGCAGCTTTAGTCTGGGTAGTTCAGAAACTCAAGCATTATTTCTTAGCTCACGAGGTTCATCTCATTGCTCGTATGAATCCAATCAAGTTCCTTCTTGAAAAATCTGTTCTCACTGACCGATTGACGCAATGGTAAAGCTTCCTCTCTCAGTTTGACATCATCTACATTCAGCAAAAAGTGATTAAAGGCTACGCCATAGCAAAACATCTTGCTCATCACCCTCTCCCCAGATTTGACCCTGTTCGCTCAGAGTTTCCAGATGAGGAACTAATGTCCGTCAATCAATCCAATTCAATGTGGATGTTACATTTTGATGGAGCTTTGAATTCAAAAGGGAAAGAGATTGGTATTGTTCTTCTATCACCTGAGGGTATCACCATTCCGCTCGCCTCTCAACTTGCATTTCCAGTTACAAACAATATAGCTGAGTACGAGGCTCTTTTGGCCGGACTGGAGGCCGCTCATCAACTCAGTATTACCCAATTGTGAATTGTAGGTGATAGTCAGCTTATTCTTCGTCAAGTGCTCTCCAAGTGCCGCACGCTTAATCCTAAACTCAAGCCCTACCAAGAATTGACTTCTGCTTACACCAAGCTTTTCACCAAACTAATCTTCGTTCACGTCCCTCGTGACCATAACATTCTAGCTGATGCTCTTGCTTCTCTTGCATCTTCCTTGGTTCTCCTTCCCGAAAGGGATTCCCACTCCATCACTATTCGTAAGCGGCTCATTCCCGCTATTCAAGACCCATCTTTTCTTAGGATTAAGGAAGAGGTGCTTAGGAAGGTTGAGCAAGGCAGAATTATTGAGAATAAGGAGGTCATGCTATTGGACTTGGAAGAAGAATTGGATGATGAAGAAAAGCCGTGGTATTATGAAATTGCTAAATATTGCCAGGATCAATCATATCCTGAAGAAGCTACAGCGGAAGAAAAGAAAGCCATTAGAAGGGTTGCCCAGCGATACACTCTAATTGGAGGTGTGCTTTACAGAAGAGGTCTCACTGGAGTTTTATTAAGATGCCTAGATGATGATGAATCTTGGAAAGTTGTGGAAGAGGCCCATTCGGGGTGTGTGGTGGTCATGTCAATAGCCAGATGCTTGCTAAGAAGATCCTAAGGCTAGGTTTCTATTGGCCCACTCTAGAAGAGGATTGTTCTATCTATGTCCAAAGGTGTGTTAAGTGCCAACTGCACGTCGACAAAATTCATTCTCCTACTTCTTCACTCCATCCCGTATCTTCCCCATGGCCTTTCGCCATGTGGGCTTTCGATATCATTGGACCCCTGGGTGATCCGACCCTCCTCACAAAACCAAAGTCATTCCTACTGACGGCGACGGAATACTTCACCAAGTGGGCGGAAGCGGAAGCTTACGTGGAGATAAAAGCGTCAACCGTCTGCAAGTTCATAATGAAGAATATCATCGCAAGATTCGGCATCCCAAGTACCATCGTCACCGACAATGGACCCCAATTCATCTCTCAGGAACTTCAGGACCTCTGCAACAGGTATAACATTGCATTGCATCATTCATCTCCTTATTATCCGCAGGGGAATGGCCAAGCAAAGGCAACTAATAAGACTTTGATTAAGATTGTCAAGAAAACGTGTGAGGCTAACAAATTTGCGGATTGGCCAGAAAAATTGGTTGAAGCTCTTTGGGCCTATCGTACTTCCATTCGTACCCCTACAGGGCAAACACCCTTCGCCCTCACTTATGGAATGGAGGCGGTAGTTCCTTACGAGATTCTTGTTCCTTCTCTGCGAGTACAATTGGAGCAAGAATTCTCTATTGATGAGCGGCGTGAATCTCTCCTTGCCCAGTTGGAACTCCTAGATGAGAAGCGTCTGGCTGCCGCCGAGCATGCGCGTATTTATCAAAACAGGCTTTCACGTTTTTATCAAAAGAAAGTGATTGAGAGAAAATTCAAAGTTGGTGAATTGGTAATTAAAAGAATCTTTGTAAAACCAGGTGGACCACGTTCAAAACTCCAACCTAATTGGGAAGGCCCCTTTATTATAAAAGATGTTTATCCTGGCAACGCTTATAAATTGATTAATGCTGAAGGTGAAGAGCTAACTCATCCTTGGAATGGCCTCTACTTGAAGAAATACTACCCCTAAAAACTAAAAAAAAAGAGAAGAGTAAAAAAAAAATTAAACAAAAGAAAAGAAAAAAGAAGAAAAAATAAAAAAAAGAGAGAAAGAAAAAATCTTGGAGGCTGGTATAGTACATGGGCCACGACACCGAAAAAATCAAAATCTTTAATTCATTCTTCAGTCTCGACGGTTTAACTCTTGGGTCAATTCACGCACACACTACACGCTTTATTCTTAAACTCGAGCAGCCCAGAATTCAAGGAAAGTCCGACCCAATCAAGAGTGTAAAAGCCTTACCTATTCTCTTCCTTTCGGCTCACGAGAGGGAACACAAGTTAGGGGTTACCAACCAAGCCTGCCCGCCGCCCTAGTAGGTGGAAGTCAGGGCCCAAAAGGGAACAAAATGCTTAAAGCCCAAGTACAATTAGGTCTTTATCTGTTTAAGAAAAGAAGAAAAGAAAAGGAAGTTATGATAAAAGAAAGCATGTCAAGAGGGCAAAGTCCCCGCAAGGAAAACCTTGGTCGTAAGCATGCATGAATAAGGGCAAAAAGAGCAACAAAATTTCCCTAAGTCGAAGACCGAATCCCAACAGGCATTAGGGCAGGGGAGGAGTGTGTCCCGTTCTTGAAAACCTTTCGTGAGCTTCCTTAATCATTCTTCCTTCTCCCTCATGGTGGGTTGTGAACTCGAAGAATGGCAAAGACCAACTAAGAAGGATGGGCTGCGAGAGAATATGAGTAAAAGCCTAAGTATAAATCACGTTGACTCTTTTGTTAAGTCTCTTGAGAAAATCTAATGAATTTTAGATTATGATGGTTAAGGTTTCAAAGCTCTATACCATACTCGCCTCCAAAACAAAATTTTTCAAATAGGCGTCCTTTTCAAAATTTAGTGTCACTTTCAAAACAAAAATTCAACAAAAAAAAAACATATATACCAATAATAACAAAAAAAATGACTGTGGAATTTCAAGCCCTTTGTTTCTCATATGCTTGATTGCATTCTTGTATGGCATCTTTTATTTTTAGTTTGCATTTGCTTGCTTGCATGACGCATTTTATATCTACTCTTTGCCTTCATTGATTAAAGGCTTGGCCCCTTGACCTGTTATCAAGGTCAAAGTCAAGACATCCCTTGCTTATTGAGCAAGGGGCCAAGTCGAACAGATGAATTAACATGTTTATTCAAGTGTGGAAGCATAGGGCAAAAGTAAAAGACGAGAAAGAAAGAAGGTACAAGTACACAACTACACAAGTGCTCAGGTAACAAAATCTCAATTTCATATATATATACATCATAAATGTCTGAGTACAGGTGTGAGGGTGGAGGAGTACAAGTAAGTCTCTCAGCTCTCGCCTCCACCCTCCTCTCTCCTACTCTCTGCCTCACTCTCGTCCTCCCGACGAGGCTCTGGTGGAGGGGGCATGGGCCCCCGGGAAGTAGCTGGAGCTCGAGCCGGCTCCTCTGCCTCGCTCCTCTGCCGGAGAGAGGAACCCGCCACAAAAGTAGAGCTGGTGAAGCTGTACCCTGCAGCTCGCGCCCGCTCCCGACCTCGCTGAAGACGCTCCTCGGTCGCCCGTAGCCGCTCCTGTGCAACGGCTAGCTGGGTCCCTCAAGGCTGTAAGCTCTCGATCGCAAGCTGACCGCTCCTCACGGTCCCGGGCACGCTCCGCCTGGTGCTGCTCACGATCCCGGGCACGCTCCGCCTCGTACTACTCGCGGTCCCGGACACGCTCGGCCTGGTGCTCCTCGCGCTCCCGAGCACGCTCTCTCCGCTCCATCTCGAGGGTGACTCGCAGCTCCGCCACGTCCTGAGGCAGCTCCTCTCGCCGCCTCAAGGCCCGCTCCAGCTCCACGACCCGTTGCTCACGGATCGCCAACTCTGTCCCGGCCAGGGCAGCCCGGGTATGTGCCGCCTGTAACTGTGAAGACTGCAAACATTTAAACAAATCATCAGTTCCACATTTAATGCAATAATTCAATAATTCATGGAATAAGCAACATACAATTGAAAATAAATAACTCACCTGCGTGGCCATCGCCCGCTGTCCCTCCTCGATGCAAGTAAGAGCGGCCCGGAGCTCCTCGGTCTGTAAGAAACAATTTTCATGAGTATATCATATAAATAATTTAATGCAAGGTTAAGTTTGAGTTTGAAATTTACCCATGAGGCGAGGTTGCGCTCTGTCGCCTCAGCCCGTGCCACTGCCCCTGCTAGCTGCTCTGCTAGTGCAGTCGCCTCTGCACTAGGCCCTCTCGAGCTGGAGGCCTCTCCTGTCTCTCTCCCTACTGCTCCCTGCTGGGCACGCTGCATTTATTGAGATTATCAGTAGCTAATCATCAATAAAAAAATTCATATGCATATAGGAATAAATTAAACACTCACCAAAGTCTCAAGGTCTGCCCGTGTGGTGGCGAGCTGTGCCTCTAGGCTGTGTAGGTGGGCCTGTGCATCCATCGCCACTATGTCCCGCGCATCCTGCATTCATCACATATTAGTCGCATGATAGATATACAAAGCATTTGCATTTAATTTAGAAATGAGTGCATTCATACATACCCCTAAGACCCTCATCTGGGGTCGGCCGGCATAAACCTCCCAGTAGCGTCGGAGGTACTCGGAGCTGTCGGTCGCCTGTGAAGTGACCCGGGTCCCGCCACGCTGCCAGTCTGCGTACTGGTCGGAGAACCGCACTCTCCAGTCGATCGCTTTCATGCGACCGCGCGTCTTCTTGCCTACTCCCCGTGGCTCTCCAACCTCGATCCACTCCTGGTGTAGATCGAGGGTCCTCATCACCAACCTAAGCCGTAACGGCTCAATCTCGTTCAGGCAATGAACCCAAAGCTCATGCCCAAAACGAGGTCGGCCCGCTACGACCCACGGCTGGCCCTCGTCGGTCATCCCTTCATAGGGTCTCCACCTCACCTGCATTCACAAACATGCATTCACATCATCATATCATCATCATATTTCACATAAAAAACAAAAAAAATAAAAATTGCATCATACATACCAGTGAGGCGGGGAAGTCTCGGAACTCCCGTCGCAACACTCGCAACTCGTAGGCGAGTGGGGCTCCGATCACCACCGGTAGCCAGCGTCGCGCCAGAGGGAAGGACCCCTCATCTCCGGGTCGTAGATCAACACGCCCCATGGGCATGTACAAATGGCTCCAAATCTACATCCATACATTGCATTAGTTAACCATGCATATGCATATAATAAATGAAAAAGAATAAAAACAACAAAAAATGCATACCTGAAGAAAAGGTGAAAAGCCACTAACTGTCGTCTCTCGACCTGTCCCCGTGGACAGGTCGGCTATCAAGTGTGCCAGCAGCGCTGCTCCCCAGGCATATCTGCCCACGCCCTCTAAGTCCTCAAGTATCCCTAGGAAGCGGCAGTTGATGACGTCGCCCTTCGTGCCAAGTAGCAATCTCCCGAGCATCAAAAATAGAAACCTCCTCAAATCTCTGTCTGCTCTCTCTCTGTCAGCTGGATCCTGGCAGTAGGCAGCCCTAGCCCCATCTATCAATCTCTGCGAAAACTGCTCTAAGGACTCCCTAGATCTCTGCCTAGAGTCCCCCAATCCCATAGCTATGGTAAGGTCAGTGCGGAAAACGGTCCTACACTCGCTCGGTGTCTCGTACACCGTCTCTAGCCCTAATAGCCTCTGGGTCAGCTCACTATAATCAGGTAGGGTGATCCCGCTCACCGCCTCCCCATCTACCCTCAGCCTAGTGATCCTAGCCACATCCTCCAAACTAGGAACCATATGCCCCCATGGCATCAGAAATGCCCGGCTAGACCTATCCCATCTCTCTCTCAAAACCTGAATCAAAGGTAGGTCTGGTCTGACTGGCTCAATGCTAAGGAAGGCCCCAAACCCCATAGCATCTATCCTAGCTCTCTAGAACTCGGGAGGCCGTAGTACGCTGCCCGGACCTGGACCCAAGAAATCCGCGTCCTCATCAACCCCTGCATGAATATAAAAGAACTTTTTGCTTAAGTTTTCATGTGGAAATTCATTTAAGCTCATTAATTGTGATATTTACTGTTTGATAATTAACGACCTACCGTGGGTCGTGGTTTTCATGATTGACGCCCCTGAGGGCGACGTTATTTCCAAATAGGTTTCAGGTGGTACTGTACGTTCATTTAATTGACGACCTACGCGGGGTCGTTGTTTATCTAATTGACGCCCCTGTGGGCGACGTTGTTTTGAAAGTGATATTCTAAAAATGTGAAAAATTTATAATTGACGCCCAACCCTGGGTCGTCAGTTATCTAAGTAACGCCCCTGTGGAAGGGCGCGGTTCATGAAGTAACTTTCTATCCTAAATTGCATTTCTGGAAAATGTTGAATTGACGGCCACCCTTTGGTCGTTACTTATCTAATTAACGTCCCGATGGGGGCGTGGTTTTCCTGAGGGTTCAAGGTTTTAATGTGCGAAATTGAAATAACAGAAACACATGCATTTTTAAATTTAAATGAAATCACAGGGAAATAACAGCATGTTGGCGGAACATGATAAAATTAAAAATAACGACATGTTGAAGGGCGTTTCTTTCATGCGATTAATTATTTTTAAAAAAATGAAAAGATGAAATTAACGACCCTCTCTGGGACGTCATTTAAATTCACGACACCCCTGGGGGCGTCATTTTACTGTGTCTCTGGTTTTGTCATGCCCGAGGGCCATGGAAATGGGGAAATAATGGAAATAAAAATAAAAAAAATAGAGAATATGGGTGTGGGGGCCTACCTTATGTCGTTTTGGTCCAATTAATCCCCCACGGAGGGGTTGCTGTGGTTGGCGTGGTCGTCGGAGCTGCCAGGCCGACGGGCCACCGCTGCCGCCGCCGCTGGTGGGTCTTCGTCACCCCCTCCCTCTTCACTTCGTCGCCATCCTCTCCCTCTTCACCTTCACCTTCTCCTTCGTCTTCCTCGCCTTCATCTTCTCCCTCTTCACTTTCGTCACCGTCGTCTTCTGTTCTTCTCCGTCATCACCTTCGTCACGATCCCCTTCACCGGCCGCCGCCGGTACTTCTTCGACCGCCGCGAGAGGGGGCCCCTCCACTGCTTGCTCTTCCTCCAAGTCCACCACGGCCGGGGCAGTAACCCTCTGGCGTTTGGGAGCGCCGCCAGCCATCGGATTGAGAAGGGAGAGAGAGTAGAGAGTGAGAATGAGGGAGAGATAGATGGGGGGGGTTTCGGTTAGGGTTTTGCAGAGAAAAGAGGGAAGGAGATAAACGAAGGAAGGAGAAGAAAGGGGGAAAGTAGGGTTTAACGGTCGAGAATAATTGACGCCCGAGAGGAAGGCGTCTCTTCTTAAATTGACGGTTTGAAGTAAGGCGTATATTTCAGATTTGACGCCTTGAGGATGGACGTCATTTGTGTTCTGCATGGGAGTTTGTAAACGTCGTCAGACGCATTAATGGGATTTGATTGACGAGAGAGGGTGTAATTATTACCCCTTTAAATTTGACGACGAGGAGAGCGGGCGTCCATTCTTGAATACGCGACGTGAGTAAAGGCGTGTTTTATAAGAAATTAAGGAATTATCTCGAAAATTATTTGAAAATTTGAATTTATTAACGCCTTGTTTAAAGACGTGAGTTAAGAAACGCCAGTGCCTTGGGCGTCAATTATGAGTTTGAAATATAATGGACGGCTTCAACTGAGGCATGTCTTAAGTAATTAACGCCGTTGGTAGGGGCGCTATTCAGAACAAAAGGACCGGAACTCCTTGTTATCAGACAGAATTGCTTGAAATGTCAGAACTGATCACTTTCATACATTGCTTTGGCTCAGATAAAAGAGGAATTCTTATTGCATTCATGAAGATCTTTGATTACATTCTAAGCCACTGTGGGCCTTATCTTCTTGAGAGCCAGTACATAGGCTTTACATTTGTTCTCTTCTTCTTCAACATGAGTCTTGGATTTGTGGAGAAGTGCCACCTTCCATTGAGCCATTATGGTCCTGATTTCTTCATGATCACCACTTGAACATAGATCCCTCTTCTTGATTGGAGGAAGGTGAGAGGGTCCTTCGAAGAGATGTCGAGGAAGTCCGAGTTGTGGGAGGCATCGGTGTGCGTTGTAAAGGATGAAGTCGGTCCCGCCAATTAAACGGAGCTCGATGCCGGAGGATAACCTTGAGCGAAGTTCTTGGGTTTTGAGAAAACCCGGTGTGCATGTGAAATTGCTCTTTGGCATTGTTTTGAAGTAATCTCTCCATTCATTCCTCTTCTTGAGCTTGGGAACTCTATTAGTAACTCTTTCACATAAGCCCAATGAGCTTGTCATATACCTAAGTGGGCTCTTGGAGAAGATTTTGGAGGCCGCTTGGTTTGCTTGACATGGATCAAACTTAAAGTGTAAATCTATCCAACATGCTAGAAGAAGCATTGATCCGAATAAGGGCCGTCCTAGTGAAGCCGAGGTGAGCCCATTGTATAGGTTGGCTAGTATTGCCCCACCTATTTTCTTTCCCTCCCACATGCTTGCTATTACACTCAAGTGTTGTTCCTCTAAATGATCCTCCAATGAAGGGAAGAATAAAGCTCCTCCTACACATATGACAAACCCCTTCATCACTCTCTCCAAAAGGGCTTCATCTCCTTGAGCCTTATCCATGTTTTTATATACCCAAGAAGCCAACTTCAAAAGATTGATTCCCTTGTTGGCCTTCATTTGATTCACCAAATTTGAGCTTTGAACAAGGCTCATGAGCATATCATGGGCTTGTATGGGCTTAGTCATATGGGCCATCTTTGTTTCCTCTCCTTGCTTCATCTTCTTCAAACCCAAGAGCATCTCCACTTCTTCTAGGAGGATGGTTGCTTCAAAGGTTGGGAATAGAAAAGTATGGGTGTGAGGGTGCCATAATTCTATAAGAGCTCCAATGGAAGCCCAATCAAGATGGATATCATTATAATGGGTGGCATGGGTGGTAAGGCCTAGAAGGTTCACTTAGCAAGGAAGGATCTCATGTCTAGAGAGAGCTTGGAGAGTAGCAAAGGAAGCCACTTGACCTTTAGAAATCTTCTTGGACCAGGAATAATGGGGTAATCCTGAAAACATAAAACATAAAAGAAAGGAAGAAGAAAGAGAATAACATCAGAAATTTTGAAAAGAAAGAAAGACAGAACGAAATAAAAGCTCCAAACACAAAGAACACTTACTTGGTCTTTAGCAATTTTCCACTGATATGGCCTGGCACTTCACAAATTCTTGGAAAACTCATCATTGACCTCTTGGAAGGCCTCTGCTGCATTAACTGGTTCATCCTTCTAATAATGTTACTTGTTCTGATCTGTTTTTCATCTGCTGCTAATTCTTTTACGAGTTCTTCTGTCTGTCTGTCTACAGAAGATGGCTTCGGTGCTATGGCTTCGATGATCTGATGTTTGGAAACACCAGCAGTTGCCCTATTTATAGTGTTTTGAACGTTAACGGGCAGCATGGTTTGTGTTTGAATAAAACGATTTGCTGAAAGTTTAACTCCGAGCAGGAAACGAAAATAGCTAATTAACGACGTTCTTTGTGGCGTCATTTGTTAAATTGACGACACTCTCTGGGTCGTCATTTGCATTCCAATTCCAAGTTAAACCTTTAATGCAATTAACGCCTCAGTGCACGTCGTCATTTCTTAATTTGACGCCTATCGGAAGGGTCGTCATTTTCTGAGCTTGTGCGTTTAAATTGTTGGATTTCTCATGAACTTAAGTGCTGCTGTATCATGATTAAATTATTTTTATCAAGCACTTATGATCATATTTTAAGCTAATGATCTTATGAGCTTTGAAGTGCAGGTTGTGCAAGTCTATACATCCTTCTAAAGTCCATACGTTCCATTATCAAGTCTATACACTCCATTCCTCAAAGTCTGCACCTCCATTCTCTTCACAAAGTCTGCACATCCATTCTCTCCTTCAAGTCTGTACACCCTTCATCAAGTCTATACATCCTTCAAGTCTGTTACACCCCTTCATCAAGTCTATACATCCTCACCCAAAGTCTATACATCCATCTCTTCACCAAGTCTATACATCCTCACCTAAGTCTATACATCCATTCTCTTTACCAAGTCTATACATCCTTCCCAAGTCTATACAGCCATTCTCTTTACAAGTCTATACATCCATTCTCTTCACAAGTCTATACATCCCTCAAGTCTATACACCCTTCATCAAGTCTATACACCCCATTCATAAGTCTATACGTTCCAAAGTCTATACACCCCATTCCATAAGTCTATACAATACAAAGTCTATACATTTCAAAAAGTCTGTACGTTCCAATAAAAATTCATAAATTCTCAAAAATTTCAATAAAATTCATAAATTCTCAAAAATTTCAATAAAAAATTCATAAATTCCTCAAAATTCAATAAAAATTCATAAATTCTCAAAATTTTCAATAAAAAATTCATAAATACTCAAAATTTCAATAGAAATTCATAAATTCTCAAAAATTTCAATAAAAATTCATAAATTCTTAAAATTTCAATAAAATTCCAATAAAAACTCATAAAATTTCATAAAATCTCACAAATTTCAATAAAAATTCATACATTCTAAAAAATTCCAATACAAATTCATAAATTCTCAAAATTTCAATAAAAATTAAATAAATTCTAAAAATTCTAAAATTCTCAAAACTCCAAAAAAAAATTCAAAAAAAAAACAAAATAAACTCTAAAAATTCAAATCAATGTTGTTGAGTATGTTTTATGCATTTTTATATCATGGCTAATGAAATTTTGAGTGCAGGTTAAGAAGCTCTTGGTCCCACCGACTGGGCCTCGGCATCCAAGCCCGTTCCCTCATTGCTCACCATCATCCTGTATGCATTCCTGTATGCATTGTTACTATAAGGTATCTACGTTATTATAACATATCAAGGACCTTGTGGTTCTGATGAACCTGGAATTTGAGTTCCCCTTCATCAAAAATAGTGATAATTCCAGGGGAATCTTGATCACACGGATAGGCCGTTGAGTCATTCAAGGTTTGGGATGATGGTTCCTCTTTCTGAGTTGATGCGTGGACAAACGGGCTTCGGCTTAGTATCAGCTCAAGATCTGGATTCTTGACCAAATCTGGGTGGCTTAACAATATTATCATTGATTATCTTTTATTTTAGTTTATTTTAATTTTTCTTTAGCCAGCATGCATCATGTAGGACTTTGAGCTTAATGATGAAAATCTTCATATTACGCCAATAATGAAGGTCGCTCGTTCTTAGTTGAATTGACATGAGATGTTCCGTTCCAAATCAAGTACTTTATTCTCCTTGAAGCTGCTCAGGCTGGTCCCTTGAGAACCATCCATTTGTTGGATCTTTATCTTAATTCACTTTACTTTTCTACAAATCCACCTTGGTTGTAGCACGTCCACATTGGCTGGTAACCGCTCTCCAATGGTGCCTCCCTGTCGTGCCCTCGCGCACATTTTGTTTATTTAGTTTACTCTCCTTTATCCAGCTGACCGATGCTTTCTCGGAATTGTCCGAAGTTGTTTCATTCAGAATCTTGAAAGATTTCTAACGCTTAGTGTCAGAGGCATGTCACATCACACCTTGGCATCTACTTATCAGTTCGTTCCACCTCGTTCTGCTTGTTTCCTTATTTGCTTCATTCCATCTCACTCCCTTGCAAAGTAGACGCCAAGGCGGGGCAGCAGTAGACACGATAAAATTGATGCTATGTTGAGTAAATCTCATGTCACCATGTGACGCCCCAAAGTGGACTTCAATATTGATTTAATATGAAGTTTTTATATTTTCTATAAATTAATTGTGATTTCTTATTTTTTTCTTGAGAAATTGAAATTAACGCCATGATAAGGGGCGCTATTTAAATTGACGGCATGACCAAGGGCGCCTATTTTAACAATGGACGACTACCAATACGGGCGTCATTTTCTGGATTTACTAAAAATTCCGAATTTCAAATAAAAAAAAAATTGTAGAATTAACGTCTTTCATAAAGGCGTTGATTATGTGACGTCTGTCTGGCAGGCGTCAGTTGATAATTTTAAATAAGGAAAGTTATTTGTTTCTATAATTAAATCCAAAAATTGACTGCTTGATGGGAGTCGTTATTCTAATTAACGTCTTTTGATGTGTCGTCATTTTTAATTGACGCCCTTCATGGGGTCGTCATTTTCAATTCCGTCTCCCTTTCGCCTGCTTCTTTCCAGTAATGGTTCCTTCCTCATTTTAAGCCTTGTATTCAACTGGGAAGGGAGTTTCTTGATGGAAGATATTTACCTTGTTTTAATCCTTGTTCTCTAAGGATCTTAGCCCTATAAATACCCCTCCTGGGTCTCTTCGCGCGAGAAGACAGAGGACAGAGAACAAGAACAGGGAGAGAGAGAGAGAGAGAGATCGTTATTAAGAGAGCAGAGCTGACAGAGAGAAGAGTGTCTTATTTGTTCTGCAGGTTATTCATCCAAACGAGCTCTCCTTCCAGGCGATGCTCTTCTTCTTCCACAGATGAACCACTGCAGTTCCATCACATACTGAAGCTCTCCTCCCTTTACTGCTGCACGCACAGCAGAAAGGAATCCTTCCTTTAGCTATTTAGTTGTTATTTTCATTACACATCCTCCCTCCCTCTAGTTCTTGTTAGATCTCATACTCTACATATTATTGCTTAGCATTACATCCATATTTTTTCAAACCTTGTTACTCCTCCTAGGGGTTTAAAACCAAAACACACAAGGTGTGTTCACGTTCATGTTTAATTTGATTAATTTCATAATCTTAGAACTTTGATACTACACCTTTTGGCTAATCCACTCTTTTATTTGATATGTGTGTTCTTGCAAGGTAATCAAGACTAAGAACCCCCTTCATCGGCCAGCCGGTAGAAGGAGGAAGAAAGGATTCACAATCTCCCCCGCCTAACACAAGGTACTCGCGATCATCCTTTTTCTTATTTGAGGTAACCCCTCTGGCGATCACATTCTCCATTAGCATCCTCGCATGCTCCCCTTTTCCCATCCTTTTTTCCATTAATTATTCTTTAGTTTTTCTAAGTGGATTTTTCATAATCTACACAGTGTCCCCAACGCCTTCATTAAACGCGTCCGGTTCCTCAGACGCATTCATTACTTTGACTGGCCGAGTCTCGTCTAACCCACTTTATTGCGGTCCCCTCAAGACCGCCATATTCTGATAGCGGTCTAGTTTTGACCGTCTCTTCTTTCAGTGTTCCGGTATTTTCGTTTCATGTGGTTCTTGTGTGTTAGACCAATATAGCCTTTTTAGGCTATAATATCTTGAGATTATGACCTTTTTTAGTTCCATTCTCAATCATATTCCTATAAATCGTTCATCAAAGTCATTTTTGTTAAATGACTTATCCTTTGATTAAAGAGCTTGTTGTTGGAACTCTTAAAGAAATCCATACTTCTATGCAACTTACCTTGGCTACATAGCTTGACCTTGGAACTCTTGGCCATTAAAAATTATTGTGGATGTCTAGATGTCGTGGGATCTCTGATCCAACCCCCAATGCCAACGCACCGTAGGGGCCCGGTCTGGTCCTAGGGATAACGCTCGAAAAGTACTAGTGCCCATGGGTGTTTTAATGACATGGGGAGGCATTGCCCCGAAGTACTATCTAGCGTGTGAGTCTACGACATTCCACATTCTCGTGAAACCTTGATATACATGCGTGAATTTCGTGAAAGTACTTACTTGACGTGACTTGACTTGACTTGATAAATGGCCATTCGCATGAAAGTTCTAGTTACTTGCTCTTGATATCTCGACTTGCATTATCTCAATTCCATTTAATTGTCACTTTTCTTCTATTCATACTGTTTACTTAGTTCACTTTATTTGTGTTTTACACTTCGTTCATTCATATTCATGAAATGGTTAATTACTTAAATTCTGCCTGGTGATAGAGTGTAATCCTACTAAGCTTCTCGCTCACTCCCTACTTTAACATTTTTGAGGTAATTCGGTAGATGAAGCGCATGCAATTAGGAACGGGCCAGTGTGATCAAGTGAACCTGGAGCTTAGAGACCTGAGTCTTCTCTTCTTTATTTGCTTGAGTCTAGTTAGTGAGTGAGTCATGTTCATTTCCCTTTTTCTTGTTTCTTATATTGAGTCTATTGTTGTAAATTGAATCAAACTTGTAATTTAAATTCTTGATATCAATAAAATTATATTTTTTGTTAAATTATGGCCTCTTGGTGTCAGTGGTGTTATTTTTTTTATATGTTGATTTTGCTGCTCTGATTGACATGACTGTTTCGCTGCCACGTTCCGAGCATGTCTTCCATTGCTTTCGGTTCGGGGCGTGACATAGATTGACCACAGAGCACTATTGATTTGAGTAGTTGCCTTCACTCAATCCAACTTGAGGGGATGAAATGAGGCTGACAAGTTTATTATGTTAGAATTCTTTATTCAATTTGGTTCCATGCTCCACCATCTGTGCGAGGTTCATACTCAAGCACAAGAAAATAAGTTGCAAGCCGCTTAAGTGCAGGGAAAAGGGGCCATATTGAGGCAATTCATCACTCAAGTTGTCAATCTCAAACTTAGGTCATATTCGAGCAAAAAAACATTTAAATACGAACCATCGAGAGGGAATCTGTAAAAATTTGGGCAGCATCTCCCTTATTTTAGAGGATAGTGGGAGATGAAATTGAGAATCACATGAAGTGAAACTCAGTAATCGAGAGGCCGAAAGCGGCAATCACGCAACTTGAATTAATTATGGAAACCCTGAGGACTAGCTTGCTAAGGGTCCTAACAATCCATGTTGAAGTTTAAGAACGGGGGCACCCAATGTTGCCAACTAGCTGGCATTTCATTTGTTTGTTGTTCACTCTGTAGGAAGGGCTTCTAGGGGAACATACCATGGCATGGTAGACCCCCAAGAACCCAGAGTGATCCGAAACCATCGAATGAAATGAAATCAATCTCCCCGGTAGTGGATCTCCCTCTAGAGACCAGAGCAAGCAATCCCAGCCCATGAAGATGGGCACATGCTTGAGTTTGAAAAAGAAAATTGAAAAGGGGAACTCAGAGGGTAAAAACCCTTAAAGGCAATCTACCGAATACCTAGAGAGTGTGCACGATGGCCCTCACAGAATGAACGAAGCTGTAGCTGAGACAAGTATTCGAGTACACCGATGCCCCTACAACACATTGAAGCGGGTGAAAGGACATTCGGACATCTCCTTATACCAATACATTCGCTCATTCACGGCCAATACAATGAGTGCGCTCACCGATGCACAGTTACCATTTAATCACATTCACGAACACTTTACCTACGATAGAAACATATGAAGAAAACCATCAAATCCCGGGGAGGGGATTTCACTGTCGCCCATTTGGGCATGGCCATTGGCCATTCTGAGGATAGGGCTTAGAGCAGCCACTTACAGATTCCCAATCGATCCTTGGATATGGGAGATGTATATAGCCCTCACGGGGCCTCCTCATGATCGAGACGTGGAACTTATCACTCGGTGAAGAAGCAGAGGGTAAGATTGCCAGAAAGTGACTCGAATAGGAAGGAAACTATGGAAACTAATACGAACATTCATAATGTGAACATACAATCGTAGAAGATGAAAGGCACATTAATTTTTACTTCATTTCCTCCAGAACATAAGACATAGGAGAACTTAAACGGGAAAAGAAAAGAATATAGAAGAAAGCCCTCAACCCCTTTGGGGTTTCTTGCAGTGGAAACCCACCAACTTCGCTCCTCTCCTTCTGCACTCTCTTCCTCCCTCTCTCTGCTCGGTCGATCGCCTCTTCCATTTTCTTATTCTTTTTCCCTATATTGCCTCCTATCTCCCTCTTCTTGTGTGTGCTCCTTCTATCTTCGAAGGCAGCCATCCCTTTTATAGGCGAAATAGAGTATCGCCCGTCGGATGGGATGGCTCCGCCAGCATTGGATCATCGCCGGCCAACGGCTAAGGGTGCCACCGATTCACGTGGGGAATGCCCCACCGACTCAACCAAGCAGGCACTGCCAACCCATGGTGAAGCAAGGGCGACGCCGACTCAACGTCGTATGCAAGGCGCCACCGACTCAACTAGCATGGTGCCACCGACTCAACGATATATGAAGAGTGCCGCCGACAGACTTAGTGGCATTTTCTGTAATTTTGTCATTTCACCCTGAAACTGACTCCGATGGAAGCCTGGCATCTGGAGCAACCTTGGGTTTGATGCAGTGGCCTCGGAGTATGGATTCCATTGTTTTCGAGTCCAGATTTGCACTTTCTGGTGATTTTCGGCACGTGCCGAATCTGTACCGATTTTCTCAGGTTTTGTCCTGATTTGGCCTTCGGCACTGCGATTTGTGCCGCCAACTTCATTTCATAGGTATGTGGGGTATCTTCATCGGGAGGGCTATCCCCCAAAGCATTCTCGCCCTGCTTGGATGACTTTTCGGCCACTGACGGACCGTTCCGGCATTCCGGGTGTGCTGATCGGATTACCCGAGTTTTCTGCTGATATCACCTTTGGCACCACAAATCGTGCCCTTAGGCCTACTTCACCTCGGTAGGAAGCATCTTCACTGAGTGGGCAATCACTCAGGGTGTTTTCACCCCCATGAGGTAACTCTTCAGCCACTTACGGACCACTTCTGGCATCCTGGGTGTCTTGATCAGATCACTCGTGTTTTTCGTTGATTAGGCGTCAGCACCCTATTCTGAGGAATCAGGGACAGTTCTTCACCTCAGGAAGACTTCTTATCAGGTGGGTAACCACCCGGTACATTTTTGTCCTAGTTAGACGAGGACTGGGGGTTTGTTCAACATGACAGAGTCGATGCCGGTTCATTGTGTCTGTTGATTTTGACAGACGTATGGCATTGATGGTTTGTCGTAGACTTCTTCCATTATCTCAAGATGATGAGTTGTGAAGTCCCCGATGCTCTTGTCAGGTAACCTGAAACTTCAGCAGTCTGAGAGAACCTATCTTTGAACTTCATTTAGCTTCATATTGTCAGGTTGGTGATTTCCATAAACATGATTACCATACGATAATATTTTAGACGTCAACATGAGGCTATTAAAGAAAATCACCAAGAGATACTCTCTCTCCAAATGAAAAAGACCCAACTAAATACAGTTGCAGCTCTGCAAAGGCTAGCACAATATGGGGGGTGCTTCATAGCAATGCGGCCAGATACGGCCATAACTCCTCGAAGAAACAAGCAAGGCAGTTAAGCCAGTAAAAAGTAACAAACCCTATTCTCCCTGCCTGGGAGCCTCAAAAAAAGAGAAAAAGAAAAAAGAAAAGAAAAATTAAGCGGTAAGCATGGCCTCCTCATCCGTCTCCATAGGCAAAGGGCTCCCTAGCAGCATTACATGATTAATGCCTAGGAAACATGAAACGACTGCGCCATCTATAGAGCTAGGAAGACCCTGCAACTACAACTCCCAACACAAAGGGCCAAGAGGATGACACTTGGTGTAAGCGCCGGAAGCCCGAGCCGCAACTATTCGGAGCATCTCCCACATAAATCAATGACAAAAAGAGGACAGTTGTTGATCCTGTGCATAGTTGTTACCGAATATCCCCTGGGGGGCAATGTTAATTAACAGTCCCACTAATACCAAGAAGTCCTCATTGGCCACCAGGCCTCCTGTTTCAAATATGGGTCCAAGCCCCATCGGGGTGCCCCTCCATTCTTAGCCTGGATCTTCCAACCAGGTCACCAAATAAACATCCATTAGCTTCTAGTGCTTCACCGCGCTAATATATAAACCTTGCAAGGAGATGCTAGAACAAGTCCCGCCAGGTTGTCTACACCCTTGACTCCACTCCCCTCTTCAAGCATGTAAACAAAATCTTTTCTGCTTCTGATGGCCCGCCTGAGCACCCCCTGGTCCCATCGGGATTCATGGCGCTTTCCCAACTTCTCATTCTGCAGGGATACTTCCCATTAGTCCTGTAATGCCCCTGGATTTTTTTTGATTTTTTTTGGATCAGAATCAGTGGGTTTCGGATCGCTTTTATTGGTCTGAGATCATGTTTTGTGATTTACTCAAGTTTTTGGTTGCCGTGCCTGCGGAACCCAGTGTAGAGCAAACCGCTATGTTTTCCAGCCCCAGGATGTTGCAAGCGTGTTGTGCGTTTCCCGAGGATCGTGGATAGTATTTTTTCCTATTTTTATATTTTCCAGATTTCAAAAATCCCACGTGGGTTTTCTATTTAAACCCCCACCCCCTTCTCTCTCTCCCTCACTCTCATTTCTCTCCCTCTCCCTTCTCACGCTCTCTCTTCTCTCCCTCTCTTCTCCGACAGCCGACGGAGGAAGGCGGGGGCGAGGCGACGAGGTTCGTGAGGCGGGGAGCGGCGAGGACTAGTCGAGGATCGAGGGATGGTGGCGCGGTGTTCGTCCGCAACTTCGGGAGCCGGCTGTGGTTCATGAGGCGTTTCACATGGAAACGGCGTTCTCGGCACGTGTAATCTTCTGTGGAGGTAGGGAGATAGATCCTTAGCCCTTGTACTCCCTTTCCACGCATTTTATAGGCCGAGGCGAGGCCGAGAGTGGGTTTATTTCACCCCGGGGTCAAAATCACATGTTTGGGGTGAGTGGCAATTTTCGGCCGATTAGGGCCCCGATTGTGGTTTGAATTTAGTTTTCTAGTGGTAGGAATGTCTGGGGATGAATTCCCCTTATTTTCCCCTTAGTAGAGAGGTGAATGGAGAGTGGAACCGAGCTCGGGGCGGAGCTTGGCCCATCTTCCGAAAAACATAGGAGACGACCACACAGGTGGCAGTCTGTGCCCTGGTCTGGGCGGCCAAAGGTCTGGCCACCTAGGGGTGCTGGGCAGCCAGGACCCTGGCCGCCCTCACCCAGTATGGCCCAGGTCTTGGTGGCCAGGACGATGGTCGCCCAGCCCTCAGGGAGGCCAAAGATGTTGCCGCCCAGGCCAAGGGGTGCATGTTGACACCCGTTTTAAGCCTGCAAGTTACGTTATTTCTCTTATTCATCATTTTTGATGTCCCGAATTACACCTTGGAGATTCTCAAAAGATTTGGCATGGACAAGGTGAAACACATAGCCACTCCAATGGGTACAAACACTTCCTTAGATGTTGATTTGTCAGGTAAAGAACTGGATGCAAAATTATACCGAGGTATGATTAGTTCTCTCTTATACTTAACCGCCTCAAGACCTGACATACAATTTAGTGTGTGTATGTGTGCTAGATTTTAGTCGAGACCCACTGAATTACATTTAGGTGTTGTTAAAAGAATTTTTAGATACATCTCAAGCACACATAATTTGGGTCTTTGGTATCCTACTGCATACACTTTAGATCTAATCTCATACAGGGATGCAGACTATGCTGGCTGCAAATTACAGAGGAAAAGCACTAGTGTCTTCTACCAATTCTTAGGTGGGTGCTTAGTCTCTTGGGCCTCCAAGAAGCAGCACTCTTTGGCCCTCTCCACTACTGAAGCTGAATATATATCAACAGGGAGTTGTGGTACATAGGTTATTTGGATTAAGCACCAGCTCAAGGACTACAATGTAGACCTTGGCTGCACACCCATTTATTGTGACAACACCAGTGCTATAAACCTGTCTAAAAATCATGTACTGCACTCACGCACCAAACACATAGAGATTAGACATCATTTCATAAGAGATGAAGTGTCAAAAGGAAACTTTGAATTAATCCATGTAGGCACAACACAACATGTTGCAGATATTTTCACTAAGCCCTTGGGTAATGAAAAGTTTTCTACATTAAGGAGAGAATTAGGCATTTTTAGACCCCCTTGAACACTGAATTCCATCAACTCCTCTTGCGGCTGCTGCATGCCTCGATGCACTGAGCCGATGCTTCAACCTGTCTGTTTAATCTTTTCCACTTGCATCCTTGTCGCTTGTCTCTACGTCGATGCACCCAGTTATCAAGTCGACATATCTCACTTGCATATTCAATCTTGGTATATAAAATGGTGTTAGGAGAAGGGAATCTAATGTCTGAAAACCTGCACTATGCGTGAGATGGTTTTTGAACCTAAATTCTCCGCCAGGTACCAAAGCACATTGTCTCATAAGGTCAAGGGGAGATTCTTTGCTTGCTACTGTCTAAATTCCTTTTGATGCATGAAGTCTAAGTGTAAGGGGGAGTTGTCTAGACTTTAGTTCTGTCTATCTATTGTGATTATTTAGATTCCTATGCAGTCTGTTCACAGATCCAGAATCTCAAAACTCTCTTAAAAGCCATAAATTTGTTAACTGAATGATCAGCTAAGAAGTTTCAATCTTATGATCTTGAAGAGAACAAACTGAATGTTTCTAAAGAAATTGTATTCCATGAACAATGAATCAAGATCAATATTGGAGTATGATGCCCTGAATTTCTTCTAAAAACTTGAATCTTGAACTCATAGATTCCAATCAAGTAGAAAATATGTACATGAAGTATTGTCTTCAAACACCCTGCCTTTATCAACTTAAAGGGGTAAATTCTTCTCAGAGCAATGATTTCGTTCACTGAGAAATCAACCCTTTCACCTTGAAGTGGAAGTAAAGTTGTGTCATGAAGTGCCACATTAACTCTGATTAAAAAGGCATTGCCTATAAAATCATGGTAGAGCAATGGCACAAGAGGTTGAGTAACTGGGTCACTTCACCTAAGAGGTGTTGTGCCTCATGTAAAAAGACCTTTCCATTTGCTAACTCTGTTCTCAAAAGAGAGGCATTCAGGTTACCACACTGAGTAACTGGGGATTCTTGCATCTAACCAATGTGTCTCCTCACAAAGAAAAGTGTAGGTCCAACATTGTTGCTCATTAATAAAGGAAATCAGTCAAAAAGATGTTGAAAAATCCCATCTAACTAAAATGTGGTATGGTTGTTTGTCCCCAATATTGTTGGAAAATTGACTACTTGAAAAATCTATTCTTGTTCAGCTAGTAGAGTTTTAAGATAGACTATTCTACGCACTCATATGATAAGTTGATTTAACCTCATTATTCCTGTATGAAGATAATCTTCAAACACATCATTTAAAATCTCACAATGTCATCAATGTGAAACATCTAAGCAGATTATTTCAATTGAATTCTTTACACTCTTAAGAGAAAACTCTGCCAATTCCCAAATCTGTGAACCTATTGTATCAGGGATCTCTGGATCCTTCAGTCTATCTTCACAATCCCCACTTTCGTTCTTATTTTTGATGATGTCAAAGGGGGAGAGAACAGAAAGATTTAGAACAGTTAAAGTTAAGACAGAAAGAGTGAATAGGAGAAAAGAATGTGGAATGTGGAAGACAAAAAGAAAGGGGGAGAGAAAATGTAGAAAATGTGTGTGGTTTGGGGAATGAGAGTAACTTGCATGGTAATTTAGGTTTAAGGGGGAGTAGTAGAGTTGGATGGTTTAGAATTAGAACTATCTATCCATCAGTCCATCTCTAGCATCTCCAACATTTCTCTATCATTTCTATCTTCTCAGAAAAATAAATCTTTTCATTTAATAAAACATTTCATGATGTATTGCCATCATCAAAAAGGGGGAGAATGTTGAATTCTAGGTTTTGATGATGTCAATATAATATGTATTCTTGGTACTGACATTGACCTTATTCTTGCAGAAGATCTAAATCAGAATAAATCCAAGAAAAGAATCTTAAAGAACTTGGAGCATCAGAAATAATGAGGCAAAGACAGAGATGTTACGTCGGCACATCTACCAGATACCTCGATGCAGCCACAAACCCTCAAGAAAATTTGGAATGTTGCATCGATGTAACAAGGGAAATACCTCAATGCAGTCAACATTACCGAAGCAACTTTAGCATGATGCATCGACGCAACCTACAAATATAGAGCAGATGCATCGACGCATCAAGCAGATGTCTCAGTGCACTCACAACTTCAAAAGAGAGTTACAGAGCTACGTTGCTGAAATCAAAGGGATGACTCGACAAATCAAGTGTCCACATAAAGGACTCTCAATTAAGAATATGGCGTCCGTCAGATAGGTTGATGCACCCAACAGATGCATCAATGCAACAGGATGCTACACAAAGATTCAAGCACGATGTTGAAGCCTCTTGCCCCGACACACTAAGAAGAACAACTGCCAGAGTACATATGAAGTCTACGCATCAGGATGATGCACCGACGCAACAAGGCAGGTTGTGTATCTTCAAAAGGAACTACGTCAACGCATCAGGGTGATGCACTAAAGCACCGGTCAAGGATCAGATTCTAAAAGGCAACAACATCGAAGCATCATGATCATGCGTCGACACATCAAGCCATAAGCCATGTCTAAGATCAAAGCCAAGATCCAATGCTCTGACATCTCTGCTTTCAACACATAATGTTTGTACTCCATGCCTTGACCTAACTAACATGAGCCTTGTTCCACCTCATATGTTCGTATGGAAGGAATTATCTTCTGACTTATTTGGATTGTTTAAAGTCTCATTAGACCTGTTAAAGGTTCAACATGAAATATGGAGCATCAATGAAGGGCAATTAAGGAAAACTTGAGCCACAAAGAAGAATCTGATTCAGACACATGATCACTTGAAGAAAGAACGCGTGATGACCGTACTGAGAGGGAATGGCGTGAAATCTTTAGCACACGTGGCTATCTTATGGAAATTCTGATTGCTATCAGAATATTCTTTATCCAAGTGGATGACTCAGCTTTTGGTTGCTGATCTGGATCGCAGAGAGAAGGACGATGATGCTCTGTTCTATAAATCTGAGCACTTTTGTTCAGAAGAAAGGTAATGAAAGAATCGCAGAGAGAACACCACTATCTAAGAATCCTTCTGAGAGAAAGAAAAAGAGAGAATTCCATAGAGAGAGGGAGAGAAGCTCGTTCAGCCGGTTTCATCACGAAATTGCTTCGATCTGAAGCTACATTGCCTTTGTTTCTATTTCGATCAAAGTGTTTAAATCTCAATTTCCATTTTTCTGTTTTCTTCTTCTGATTCAGTTCTGTGATTTCATTTTTGTTGTTCCCTCTTGGGTAAAGAGGAAGGGAGATTGTCTCCAGTGTCCCTTATATAGGTTTAGAAGAAGAGTGATCTGTGACCTCTGGTTGAGTGAATTGTTGGAGGCAATTCACTGGGTTCCCTCTTGGGTAAAGAGGAAGGGAGGTTGATCCTCCGGGATTCCTCCTGGGTTGCAAGAGAAGCAAAGAGCGTGTTCCTTGGGGGAAGCTGTATGACAACCGTTGTTGCAGACTAAGTCTGCTGTGTTTGTTGCTTATTTAAGCAGGGAACCTCACTCAGTTTGAGTGGAGGAATGGACGTAGGCAGACTATGGGTCTGGCCGAACAACTATAAAAATCGCGTGTCCTCTATCTGATGGTTTGCATCTTTGAATGTCCTATCTGAATTTACATAGCTCATTCCACTGGTTAATCTGCTCGGCATTCAGAGTGAGCTGCAACATCAATCTGGTATATCAAAAGGCTCAATTGAAAGGATAGGTGATGCCTATCTAGAAGACTGCCTCTTGTGTGAGGAGATCTACTGATTGAACCTCCGCCAAGTACCAGTGACCATGTTTGTAGGGGCATGCAGGTGCTGAGAGTGTTTGCTCTCCCTATCTCTTTGGTCATCTAGTTTAGTTCATTATTTTTGAATGTGCACTCTAACTATTTGATTAGTGGTCAATCCTACGTGTGTGGTCTATCTAGTGTTGATGTTTCTTATTTGCTTTTGAATAGCCTGTGTTTTATTGTTTGCTCAAAATTTAGAGACAGACTTATTCATCCCCCCCTTCTATATCTATCTTTCTACTTATCAATTGGTATCAGAGCAGATTTCCCATCATGTGGTCCAATGACCAGGGAAGACCTGAAATGAGCAATCCTCATTGCTTCATAGCTGAAGGGCACTCAATAAACATGCCTCCTTTCTTTAATGGCACTAACTACTTGTATTGGAAGAACAGGATGGAAGTATATCTTGTTGGGTTCGGTGCTATGTATTCAGAGGGGTGGGTGAATGAATATAACCTTTAAAAACTTTCACCCAATTAAAATCTAATGCGGAATTAAACAAACACACAATGAGCATTCAACCCAAAGCACACCTAAGCATCCATCTAGCGCCACTCAGACAATGAGATCACTAGAATGCTAACTAGACAAATTTAGCCAATCTGAAAAGTTAATCAAAGTTTCTGCTGAACCAGTAGACAAACATATATTGCGTGCCTAAGCAATCAACTAGTAGAAGCACAAATAGACAAATCAAACCATAGCACACCAAGGGTTTTTAGGTGGTTCGGTCCTGCAGACCTACATCCACCCCACACTCAAACCGAGTGTGGGTTCCGCTGACTCACAGCTTGAACAGCTGGGCATCACAGCTTGCCATACAATCCGCTGAGCCTCACAGCTTGCTGTTCGAGGAATCCTCCTCGCCTGCTGAGCCTCACAACTTGCTCTGCTGGGCAATACAGCTTAGCCATCCAGTGGAATCCCCCACTGCAAATGCTGACAAACAACTTGAAGAAAGGTATAAAAGGAAAACGAAAGATAGAAACAATCAGCGACTAAAAGCTGAAAATGAAAGCACAAATGTGACTCCTAAGAGCTGACTGGAGTGGATCTGATCCGACTTCCAGTAAAGACTGATCTTCAGAATGAAGCCTCTCTCTGCCCTTCTTCTTCTTCCGATCACTCTGTCTCACTCTCTCTCTCTCTTTTTCCTTCTCTTCCTCTTTTATCTGCTCGAGCTCTCTATCTCTCACTTTTTCTTCTTTTTTCTTCTGCTCTTCTTCTCATTCTCTTTTTCTTCTCTGCTCTTCACATTGGATTGAGAAGGCTCTCCTCTGCTTCTGCTTCACTATATAGACTTTTCCCTTTCATCAATCATCTTTAGACAAAGGATTCTTCATATATATAGTGCAGCAGGGTGGATAGGGTCGTGTGGCTTCCACATCTCCCGCCCAAAGGCTTTTCGCCAGAACCGAGGCATTTCGACCACCTGGCAGCATCCTGGCTGGGTTGCATCCACGTGTCATAATATGGGCACCTCGTCCTTCCTTGGATCACGTGTCTTCATTAGGCTTCACGAAGGGTGCCTGTCAGACAGAGAATCAAGTTATCAGTTTAAGTCTAAAACCCTGTACAGACTTTGCAGGATGTAATGTATAGACTTTGTGAGCTCGAATACATTGTATAGACTTCACTATGTGTAAGCTTGTGAAGGCGAATGCAATATACAGACTCCAGACTGTGAAGGCTTTGTGAATGTGAATGCATTGTACAGACTTCATGTTATGCTTGAGACACTAAGGAAGACAGACAATGTATGGACTTAGGCAATTGAAAGGCTTGCCAGTGTATGGACTTGTTGAACGTGCAGCAATGTGCAGACTTCAATGAAAGATGCAATGTGTAGACTTGACAGACACAACGTGCAACAATGTATAGACCTGAAACACTAGATGCACGATGTACAGACTTCAACTAAAATGATGCACAATGTACATACATGAATGATGTGCGATGTTTGGACTTTCAATGAATGGACTTGCCAACTGGGCGATGTACAGACTTGAGCAAGGCAAAGTCTGTATAGACTTCAAGGTTCACAATGTATATACTTTGGCAAGTGAATGGTTGTACAGACTTGCACAGTTCTAGGATGTATAGACTTGCCAAGGGAAACGACGGTAAAGCTATCAGTGTATAGACTTCGAGAGCAACGTCGATAAAGCTACCGATGTATAGACTTGCAAGATCACTGATGGATGTACAGACTTCACCTCGAGCAATCTACAGTGCAGTGTATGGACTTTGAAGAGCAATGCATGACACTGTACAGACTTCATTGATGCATGCTACAATCCAATGTATGGACTTAGCTTCGTGCATGCTACAGTCCAATGTATGGACTTTGAATGTTGATGCATGAACAGTCCGATGTACATACTTCCAATGCAATGCAATGTATGGACTTCAAATAAGACGCTGCATGAGACGCTGAAGTCTGTATAGACTTTGGCCAATGCTTAAGACGCTTAGAAAGACGTTGGACGCTGTACAGACTTAGCCTAAGATAATGCATGAGACGGACGATGTATAGACTTGGGTTGAATGCATAAACAGGCCGTTGTACATACTTGTAAAGCTTGAAGGCTAATGTAATGTATAGACTTACATGAGACGCTCAATGAGACGCTCAATGTACACACTTCAAGTCCAGTGTATAGACATTGCCTTAGACTCTAAATGAGACGGACGTTGTGCAGACTTTAGCCAATTCAATGTATAGACTTTGGGCTCGCCATGCAGTGTATAGACTTAGACATCCTTCAGCTTAATGTATAGACTTCAAAAATGATGCATGCAATGCAACGCAGACACTGGCTGTATAGACTTGGATATGTAGGAATGCAAATGACTCTGTACAGACTTGGATGCTTGTGTATGCATGAGGGTAATGTACAGACTATGCATATGCACACTAGCGAGTGAATAGACTTGGCTATGGCATCAAAGTATGCACAACGTAAAAGACGCCTTCTTCCTAGGCGTTTGATTCAAAAGTGACACCACTTCTGGTGGTCGTCAAATTCCAAGTTCATCTGAATGTATAGACTTCACGATGTGCAGACTTGCCAAAGACAAGGCTGTACAGACTTGATGAACGATGCAAGACAAACGAATGTATAGACTTGCATGAAGCACATGATGTCTTGTACAGACTTGGGCTGTACAGACTTCCACTTGAAGTCCCGCGATCAATGACACCCAAGAGGGGGGTGAATTGGGTGTTTACAAATCTTAAGGAAACTTTTGGCCTTTTATAAAATATATGATAAAATGCTAGTTTAGGGATTCAAAACTATTAGTACACAGATTGGATTTATCAAACTCAATTGATGATAGTATATATAATGCAAGATATACGAAGATAAATCCAGAACAACAATTATACTAACACTCACATAGAATGGAGGTAGAAGAAAAGGATCAAACCACACGATCAAAAACACAATGGACAGCGGTTTTTAAGGTGGTTCGGTTGCAACGACAGCAAACCTACGTCCACCCCTCACCAAACCTGGTGAGGCTTCACTTGGAGATGAAACCCCAAACGGAGACGACGCTCCAACCACACAGGCAGGACGACGCCTGCACACATATACGGGGACGCCCCCCAAACCACACACGGAGACGAACTCCAACACAGACACACACACGGAGATGAACTCCAACACGATCCGACAATTGGATCACAACCACACACACAAGATCAAACAGATCTAAAAGGACCCACACACACACAAACGCAGATCTAGGAAGATCCACATACACACACGAATCAATTACAACACACATACAAACAACCACGGATCCAACACGATCCACACACACACGAGTTTGCAGTTTATAAGAAACACAAATCTGAAACTATAAAGCACAAAACACAAACATGAATAAACCACAGTTTAGAAGGCTCCTGATTTGGCTTCCTTTTCGATGTATGCTGCTGATCTTGAATGTTGCCTTCACTCTTCCTTGAATGACTTCAAGTGGATTGTACAAACCTTGCTCTTTTCACCCTTGTACAACTTTCTTCTCAAATTCGTGCTTGCTTGATTCTTATTCTTTCTTTCTTGGGCAATCTTCCTTTGAATCCTTGCTTCCTTCCTTGCTTCTTTTCCTTGGAGGATGTTGGCTTCAGATCTAACTTGAATGGCTTGAAGTTGGATGAAGATTGTTGCTACACGAGGTACTGTTCACGGAGCTACAGTACCCTCTTCTTCCTCCTTGGACAGCCTCCCCTTGGATCTCTTGGATGATTCGGGTTATGTCTCCAAATGAGATGTTATATAGCCCTTGAATGGTCTATGGACATCCCCCAGACCAGATCCACATTTTGTGGGTGATTTGGTGTCATTAGGATTAAAGAATTACAAGGAGAAGGGCTCTTCTCGAAATGGAAAAAGTCAACAATTGTGGGTAGCTCGGGGCTGGCGGTCGACCTGCAGTTTTTGGCGGTCGACCGCTACTGAAAAACATGCGAACGGGTGATCCCTGGGATATTTCGGTCATCCGCTACTGGGCTGGCGGTCGACCGCCACTGAGAGAGCTGCAGGCAGTGGGTTCCTGGCAGGGGCGGTCGACCGCCCCTGAGCTGGCGGTCGACCGCCAGCTGGGCAGACCCCCGGGAGTCCCGGTTCAATCTGTTAAGCCGTTAGCTTAACCGCTTATCTCCTTTAGCAGCCCATTCTCATCTGTGGCATCGACTTTGATGGTCTTGAAGGTGTCAACGGAGTCTTTAACCTGCAAACACATGGATAGTTGATTAGAATTATAACTTAACATCCATATGATAAATGCTTGAAGTTCATGCAAACCATTTGAGCATTTATCAAAAATTTTGTTCCAGGGGCTCCGCCCCCTGAAACCCCCGCAAGGGGCACTGCCCCCGCGACCTGACCAGGCAGGTCGATCCCCGGGCCAGGGCGCACGATGGCCAGAAGGGTTTCATCTTTAATGAGCATGAATGAGGTGTATATATAAGATACACAAGGTAAGAGTCTCACCAACGGTTCTTGACAGTAAATGACATATACCACCTTTTTTGGATTGTAGAACAGCAAGGTGCTTATGCACACGTAGGTTCACCGAGTGACTACCGTGATTTTAATCCTGCAAGCAAAATAGTCAGAGTTAATACCATGCTTGTTCACATTAAAGAGGTTATGAAACCTCTTGCCTCTTTCAAACCCAACATAAGCAACAAGATGAATGAACATAATCATCAAGAACATGTGTAATCAACCACAGGTTTAGTTATCATCATTAAAGCACACATTAAGTTTAGTTATCATCAAAACCATAGCTTAACAAACACAACATTCATCAAAACAATAACTCAACAATCTCCCCATTTTTGATGATGACAAACTTATTGATGATGACAAACTTAATGATGATATAGATGATATACAATGGAATGACACAGATATTCTTCTCCCCTTGACACACACAATCATCAAGTTATTCTTCTCCCTTTGACACACACAATCATCAAGTTCTCTCCCCCTTTGACATAATCAAAAAGCAGGAAGAATCCAAATGAGGAAGAACAAGTTTATCTCCCTTTGAAGTATAAAAAGCCCATCTTATCAAAACAGAAGAAGCGAGGCAAACCATGGATGAACAAAGCAATATGATTCCAATCCGAGGGAACCAAGTGGTGATTATTCGCACAAATCAACTTGATACCATCCAAGGCAATTATAGTCAAGCATGTATTGATACCAATTGAAAGTGGTGATTGGCCTCAACGATATGAACCAATGGAGGAAGATATTTACAAGATGAGGTGTTCAGCATGATAGCATTCAAAGTCTAGAGCCCATGGCAGATTTTTACACAGACAAGAGCTGGAGGGCATATCAAAAGAATTTTTCTTGATTGTCAAATGTTCTGATTTTTACATTTTCTGTTTAAATGCATGAAGCCATGAATATGCATATGATGACTATTGAAGTGCACACAATGCAACCAAACATTTACATATAAACATACATGTAATCTCCCCCGTACATATATAAACAGGGAATGGGTATAAGAAAGATGCAAGAGAGTCATGCTCACCAGAATGCACATGTGTAGCACATGGGAGATCGTGCAATCATATAGGAGATTTATGCAATTGCTGATGCAGTCAATCAATTTTCTGAATACATATTAAATCAAATTCATAGATGTGTAAGTGAGGAACATGAGAAACGATAGTTGCCATATGGATATTCAGATTTTCAGATAAACACAATGAGACATTTCACAGACTGCACTTCAATTTTGAGAACAGCGTATTGGAGGCTTCGCTCTACCACAATGAGTTTTCACCACATTTTTTTTTAACTCAACCAGTATCACATGATAGGCAGAATTTTTCAAGAGTGATCAGGTTCAAAATGATTCCTTTTTACGCGAGTAGACGCATGGAGCTCATGCTAGAATCCCCGGTTACTCAGAATACTGAACCATCTCCCTTCATTTGAACAGAGGTACTAGTCCACACTTTTCAGATATGAACCACATCACGTCTCGGGTGACATGTGCCCAGTTTACTCAGTGAGACCAAGCATTGCTCTGCCGTTCTTTTACCTTAGAGATTTTTCAATAAAGATAGGTAGGCAGCTTTTTCCTCAACTGTCTCTTCTACATATATGCAGCAAGTTCAACATCTCGAGAGTGTTGAAAAGAAACTCATATATCCTTATCTTTAACACTCATTTTCACATTTTGTGCATGAAGTGTGTGAATTTGATTTAGCATGTATACCGAAAATATCATGAACACATAACAAGGCAGGTCCCCCTAAATAGATGCACTTATAAAATATAAGCTCCCCAGAGTGTACGACAAGAAACACTCCAACAATGACTCAAATGCAACATTATTTATCAAGATGACATAAGGCCATAGAAGTGCCAAGGAATGAGGGTGAATAGCATATAATATCAAGCAAGCACACAAAGGGAATGTATGCAACATGAAATGCAAATATGCAGCTGATACCAATCAAACGGATACCAATTGAACGAACTGAATGCGGCTAATGCATGAGTTCTAGTGCAATGTAATCCTTGATCATATAATAATGAGATGTAACATGACAAGACAGAATGCAGTGGTGTAAAACTTCTGGTACAAAATGAGTGAGCTAACTGCACTTAATGTATGAATTCTAATGCATGCAGTCTATTCTTATATGAGAATGGATGCAAGGTGAAAAATGACACTACGTACAAGAGAGCAAATCAGATTGAAAAGATGAGCATGGGACAATATCCATCACAAGTGGCTTATATACATAGGGAAGCCATTTATTGTCAGAAGTTGTTAAGAGCAGATTTTCAAGGGTTTTGAAAACATTCACAAGCCATTCAGGAGTTGACATTTCCATTGCAGAACTCTTCACTTCAACAAGGATCAATTTTAGAAATTTTGAAGTAATTCATCATGAGCATGCTGCATGTTCCAATTGGAGTTCACTCAGTCAATAGAGAATAGCATTCATTTCAACTTGTTTAGCCAGCAAGACTCCCTTTGACAAAAACATGAATCTTAGAAAAAAAATTCAGTGAAAGTGCAATGTTTCTCTTATGACATGGGGCTAGCTAACAAGGAGAAAATAGTAGCATCAGAAGAAGTCTTTCACGGTCAAACAATCAATTTCTTTCAGTTCTGGTACGAGGCGGAGAACTTTGGTCTAAAGACCAACTCACTCATAGTGAGAGTTTTCAGGTGAAGATAATCCACCTTTTCACTACTCAGTATTTGATATACCAGATACTCAATTAAGCTTAAATGTGCTCAAGCAATCATATTGAAGGATGTTCAAAGGTCAACATGAAATTCAAGATTTTCAGTTTCATTTAACCAATAAGCAGGTTAATCACAGTAGAATGGAGGAGTAATCATTTCAGGTATGTAGAAACAATACCTGTCATCAGAATAACATCACAGAGTCCCATAGATTAATGCATGAATTTTCATTTCCATGGTAAGAGGGTGAATTACCTTAGTTCAAAGGACAATACCGAAGGCCTTCAAGCACCAAGATCACTGACCTCACGAAGGTTAGTATTTTAGATTTACTTTCTTACCTTTGCATTGAGAATCCATTTTCTTCCGAGCCTTCCACCTTGTACTTGAGTCGATCCTGGAGGTTGTTCTACACAAAGTACCCCATCTTCTTGTAGCAACTTGAGAGGGTTTTCCTCATTTTCATCCTTGTAGGGTATTCTCCCAGTTGATTCAAGCTTGGTCATGACTAGCCCATCATGATTTGGATCTTGGAGGTATAATCTGCATCCAAAGACAGAAAGGTTTGATTTGTCAATTTCGATTCAAATTTATTAATAATGATATGACAAATAAGTTTAACAACCAACACCCCTATACAGCTCTAGATGCAATGCATGACTCATGTGTGAACCTGAACATTAAGCCCATATGATGAATGTGATTGCTCCCCCTTAATGTGTGCATGAATGCAAGATGTTTGGTGACAATCCGATCCTATATGCAACCTTTTAAGTAAATGACTTATAGTACCAGGCGGAGAACTTAGATCCGAAGATTATCTCACGCTTAGTGATAGTTTTCAGACAGGCTTAAACTGCCCTTCCACATGTCACCATTTGATATACTATGTAATCATGGATGATGAAGGCAGGGGAATTGTAATGCATTATGACATGAATACACAATATTCAACTTATGCATGACAGAGTATGAAAGTGTATGCAAACTCAATATGTGTAGTGAAAACATGATCTGAAGAATCTTCAAACTCTCATACCACAAGATGTTATATGACAAGTGATATATGCACGAGTATGCAAACAACAATGAATGAAATGCATGTACGGACATGTGCATTATCACAAGACTATTCAGCACAATATGAATAAAGCTATGACACCATTACTGAAAAGAGTGAGAGGGATATCACCTGAGTTTCCAAATTCCATTTGATTTTCTATTTTAGCCTTTCTTGAGTCACTTGACTCGTGTGCCTTACTTTTTTGGCGAAAATAAATTTCATGCTTTACATTCCCAAGGCACACCTGCAAAACAGATTTCTCATTTGGCCTTTTTAGGTACCCAAATCATTTTGGGTCCTTGTAGGTTAGCATCAACTTTCTCATGCAATTTCCAACTCTTAACAACATTCAAGTCATTATTTTTCATGAGAAAATAATCATTCTTAACATTCCGAGATTTTCCATGGTGATAGGGGGAAGCACGTGGTATCACATTTTTCCTTCTCATTGGTTCTACTGATTTGTGTGTGTGAGCCTGATGTGTTGTGTTGGAGTTCTTTCTCTTCAATAATAACCAGCAATGTGGAGTTGCATGACCTCTTTTACCACAGTGATTGTAATGTATGGAAGATTTTGTGGTGAAGGGTTTCTTTGTATTTTTCAAAATAGCTTGGTTTCCACATGCTTTTAAGTCATCATTCTTCATAATGAAATAATCATGCATAACATGTCCAGATTTACCACAGTAAAAATAAGAGAGTTTCTTTCTATGTGGTTGTATGTGCGCGACAGAAATATGTTTAACATGCATGGGTGTGCTGGCAGCATTTTTAGGTTTTTGATGCAGGTTGATTTCCTTTGTGGATGCATGTATGTGTGCAACATGATTTTTCTTTTTCAGATTTTCATTTGATCATTTTATTGTCTGTGAAGAAGATTGATTTGGGGACCCATTTGATGTGCTGGCAATGTTTGAATTATGCACAAAAGATGTATAAACTTTGTTTTCAAACTTCTTTTTGTTCACAGGGTTAAACCCCAACCCTTCTCTTTGAAAGTTCACTTTCACCCCCAACAATTTGTCTAAATTTTCTTGACCATTCACAAATCTAGACAGTGAAGCATTCAAATCAAGGATTTCAGATTCAAGAGATGCAACATGCAATTCACAGGAAACCATCTTCTTTTCATACGACTTGACTTGTTCATGTAAGGTAGCATTGATGATTTTATGACTTTCTATTTCTTGCAACAAGACATGCACTTTTTCAGATTCATCAATATTTACATATTTTCCTTTTTCAAAAACAAGCAATCTTTCAGAAATGACTTTATTCAATTCTTTCAGTTTCTCATTTTCTTTTTCAAATTTCTTATCATTGACAAATTCAGTCTGACCATTGTCCATTGAACTTATTCTCTCTCTCAGCTCTTTATTTTCATTTCTCAAGGAACAAATTTGATCTTTATGAATTTCAATGTCAGACATATGAGCCTCAATCATTTCCTCTAAATGTGAGCATTTCTTACATGAGGAAACAAGGTTGTTTTGTTCAACACTTTTTCTTAATTTCTTATTTTCAGATTTTAACTTCTCGTATTTTTCAGCGAGAGCATCATATCCAATCAACAAATCTTCATAGCTAACTTCTTCATCATCATCAGAATCGGAATTTACCTTTGAGCTTGATTCAATTTGTTGATCACTGCCTTGATCACTTGTGCCTGCCACAAGGCATTGGTCTTCATGCTCTTCCCGGACTTTGGTTAAACCATCCAAGATGTCCTTCGCGGACCTGCAATGGGAGACAAAAGGAAACTGATTAGATTTGACTGCAGTAGTGAACAATTTTAAAGCCAACTGATTTTGATCATGTTTAAGCCTTTGATTTTCAGTCCAGACATTTTTGTCTTTAGGCAATTCATGAGGACCATATGAGATAAGCTTCCAAAGCTTAGGGTCACATGAATTGACTAAACTGAGCATTCTTCCTAACCACAAATCGAAATTACAACCATCAAACACCGGTGGAGAATTCAAGGTATACATAATGGTAGTCATTGATCTGGATCACTCTAGATCGTTAGATCTATGAAATTAGAGCCTTGGCTCTGATACCAATTGAAGTCCCGCGATCAATGACACCCAAGAGGGGGGTGAATTGGGTGTTTACAAATCTTAAGGAAACTTTTGGCCTTTTATAAAATATATGATAAATGCTAGTTTAGGGATTCAAAACTATTAGTACACAGATTGGATTTATCAAACTCAATTGATGATAGTATATATAATGCAAGATATACGAAGATAAATCCAGAACAACAATTATACTAACACTCACATAGAATGGAGGTAGAAGAAAAGGATCAAACCACACGATCAAAAACACAATGGACAGCGGTTTTTAAGGTGGTTCGGTTGCAACGACAGCAAACCTACGTCCACCCCTCACCAAACCCGGTGAGGCTTCACTTGGGGATGAAACCCCAAACGGAGACGACGCTCCAACCACACACGCAGGACGACGCCTGCACACATATACGGGGACGCCCCCCAAACCACACACGGAGAGGAGCTCCAACACACACACACACACGGAGATGAACTCCAACACGATCTGACAACTGGATCACAACCACACACACAAGATCAAACAGATCTAAAAGGACCCACACACACACAAACACAGATCTAGGAAGATCCACGTACACACACGAATCAATTACAGCACACACACAAACAACCACGGATCCAACACGATCCACACACACACGAGTTTGCAGTTTATAAGAAATACAAATCTGAAACTATAAAGCACAAACACAAACATGAATAAACCACAGTTTAGAAGGCTCCTGATTTGGCTTCCTTTTCGATGTATGCTGCTGATCTTGAATGTTGCCTTCACTCTTGCTTGAATGACTTCAAGTGGATTGTGCAAACCTTGCTCTTTTCACCCTTGTACAACCTTCTTCTCAAATTCGTGCTTGCTTGATTCTTATTCTTTCTTTCTTGGGCAATCTTCCTTTGAATCATTGCTTCCTTGCTTGCTTCTTTTCCTTGGAGGATGTTGGCTTCAGATCTACCTTGAATGACTTGAAGTTGGATGAAGATTGTTGCTGCACGAGGTACTGTTCACGGAGCTACAGTACCCTCTTCTTCCTCCTTGGACAGCCTCCCCTTGGATCTCTTGGATGATTAGGGTTATGTCTCCAAATGAGATGTTATATAGCCCTTGAATGGTCTATGGACATCCCCCAGACCAGATCCACATTTTGTGGGTGATTTGGTGTTATATAGCCCTTGAATGGTCTATGGTCTATGGACATCCCCTTGGATCTCACCAACGGTTCTTGATAGTAAATGACATATACCACCTTTTTTGGATTGTAGAACAGCAAGGTGCTTATGCACACGTAGGTTCACCGAGTGACTGCCGTGATTTTAATCCTGCAAGCAAAATAGTCATAGTTAATACCATGCTTGTTCACATTAAAGAGGTTATGAAACCTCTTGTCTCTTTCAAACCCAACATAAGCAACAAGATGAATGAACATAATCATCAAGAACATGTGTAATCAACCACAGGTTTAGTTATCATCATTAAAGCACACATTAAGTTTAGTTATCATCAAAACCATATCTTAACAAACACAACATTCATCAAAACAATAACTCAACACCACTCAACTGCGATGACGTTGCATGAGACACTAAATAAGATGGACAGATATATAGACTTGTGTTCTGAGGGAGTCGATCCATCAAGGAAGGGGGGTCGACCCATCTAAGTGCACTGATGCAGTATATGCACAGAAGAAGCAATATACGCACAGAAGAAGCAATGCACCGATATTAATTCAAGCACAAAACACATTATGCACTTAGTATGGAACACTGCATGATTTAGCACACTCATGCATTCTCCACAAAATAGATTAGATATAACATACTCAAGCATTCTCCAGAGAATATATCAGACATATGCATTCATGTTGCTATCATTCAATGTGATGTTCTTAACAAAACAATATGGTGACTCATTCATGTTGATATCATTAAAACACCACATTATCATCAAAGCACAAGGGGCACAACAATCTCCCCCTTTTTGATGATGGCAACATAATGAGTCACACTGACTCGTCAAACTATTCTCCCCCTTTGACATAATCAAAAAGAGAGGGAATGGTTTGAGAGACAAAATTCAGCACACAAAGTCAGAGAATGAAACATGGTTCATGAAAATGAAGTTCTCCCTTATGATAATGAAACAGCTCTCCCCCTATCAACATGCAAGATGTACTACTCTCCCCTTAAAAGCAGATGACCCATAACTTCCCTTGAAGTGCAGGAATGAACTCTGGTTATCCAATAAATCAATCTGAAATCAGCCATTACAAAGAATCTGAATTCTGGTTGCATGAACAGAATGAACCAGGTGAAACATCCACAGAACCAGAGTTGATTGCAAAATAAGATGGAAGATTCCAACAGTGTGGAGAGTAAAGTGATTGAAGATAGAAAGGCAAGAGTAGATAACAATCATCACAAGACATCTTAATGAATAATCAATATCAAGATTTATGTTGATCAGGCTATCTGGAAAGAATCTGATCATGAGGGATTTTAAAGCTTACACCACTTCAATAAGTCTTAAGAAGTATAGACTCTTCTATCATAAAGGGTTATGAAGTGACAACTTAACCAATCTGATTTAATTTTGATGTATACCAAAGTTACCAAATTAAACTCAATACTCATATCTGAATCCAAGTTTTAATAAAGGTGACCCAAATATTCAGATAACACTCAGAAACAATCATCTTTTATCTTACACATATGATCTCAATAGCACCTTTGAAAAATATACACAGATTAGTACAGAAGTTAAACACTTTTCTAAGAACATGAGTTGGCAGAATTTTTCAAAATATTTTCATTTGAAGCACTTTTTATTTTCCTGAGCAATTTAGGTTGATCAACACCTTTTTACATGAGGCACAACACGTCTTAGGTGAAGTGACCCAGTTACTCAGTGTGATAACTGTCATTGCCTCTCAACTTTGAGAATAGAGTTAGCAATATAAGTGTCTTTTTACATGAGAAGACACCTTGATCAGAGGCCAGACTCCCTAGTTACTCAACACAGATATGCCATTGCTCTGTCAGGTTTTCAATGAATTTTCATTTTAAGTGACTATGACACTTCATGACTTGGTTTCACTCCATTTCTTTGTTGGAAGTCCCAGTTTCTCAGTGAACAAAGTCATTTCATTACTCACTGATTTTATTTCCTGTCAAATTTTTCAAAGTTAATGTTTAACAACAATACTCACTCTGTGTATCTTAACCAAAGTAGCCATGATTTCAAATTTTCAAATATCTGATGAGAGAGTCTAAGGTTTTTATGACACAGATGGTTAAGATTTATTAAAGCCTATCATTCAGATATTTTCAATTCATTTAATTACAAATCTGAGAATACATTAATCGTATATCAGTCTGATTCAGTGGTAATTCTTAAACCTATATGATAGGAATTTCTATCAAGTTCTCAGACTGAATTGCATGACCTGCAGCTTAAGTACCTCAGATCAGAACAAATAAATTTAGCTGACCAACAATCAATAGTAGCAACAAATCAGTCACACCAGCTGAGACAAATGTGAAAGGTGAGTATAAGCTGGTGTAAGAGTAAATCACCAATAGAGAAATATTTCAGAATAGTGAACATCAACACACAGTGGCTGAGTCTGGAGTTCAGATAGATCAGCTAACTGGTAGTATCATGAAGAGAGTTGAAGGAGACTCTTCTTTAACAACTCAACGAATGGAAGGTAGAATCCATTTTCAAGAGAGAGAGAGAAATATGACAACAGATGAGAGTTGATCAATTACTAGACAATAGGTGTTCAACATATGACAATTAAAAAAAACACCAATTCTAAATGCTCCCCCTGTCTAGATGCAATGAAATTTCTTTTTAGGTTTTTCAACTGCACTACTCTTCATATGCAACATCAGTCAAACTCTCCCTGACAAAGTGCATGAAATACAATTAATGAACTTTTCATGATTTTAGAATATGCTCAAGAAGAATTCATACTTTGTTTAATCAGAGAGAGAATTTATCAAATGCATCAATTTCATTTAAATTTTTCAGATTTTTCAAATTTTATGATATTCAGTACACTGCTCTATATGAAAACTAGACCCTTGGTACTTGGTGGAGAATCTGGTCTCAAGGACCATCTCACACATAGCAAGAACCTCCAGGCAGATTTCCCTGCCGTTTAGTAGCTTACCATTTGATATACCAGGGTCATGCAAATAGATGCAATGCAGAGAAGTCCTATGTGTAGCCAGTTACTTCTTTTTGGAATTTTCAGTATGATGATGTGCAATGCATTCACAACATATATGCATATGCAATTTCAGACAATCATCAATATGCAAATCATGTATGAGGAGAGTTCAGAAAATCCAAACATGACAATGCTAAACATGATAGAATGTGCAAAACACATATTTAACATGCTATGCTATCATCTAAAGGACACAACTTCAGAAGACAGAAGTTAAACTGAGTTTTCAGAACTAACCTGAATAGTCCACTTCTGGGGGTTTCACTTTTGAGTGCCTTGGATTATTAACCCCTTTATTCTTCAGCTTCCAAGGCACACCTGCAAAGATTAATCATTTTGATCCTGCAGGAACCAAAGAAGTCTTGGGTCCTGAATTACCCCTATCAGGTGTTCTAAATAGTTTCTTAGCAACATGGTCATCAAATTTCATCAGAAAACAATTGTCCATAGAGTGACCAAATTTACCACAATATCTGCATGATGTAACAGCTCTTGAATTCGTTTTGTGAATATTTGTATAATCATGGAATGTAAGACCCCAAATTCTTTAGAAATTTATTTAGAAAGTTATTTGTAATTATTTAGAATTTATTTGAAGTTATTCGAATTAATGAGAATTATCCAAATTAATTAGATTAATTAATTAATTAATAGAATAAGTCATTTTTCTTCTATTTTCTAAAAATCTCCAAAAATCACATCTTGTAGAATTAATTTTGTTTATCAACTTTGTCTTTTACAATTAAGCCTAATAAAATCGTTTATTAAGCCGAATTAGCGAACTAAGTCTTCCAAACTTAATATTTAATTAATTACGGAATAGTAGAAGTGGAATTTTATCTACCATATAAAAATTCATAAAAATAGTAATTAAATAATAGATGCTTCGACTAACACTTTTGTCTTCTTGGAGTAAGCCTAATTAAATCATTATTTAGGCCTAATCAGTGGATTAAGCCTGACTTACAACCCACCTAACCCAAATTCGTATTCACTATTCACCCAAACTTTGAACATCAAATTCGACCTGATTACTCAACCAAATGATCTGAAATCAGGGGTAAATGGAAGGCCACAATGTAAGGAACATTTACCCTCAATCAATTTGAGGTAAACTTAGCCCCAAAACGTGCTGCCGACATAGTTTGGTCAAGTCAAGGATTTCGGCGCCGTTTCTAAACACGTAGCTTGCAGCAGCGAATATTCCCCATTCAGAAGGCTCCAGAAGCTCTATGAGCTATCAAAATGAAGCCCTACGAGTCTTATTTCATTTGGCTACTGTGGGGTTCGCTGAAATTTCAGATCTGGAGAGATCTAGTTCGATTTGTGGAGGTGGGTCAGCAGGCCGTTGGCTTCCCTTCATCCTTCTTTGATCCATCGATTGAGGTAGGAATTCTCAACCAAATCTTGATCATGAGTATAGCAAATTGTATCTCTCATCGAGCTCTTTCCATTGGTGGCAAAAGCCCCAATTTTCATTAGGTATCCGTGGAGATATCGAGGTTTTAGTGAGGTACTGTCAAGTTGTTCTTTATTCTAGGTTTCGAGTTCCCTCTTCAATTTGAGGTAGGTTATAACAGCCCAACTTCTAATTAACATACATGAATGTAATCAATAGTATGTTAGCTTTCTTTTGACATCAAAATCCCCAATTTTTACAGATCATGCCTAGAGTATTTCGTGTGTTATTAGAAGCATGCTAGCAAGCTAGACTTTCTTGTGTTCTTCATAGAATAGGTTGTATTTCATTGGATTCCTATCGAAATTCGTGATTTAAATTGTGTTTCATGACCCTAGGATGCATATTAATAACCCTAGAGTATATGGTTAAGATCCCAATACATTTAGACCCCAATTCTTGGAGTTTTTCATATTTTTTTTGAAGCCTTTTGGGTCTGGAAACCCAGGGGTCGACCCACGGGTCGACCCATTTCACCCTGCAAGCAGCAGACTGCTGCCTTGCATGGGTCGACCCAATGGGTCGACCCATAGCCTGCAGGGGTCGACCCATGGGTCGACCCATGCAGCCAGGATGGCTCCTGGAAGCCAGGGGTCGACCCAGGGGTCGACCCATACCTGGAATTTTTCCAGGGGTCGACCCATGCCCCGTACGACCCGTTTTAATGATGTTTTGACCCGGGGATCAATCCGGATCATCAGGGGATCAATCCATTCAACCTAATCACATTGAAAACTACATTTTTGAGGAACTAATGACCTATTCATGTACCCTTTTTAGTTTCAATTAACATTGGTCCATACATGCAAACTTAGTGTAAAAACACACCGTTTATCATCTTCATTTCAATGCATACAAGATTAAATAGAAACCCACATACTTAGTGGTTAATGGTGTAACTAAATCTCTGTTAATGCATTCTATTTCACTCCTGTGGGAGTTGTTCTTTGCCTTATCATCTTGAATCAGCTTCTTGGCAATTGTCTTAATGCAAATGATAATGGTTAATCATGATATCTTAACTTGGTGATTAGGATTAATATGTTGTTTAGCTTGTTTGATTGCTGCTGTTTTACAGTAGCACAGCACGATTAACTCTTGTTGTGACTTGGTTTCGATCTCCTTGATGATTATACTTACCTTGAAATTCTGGAAATGAATCTCTTTCCTACGTGAAGTTGTTATTGCTACTTAGTTTAAACTTTGGAATTCTGGCCATAAACTGTGGAAGTCTAGATTCGTGGGATCTTTGATCCAAAGAAATCAATGCCTGGCAAACAATTAAAGGCTCGGTCTGGTCTTGGGAAGAGCACCCGAACACTACGTGTACCCCCGGGGAGGTGAATGACTAGGTGTGACATTTGGCACCAGTACTTGACATGTGTTAAATCTAGGACTGTCCACTACTCTCTCCACTACTCTCTACATTACTTTCTACTACTTTTCACTTTCCACTCTTCACTGTTCTATACTCTACTTGTGGTTACTTTACTTGCTCATTACTTGGACGTGGAAATGAAATTACATACGTGCTTGACATGACTTGAATTGACTTGATATGGCCAACTTTTTATCGTTATCTCCTGTAGTAAATTCTTATCTTACTATTCTATTCATTATATTTCTTGACCTTGCAAGATCTTTGAATTTCGTTTCGTGATATCATCGTTATCTTTTTATTATTTTTATCATTTGTAGCATGACATTTTAAAATGTAATTAAACTGTTAATCACTTATACCTGTCTGTTATTTCCTACTGAGCGTCAGCTCATAGTTGTGTTTTTCCCCCCTTTCCAGGCTTTTCAGGTGACGCGCTTACCGATGGGGAAGGGCAGGAGTGATGTCTTGAGTGTATCAGTTCTAGTGTGTTAGTAGTGTGTTATCTTTCTTTAGTTGTGTTTTGGAGAGCTTTTAGTCTCAGTCATGTTATTGAGTTTTAGTGGTTGATTATTCCAGTTGAACTTGAGGTTATTGTATCAGTTGTGGTTTGTTAATGATCATTTAGTATTTCCATCTTGTAGCACTTGTGTATTGTTTTAGATTTAGTTCCCTCTTTTGCCAGCGTGTCCCTAACTGTACGTCCCGATATTTCCGCCTTGTTCGGGGCGTGACATGGAATCTATGTGAGTTAGCATGAAGATTTCTGTTACTTGCATGAAATTTTGATTTACCATTACCTGCCCACCAGCATTCAAAAGCTCGGTGGCCAGGTTTTCCACATTCAGAACATACAAGTGTCTTTCCTTTAAAAGCAACTTTATTTCTACCCAAAAAAATTCTATTTGCAGGGAATCTGACAGATTTGGAATTAAAGTGATTTCCCTGAGCATTCCAGCAGTCCTTGACTGCATGACCATATTTCTCACATTCAAAGCATCTAAGATGCTTGCTTCTTGATTCATTGTTACCCCAATGATTTCCTGACCAACACTCATCTGCCTTATGCCCAGGCTTGTGGCAAGTGAAACAAATAATATGCTGGCCTGAAGTAGATTTATATCTATGTGGGCCATGAGCATGTTTGAAAAATCTAGAATTCACGTTGTCTTCTTTCATTTTAAAGCATGCATTCATTAGATGACCACACCTACCACAGTAATAACAGGATGCATCAAATTTCTTAGTGACATGGTTTCTATCAGATAAATTCTTAGAATGCATTCCTTCACCAGCATGCTCATCTTCAATCAACAGTCTGCAATCATCCATTGCATGCCCTATCTTGCCACAATAATGGCAGGACACTTTAGTTTTCCTGGCGACATGATTACTAACAGACTGACTAGATGCATGAGAATGAGTACATGAAGCATGAGCATTTTGCATTGACCCATTACATTCAGCAGAGCTAACTGATTTCAAGAGGTACTCAGAAATATTGTTTACCTTCTTTGTATGACCCTTCTTTTACAATTTCCGATTATTCTTAATAGTTTTTGTTTGCTTTTCATTTTTCTGGGCTTTGAACTGAAATACAGATGTTGAAGGCGGTTTCTGATTTTCATTTTATTTTGGGGATTGCTTTGAAGTACCATCTACATCTGAGCTTTGCACAAAGGTGGCACATAGCTGGCTTTTAGTGATTTCCTTAACATCAGAAGTGCAATCTGTTCCCCCTTTTGAATTCTTATCCTCACTTTTCACAACAGTTTTTATTTTTCTTTCAATTTTTTCAAACTTGGATGCTGAGTTTTCTAGATCATGAATTTTATTTTCCAAGGATGCTATATGAAGCTCATAACTAGCTATCTCCTGTTCACTGCAATTGACACATTCACTTAAGACTTTATTTGCAGTTTTGTACTTCTAAATTTCTTGTTCTAGACTGATCACCCTTTGTGATTCTCCATCACAAGTGAATTTTCCCTTTTTTAATGTGAGAAGTGTTTCAGATAAGCCAGTGTTTAAACACTTTAATTTTTCAATTTCAGCTTTCAGTTCAGTATTTTCCTTCTCAAATTCTTGAGGTTGAGCTTCCCTAAAAACATATTTCTCTTTTTCGATAGTCAGAAACCTCTATGAGAAAACAATATTTAAAACCATCAGTTTTCTATTTTGTTCCCTCAATTCTTTGTTCTCTTCAGATAGCTTCATGACTCCTTCATTACATGTTCCATTTCCAGACATAAGCTCCAGTTTTTCAATTAGTTCATCTTCTCTTTCTTCTGCTTTAATTTTCTCAGCAAGCAGATTTTTGTGATCATCTTTAAGTGAGGCAATTTGTTTATTTAGCCATTCATTCTCACTATAAAGATTTTCATTACGCTCTCTTAAAGCTGAGCACATTCTGTAGTTTGATTCAGCAGAAGAAGAATGTGAAACCGCCCCATTGATTTCATTTATTCTAGCCATAAGATTTTTATTTTTCTTTTGAAATTATTTATTCTCAAGTTTCAATTTGTCCAATTCAGAATTAACTTTAGTAAGTTCTTGCATGCTTTTTAGATGCTCATTTTTCTTATCATTCAGCTGATTTTCAATTTCTGACATTTTATCCAAGCATGTTTGTTTTTCAATTTTTAGAGAATTATTTTGTTTCATAAGGTTCTGAACACCTAGCATACATGCATCATAAGATTGTTTCAGATTTGGACAGTTTTCACAGGAATCTTTCAAATTTATTTTATTACATTTCTTTTTCAACTTTTTATTTTCAGATTTTAATTTCTTGGATACTTTTAACAAATCTTCATACATCACTATCAATTCATCAAAAGTGTATCCATCTGATCCGGAGCTTACCTGAGATGAGGTCTCATCATTTCTCCGATCAGCCATCAAGCATTGATCCTCATGCAGTTGATCAGAGATCACTCTGTCATATATCTCCTTTCCAGAAGTGCACCTGAGCGCAAAAGGATATATGTCAGTATTAATAGTAGCTCTCATGATATTAAGAACTATGACATTATCACGGTTCCTTATTTTGTCCTCTCTAGACCACTTGGTCTCATCATGAGGTAATTTGTGTGGGCCTTTAGATAGTAGACTCCACAGATTTGGATCAAGTGAGTCTATGTAAACACATAGGCCGCCTAGCCAACTATTTAAGTTAGAACCATCAAAAATAAGAGGACGACCCATCGAGAGATGATAAATGCACTGAAATTAAGAGAGCAAATCAAGACACTACCTAGGTGAAACAAAACACAGAACACAGGAAGCACACTCTGAAATGCACCAACCAGAAATGTAGGATATGATGCGGATTGTTAGATCCTATGCACAGCAACCTGGCTCTGATACCAAGTGTTGGGTTCGGTGCTATGTATTTAGAGGGGGGGTGAATAAATATAACCTTTAAAAACTTTCGCCCAATTAAAATCTAATGCGGAATTAAACAAACACACAATGAGCATTCAACCCAAAGCACACCTAAGCATCCATATAGCGCCACTCAGACAATGAGATCACTAGAATGCTAACTAGACAAATTTAGCCATTCTGAAAAGTTAATCAAAGTTTTTGCTGAACCAGTAGACAAACATATATTGCGCGCCTAAGCAATCAACTAGCGGAAGCACAAATAGACAAATCAAACCACACCACGCCAAGGGTTTTTAGGTGGTTCGGTCCTGCAGACCTACATCCACCCCACACTCAAACCGAGTGTGGATTCCGCTGACTCACAGCTTGAACAGCTGGGCATCACAGCTTGCCATACAATCCGCTGAGCCTCACAGCTTGCTGTCCGAGGAATCCTCCTCGCCTGCTAAGCCTCACAGCTTGCTCTGCTGGGTAATACAGCTTAGCCGTCCAGTGGAATCCTCCACTGCAAATGCTGACAAACAGCTTGAAGAAAGGTATAAAAGGAAAACGAAAGATAGAAACAATTAGCGACTGAAAGCTGAAAATGAAAGCACAAATGTGGCTCCTAAGAGCTGACTGGAGTGGATCTGATCCGACTTCCAGTAAAGACTAATCTTTAGAATGAAGCTTCTCTCTACCCTTCTTCTTCTTCCGATCACTCTGTCTCACTCTCTCTCTCTTTTTCCTTCTCTTCCTCTTTTATCTGCTCGAGCTCTCTATCCCTCACTTTTCCTTCTTTTTTCTTCTTTTTTCTTCTGCTCTTCTTCTCTTTCACTTTTTCTTCTCTACTCTTCACACTGGATCGAGAAGGCTCTCCTCTGCTTCTGCTTCACTGTATAGACTTTTCCCTTTCATCAATCATCTTCAGACAAAGGATTCTTCATATATATAGTGCAGCAGGGTGGATAGGGTCGTGTGGCTTCCACATCTCCCGCCCAAAGGCTTTTCGCCAGAACCGAGGCATTTCGACCACCTGGCAGCATCCTGGCTGGGCTACATCCACGTGTCATAATCTGGGCACCTCGTCCTTCCTTGGATCATGTGTCTTCATTAGGCTTCACGAAGGGTGTCTATTAGACAGAGAATCAAGCTATCAGTTTAAGTCTAAAACCCTGTACAGACTTTGCAGGATGTAATGTATAGACTTCAGTGTATAGACTTTGTGAGCTCGAATACATTGTATAGACTTCACTATGTGTAAGCTTGTGAAGGCGAATGCAATGTACAGACTCCAGACCGTGAAGGCTTTGTGAATGTGAATGCATTGTACAGACTTCACGTTATGCTTGAGACACTAAGGAAGACAGACAATGTATGGACTTAGGCAATTGAAAGGCTTGCCAGTGTATGGACTTATTGAACGTGCAGCAATGTGCAGACTTCAATGAAAGATGCAATGTGTAGACTTGACAGACACAACGTGCAACAATGTATAGACCTGAAACACTAGATGCACGATGTACAAACTTCAACTAAAATGATGCACAATGTACATACATGAATGCTGTGCGATGTATGGACTTTCAATGAATGGACTTGCCAACTGGGCGATGTACAGACTTGAGCAAGGTGTGGGAATGGATTTATTTATTTTAATTTATTATTTATTTTATTTATTTATTTATTGGTTGGTTTATTAGGCGTGCCAGTCACCGGAGTGACAATTTATTATGCGTTCGATCTGACTCAGTCAGTCGATTGTGAAGTCCGAGTCGGGACCGGAAGTCCGTCATACCATAAAGGCTATGACGTTAATTACGCCCTTCCAAAGAAGGACAACCCTTGATTAATCGCCAAAGTAGAAGGATCCCAGGGGCAAAACCAATGTGATAGGTATGCTCATTCATTTGCAGGATAGAAGATGCATGCGATTATGCAAAACGATATATGACATATTAATATACAGAATAAATCCGACAGCATTTCCCCTTATCTTAGACTATGCCAAAGTTGGAATATGGGACATCCATCCACGGAGTGCCGAGATGGAAGCCAAAGGAAAGATGGGCGTAGCCCGAGATCCAAGAGGATCTAGATGCGATGGGGCAATGTCCATTATCATGGTATTTATTGATATCCCCTTAAGAAACTATTGGAGGACATGCAGTGGCAGAACTCCAAGAGTCAGTAGGGTTAGAAGAAAACATCACGGTCAAATGGAATAATGTAGGGGTAAAACCCCATCAATTTAGCTCACTTAGACTTCGATGAAGAACCATGATTCCCCGTGATGTGATGGAAGTTGGCCTGAAGGCAAATGAGGTCAAGACATTGAGTTTGGACTGAGTTTGGGGCTCATTAAGGTTGCTGGGAAGTTGAGTGTTTGAATAGTAAATGGTATTGAGGTGAACCGACACGGATGGGAAGCTCAAGGGCAATCGGCATGGTAGGCAAACGGCACGGCATGGCAATCGGCACGGCATGGCAATCGGCACGACATGGTAAACGGCACGGCATGGCAATCGGCATGGCATGGCAATCGGCACGGTAGGCAAACGGCACGGCATGGCAAACTGCATGGCATGGCAAATCGGCACGACTAGGTTCCGGCACGAAAGCAAATCGGCACGACTAGGTCCTGGCACGAAAGGATCCCTGCGCGACGTGAGGCCAAAGGGTAGACGGCGTGGCATGTTCCCGGCACGCATGCTTCCCGACGCGCCCTTCACCCGGTGCGGGTTTGGCGCCGGGAGGAGGTGGCGTCGGGAGGAGATGGCGCCGGGGGGAGATGGCGCCGGTGGCCATTTTGGTGGTTTTATTCAAAGGTTATGAGGGGTTCTATTGAGGGGGTCTATTGAGGAGGGCTCTTGTGTTTAATCAGGGCTTCACGGGCTCTGGTGATGATGTTTAGACAGGCTGAAAGGGGAGGAGAAATTCATCCACAGAAGGTCTAAGGAGACCGTGTGACAATCAACGGAAAATCTCATGATGATCATGTTCCCCTTTACAGTGGGCAGAGGGCCATGAGATAGTCTGTCTCAGGCCTCTGTCACACAGCAGGGGGGTTTATTTATCGGTTTAACGAAAACATCACACGATATGACAAAGCAATGATCGTGAATGAATTTCGGCAGCATCTCCCCTTATTTTGGACTATGCCAAAAGGGGAGTATGGGACATCCATCCACGGAGTGCCGAGATGGAAGCCAAAAATAAAGATGGGCGTAACCCGAGACCCAAGAGGATCAAAATTCAATGGGACAGTGTCCACTCATGGTGGTAACTTATTAATATCCCCCTAAAAGAGACGAACGGAGAACATGCAGTGGCAGAACTCCGTGTCCCGACGGGGTGATCAGAAATCCAAGAGGATAAAATGAATGTAGGGGTAAAACCCCGTTGATATGGCTCCTCCGACTCTCACGGAATTGGACATGAATGACCCAACATAATCGATCCATGAAAATACATGTGTTTATTCTTATATTCAGGCATGCACATATATGTATATGCATACATATATCAATGCACACACATATATATATCTATGAACAGCATATGAATGTATGCATGGTCAAATAAAATATGATGACTAAAGGGTCAATTGGAGATTTATTAGTGCACACGTAATAGTTGCATGCAACCTGGGGGATTATTTTATGCATTAATCAAGTGTTCACATATTCTCATATGTGTGTATATGGCAGCATGTGATATTTACGTAGGTTAGAATATGCATATATATGGATTAGATAGCAAGTGGTTGGGTGGCAGATGCACTAGGGAATTGGGTTTCATGCGTAAAACTATTTAATTCAGATAGCCATGTCTATTTAATCATTTATGTAGTGGAGTGGGCCATGCTATTTATGCCAAATGATTGGGTCATGCCTATGGATGTGTGCACAATGGAATGCAATGGCTACGATATGTCAATATATATGCATGGAGATATACAACACGTATTATATGCAATGGCAGTGGACGATGCTTCATGTGGCGGCTGGGCACGTTGACACAGTGGCCTCATGCGAAGATAACACGGCGGCATGCATGACTCGACGTGAAAATAAAAGGGGGGTCTCGGCACGGTGAACTCCAGCAAATAGCGCTGAGACTAAAAGAAAGGGCCTCGGCGTAGGAGGCAATTGGCGCAGGATTCGCGCCGAGAGCACTCGGCGCCGTGGTTAGTTGAAAAAGGGCTTTTGGGGTTGAGATTTTGGGGAAGATGCCAGACTTAGGCTCCTCTGAGCGAACAGAAATCATCAAGAGAACATAAACACAAGAACAGAGTCAGGCAAAATTATTATTATTATATTTTTTTTATGATTTGGGGGACAGGAAAAACCACGAGATAGGCTGTCTCGGGCTCCCGTCTCGTATAAGAGGTAAATACTTCGACTACTCGTGGTAGAACTCAGGGAGTAAGCACCAGAACTCAATGTTCCTAGAGCGTGGCAGTGCCTTCGCAAATGTCATTGACAGATGAGATAACACTCCCACTGTCTCTGCAAAGTCGTAGTAGCCATAAGGCCGTTGCCCCGGGTTGAACAAAAGAAACGTAAACCGAAACCATAGAAATTCTAGATAGGACGATGAAGGCACACGGGTAAACATCGTACAGCAACACATAAGGAAATCTCATGCATCAATAGATATTTCATTTATACAAAATCAGGCATCGCCAAGATACAGATATAAGCCACAAAGGGCTGTGCTATTACATAAGGAGAGAACGAAATCGGAAAAGAAAGAACAGGGGAGGGGGACTGTAGCCCTGAGGGACGTCGGATAGCAGTAGCGACGGCGCCCCCTACCTCTGCCCGCAGATAGCTCTCCCTTCTCTTCTTCCTCTTTGCCGACTGGCTCTCTCTCTCTCTCTTTCTCTCTTTTGTTCGCTCAGCAGCCCCACTGCAAACTCTGCCCTATCGACCGAGAGTTTCTTCTTTGTCGAACCTTAGCTTTTATAATGGGTTACTGAACCCTCTTCTCATCGGCGCGCTCCCCTTGCCTGGTGCTCTCGGCGCGCCCCCTCTTCAGTATGAGCTTCGACATCCTTTTAAGCTTTGATATGGTCTAGGTGCATTTGTGGGCTTAATGGGCCCTTGTAGTCTTTCTGCATCTTCCTCTATCCCTAGAAAATAAGGAATATAAGATGATTTAGTAGGAAAAATATGTTGACATTATTTATATATATATATATGTATATATAGTTATTATTTTATCATTTTTCATGTGTCAACAAATGCCCCCCACCCGTAGGTGGCGTGAATGAGGGACGGATGAGCGGGGCCTACGGGTGAAACACGTTTGAAAGCGTGTCTTTTTGTTCATGCAAGCATGCAGGCATTCAACAACAAGCATAAGCTAGATATATAGAATTGCTCCCCTATATCGGGGATAGGACAAGGACAGCGCCTGTGACTCATAGGCAGAGTGCGGCTCACAAGGCACAACTAAGGGAGATGTGCATGCGCAGAGAGGACATCGCATAGAATATGTGCACAGCATATGCCACGATCTACACCCGAGGCTACTTCTCCATAGTGTGATAGTGCAAGTATGCGAGCAGCGGATCTCCGACGTAGGGATACACAGACGTTCAAAATAACACTAGAGTATTGCTCTAGCGTCTACACATACAGCTGGGGTTCTCGATTTTTGGTAGCTTCGCACAACCCCTTTAGCTAAATTCCAGCTTCGGACTTCACCGTTCGGCGCGAGTCTCCTCATGTGTCTCAATGGGGATTCCCGGCTACTAGGATTCATCCTTTATAGCAATTTTATTACGGACCTCACCGTTCGGCGCGAGTCTCCTCATGTGTCTCAATGGGGATTCCCGGCTACTAGGATTCATCCTTTATAGTGATTTTATTGCGGACTTCACCGTTCGGCGCGAGTCTCCTCATGTGTCTCAATGGGGATTCCCGGCTACTAGGATTCATCATTCATAGTGATTTTATTGTGGACTTCACCGTTCGGCGCGAGTCTCCTCATGTGTCTCAATGGGGATTCCCGGCTACTAGAATTCATCCTATCATTTTTCTCTCTTTTTTTTGAATGGGGGTAGACAGCTTTTCCCTCACAATTACCCCTCATGTGGGTGCAGAAGTTTGAGCACACATATAGTGTGAGGAAGAACCTTCTGGCATCCCTATGATAAGAGACCGCTGAACACATTGTGGTGCAAAGTGTGGGAGTTTTGCTTTGGGTGTATCTCACGGGTTGCGTTAGCGACACAGCTATGACTTTTCCACTGGACGCATGCACTCAGCCAATACTGACTTTTCATCCCTTAGTATATGTTGTGGCACATATATGCTTAGAATCATGCAACTTTATTTAGCAAGGAAATGTGGTCCTAGGAAAATGAAGGAGGTGTATTATCTTATAGTATAAGCAAGCATGCCAGGAGGGCCAACAAACACCCAAAACTTGAAAGCAATCAATTTTTTTCTTTCTTTTTTTCTCTTTTTTTTCTTTCTTTCTTTTATTTTTTTCTCTTTTTCTTTTTTTTTATATGCATGCATATGTGCATATGTCACTATATATTCATTTATTTGTTCAAGCGCCTGATGCGAATACCTGCAGGTTAGTTATTCAAAAGCAAGCAGAATTGATAACAAAATAATGGGAAAGGGCTTTATGTAGCAAATCCTGGCGGGACGAAGATGGTTGGTACTCGTCAACGAGAGCCGTTTTATTCAGATGATGGACCTGGATTAAAGTGGAGTGGTAGGCCTCAATAGGGTGCCTTGGCCAAGGACAGGCAGCGGGTTTGACAGGGAGTCTAACCCGAATATAGAAAGTGGACTATAGAAGTCAACAGTTGACAAGGGAAGCGGCTATGACAGCCGAAAGGTAACATGGCAAGCAGGCTATAAAAGCCAGGAGATAATGGGAGAATAGGATATGCAGACCTAGCGATAGTAGGAAAGCATGCTTCAGGGTGAGCCCAAGTCATTGGGTTGTAGCAATCATCACGGTGGGACATGATGGTCATTGCTGAAGTAGGCTTAAGCCACAAGGGTAGCGAGACAATGGGCTTGAGGAGATGCTGGCCGACCTTGCCGATGATGACAAGGGCCATGAGTAGGTTGACCGATCTCGCCGATGGTGACCAGGACCGAAAAGGGTAGACGGTCTTGCCGATGGTGTCAAGGACCAAAAAGGGTAGACGGTCTTGCCGATGGTGACAAGGACCGAAAAGGGTAGACGATCTTGTCGATGGTGACAAGGACCGGAAAGGGTAGCGACCGATCTTGCCGATGGTGACAAGGGTCGAAAAGGTAGACGGTCTTGCCGATGGTGACAAGGGTCGAAAAGGTAGACGGTCTTGCCGATGGTGACAGGGATCGAAAAGGGTTGACGGTCTTGCCGATGGCGAGAAGGACCGGAAAGGGTAGCGACCGATCTTACCGATGGTGACAAGGGTCGAAAAGGTAGACGGTCTTGCCGATGGTGACAAGGACCGGAAAGGGTAGCGATCGATCTTGCCGATGGTGACAAGGGTCGAAAAGGTAGACGGTCTTGCCGATGGCGACAAGGACCGAAAAGGGTAGACGGTCTTGCCGATGGTGACAAGGACCGGAGGGGGTAGCGACCGATCTTGCCGATGGTGACAAGGGTCGAAAGGGTAGACGGTCTTGCCGATGGTGACAAGGACCGGAAGGGGTAGCGACCGATCTTGCCGATGGTGACAAGGGTCGAAAGGGTAGACGGTCTTGCCGATGGTGACAAGGACCGAAAAGGGTAGACGGTCTTGCCGATGGTGACAAGGACCGGAAAGGGTAGCGACCGATCTTGCCGATGGTGACAAGGGTCAAAAGTGTAGACGGTCTTGCCGATGGTGACAAGGACCGGAAAGGGTAGCGACCGATCTTGCCGATGGTGACAAGGGTCGAAAAGGTAGATGGTCTTGCCGATGGTGACAAGAACCAAAAAGTGATGATAGCAGGCCGTGGGGGCCAGGGTAGCAGGTTAAAAGAGCCAGAGGTAGCAAGCTGTAAAGTCAGGATCAGCAGACTATAAGGTCTGGAAACATAAAACTATATGAGCCAAAGATAGCAGGATACAGGAGCCAATAACATTAGGCTTTAAGAGCCAGAATAGCAGGCCGTAGAAGCCAGGAATAGCAGGCTACGAGAGCCAGAGACAGCAGGGTATAAGAGCCAAGATAGCAAGCCGTAGAAGCCAAGAATATAAGAGCCAAGATAGCAGGCCGTAGAAGCCAGGGATAGTAGGCTACGAGAGCCAGAGACAGCAGGCTATAAGAGCCAGAATAGCAGGCTGTAGAAACCAGGAATAGCAGGCTACGAGAGACAGAGGCAGCATGCTATAAGAGCCAGGATAGCAGGCTGTAGAAGCCAGGAATAGGAGGCTACGAGAGCCAGAGATAGCAGGCTATAAGAGCCAAGATAGCAGACTGTAGAAGCCAGGAATAGTAGGCTACGAGAGCCAGAGGTAGCAGGCTATAAGAGCCAGAATAGCAGGCTGTAGAAGCCAGGAATAGCAGGCTACGAGAGCCAGAGGCAACAGGCTATAAGAGCCAGGATAGCAGGCTGCAGAAGCCAGGAATAGCAGGCTATAAGAGCCAGAGACAGCAAGCTATAAGAGCCAGAATAGCAGGCTGTAGAAGCCAGGAATAGCAGGCTACGAGAGCCAGAGAGTAGCAGAGATAGCCGGCTGCGAAAGCCAGAGAGCAGTAAGGAATCGAGCTTGTGAAAGCCGAAAGGTAGTTTAGCCAAATTATATGGTAGCAGGCCTTAGCCGAAGCGGCTAAGCCAGAAATGTAAGATAGTTGAAACGTGGGATAGCGAGCTTCAGCCGAAATGACTAAGCTAAAGGACGAGATAGCTGAGAGTCATGATAGTGGGCTTTGGCTAAGCCGAGAGATAAGATAGCTGAGGTGTGAGGTAGCAACTTTGGCCGGATTGGCTAAGCCGAAAGATAGGATAGTGGTCACATGCTGTGGGGAAGCGGGCTTCCAAGCGGACACCCAGGAGGATGGAATGTGAGTTGAAATTGAGAAGAGGGACTGAATAGTGACAATCAAGGGAAGTGGGCTTCGACGACAGGTCTAGGCCGTTGCATTGCATTGATCATTACAATGGGACGGGTGGATAAGCCCTGATAGCACGCTTTGGCCTAAAATGGCTAAGCCGAGGGATGAGGTAGTTGGAAGTTGGAATAGTAGCTTTGGCCGGAATGGCTAAGCCGAAAGATAGAATGGTCGAAAATTATGATAGCAGCTTTGGCTGGAACGGCTAAGCTGACAAATAGAGCAGTTGAAAATCATGATAGCAGCTAAGCCGAAAGCTAGAATAGCTGAAAATTATGATAGCAACTTTGGCTGGAACGGCTAAGCCGAAAGATAGAATGGTCAAAAATTATGATAGCAGCTTCGGCCAGAATGGCTAAGCCGATAGATAGAGTAGTTGAAAATCCTGAGAGCAGCTTCGGTCGGAATGGCTGAGCCGGGGGATTAGATAACCAACAAATTATGATAGCGGCTTTGGCCAGGATGGCTAAACCGAAAGAGGAGATAGCTGAAAAATTATGGTAGCGGCTTTGGCCGGGATGGTTGAGCCGGAGGATGAGACAATTAACAAATTGTGATAGCGATTCTAGCTGGATGATGGAATGGCTGAAAATGTATAATAGCGACTTCAGCTGTCATGGTTGAGTCGGGTAATAAAATAGCTGGAAGCTGTGAGATATGGTAGTGGGCTTCAGCCAAGGTGGACGAGCCGAAAAATGAGATACTTGAAATACATGATATGGTATTGGGCTTGCCAACAAGGCTAGATGGCTTCGACTGGATGTCAAAGGCCAGAAGATAGGATAGCATATCCTGGTAGCATGTCGGACTTGGAAGCAATCTAGAATTGATGTTGCCTCGACGGACTGTCAAAGACAACCCGTGCATCTGACCCAGACGGGAGATCTGTGTCAAAGGTAGAATCTAGATGCCAACTTGACAATATGTCGGAGCTGACAAACCTTGCTCAAACGGTAGGTCCAGGACAAGGGTAGAATACAGATGTCGACCCGACGAGATATCGGAATCAACAAACCTTACTCAGACGGCGTGTCTGGGAGAAGGGCAGAATACAGACGTCGAGCTGACGAGATGTCGGAATCGACAAACCTTGCTCAGACGGGAGGTCTGAAACAAGGGCAGGATATAAAAATGGGCATTGACTCGACAGAGTGCCGAAATCAAGCAACTTAGCGAAGATGTGGGGTCTAGGCCAAGGTTAAAACTTAGCCGACTCACGAGGGTTAAGAATGGTACCCTCCAAAAGTACTCCTGGTATAGACCAGCCCATAGTGCAGGCCATGTTATCCGGTGGGACTATTGATGGATTTGACTATGTTGTTATAGCGCCGGTGTGGCTAGGGATTAACATCTGAGAGCTCGGCCAAGGCGGGGTGCCTTGAGCCAGAGGGAAAAGGTTTATGGGCCTAGCTCCGTGGCCATATTTAAGAGCTCGACGTAGACGGAGTGCCTTGCGCCAAGGAAAAAGCTTATGGACTCAGCTCGGCGGGACTTGATGGGCAGAGTCTAAGAGCTCGACGAGGGCAGAGTGCCTCAGGCCAAGGTAAGGGGTAGCTCGATCAGGGCGGAGTGCCACTAGACCAAGGTGGAGGTAGCTTGATCCGGGCGGAGTGCCACTAGACCAAGGTAAGGGGTAGCTCGATCAGGGCGGAGTGCCACTAGACCAAGGTGGAGATAGCTTGATCCGGGCAGAGTGCCACTGGACCAAGGTAAAGGGGTAGCTCGATCAGGGCGGAGTGCCACTAGACCAAGGTAGGTAGAGCTCGGCCAGGGAGGAATGGCACTAGACCAAGGCAGGTAGAGCTCGGCCAGGGCGGAATGCCACTAGACCAAGGGTAGGTATAACTTAGCTAGGGCGGAGTGCCACTAAACCAAGATAAAGGTATCTCGATCAGGGCGGAGTGCCACTAGACCAAGATAAAGGCAGCTCGGTTAGGGTGGAGTGCCACTAAACCAAGATAAAGGTAGCTTGGTTAGGGCGGAGTGCCACTAAACCCAAGTGAAGGTAGCTCGGTTAGGGTGGAATGCCACTAAACCAAGATAAAGATAGTTCGGTTAGGGCGGAATGCCACTAGACCAAGGAAAGGGGTAGCTCGGTTAGGGCGGAATGCCACTAGACCAAGGAAAGGGGTAGCTCGGTTAGGACGGAATGCCACTAAACCAAGATAGGGTAGCTCAGCTAGGGCGGAGTGCCACTAGACCAAGGAAAGAGTAGCTTGGTTAGGGCAGAGTGCCACTAAACGAAGATATGGTAGCTCGATCAGGGCGGAATGCCACTAGACCAAGGAAAGGGGTAGCTCGGTTAGGGCGGAATGCCACTAAACCAAGATAGGGGTAGCTCGATTAGGGCAGAATGTCACTAACCAAGGGAAAGGTAGCTCGATTAGGGCGGAATGCGACTGACCGAGGAGAAGGTAGCTCAATCAGGGCGGAATGCCACTAGACCAAGGAAAGGGTAGCTCGGTTAGGGCGGAATGCCACTAAACCAAGATAGGGTAGCTCGGGTAGGGCGGAGTGCCACTAGACCAAGGAAATGGTAGCTCGGTTAGGGCGGAGTGCCACTAAACTAAGATAGGGTAGCTCGATCAGGACGGAATGCCACTAGACCAAGGAAAGGGCAGCTCGGTTATGGTGGAGTGCCACTAAACCAAGATAGGGTAGCTCGGCTAGGGCGGAGTGCCACTAGACCAAGGAAAGGGTAGCTCGGTTAGGGCGGAGTGCCACTAAACCAAGACAGGGTAGCTCGATCAAGGCGGAATGCTACTAGATCAAGGAAAGGGTAGCTCAGTTAGGGCGGAGTGCCACTAAACCAAGATAGGGTAGCTCGATCAGGACGGAATGCCACTAGACCAAGGAAAGGGTAGCTCGGTTAGGGCGGAGTGCCACTAAACCAAGATAGGGTAGCTCGGCTAGGGCGGAGTGCCACTAGACCAAGGAAAGGGTAGCTCAGTTAGGGCGGAGTGCCACTAAACCAAGATAGGGTAGCTCGATCAAGGCGGAATGCCACTAGACCAAGGAAAGGGTAGCTCGGTTAGGGCGGAGTGCCACTAAACCAAGATAGGGTAGCTCGATCAGGACGGAATGCCACTAGACCAAGGAAAGGGCAGCTCGGTTAGGGCGGAGTGCCACTAAACCAAGATAGGGTAGCTCGGCTAGGGCGGAGTGCCACTAGACCAAGGAAAGGGTAGCTCGGTTAGGGCGGAGTGCCACTAAACCAAGATAGGGTAGCTCGATCAAGGCGGAATGCCACTAGACCAAGGAAAGGGGTAGCTCGGTTAGGGCGGAATGCCACTAAACCAAGATAGGGTAGCTCGGCTAGGGCGGAGTGCCACTAGACCAAGGAAAGGGTAGCTCAGTTAGGGCGGAGTGCCACTAAACCAAGATAGGGTAGCTCGATCAGGACGGAATGCCACTAGACCAAGGAAAGGGCAGCTCGGTTATGGTGGAGTGCCACTAAACCAAGATAGGGTAGCTCGGCTAGGGCGGAGTGCCACTAGACCAAGGAAAGGGTAGCTCGGTTAGGGCGGAGTGCCACTAAACCAAGACAGGGTAGCTCGATCAGGACGGAATGCCACTAGACCAAGGAAAGGGCAGCTCGGTTATGGTGGAGTGCCACTAAACCAAGATAGGGTAGCTCGGCTAGGGCGGAGTGCCACTAGACCAAGGAAAGGGTAGCTCGGTTAGGGCGGAGTGCCACTAAACCAAGACAGGGTAGCTCGATCAAGGCGGAATGCTACTAGATCAAGGAAAGGGTAGCTCAGTTAGGGCGGAGTGCCACTAAACCAAGATAGGGTAGCTCGATCAGGACGGAATGCCACTAGACCAAGGAAAGGGTAGCTCGGTTAGGGCGGAGTGCCACTAAACCAAGATAGGGTAGCTCGGCTAGGGCGGAGTGCCACTAGACCAAGGAAAGGGTAGCTCAGTTAGGGCGGAGTGCCACTAAACCAAGATAGGGTAGCTCGATCAAGGCGGAATGCCACTAGACCAAGGAAAGGGTAGCTCGGTTAGGGCGGAGTGCCACTAAACCAAGATAGGGTAGCTCGATCAGGACGGAATGCCACTAGACCAAGGAAAGGGCAGCTCGGTTAGGGCGGAGTGCCACTAAACCAAGATAGGGTAGCTCGGCTAGGGCGGAGTGCCACTAGACCAAGGAAAGGGTAGCTCGGTTAGGGCGGAGTGCCACTAAACCAAGATAGGGTAGCTCGATCAAGGCGGAATGCCACTAGACCAAGGAAAGGGGTAGCTCGGTTAGGGCGGAATGCCACTAAACCAAGATAGGGTAGCTCGGCTAGGGCGGAGTGCCACTAGACCAAGGAAAGGGTAGCTCGGTTAGGGCGGAGTGCCACTAAACCAAGGTAAAGTAGGACTTAGCTAGGGCGGAGTGTCACTAAACTAAGGTAGGTAGAGCTTAGTTAGGGCAGGGTGCCACTAGACTAAGGCAAGTAAAACATAGCTAGGGCAGAGTGCCACTAGACTAAGGCAGGTGGGACTTAGCTAGGGCAGAGTGCCAGTAGACTAAGGCAGGTGGGGCTTAGCCATGACAGAATGCCACCAGACCAAGGTAGGTGAAATCTAGCTAGGGCAGAGTGCCACTAAACTAAGGTAGGTAGAGCTTGGTTAGGGTAGAATACCACAAGCCAAGGGAAATATTTAATGGGCCCGGTCCGATGGAACTGATGGGAAATGTCTAGAGCTTAGCAAGGGCGGAGTGCCACAGGCCAAGGGACAGATTTTATGAGCCCAGTCCAATGGAACCAAGGCGATGAGAGCTCGACGAGGGCAGAATACCACAAGCCAAGGGACATGTTTTATGGGCCCAGTGGGGCAAGTTTGGTATCTTTTAGCGTGTTTGTGTAGCTATTGTGGTGGAATGCCGAAGGATGGCAAGGATGTATTAGTTATGAATGTGGGTTCCACACTGGCGGTAGAGAGTCAATCCCAGTGGGACTAATGGGAAGCATTTCCAGGATAAGGAGTGATGTGACACAACCTCAGACCTAATGCAAGCAAGCACAATCACATTCAAAATGGGCCAAATTGGGCCACCGCTCTATCGTCACTCACCCAAGCCCGGGGTGACTTGGCAATGCCAAGGGGAGGATGTGGGGTTGGGCCCTTGCTGGTAGAGGGCCAGCAAGGCCAAGACTTGATTCCCAAAGGGTGGGGATGCCCAAATCAAGGGGGCCGACAAAGTGCCAAAGGCACCGGTTGCAATATTCCCACGGTGATCACTCAAGTTTATGGGGCATGAGGATCGGGCTCTCACTCGCATAACCAGCGGAATTAAGAACTAATATTGAAATATAAGCACTAATTGGAGTGAAGGTTTGAGCACTTACTCGACCGGTTTGAAGAAACCGGTCCCGGTCGGAGACGAGGGCGAGCGGGGAGGTGAGTGGATCCCCACACGCCGCGGTGGTGTCGCTTGACCTGCCCCAAACAAATTACACCACTACACCTCTCGCAGGAGGGGGAACTTGGGTGGGGGTTAATGATATTACATCAATACTACATCCACGTAGGGAGGGGCCTTCAGCCGGCCAAGCGGGGTGGGGAAACCAAAGCAAAGAACAAGGAACAAGGGTGGATGCCGAATCTGCTTGCTATCAGCGAACCAGGATAGAGGGTCGGTGTTTCTATTGTAGATCTTGCTCAAAAATTGTGCTGATGGCGACACTGGCGGCAAAATCTTCGTAATAGGAAGGGGAATGCCTCAGAATTTTTGTAATTTATTCTGGAGTCACTGCTGGATGGGGTAGGAGCTTGAACAGGGCCTCTATTTCTCGGACTAGCAGGGGCAGGTCACCAACAGTAGGATGTAGAGGCTGTCCTGACCGCTCCCGAACTCCAAATTTGATGCCGTCAGTGCCTTTAGAACCGTGAGTGAGTCCTCTTTGCATCAAAAGAAACGGGGATGCCAGAAGAGAATGGAGACGATCTGTGGAGCCAGAAGAGTGAGGAGGTGTCGATGCAGACTGGGGAAGGCAGAGCCGCGCGACCGTGGAAGAAAATTGGTAACTTCTGTTACCGGATGCTGAATGGGCTTCTGCTTATTGATTCTGAAAGTAGACAGGTGGATGAAGAACTTTGAAGAAGGACTTGAAGACTGATTCCTTCGGGTATGGTCGTGGCAGAGCTTCTAAGCCGGCTCAGGTCCTCAGCCGAGGCAGAACCACGCAGCTGTGGGAGAATGGACCTCCTGGACGACTCGGAGATCGGAAGAAGACAAAACTACTTCGGTTGCGAAGGCGACTGGTAGACGCTTCTGACGATGGCTCTTGGGTCTTTAAATTTATCCGGAGGAGGTCGTGGTGGCCACTGCAAGTTGCTAGTCTGCTGTAGATCTTCAGTTGAGAGCTGTAGGTTGATGATGATGGGGGGGAATGGGGTATATGGGAGGGGAAATGGGGGTGGATGAGTGTGGGGAAAGCCCGGGCTGTGTGGGGGTCTAGGAGGGGGTGTTCTAAGGTGGGGGAAGGGAAGAATGGGGTCTGGAAAGGGGTCTAACAGGTGGTGGGAGGAGGAGCTACGAATTTGGGAAGGTGGGTGAGAGGAGAAGGTGAGGGGGGGCACAAGTGAGTGGAGGGAAGGGTGGATTTCAAATTCAAATATGCTTTGGAAGTTGTGGGGTTGTGTGGGGAAGGGGTTGATTGTGTTGGAATGGGGAAAGTGGTGTTGGAATGTGGAGGATGGTGTTGGAATGGTGGGGGATCTCCTTGGGACTAGGGGGGTGGAGTAATGGAGGCCATGGGGAACTGGAGGGCTTTAATGATGGTAGGTGGGGGTTGAGGTGGTTGGGAAAGGAGGAGAGAGAAGAAAATTCAAAATTGGGTGTTGAGGAGAGAGAAAGTGGAGTGAAAAAGAGGGATTAGGAGAGGGAAGGGTGGGGAATCTCTCCCCTAGGGTTTCTCACCCAAAAAATGTTGGAATCACTCCACTAAACTAAGCTTTGGATACTCAAATGACATTTTTCATTGATTCATTCATTAAGTTGAAATGGGGGGAATGTGGTCCTATATATAGGAAACCCACATTTCTACAAAAGTCCCTTACAAAAGACTCAATAACAAATAACCGAAGGGGTAGGAGGGGCTCATGGGCCAAGCCCGAAGAATTGGGCCCAATAGCACATTACACAATCTAATGACACTCAAACTTAGGAAAATAAATGCAAGACCTAGGAACATGACTCAAATAAAAGGGAAAATACATCAAATGACTCAAATAAAATTACATAGGACTCAAAATTAAATGACTAAACCATGCCGGATGCAACCGGGGTGAGGAGACGAACGGTAAACGTGGGCATGGGAGGTGATGTCCCCATCATACTCCCGGGGTGCGGAGAACTCGACTCTGTCGAGTAAGTGTCCTTCCCTCCTTGGAGGGTGTAGAAGTGGTACCGCCCTCAAGTCTCCCGAACGAGACCGATCCATCCACCTGCCGAGATAGCGCTCATATACCTTGCTCCGAGTGGTAGTGACTTGTTCATCCAATATTTGTTCAATTTGTTCACGCTGGGCTCTCTTGGCTGGTGGTTTATCATCATGGGTGGGTGCTCTCTCAAGGGAAGAAGTAGGCTCAATCTCCTCACTAGGTACCACCGTGGGTCCCTTATATGGCACTAGGTCGGCAACATTGAATGTGGGACTTATTCCATACTCCTCATGGAGATCTAACTCGTTGGCATTTACACCTATGCGTCTCAAGACCTGGAAGGGACCAGCCCCACGTGGCCTCAGTTTAGAGTTGGCTCCCGGGGAGAGCCTCTCCATCCTTACCATCACAAGGTCACCCACTTAGAATTCTTGGTGATGCGGATGAGAGTCGGCCAGCCTTTTATAAGCCTCATTCTTTTTGCTGATGTGCTTGCAAAGGTTTTCATGCAATTTTGTGAATGCTATCCTTTTAGTGGTTATGGGTGGACCTGGACAACCATAGATGGACCTATCCTGCCATGATGCCAAATGGACCATGATGAACCTTGGTGGGCCGGTGCAACCATTTGTGGACTTATCATGCAATGTTGTCATGTAGACTTTGGTGGGCCTAGGTGGGCCGGGGCAACCCTAGGTGAACCTATCATGTAAAGTGGTGATGAATGTGGGGGGGCCCGGACATCCGTAGATGCTTTTGACATGCTTAAGATCTATGATGAATGAAGGAGGACCATGACATCCGAATGTGGCCCACTCATGCTTTCTACTTGACATGTGAGTGATATGAATGAATGGACCCAACATAGTGTTCATGCCAAGGGGTGTGGAAAGCCTAGACACATGCATGCTTTTCCCAAAAGTGACTTCCATGTGTATAGGTGTGGGACAACCTTTGAACTCCCATTGGAAAGGATCGAATGGATCTAAGAAGGTGGTCATCATGGGGTGGGGCACCACCTTATTCCCTAGGGATATATGGTCCAAGGTTATGGCTCCCAAGGTGCAGCCCGGGTCATGGATGAGGTGGGTTTGGCCCAATATGGTGAGTGAGGGTAGGATAGGGTGAGTGGTTGGTAAGATGGTTGGGTCATATGAGTCCCTTGACTCCCATTGGAAGGGATCATATGGATCGTAAAATAGGTCACTTAGGGGGAGGAACTCCATGTCCTCAAGATCCTTAAAAGGTGTTAAGTCATCCTTCTCCATGATAGTTGGGCCAATGTTCTTGGCAAGTGGGTCAGCCATGAGTGGAGGGCTTGGCTTTCTACCCGAGATAAGAAGCTCTAAATCGAGGAGATGGTTGGGCTCATCGGGTGTAGGTAGGAATAGAAGGAGGTCGCTAGTGTAGCAACCAATGGTGCAAACCGAGGTGATAGACCCTATGCATAGGTGTAGGAGGCTAAGGCTCCTAGGTTGTTCTACCATAGGGTTCAACATGCTAGTCATCTCTAATTGCCAAGCTAAGCCCTTGAGAAGGTCCTCTAAGGTTTCCACTTGGTAGGATGTTTGGATTATGGTGTGATAGGAGGAGATGTGCACTATGGGAAGGTTTTTCTTTATGGGAAGGCAATCGTGGGCCGTGATCTCTCTTATTGGGCTCTTCTTTAGCCAACTAATAAGGGGTTCCTCTAAGATGAGTTTGGCCTTAACTAGAGAGGGTGGTGTAACGTGAAGGTCACCATGTGATGCTTCTTCTTCTTCTTGGTCATGGGTTTCCTCCAAGGTAGGGAGTGGATTTGGGGTGTTCACCACTATTAGATCGGGTATGGGTTCTTCATCCAAGGAGGTGAGAGGGGCTTTTGAGGGTGTGGTGATGATTGGGGCATGGTGTATCCGGGGTGGTAGGTAGTGGGAAACTTGGGTTAGGATAGGTAAGGGTAGTAGTGGAGGCTTTGGTGGGAGTTGGATTGGGGTAGGGAGAGGAAGATGGGTGGGTTGAAGGGGTTTGGGTTGATTGGTTTTGGGAGGAGTGTCCCCTTTTGGGGGTGATGGAGAGATAGTGGTGAGGGTTACCATGGGCCTAGGTGGAGAGTTGGCCATGGGGCCCAATTGGGTATGGGGACCTATGGTTGTGGTGTGGACTTGGAGGTGGGGTGTAAATGTAGTGGTTGGGGTGGGAGAGATGGGAAGTGGTAGGGAATGGGTGATTGGGGTCTTGGATTGACCGGGTGGGGATGAAGGAGTTGAAGTGCTCCTTGGGCTTTTGTGATTTGAGTAGGAGGGAGAGGGTTGGAGAGTGTAGGTTTTCCTAAGCTCGACCTTCATCTCATCCCAAGTGCTAATGGGGGCCTCCCTGCGGATCCTTCTTAAACCTTCCACAACTAACCAATGAGTTTTAGCTTGTTTGGAGAGGTGTGCCTTGGCTAGCCTCATTCTCCTTTCTTCGTTCAAGGGGCAACCTTTAAAGAATTGGTCTAGGGAAATCTCCCAATCTAGGTAAAGGCTTGGGCTATTGGATCCATCAAAGGCGGGGGTTTTGATTTTCAAGTGTTCTAAAAATATGGTTTCTAGATCTCCCCAAAGGTCACTCTCATTCACTCTTGGTGTACGGCTATTTCCTTCAAGTCGGTCGAGTCGAGACATGATATCTTCAAGCCGATTAAGGACATTAGGTAGGGCTTCTATGATAGAGGTGTTGCTACCCACTTTGTTGGCAATGGAGCTTCCATGAGGATTTGGGCTTCTTGGGAAAGTTGATGGGGATGGATATGACGGGTATGAAGTGGCCATTCTAATGGACATGGGAGATGCAACCGAGCACTCTAAATACATAAACATGCCCTAGGACCAACTTGTGGAGAGACAAGTTGTGAACTTGCTCTGATACCAATTGATGTGACACAACCTCGGACCTAATGCAAGCAAGCACAATCGCATTCAAAACGGGCCAAATTGGGCCACCGCTCTATCGTCACTCACCCAAGCCCGGGGTGACTTGGCAATGCCAAGGGGAGGATGTGGGGTTGGGCCCTTGCTGATAGAGGGCCAGCAAGGCCAAGACTTGATTCCCAAAGGGTGGGGATGCCCAAATCAAGGGGGCCGACAAAGTGCCAAAGGCACCGGTTGCAATATTCCCACGGTGATCACTCAAGTTTATGGGGCTTGAGGATCGGGCTCTCACTCGCATAACCAGTGGAATTAAGAACTAATATTGAAAGATAAGCACTAATTGGAGTGAAGGTTTGAGCACTTACTCGACCGGTTTGAAGAAACCGGTCCCGATCGGAGACGAGGGCGAGCGGGGAGGCGAGTGGATCCCCACACACCGCGGCGGTGTCGCTTGACCTGCCCCAAACAAATTACACCACTACACGTCTCGCAGGAGGGGGGACTTGGGGTGGGGGTTAATGATATTACATCAATACTACCTCCACGTAGGGAGGGGCCTTCAGCAGGCCAAGCGGGGTGGGGAAACCAAAGCAAAGAACGAGGAATAAGGGTGGACGCTGAATCTGCCTGCTGTCAGTGAACCAGGACAGAGGGTCGGTGTTGCTATTGTAGATCTTGTTCAGGAATTGTGCTGATGACGAGACTGGTGGCAAAATCTTCATAACAGGAAGGGGAATGTCTCAGAATTTTTGTAATTTCTTCTGGAGTCGCTGCTGGATGGGGCAGGAGCTTGAACAGGGCCTCTATTTCTCGGACTAGCAGGGGCAGGTCACCAACAGTAGGATGCAGAGGCTGTCCTGACCGCTCCCATACTCCAAATTTGATTCCGTCAGCGCCGTTAGAACCGTGGCTGAGTCCTCTTTGCAGAAAAAGAAATAGGGATGCCAGAAGAGAACAGAGACGATCTGTGGAGCCAGAAGAGTGAGGAGGTGTCGATGCAGACTAGGGAAGGCAGAGCCGCACGACTGTGGAATAAAATTGGTAACTTCTGTTCCCGGATGCTGAATGGGCTACTGCTTCTTGATTCTGAAAGTAGACAGGTGGATGAAGAACTTTGAAGAAGGACTTGAAGACTGATTCCTTCGGGTCTAGTCGTGGCAGAGCTTCTAATCTGGCTCAGGTCCTCAGCCGAGGCAGAACCGCGCAGTTGTGGGAGAATGGACCTCTTGGACAACTCAGAGATCAGAAGAAGACAAAACTACTTCGGTTACGAAGGCGACTGGCAGACGCTTCTGACGATGGCTCTTGGGTCTTCAAATTTATCTGGAGGAGGTCGTGGTGGCCGCTGCAAGTTGCTGGTCTGCTGTAGATCTTCAGTTGAGAGCTGTAGGTTGATGATGATGGGGGGGAATGGGGTATATGGGAGGGGAAATGGGGGTGGATTAGTGTGGGGAAAGCTCGGACTGTGAGGGGGTCTAGGAGGGGGTGTTCTAAGGTGGGGGAAGGGAAGAATGGGGTTTGGAAGGGGGTCTAACAGGTGGTGGGAGGAGGAGCTACGAATTTGGGAAGGTGGGTGAGAGGAGAAAGTGAGGGGGGGCACAAGTGAGTGGAGGGAAGGGTGGATTTCAAATTTGAAATGGCCTTGGAAGTTGTGGGGTTGTGTGGGGAAGGGGTTGATTGTGTTGGAATGGGGAAAGTGGTGTTGGAATGTGGAAGATGGTGTTGGAATGCTGAGAGATCTTCTTGGGACTAGGGGGGTGGAGTAATGGAGGCCATGGGGAAGTGGAGGGCTTTAATGATGGTAGGTGGGGGTTGAGGTGGTTGGGAAGGGAGGAGAGAGAAGAAAATTTGAAATTGGGTGTTGAGGAGAGATAAAGTGGAGTAAAAAAAGAGGGATTAAGAGAGGGAAGGGTGGGGAATCTCTCTCCTAGGGTTTCTCACCCAAAGAATGTTGGAATCACTCCACTAAACTAAGCTTTGGACTCTCAAATGGCATTTTTTTCATTGATTGATTCATTCATTTGAAATGGGGGGAATATGGTCCTATATATAGGAAACCCACATTTCTACAAAAGTCCCTTACAAAAGACTCAATAACAAATAACCGAAGGGATAGGGGGGCTCATGGGCCAAGCCCGAAGAATTGGGCCCAATAGCACATTACACAATCTAATGACACTCAAACTTAGGAAAATAAATGCAAGACCTAGGAATATGACTCAAATAAAAGGGAAAATACATCAAATGACTCAAATAAAATTACATAGGACTCAAAATTAAATGACTAAACCATACCGGATGCAACCGGGGTGAGGAGACGAACGGTAAACGTGGGCATGGGAGGTGATGTCCCCATCAAGGAGGAATCCCATTCTAACATTGAATGAAATGCAGCAGATGGATCCTCTAAGCAAGGAGCTCGAAATCTTTAGCAGTCGAGCTTGTCAAACAGTTAGCATATGCAGCGGGTTGTCCAATTCACGGTGGAATGTTGGTGTGCCCTGAATAATCCCGTTCTCTCTTCTTTTAGCTTTGGATGCCCCCATGCTGGGGTGGATAGTCGGAGAGTTCATTCTCCTTTTAATACCCCCAAGCTAGGGTGGATAGCTGAAGATGAGTTGTTCAAAGCACGTCTTTCCATTGGGTAGCTTGTTCGCTTCACGAGCAGTTGTGTAGGCAGACAACAGCATGGAAATCTGACCGTTGGAATCCACCCTCTTCTCTTTTGTTGGCAGCCCCAGAGCGGGGAACAGAGTCCTATTGTGCCCAGCGGCACCTCAGAGCTTGATTGCGGCTGAGCATATTTTAATTCTTGTCCCCCTTGCTCGGAGAAAGTTGAGCCTCCATTATTGTGTGCTGGAGCATGTAGAGCAGCGGCTACGTTGTGCCGGGTCATTTCATTTGGAAGGAGATTCTTCCTTGCATCTTTATCATTTCGCAGTTGGCCCTGATATGAGTGGACTCCATTCTTGAGCTGATGGCTTGAATAAAGAGGGCAGCACATCGAGCGGTAAAGCAGCATCTTTTCTTTTATTCTTGGGTTTATTTCTATTTTGGTCTTCAGCAGTTGTCCCGGAGACGGTGCAACAATTACATTTGTTCGGCTTCTCGCCACAACGGAGGGAGCTCGTAGTGCCCTTCAGAGGATATGCTGTTCTAGCTAATATTGAGAGGCCGTGCTGGCCGACATCTTAAAGATGGGCAATTGGTGAGGGCAAGGTGGGTCCACCCTATATTCACTAATCTGTAATTCACCACTTTGGATCAGATCCTCCATGATATCTTTGAACATATAGCAGTTCTCGATGAGATGTCCCCTCTTCCGATGGTAGGGGCAGAACCGAGGGTCATCTTTTCTTTCGATGTCATTTGGTCTCTTGAGCTCCGGGAGGATGACTTTGTTTTACTCAAGGGCCCACTCGAATAGACGCTGGGTCTTACCTTGCGGGAATGAGTATGGTCTTTTCATTCTTTCCCTTAGTGAAGGGGGGTTTTTGTTCATCAACCCTGGTAGAGGAAGAGCCAGTTGCCTCCTGTGCTTTCCTCCACCGACGCTCGAAGGTTACGAAGTCAGTTGCCTCTATTTCTTCTGGTGCCGACTGTTCTTTAATTAGCTTGTGCTCTTGATTTGGAGGAGTAAAATCCAGGCAATATTTGGCCAAAAAGGCTTCAATTTCAATTGCCACATCTTCTAATTGGTCGAAGGATTTGACTTCGAGGCCAATTACCCTTTGCATGATCTCTTTCCTCAGATTGCGCTTGCATAGCTGGACAGCGTCCTTGTAGCTTGGCGGATGTTTGCATCTCGCACTGAGATTCTTCCAACGTTGAATGTAGTCCGAAGTAGACTCATCATCCTTTTGTTGGATCATATATAACTCTGCCTTGGTGACTTCTTCCTCAGCGGACTTTATCTCAGTTGCTTGTTCTGTTGCTGGCTTGTTTGTTATGGCTGTCGCCGTTGGATTCCGGCGTAAGCCGGCTGATTGTAGAGGCGGCATTGCATGAGGCATGGAAGCTGCCCCCTGACGTGCCTGGAGAGCTAAGGGGTACGCGGGGGCCGCGTGGTATAGCTGCCGCGGGAGGGTGTTCCCGTCGTGGCCTTGTGTTGACTGTGGCATAGCTGGTTGCAGTGAGGCTTCAAATGATTTAGCGTCACCTTGTAGGGCTTCGGATGAGGGTCCTGCCTGCCCGAGTGTGACTGGGAGTAAGCCCATCTCAGTCAATCTTTTTCTTAGTGTCTCCACTTCTTGTATTTTCTGATAGAGCTCCATCATCAGAGCGGAGTTAGCTTGGTAGGAGCTGGGAGTGTTGTTTCCCGTGTTGATTCCAGGTGGCACTAGCAGCATTTTATTGTCGACACGGGACACGTATGGTTCTGTATGATTGGATGTTCTTGCCCCCATGCTCTCATGTTGAGGAGGGGTATAATAGCATGCTTCTTCAGCAGGTGGTGGAGGATGCCCCCACCCTTCATGAGGTTGATGGCGAGAAATAAATGTTGCTGCTTGACCTGCCCTTGCTGGTGTATAGCATATTTCTTCGTCATCTTCTTCAGCAACTCGGCTTGTACTGGGCCAGGCCGATAGGTATTACAGGATAGGACAACGCCGCTCCCTCTGTCTCTTGGCTTATTCTTCTCTTGCATTTTTGTAGTTGGCACCTGATGTGCGATGCGAACTCTGGTTGTCTCTTGAGACGATAGCTGGCATAAAGACACTGTATTGATTGCTCTTTCCATAGCAGGTAGCTCATGCGGGTGAGGAGGATCAACCTTATAGTCACCCAGTTGTAGCTCCCCTCTTCTGATTAGCTTTTCAATAGCATCTTCAAAGACGTAACAATCTTCAATATGGTGCCCAACCATCTGGTGATATGGGCAGAAGCGAGGATGGTCCTTCTTTTTAGCATCTTCCGGTCTCTTCGGCTCTGGTAGAGTAACATTGTTATTTGCAACAGCCCATTCGAAGAGGATTCGAGTCCTCTCCTTGGGGAAAGAGTAGAGCGTTTTCATCTTGGCACGTAAGGACGGGACTTCTTGCTGCTCAGCTGGCTTAGCAGGAGGCGGGTTGGCCACTCCTTCTTCTTTTTCTTCTTGTTGGTTGAATGCTTTGAAGTTAATTGTGTGAGCTTCCTTGGGCGATGGCCACTTGTCAATAGACTTGCCCTTTTGGCTTGTAGCAGTTGGAGTAGAGGAAGAGCTGGAGATGAAGGCTTCAATCTCTGCGACCACACTATTTAGCCGATCGAAAGACCGTATTTCAATTCCGATCATCATGCCGAGGATTTCTCGGCTCAGATTCTGCTTGCATATTTGCACCGCGTCTTCTGGATGTGGCGGCCGCTTGCATCTCATACTGAGATTCTGCCATCTTTTGATGTACTCCAGGGCTGACTCATCATGTCTTTGCCTGGAGGCATACAGCTCGGCCAGTGTGACCTCTCTTTCAGCAACATGGAACCGCTCTCGGAACTTCCATTGCATAGCTGCCCAGTAGTTTATAGAGTCAGCCAGTAGATTGGAATACCATTCAAAGGCCAGGCCCGTCAATGAGGACCCGAAGAATTTTAGCAGGTAGGCTTCATCTGTTGCAAGGTTGCCCATTACTGTCATATAGTAGGCAATATGCTCTTTAGAAGAGCCATACCCGCCAAACTTTTCAACTTTAGGCAGTTTGTTGATGCCAGGCGGGAGCCTCTTTGCGGCATACTGTGGCGGATATGGCACCTTGTAAACATCAAAAGTGCTGATATCGCCATCTGTCCTCTCGGCTAGCTTCATTTCAATTAGTTGTTCCACCATTGATCTATTTACCACGGTCGGGTCCACAGGCACCGAGTGGCAATGTGCAGAATGCTTTATAGAGGGAGTAAGTAGTGCTTCGACATGAGGAGTTGACGGCTCCGTTGGTGGCAACTGCTACACTGGTGGAAGAGCTAGTTGCACCAAGGGTGACTGTAGGGAATGTGGTTGCAGAGCGGCCTTGCCATAGCCTGTTGCTTGAGAAGTAGCTTGGGATGTAGCATTGACCGGGTTAGGAACTTCCCGGGATGATTCAGCATGCACGTCCTATTGCCAGGGGAAAGGTGCTTGTTCATTTCCTTCATTCAGTTGCCTCTTCAAGGCTTCAATCTCTTGCTGGTAATTTTGTAGCATCATTAAGATAGTTGGGTCTTGCGCTTCCATAGCAGAGGTACCCTTGAATGCTTCGCCCGAAACACCATCAAACGAGGCTGGTAGAGTAATCTCTTCTTCTTCAGAAGCCACCATGTTGGCAATTGAAGTAGTGATAATTTGCTTCTCTTTGGCTGCTTCGAGCATTTCTCTTGCAGCTTTGCCTCTTCTTGTCATTAGCCCGGGCCTTTCAGCTAACTTGGCCAACTCTTCTGGTTCTTCGGGTAGGGCCCCATATCTGCTAGCCACCCCTGCCATGTTGCAAGTGAAGACTTGGATTCTTTTTCTTTACCCCCAGACTGTCTTCTTGACTTGACTAGGGAAGGTTGACTTTTCAAACATCGATATCCTTTTATTCTCTTCATGCTGTGGAGAAGCTTCAGAGCACTTGGCTTGCAAGCCATCTTCATATTCATTCATGAATGACACCACTCTTCTTCTTTCTTTGCCTTCTTCTTTTCTTTCGGCGCTAATGGCGCGGAGTAGCCTTTGCCGACTTAGGAAAGAACTTTCTAAGCCATAGAAGTAATCCCTGACCACCTTGGTCATTTCTCCTTGACTACGCCCTGGAGAGAGGGTAGGAATTAATAGTTGGTCTTGCATCGACGGCATGTAGGAGGGCCGCGATAGTCTAGTAGCTCCATTCGACCATGTCGAACGTCGGAGAACATTGGTCTGCCTGGCACAAACCCTATGAGCGGGCGGAGAGGCCATTGGCATGACCTCTTCTTCCTTTGGTGCAGCTTTATTGCCCCCATTCCTGGGGTCCTTGACAGTTGATGTTGAATCTTGTGTGGTCGAAGCAGAACCCCGAGTCCTCTTGGGAACCCACACTTGCCTGAAACTTGGTAGCTTGGGGGTCAGCTTCCCGTAGACTTCTTTGTCCAAATTGGCCTTCCGACTTGCTAGCACCTGAAAGGGGTTGTGAACAGGAACTACTGGGATAGTATGATCCGACAAAGATTCAGCACGGCGGCCGTTTAGATAAACACGAATGCCACCAATTAGAACAGACTTCCCGGAAGCCGAGGGTTGGCCTCGGGAAATAGCAACAGCTCTTCTTCTTTGATTCTTCTTCTTCTTCTCACTGGACGCCTTGTCACTAGCGGGGACAGCATGGTAGTCCACGTGGTGGACAAAACATGAGCTAGTATGGCAAGATGGAGCGGTCCTCCGTGAATAGCTCGCCTTTGCAGGGGCTACGGCCTTGGCCGCAGCAGTCTTGTTAGCTCCCTCTTCCTCGATCCTTAGCAGGCTGATGAAAGTGACTCCGAGAAAATTAGGGAACCCCACCACTGGTGGCAGAGTTCCGAAAGTAGTAGGCACCGCCAGGTACCCGTGCTCCGCGTGGGTAGCGACCACTTGGGGGTCGAAAGCAAGTGCAGTAAGTCCGCAAGCCATTGAGATCACTGCAAATCAGAATGAGCAAACGATCAGTATTTTGAGGAAGGCCACCAGGCCTTCTACTTTGGCGAAGAGATGAAGGGAGACCTGGTCTCACCGGGCGTGCCAGCTTGTGGGAATGGATTTATTCATTTTAATTTATTATTTATTTTATTTATCGATTTATTGGTTGGTTTATTAGGCGTGCCAGTCACCGGAGTGACAATTTATTATGCGCTCGATCTTACTCAGTCAGTCGATTGTGAAGTCCGAGTCGGGACCGGAAGTCCGTCATACCATAAAGGCTATGACGTTAATTATGCCCTTCCAAAGAAGGACAACCCTTGATTAATCGCCAAAGTAGAATGATCCCAGGGGCAAAACCAATGTGATAGGTATGCTCATTCATTTGCAGGATAGAAGATGCATGCGATTATGCAAAACGATATATGACATATTAATATACAGAATAAATCCGACAGCATTTCCCCTTATCTTAGACTATGCCAAAGTGGGAATATGGGACATCCATCCACGGAGTGCCGAGATGGAAGCCAAAGGAAAGATGGGCGTAGCCCGAGATCCAAGAGGATCTAGATGCGATGGGGCAATGTGCATTATCATGGTATTTATTGATATCCCCTTAAGAAACCATTGGATGACATGCAGTGGCAGAACTCCAAGAGTCAGTAGGGTTAGAAGAAAACATCGCGGTCAAATGGTATAATGTAGGGGTAAAACCCCATTAATTTAGCTCACTTAGACTTGGATGAAGAACCATGATTCCCCGTGATGTGATGGAAGTTGGCCTGAAGGCAAATGAGGTCAAGACATTGAGTTTGGACTGAGTTTGGGGCTCATTAAGGTTGTTGGGAAGTTGAGTGTTTGAATAGTAAATGGTATTGAGGTGAACTGACACGGATGGGAAGCTCAAGGGCAATCGGCACGGTAGGCAAACGGCATGGCATGGCAATTGGCACGGCGTGGCAATCGGCACGACATGGTAAATGGCACGGCATGGCAATCGGCATGGCATGGCAATCGGCACGGTAGGCAAACGGCACGGCATGGCAAACTGCATGGCATGGCAAATCAGCACGACTAGGTTCCGACACGAAAGCAAATCGGCACGACTAGGTCCCGGCACGAAAGGATCCTGGCGCGACGTGAGGCCAAAGGGTAGACGGCGTGGCATGTTCCCGGCACGCATGCTTCCCGGTGCGCCCTTCACCCGGTGCAGGTTTGGCGCCGGGAGGAGGTGGCGCCGGGAGGAGATGGCGCCAGGGGGAGATGGCGCCGGTGGCCATTTTGGTGGTTTTATTCAAAGGTTATGAGGGGTTCTATTGAGGGGGTCTATTGAGGAGGGCTCTTGTGTTTAATCAGGGCTTCACGGGCTCTGGTGATGATGTTTAGACAGGCTGAAAGGGGAGGAGAAATTCATCCACAGAAGGTCTAAGGAGACCGTGTGACAATCAACGAAAAATCTCATGATGATCATGTTCCCCTTTACAGTGGGCAGAGGGCCATGAGATAGTCTGTCTCAGGCCTCTGTCACACAGCAGGGGGGTTTATTTATCGGTTTAACGAAAACATCACACGATATGACAAAGCAATGATCGTGAATGAATTTCGGCAGCATCTCCCCTTATTTTGGACTATGCCAAAAGGGGAGTATGGGACATCCATCCACGGAGTGCCGAGATGGAAGCCAAAAATAAAGATGGGCGTAACCCGAGACCCAAGAGGATCAAAATTCAACGGGACAGTGTCCACTCATGGTGGCAACTTATTAATATCCCCCTAAAAGAGACGAACGGAGAACATGCAGTGGCAGAACTCCATGTCCCGACGGGGTGATCAGAAATCCAAGAGGATAAAATGAATGTAGGGGTAAAACCCCGTTGATATGGCTCCTCCGACTCTCACGGAATTGGACATGAATGACCCAACATAATCGATCCATGAAAATACATGTGTTTATTCTTATATTCAGGCATGCACATATATGTATATGCATACATATATCAATGCACACACATATATATATCTATGAACAGCATATGAATGTATGCATGGTCAAATAAAATATGATGACTAAAGGGTCAATTGGAGATTTATTAGTGCACACGTAATAGTTGCATGCAACCTGGGGGATTATTTTATGCATTAATCAAGTGTTCACATATTCTCATATGTGTGTATATGGCAGCATGTGATATTTACGTAGGTTAGAATATGCATATATATGGATTAGATAGCAAGTGGTTGGGTGGCAGATGCACTAGGGAATTGGGTTTCATGCGTAAAACTATTTAATTCAGATAGCCATGTCTATTTAATCATTTATGTAGTGGAGTGGGCCATGCTATTTATGCCAAATGATTGGGTCATGCCTATGGATGTGTGCACAATGGAATGCAATGGCTACGATATGTCAATATATATGCATGGAGATATACAACACGTATTATATGCAATGGCAGTGGACGATGCTTCATGTGGCGGCTGGGCACGTTGACACAGTGGCCTCATGCGAAGATAACACGGCGGCATGCATGACTCGGCGTGAAAATAAAAGGGGGGTCTCGGCACGGTGAACTCCTGCAAATAGCGCCGAGATTAAAAGAAAGGGCCTCGGCGTAGGAGGCAATCGGCGCAGGTTTCGCGCCGAGAGCACTCGGCGCCGTGGTTAGTTGAAAAAGGGCTTTTGGGGTTGAGATTTTGGGGAAGATGCCGGACTTAGGCTCCTCTGAGCGAACAGAAATCATCAAGAGAACATAAACACAAGAACAGAGTCAGGCAAAATTATTATTATTATATTTTTTTTATGATTTGGGGGACAGGAAAAACCACGAGATAGACTGTCTCGGGCTCCCGTCTCGTATCAGAGGTAAATACTTCGACTACTCGCGGTAGAACTCAGGGAGTAAGCACCAGAACTCAATGTTCCCAGAGCGTGGCAGTGCCTTCGCAAATGTCATTGACAGATGAGATAACACTCCCACTGTCTCTGCGAAGTCGTAGTAGCCATACAGCCATTGCCCCGGGTTGAACGAAAGAAACGTAAACCGAAACCATAGAAATTCTAGATAGAACGATGAGGGCACACGGGCAAACATCGTACAGCAACACATAAGGAAATCTCATGCATCAACAAATATTTCTTTTATACAAAATCAGGCATCGCCAAGATACAGATATAACCCACAAAGGGCTGTGCTATTACATAAGGAGAGAACGAAATCAGAAAAGAAAGAACAGGGGAGGGGGACTGTAGCCCTGAGGGACGTCGGACAGCAGTAGCGACGGCGCCCCCTACCTCTGCCCGCAGATAGCTCTCCCTTCTCTTCTTCCTCTTTGCCGACTGGCTCTCTCTCTCTCTCTTTCTCTCTTTTGTTCGCTCAGCAGCTCCACTGCAAACTCTGCCCTATCGACCGAGAGTTTCTTCTTTTTCGAACCTTAGCTTTTATAATGGGTTACTGAACCCTCTTCTCATCGGTGCGCTCCCCTTGCCTGGTGCTCTCGGCGTGCCCCCTCTTCAGTATGAGCTTCGACATCCTTTTAAGCTTTGATATGGTCTAGGTGCATTTATGGGCTTAATGGGCCCTTGTAGTCTTTCCGCATCTTCCTCTATCCCTAGAAAATAAGGAATATAAGATGATTTAGTAGGAAAAATATGTTGACATTATTTATATATATATATATGTATATATTGTTATTATTTTATCATTTTTCATGTGTCAACACAAGGCAAAGTCTGTATAGACTTCAGGGTTCACAATGTATAGACTTTGGCAAGTGAATGGCTGTACAGACTTGCACAGTTCTAGGATGTATAGACTTGCCAAGGGAAACGACGGTAAAGCTATCAGTGTATAGACTTCGAGAGCAATGTCGGTAAAGCTACCGATGTATAGACTTGCAAGATCACTGATGGATGTACAGACTTCACCTCGAGCAATCTACAGTGCAGTGTATGGACTTTGAAGAACAATGCATGACGTTGTACAGACTTCACTGATGCATGCTACAGTCCAATGTATGGACTTAGCTTCGTGCATGCTACAGTCCAATGTATGGACTTTGAATGTTGATGCATGAACAGTCCGATGTACATACTTTCAATGCAATGCAATGTATGGACTTCAAATAAGACGCTACATGAGACGCTGAAGTCTGTATAGACTTTGGCCAATGCTCAAGACGCTTAGAAAGACGCCGGACGCTGTACAGACTTAGCCTAAGACAATGCACGAGACGGACGATGTATAGACTTTGGCTGAATGCATGAATAGGCCATTGTACAGACTTGTAAAGCTTGGAGGCCAATGTAATGTATAGACTTACATGAGACGCTCAATGAGACGCTCAATGTACACACTTCAAGTCCAGTGTATAGACATTGCCTTAGACTGTAAATGAGACGGACGTTGTGCAGACTTTAGCCAATGCAATGTATAGACTTTGGGCTCGCCATGCAGTGTATAGACTTAGACATCCTTCAGCTCAATGTATAGACTTCAAAAATGATGCATGCAATGCAACGCAGACACTGGCTGTATAGACTTGGATATGTAGGAATGCAAATGACTCTGTACAGACTTGGATGCTTGTGTATGCATGAGGGCAATGTATAGACTATGCATATGCACACTAGCGAGTGCATAGACTTGGCTATGGCATCAAAGTATGCACAACGTAAAAGACGCCTTCTTCCTAGGTGTTTGATTCAAAAGTGACGCCACTTCTGGTGGTCGTCAAATTCCAAGTTCATCTGAATGTGTAGACTTCACGATGTGCAGACTTGCCAAAGACAAGGCTGTACAGACTTGATGAACGATGCAAGACAAACGAATGTATAGACTTGCATGAAGCACATGATTCTTCGTACAGACTTGGGATGTACAGGCTTCCACTCAACTATGATGACGCTGCATGAGACACTAAATAAGATGGACAGATGTATAGACTTGTGTTCTGAGGGAGTCGACCCATCAAGGAAGGGGGGTCGACCCATCTAAGTGCACTGATGCAGTATATGCACAGAAGAAGCAATATACGCACAGAAGAAGCAATGCACCGATCTTAATTCATGCACAAAACACATTATACACTTAGTATGGAACACTGCATGATTTAGCACACTCATGCATTCTCCACAAAATAGATCAGATATAACATACTCAAGCATTCTCCAGAGAATATATCAGACATATGCATTCATGTTGCTATCATTCAATGTGATGTTCTTAACAAAACAATATGGTGACTCATTCATGTTGCTATCATTAAAACACCACATTATCATCAAAGCACAAGGGGCACAACATTTCTACGCGCGCAGAGTCATGAACTATGGAGGGTCATCACCACCGGACCATTCGAGCTTCCTGAAGATGAAAGCACTTGGACCAGGGAGCAGATCCGTGTGTCAACGGTAAATTGGACAGTAATGAACATCATGCAGTGTGTTGTGCGTCTAGAGGAGTATTCCAGGATCTCTGCATGCAAGACAGCCAAGAAAATGTGTGATGAACTCCAGTTGATTTATGAAGGAACGTCCCAAGTGCGAGCCACCAAGGTAATTATGCTAACCATTAATTATGAGTTATTTAAAATGAAACCCGATGAAACCATATCAAAGATGTATGCTAGGCTCTCACAGGTGACCAACAGTCTGAAGGCTCTAGGTAAGCAAATCCAGGAGAGTGAGTTAGTTAGAAAAATCCTAAGGTATCTAACCCCGATATGGCACACAAAAGCCACTATATTGGAAGAATCTAGGGACCTATCCACCATGACTATCATAGAACTGACAAGATCCCTGATGGCTTACGAGATAAACCTTAACAGGAATACAGAAGAGAACAAGAAAGGGAAAACCATAGCTCTTAAGGTGTCTAGAAGCAGTGGTGAAAGTAGTGAGGAGTATGAGAACTTCTAAGACCTCGACGATGAGCAGCATGCTATATATGTTGACCTGGCAGTTCCAAAAACTCCTTAGGACCAGAGATAAAACCTTCAAGAGGAGGAGACCACAACAGGCTGGTAAGAACACCATTTTTAAAGTTTGATAAGAACAAAAATTCTTACAAGATTACATGTTTTCACTATAAAAAGCCAGGTCATATGAAGAATGAATGCCCGGAGCTCATGAAGAAGAATGTAAAAGTGCAGAAGAAAAAGCCCCATGCCATGGTCTGCACATGGAGCGATGAAGAAGAAGACCCTGAGAGCGGATATTCAGACAAAGAAGAGCAAGGACTGTGTCTTATGGTTGACAGCGACAATGAGGTAAGCAATCCTTTGAAGAATTATTCTATTGATGAATGGGAGGATGCTTACGCTGATTTGCTAGATAAACTTAACTGTCAAACCAAAGAATACAAGGTCATGAAGAGAAAACTGAACAACACTCTTAGTGATAAAGTTTCCTTGGAAAAAGAAATTGAAGACCTTAAGAAACAGCTTGAGGAAATGAATCCACTGAAAATTGAAAATGAAAATCTCATAACAGAAAAGGAAGAAATCAGGAATAATCTAGATGAATTTAAAATAAAGTTTCAAGAAATTCAGAAAGAAAATGAGTTAATGAAAGAAAAATATGAAGCTGTGCAGAATGCAAATTCTGAAATCTTGAAACAATGTGAGAAACTCTAGAAAAACTTAGATGATAAACAGGAAATGTTGGAGAAATTTGTGCAAGGGAAAAACAACCTAGATACCATGCTAGGTGTAAAAATTAACTTCAACAAAGAGGGTCTAGGCTATGACCCAACAAATAAAAAACCCTTTGAGTTCAATGTTGAATTCTAGGTTTTGATGATGTCAATATACTATGTTTTTTTGGACTAATACTAACCTTTATTCTTGCAAAAAATCTATGATAGAACATTTCAAGAAGAATCTTGAAGAGCATGGGCCAGATGAAAAGAAGAGGCAAGGACAGAAATTATGCATCAACGTTGTCAGCAGATTTAGTACAAGATGCATCGATGCATCTGGATGATACCTTAATGCAGTCAAGACCACCGAAGCAACCTCAGCATGATGCATCGACGCAACCACCATAAAAACAATAGATACATCGATGCACCCAATAGATGCCTCGGTGCAGTCACTCTTCTGAAGAAAGATTCACAGAGCAAAGTAGCTAAGTCTCAAGAGATGCCTCGACGCATCATGAAAGTCACCTGGTTCAGAATAAGAAGTTACTTAGTAAGCTCGATGCACCCAGCAAGCGCATCGATGCAATTGGATGATGCACAAATATTCAGCATGTCACTGGAGCTTCCTGCCCTAACACATCAAGAAGATAAACTGCCAGAGTACTTTTGAGGTCTACGGATCAGCACAATGCACCGACACATTAATGCAGTCAGTGAACCTTCTCTAGTAACAACGTCAACGCATCAGGGCGATGCTTAGAGGCAGCAGTCAAGGCTCAGAATTGAAAAGGCAGCTACGTCAAAGCATCATGGCCATGCATCAACGCATCAGGCCACAACCCATGATTAAAGACTAAGCCAAGACCCAATGCTCCGACACATCAGAGACCAACATCGACCTGTCTATCTTGGGCCTTAATTCACATTATTTGTCTGTGAGCAAGGATTCTTATATGATATTAGTCAGATTGTTTAAAGTATTGGTTGATATGTTGAGGGTTCAAAATGATATTTGGAATATCAATGGAGGGATGTTTTGAAAAATTGAGCTACAAAGAAGAATTTTGATCCAGGCACGTGACTACATGAAGGAAGAATGCATGATGGCCGTACTGGCTAAGAAATGGCACAAAATCACTTAGCACACGTGGCAATTCCCTGATAATTCTGATTGTTATCAGAATATTCTTCAACCCACGTGGACGAATCAACTTTCTGCTGCTGATCTGGATCGCGAAAAGGAGGAATACGATGCTCTATTCTATAAATTGGAGCGGCCTCGTTCAGGGAAAAGCGCTGGAAGAACTACAGAGAAGAACACCTTTATGAGAATTCCCACTGAGAGAAAAGAAAAGAGATATTACCTCTGAGAGAGAGAGAGAGGAATTCACCTAGCTAGTTCTTATGGAGAATTGCTTCGATCTGAAGCTACATTATCTTCTTCGCTGTCTCAATCGAATTATTTCTATTTCAATTTTTATATTTTTCATTCTTCTTTCGTCTTCATCATTTCTACTTCAGTCTGTGGTTCCCTCTGAGGAATATCAGAGGAAGGGAGTCTTACTCCAGTGTTCCCTATATGGATTCAGAGGAGGAGAGGTCTGTGACCTCTAGTTTTATGAATTGCTGGGAGCAATTCATTGGTTCCCTCTAGGAAAAGAGGAAGGGAGATTGATTCTCCGGATTTCCTCCTGTGTTCCAGGAGAAGAAAGGAGTTGTTCCTTTGGGAAGCTGTGTGACAGCCATTGTTACAGACTAAGTCTGATGTGTTCAATGCTTGGTTGAGCAAGGAACCTCACTCTATTAGAGTGGAGCAGTAGACGTACACAGATCTTGGATCTCGCCGAACCACTATAAAAATTTCCTATCTCTCATCTGATGGTTTGCGGCTTTAATCTCCTAATCTGAGTTTTCATAGTTCACATTATCAATCATCTGCTTGGCCATATAGTTCATTGCGTAGGCTATTCTGCTTGGCATTGAGAGTGTGCTACAACACTTCACCTGTATATCAAAAGGCGCAGTTGAAAGGGTAGGGCATGCCTATCTGGAAGGGTGCCTCTTGCGTGAGGAGATCACTCGAACAAATCTCCGCCAAGTATTTGGTGACAGAGAGCACAATCTCACTCAAGTGTTGCTAGTAGATTTCACCTACTAAATTCTGTCTTCATGCATTGCTCGCAGCTCTAAAGAGCACTTCAATCATCTGACTAACATTTATTTCTATGCGTAAGATTTAATTACCATTGCTGCTACATTATTGTTTTAAGTGCGCACTCCATCTGTTTGCCGGGTGGTCACTCCTAAGTTTGGGACTCTGTAGTTCTCTTATTGTGGAGCTTTTCTATTGCTGTCTACGTTTGTTTTAGAAGGGAAACTGTTTGTTGAAAAATTTTATAGACAGACATATTCACCCCCCCTTCTATATCTGTCTTTCCGCACATCATTCAAAAGTATAACTTTCTGCCTAGGCAAAGGGAAAGAAAAACTGGATACCCCATCCAGTTCGAACAACAATCAGAATGTTCAACAACCCAAATTGATGAAATTCAGAAAAGCTAATTCAACTAACTCTGCTGGACAACCAATTAAAACTCAAGGGAACTTAACTGGCAAAATTGCCATGCATCGACCTAGTTTTGTTGATGCATCGAGGCACTCTGTCTTTCACAGAGCCAAGGCTAGCATTCAGGATGAGATGCCTTGACACAACACACCAATGCCTCAAGGCAACACACTTAATAGGTTGAGGCAGGTGACCCAAGATAAGAAACCATCAACTCAAAGAAACATGAATAAAAGTGGGGCACACTGGTCAAATTTTGTCCACTCACCAAGATATTTTAACAATCATGATTTTCCAAGATAGAATGTGAAGAGGCGTGATCTCACGCTGGTCCTGAGCTGGGAGGATGATCACTGGATAGTGAACTGCAAAGAAAGGGAAACGAATTAGGAGGCCCAGGGATAGTTCCCTGGGAAAACCCTCCGATGCTTAAGTCGGTAGAGCAATGGTGGAAGGTATTGAGGGAGGTTGAAAGAGATGCGCGAGATTCCCCAACACCAAGATGGTGAAGTGGTTCCTGCTCAGGGAGTGTTAGGCATGTATCTGCCTTACCTGCTGCAGGAGGGAGTCCGTGGTTTATATAGCGAGCTCCCCCGAAGAGTCCCATAAGCTGAGGAGTTTTAGGCGGGAGTTACGTCCTCATCATGGGATCGTTACGTCCTCATCGTGGGCTCTTCATGACCTTGGGATATCGTGGCACCCTTATCCCGCTGAACTCCAGCTCATAAAGGACTATCAACGGCTGCATGGATAAGCATTTGTCAGTTGATCCAAACATGAGAAGTGCCAGCCCTGTCCGGGCGATGGGCATAGCTCGGATGCAGTCAGATCAGAGTGGGCGCGGAGCGCCTGCCCTTATCTCGATGGGGAGATGGCTCGGGCGTGGGTCTTCCTCCGTTCTGTCGTTCGGGTCTTCCGAGCCTAAGGGCCGCCGAGGAAGGATGGGATCTCGAGTGATCTTTATTGGGATTTTCTGCCGAAGTGGGCCCTAGAGAGCTGTCACTCGGATGAGCTGAGCCTCGTTCGGTCCTGATGGGCCTAGTTTGGCTGCTCTTAATTGGGCTATAGAAATCCCCCTCTCCACTTGTCCCCCTCCTACTCCCAAGCTTTAGTAAGCTCGGTCGAGTAGCTGTTTGGGGTTTCGGACCAGCATGGCTCAGGTGGGTGGAAATCTGGGGGTGTTTAGGAAGCCACGTGTCGTGGTCACCTGTGCCCGTGTTAATGATGATCCTGACAGATTTGAACTGAAGGGGCCTGTGGACGCCAAAAAAATGATGATGATGATCATGGCGACATTCGCGTCTACACATTAGAGCGCGAGTCGAAGACAGAAATGTCAAATAAACCTCATGCCTCGCCCGATCAGGACGAGAACCCGCTTGGTGGTCCGCTACCTGCTAAGGAAGCCCCCTAAGCAGAAGATACAGCTACAACGCTCCGACCGGCCATGCCGAGAGCTGAATCAGAGAAAAGTCGGGAACTCCAGCACAGTCTCGGCACGCACCGAAAGTCACGCAAAGTCTGGGATCGAGTCTCGGAGGCGACGAACAGAATATTACGGAGGCCATACATCGCAACCAGAACATGTCGGGAATGCCGACATTCATATAAACGTCCTCAACTTTGAAAAGAATCCGTTCGGTGCTTAAATCGGCGCGATATGCACTTAAAGTGGCGCCACTAAGCACCGGCGCGCCCCTTTCCTCTTTATCCCTTGGTTGGCTATTAAATCGACGCGCCCCTTGCATTTTGGGTTAAACCGACGCGCCCCTTGCATTTTGGGTTAAACCGGCGCGCCCTTTCATCTTGGGTTAAATCGGCGGGCCCTTTTTCCCCTTCATCATGTGCTAAACCGGCGCGCACCCTTTCCCTTGCATCCCTTCTTAATCCGGCGCGCAAACAATCCGTCCCATCTACATTCCGATGCTCTGTTTTGCATCATTATGGCGTGTAGAGAACATTCAATGCCCATGACTCTGCTTCTACCTTCGTTCGACAGCACACAAGCAGTAGCAGCAAGGCAAGCTCCGGCAGATCTCTGAGCGTCCCATCCTCGGACGAGCAGCAGTGTACGGGACAAATGAACAGCGTTCAGCACAGCCAGTCAACTCCCGACCTCGTTGCGGACGAGGTGGAAGTGGCAGGGACGCTCCCAGGCTGGCTGATATATAAAAGGGGCAGCATTGTGAAGCCCAGAGAGGAAGAAGAGGAGGGACCAATAGGAGGGAACAGAAGAAGAAGAGAGAAGAGGCTAGAGGGAAGGCTGCTGCTTCGGTTAAGGTTCCCAGCGTCCGAAGAAAAGAGGAAGCTACATCCATCCCCATCTGCAAGGTGAAGAAGAAAAAGAGAGAGGGTGAGAAAGAGAGAGGGGAGAGAGGGGGAAGAGCTTGTGCTCTGTTCCTCCTTCTCCCCCACCGATGTATCTTCTTTCCCCCACCTCAACACTTAGCTTTTCTTTTATCTTCTCCGTTGTATTCTCCCCCGTGCTTTGGGGGTAGATCTCCTTTCCCCTTGAGGATGAATAAAAGAGTGACTCTTGTGGGCGTAAATGGCATTCTATTGCTCTCACCTCTTCCCCTTTTCTTCCATTTTCTCCCTCCCGGTTTTCAACATCACCTGGGGTCCTCAGAAGCTTGCCCTTTTATGGCATGAACTCTGAGGGAACCAGTTTGAAGGGTGAACATTCATGGCCACCTGTGGCCTATATCTGTCCCTGAAGAGGCAAAATCTCGCGCTGCGTCCTGAGCGGGCCGTGGATCACCAGAAGATGAACTGCAAGACAGGGAAACGTATCAGAGGGCCCAGGGGGTTCCCTGGGGTAAAACCCTCCGATGGCTAAGTCAGTAGAGCTGTGGTGGAAGCAATGAGGGGAGGAGGAAAGCTGGTGCGCGAGACTCCTCTCCACCAAAAAAGGGGGGTGAAGTGGATTGCTCAAGAGTTTTTTCCTTCTGTTCTTCTTCTCTTTTTCCTTCCCTTCCATCGGAGGGTAGCCCTGGTTTAAATAGTACGCCCCCTTCAGGAGTCCTGTCAGCTGGGGGGTCTCCGGCGAGAGTTACGTTCTCAACGTGGGCTTTCATGGCCTTTTATCATGGGGGCGTTATCGCCTTGAAACCCAGCGGCTGCTTGATTCCCCTGTCCGTTGGGGACTCTTAACGGTAGCGCGAACGGCTAGCGTCTGGTCCGGCCGAGCTCCTGAAATGTCAGCCATATCCGGGCGATGAGGATAGCTCGGTGAAAGGGGGGTCGGATAGGTCGGCCAGCGCCTGTCTCTCCCGAGCGGGGAAACGGCTTGGACCGGACCTTCCCCGCGACCTGACCATCACTCGGGCCCTCCGAGCCTAGGGGCCGCCGGGGAGAGTTGGTTCCTCGAGTGTTCGTTCATTGGGCTTTTCTTTCTTGAGTGGGCCCCGTGGGCTATCACTCGGGTGGGCTTGCCTCGTTGGACCCTGTGGTGTCTTGTTGGGCTGCTCTTTGGGTGGGCTACGGAAATCCCCCTCTCCACTTGTCCCCCTCCTACTCCCGAGCCATGGAGGCTCGGTCGAGTAGTTTTGAGGCTTTGGACCGGCGTGGCTCAGGTGGGTGGAATTCTGTTGGCGTTATGGAGCCACGTGGAGTGGTCGCTTGGGCCCGTAATGATGATCCTGACGGATTTGAACTGAAGGGGCCCCCCTTTTCTCAGAGCACGGAACGACGCGCCGCCTCCCTCCAGGGTTTTATAGGCATTGGGCACTGTTCGTCGTTCTAGGCTTCCAGGGTTTCAGGCTTTCCTTAGTTTCTTGGCTTTTGGGGCTCCTTGATGCGCCGTGAGGGTACAGAGGAGGCGCGAAGTCTTGCGACGGCGTTCGAGGAGTTGGCGAGGATAACCGCAGAGGTGGTCCGGCAACTTTCTTCCCCTCCGGAGTCTTCGAGTTCGTGCGAGGGATCATCTTCCGGCTTGATGGCTGGTCCGCCTTTGGAGCTCGGGCAGGTGAGGCGGGAGCCTGTCCCCAACTGTAGTGAGTTGGGGGAGGCCGAGGTGAGGAAACTGGAGCATCGCTTTCGTTTGCCTCTCCGGTATAGCTTTGCTACCGCCGCCCCGTACGAGACGAGTCTGGACGATCGAACGGGGCACATCTGCACGTTCCTTCTGGCTTGGAAAAGCGGGTTCCGCCTTCCCTTCGAGCCCCTTGTACTCCAAATTCTAGAATTTTTCCAGTTGGCGCCCATTCAGTTGGTGGCCAACTCGTACCTCCTCCTCTCCGCCTTTCGGATCCTCTGTCGCCAGCACGACATCTTTCCTTCCTTGGACCTCTTTCATTATTTTTTCGAGTTGAAGGCGCACCTGTCGGTCGGGAAGGGCTTCTACTTTATCCAGGCGAGGAGGAACAGGAGTTGCATTTCCCTCGCGGCGAAGGACTCCTCGCACAAGGGGTGGAAAACCCAATTCTTCTGGGTGAAGGCGGAGGCGACGGATGAGTTTTGGAGATGTCGGATCTCGCCCAATTTCCATCCGAATATTCCTCCTCGCCAGGAGGAGTTCCCTCCCCACGTGGAGCGCAGGCCGCCCGTCTGGTGGATAACCGCCAGTCGACCGAGGAGCTGGTGACGCCGGAGAACATCGAACGGTGCCTGCTTACGCGGTTGACGTCGACAGGTACCGCTCTCGAGGTTGTTCCCCTGGGGGGGTAGTTACTTTCCTTCCCCTGACCGGGTCTTCTTTCTTTGCTACAGACGTGAGGCGGGAACCTCTGGAGGAAACTGCTGAGGTCATCGATATGGGAGAAGATGACTCGGCGGCCGACGAACCGGAGGCTCCTGCGGGTCGCGCTCAAGCCCGGGATAAGGGCAAGGGGGTGGCCCCCGGTGGGTCTTCACGGCCAGCTGGTGCAAAGCGCAAGGATCCCATGGCGGGGAAGTTGCGGGAGGCCGCGAAGGCCAAGAAACGGGCCAAGAAGGTAGGTCTCCCTCCTACCGCCGGGGGCGACTCCGGCTCGGCGGCGCTCCCCTCTCGGGGGCAAGATGGGGCCGACCCCTCGGGGCTAGCTCCCCCACTTGCCAGGCGAGAGGGGGCCGAGGAGACCGGGGGGCCTTCAGCGGACGACGATAGGTCGGCTCTCCCCCCCACGGGGGTAGAGGGGGCCGATGCTGAAGTAGCTGACACCGAGGCCCGGGGGTCGGCAGGAGGCGGGGACGTCCCGGTCGGCGAGGTGCGGGCCGAGACAGGTGGGGCAGGGGGTTCGCCCGCGAGGGCGTTGCAGCCCCAGGTGCTGAGAGCTCCCGGTGCGGTTGGTCCCGCGACACCGGTCGAGGTTGGGGGTTCGCCCGGGGAGGCGTCGCAACCCCAACCGACCGTGGCGCGCGAGGTGGCCGGTCCCGTTGCTCGAGCAGAGCCTTCTGGCGGGGTGCCCCGGGCGGAGCGGTCCCCTCTGTCGGAGCCCTTGGAAAGGCTCGGCATTACGGGCGACCTGTATCGGGTCTACCGATCGATTGCCGCAAGGACGAAGGGGGGAGAAAGGAGCAATACCCCCCCCCCCCCCCGGGCTTCTCGATGTCCTGATGGAGGGCTTCCTGGTCATAGCTCGGTCGGCGGCTTTGATGGCGGAGGCGCACGCACGGACGGAAACGGAGCAGTCGAACCTTGCCTGGACCCTCGGGGGATGCGAGAGGAAGCTAGCCCGACTAAAGGGGGAGCATGAGGGGCTCCGGCAGGAGTTCTCCGCGTTCCGGGAGGTGGCGCGGGCGAGCTGACTGGAAGCCGGGGTGCTGACCGAACAGCTCGCCAAGACCCGAGAGTCTCTTGAGAGGGCAAGCCGGTCTCTGGAGGAGGAGCGCCTGCATCGCCTTGAGCTGGACAATCGCTGGGAGCTCGAGCGCGCCGAGCTGCTAGATCGGGCGGAGATGGCAGAGCGTCTCCGAGCTGAGGCTGAGGTGGATCGAGCCCGAGCAGAGGAGCGTGCGGCTGAGGCGGAGCGAGCTCGGGTCGAGCTCGTCGGAAGGGCGGGGCAGATCGAGGCGGAGGCAATCGAGCGTTACAGGAGCTCGGATGCTTACTCGGCCGACCTGGTGGAAGCCGCCCTACCCTACTGCGAGGTAGCGCTACGCCGAGGTGCTCGAAAGGGGTTCAAGCAGGGCCATCGCCGAGCGGTAGACTACGCCAATGAACAAAACTCGGCGATCAAGTTCCCCTTTGGCCAGTGTTATGACTCGGATGAGTCGGTTTCCAGCTCTTCTTCGTCGGTTGGGGAAGATTCGGAGGGGTCGCCTCCGTCGGGGTCACCGGCTCCGGGCATCTCGGGAGGGCTCACGACCGAGACAGTTCTCGCACAGGCGAGGTCAGTGTCCGAGCTGGCCGTCACCGAAGGCGCCGGGGGTGACGCGTCTCCTTCCGCCAGTCTCGAACGTCAAAGTGGACCCGAGGCCTAATGTATTTTGCCTCTTTCCCTTTTTGTCTCTCTTTCCTCTTTTTAGAGGGTTTCCTTTTGGTGTGATAATAAATGACTTGCTATGTTTGAGTACTATCCTTGCCGTGATTTGGTTGGCGAATCTTGGGTAGTTGAGAGGTGCCGATATGTCCTGCACGGTTTTCGCATGCTGTTTTGGAAGGCTTCTGACGGGGCGTCCTTCCGTCCCCTCATGCCTCGAATGTCAGGCCGCTTCGTGAATCCCGCGAGGGCGGGAAACGAAGAGTTGGAGGTGACTGTTCAGGGGAGAAATCCCTTGGTGTGTTTCCAAGGGGGGGCATTTAAGGCGTGTAGCCTCCCTTGGCCTATAAGAAGGACCGAAAGGCGCCCTTTCCTCTCCACCGCTTGGGATTTTCTCTAACAGTCTTTCCTCGCTCCTTCCTTTTCACTCTGCGTTGCGCCTTTGTATTCGGAGCATGGAGGATCCTTCGGAGGGCGATGCCACCGACGACGGGGAGCGGCGGGCTCCCGCCGTCTTGTAATGTTGAACGGATCCCACGGTCGCCGCGCGTGCATGAGACGGGTCCGACGGTCGCCGCGCGGATCTGGGGAGGACTTCGGGGTGTGGAAGTACGCCGTTGGCCTCTTCTTAGCTCCGGCGAGGCTTCCGGATGGACGCCGAGGCGGAGGACGGATGGGGGCATCAGGGGAGTCTGCCGTCACTTCCCTCCGTGTGAGGGGAGGAGGCGTATCCAGCTTCCTCCTCACCGAGGCCTTCCTCCGTCTGCAGCCTCTTTCTCCCTCTTCTTCTCTTCATTTCTTTCACTCTTCGGGGGCTGCTTGCTCTCTCCTTCCTTCCAAGGAGTTGGCAGTTTGGAAAAGGGGAGGCCTTCACGGCGCTCCTTTTTCCTGGTTGTTGCCAAATTGGGAGGTAGCCTTCCTCAATCGTTTAAAGGTGGCCTTCCTCCTGAAGTCCCTCTGTCACCTTTGTCACGGGTCATCCGAGCGAACTGGGTCGACCACCTTTTATCCGAGCCAGTTTCCGCACGAGGCAGAGTCAGTGGCTGGATGCGAGGAGGTCAAGACCGAGTTAGTCGAGCGATGACTCCTTGAAGCGATGTTAGACGGACTTTTTGTTTTGTTTTTGCTATGTGATATACTGGCATTTGCCTACCTGATGTACCAATGGTTTGGAATGAAAAGAACGGGAATTTTATTCTGTCCATCTTACTTTCAAAAGTAGAATCTGCGTAGTGCGGCTGCGTTCCATGTCCGAGGAATAGGCTCCCATTCCATTGTCGCTAACCTGTACGCACCTTTCCCAAGCGTCTCGACCACTCGGTAGGGGCCTTCCCAGTTGGGGGATAGCTTGCCCGCCGCCTCCAGTGGTCGAGAGGCTTCGGCCTTCCTGAGGATGAAGTTCCCAGGTTGGAAACGTCTGTCTAGGACTTTGGCATTGTAGTATCGAGTGAGGCGACGCAGGTACTCCGTTGCCCGGACGTTCGCGATCTCTCGGAGTTCGCTTGTCAGATCGAGGTTCTCGAGCAATTTTTACCCGTTTGCCTCGGGTGAGAAGCTGATCACTCGGAGAGACGAATTGGCGATCTCCAATGGAACGACGGCCTCAGTGCCGTATACCAAGTAAAAAGGGCTCTCACCGGTTGCCGTCCTAGGGGTTGTTCGGTGCGACCACAGTACGCTAGGTAATTCCTCGAGGCAGCTACCCTTAGCCTTGCCGAGTCTGGTTTTTATGCCTTTCAAGATAGTCTTGTTGGCATTTTCAACTAGCCCGTTGGCCTGAGGGTGGGCAACCGAAGTGAAGTGGTTGCGGATATTTAGGCTGGCGCATCTGTCTCGGAAGTACCGAGAGTCGAATTGCCGACCGTTATCGCTTACTATCACTTGGGGGATGCCAAAGCGACAAATGATCGATTTCCAAACAAAGCCCCAAACGACTGTCTCGGTGATCCTGGCCGTAGCCTCGGCCTCGATCCATTTGGTGAAGTAGTCGATGGCGACGACGATGAACTTCTTCTGGGACTGGGCCGTTGGGAATGGCCCAAGGATATCGATTCCCCACCGAGCGAAAGGGTAAGGCTCAGCGAGGGTGACAAGCTCCGTGGCCGGCCGATGGACCAAGTGGTCGAATCGTTGGCACCGGTCGCACCGTTGAACATAGGCCGAGCAGTCGCACTGCAGGGTGGGCCACCAGTACCCTTGTCGCAACAGGACTCTGGCCAGTGGCCTTGCCCCTGAGTGCGCCCCGCATAGGCCTTCATGAATCTCTTGGATGGCTCGGCCTGCCTCGTCGGGACCGAGGCACTTCAGGAGGGGACCGGAGAACGATCTTCGGTATAGGGTGTTGTCGAGGATGATGAAGCGCCGAGCTTGATACTTCATTCGACGGGCTTCTCGAGGGTCAGAGGGCTCTCGGGAGTCTTGTAGCCAGGATAGGTAGGGGGAGCGCCAGTCATTTGGGGTGGCCGAGTCAACAGCGAGGAGCTCCGTGTCGATGCTCGGGCGCTCTAGCTCTTCTAGGAGGACCGATCGTGTACCTTCCGGGTCTAGGGAGGAGGCCAATCGAGAGAGGGCATCCGCCCGAGAGTTTTGGTCCTGAGCTATCCGGACTACCTCGAATCCCTCGAACTGTTGGGCCAGGCTCCGGACCAACTGAAGGTATTTGATCATGGGTGTCTCCCGAGCCTCATACTCACCGTTGACCTACCCTGCGACTAGTTGAGAGTCGGTGTGGATCCTGACTCGCTCGACCCCCAGCCGTCGGGCCATGCGTGCTCCCGAGATAAGGGCCTCGTACTCGGAAGAGTTATTGGACGCCTGAAAGTTGAATTTTAAGGCGTACTGTAGCTCTATCCCTTCGGGGGACCTTAGAAGGATCCCCGCACCACTGCCTGCCGAATTGGACGATCCATCGACGAATAGTTCCCAGGTTGGCCCGGTCGTGGTCGGAGGCCTGTCCTCGGCAGGGATGGTGCTTTCGACAATGAAGTCGGCGAGCGCTTGGCCTTTGATTGCTGATCGCGGCCGGTACGAAATGTCGTAGGCCCCGAGCATGATGGCCCATTTGATGAGTCGCCCTGAGGCCTTGGGGTGGGCCAGAATCTTCTTCAACGGCTTACCGGTTAGTACGGTGATGGGGTGCCCCTGGAAGTAGGGGCGGAGGCGCCTCGCGAAGGTGACCAATGCTAGCACGAGTTTCTCGGTTGCGGGGTACCTCCGTTCGGCCCCATTGAGCACCTTGCTGGTGTAGTATACCGATCTTTCGATTCCCGAGTCATTTCTGACTAGGACCGAGCTGACCGTGGATGGCGTCGCCGAGAGGTAGAGCAGCAAGACCTCGCCTAGGACGGGCTTGGAGAGCACCGGTGGCGAGGCCAGGAATTCCTTAAGCTCGGCGAATGCTGTCTGGCATTCCTCATCCCATGCGAACGTGGCAGATGCTAGCTTTGGGCCCCTCATCAATTTGAAGAAGGGAAAGCATCGTTCGACCGCACGGGACAGGAAACGGCTGAGAGCGGCGACACGCCCCGTCAGACGCTAGACGTCTTTAATGCACGCGGGAGGGCGCATGTCCAGGATGGCCTGGACCTTGTCGGGGTTGGCCTCGATCCCACGCTGAGTGACTAGGAAACCCAGGAACTTTCCAGATTTTACTCCAAAGGTGCACTTGGCGGGGTTAAGCTTCATGTTGTACTTCAGGAGGGTGCCGAAGGTTTCAGCATGGTCGGCGAAGTGGTCTTGGGCCTTGGGGGTCTTGACGAGCATGTCATCAATGTAAGCCTTGACGTTCCGGCCTAGCTGTCCCTCGAACACGTGGTTTACCAGCCGCTGATATGTGGCTCCGGCGTTCTTTAACCCGAAGGGCATCCGGGTGTAGCAGTACATGCCGCAGTCAGTGATGAAGGATGTCTTCTCGACGTCTTCTGGATTCATTCTGATCTGGTGATAACCTGAATAGGCATCCAGGAAACTGAGTATCTCATTGCCTGAGGTTGAATCAACCAATTGGTCGATGCTCGGTAGCGGATAGCAGTCCTTGGGGGTAGCCTTATTCAGATCGGTGAAGTCCACGCACATTCGCCACTTGCCTGTGGTTTTTGGCACCAGGATGACATTGGCTAGCCACGTAGGGTACAGGACTGGTCTGAAGAGGCCTGTCTCTTGTCCCTTGGTGACCTGCGCCTTGATGACCGCCTGCTTCTCGGGCGCATGCTTTCTTCTCCGTTGCTGTATGGGCCTGACGGTGGGGTCGAGGCTGAGCTTGTGCATCATGGTCTCCCCTGGTATGCCAGGGAGTTGATCATCGGCCCAAGCGAAGACCTGAGCGTACTCAGAAAGAAATTTCTTGTATTGCTGCTGTTCCTTGGGTGGTAGGTCAGCTCCGATCCTTACTCCGAGGGCCGGGTCATCGTTTAGGAATACCGTTAGCAAGTCGCCACCGAGCTCGGCGGTTACGGTCTTCCCTTCGATTCCCTTGGGGCCCTCATCCCCTCCGTCCGGCCTTGAGGCTTCCACCGAGATGTTGTAGCACCTTCTAGCCGTGGCCTGGTTACCTCGGACTTCCCCCAACCCATTTCTGGTGGGAAACTTCATTTTTTGGTGATAGGTAGATGGTACGGCCTTTATTCGGCTGAGAATTTTTTGGCCGAAAATGGCGTTGTACGCTATCATACCTTTGATCACTATGAAGTCCACCATGACCGTAACGGTTTTGGGCGGGGTGCCGATGGTGACCGGCAGGCTTAGGGTTCCCTCGGGGTAGGTGGCCAGGCCGTTAAACCCGCAAAGGGGGGTTCGGATTGGGCGGAGCTTGGATGGGTCTTCCCCCATCTTGAGGAAACAGTCATAAGATAATACATCGGGGGCGCTTCCATTGTCAACCAGAATTCTATCTACGTTACAATGGTTTATTATGGCCGAGATGACGAGGGCATCATCATGCGGGGTGCTTAGCCCCTCCAGGTCTTGGTCAGAGAAGACTATGACCTGGGGCTCCCTCGGCGGGCCTCCTGAGGGCTCTGAGACCTGGCTGGCCCGCTCGGCATGATGCTTCCTTCCTCGGCTGGTGTCGCCGCCCGATGCCATTCCTCTGGAGATGACGTTGATGTGGACCCCTCGGGGGGCGTTGTCGATCTCCTCGGCGGCGTCTTTGTCTTCTTTGCGCCCAGCTGCGAACCGGGCCAGGTGCCCCTGACGGATGAGGCGTTCGTTCTCGTCCTGGAGCTGGTGACAGTCGCCGGTGTGGTGCCCGTGGTCGCCGTGGAATAGACAATGTCTGTCGCACTTGTGGTTCTTTGACCTCATGGGTTCGGGCTGGCGGAGGAGTCCCGAGTCTTTGATGTCTTCATAGATCTCGTAGACTGGCGTGGTCAACGGGGTGTACCGCTCATACTTCTGTTTGTGCTCCCCTTCTCTATCACGCTTCTTGCCCGAGCCAGGGTTTGACTCGGGGGCCCGCTTCTTGTCCCCCTCCCGACCCGAGCCGGTTGTGTCTCGACAGGCGCTGAGTACTTCTTCACACTCGGCGTGGCGCAGTGCCAGAGTCACTAGCTCGGCAAGGGTCGAGGGAGGGTGGAGGACCAGTTCGCGGCGGAGATTTTCGTCCCGAGTGCCCCTGGTCAGAGCGGTTGTGGCTGAGGCCACATCCAGGCGGAGAATTCTAAGGGCTTCTGATTTAAATCGGTGGACATAAGCCCGGAGCCTTTCCCCTTGTGCCTGTTTGAGGGCCAGGAGCCCCGCTACTGAGCTCGAGGGGGCGCTTCTGGCGAAGCTCTCCTTGAAGACTCGCCCGAATTGCCTGAAGTCCCGGATGGACCCAGGGGCGAGGGCCCAGAACCATGCCTGAGCGCCTTGGACCAGGGTGGCCGCGAAGGCTCGGCATTTAATAGGATCCGATGTTCCATGCAGAGTCACCAGGGCGTCGAAGCTGTCGTAGTGGTCGGCTAGGTCACCCTGGCCATCATAGAGCTTGAAGGTAGGAATGGAGGTTCTGGGGGATACCTCTGCCTTCAAGATGTGCTCGGAGAAAGGGGATTTCTCCTCCTCCTCCGGGAGAGAGGTCTTCTGCAGGGCGCAGAGGGCGCGCTCTTGCTCTGCGAAGCATCTTTCGAAATCCCTCAGCCGAAAGGGATAGTTCCGACTGTGGTCGCGCTGTGGGGCTGGGGGGAGCGTCGTGGCGATCCTCAGGACCGCCGACACTCGGGCGTGGAGGCCTCGCCCCCTGTTTCCCTCTTCTGGGCGTGGAGGAAGCCTCTTGCTCCGGGGGTGGAGCTTGCGAGGGTCCTCCCGCGTTGTTGCGGATGAGCTGCTGACCGCGGAGGGTGAAGCGGCCTCCAGCGGTATGTTGGGATGCACTTCGACAGGGGGGGCTCCCGGACGGGGCGCGAGACCTGGCATCCCTTGCAGCCTGGGCCCTCATGAGCTCCACGAGGATGTCAAGCTTCTTACTGAGGGCCTGGAAGATCTTGTCGCCGCCATTGGGGGGTACCCCAGTCGCCGTCGGAGGGGGCGGCGGCCCATTGGTGGGGACGCTGGCGTTGGAGGGAGGGTTCTGTGAGGCCCTAGAGGGGTCATCTCCCGCCGCTACCACGGCCTTACCCTTCTCGACGGCAGATCTCCTCCCTGAGCTTCTTCTCACCATCTTGGCTCTTCGTGCGTTTCCCACAGACAGTGCCAGATGAAGAGGCGAAATCTCGCGCTGCGTCCTGAGCGGGCCGTGGATCACCAGAAGATGAACTGCAAGATAGGGAAACGTATCAGAGAGCCCAGGGGGTTCTCTGGGGCAAAACCCTCCGATGGCTAAGTCAGTAGAACTGTGGTGGAAGCAATGAGGGGAGGAGGAAAGCTGGTGCGCGAGACTCCTCTCCACCAAAAAAGGGGGGTGAAGCGGATTGCTCAGGAATTTTTTCCTTTTGTTCTGCTTCTCCTTTTCCTTCCCTTCCATCGAAGGGTAGCCCTGGTTTAAATAGTACGACGCCTTCACGAGTCCTGTCAGCTGGGGTGTCTCTGGCGGGAGTTACGTCCTCAACGTGGGCTTTCATGGCCTTTTATCGTGGGGGTGTTATCGCCTTGAAACCCGACGGCTGCTTGATTCCCCTGTCCGTTGGGGACTCTTAACGGCAGTGTGAACGGCTAGCGTCTGGTCCGGCCGAGCTCCTGAAATGTCAGCCCTGTCTGGGCGATGAGGATAGCTCGGTGAAAGGGGGGTCGGATAGGTCGGCCAACGCCTGTCTCTCCCGAGCGGGGAAACGGCTTGGACCGGACCTTCCCCGCGACCTGACCATCACTCGGGCCCTCTGAGCCTAGGGGCCACCGGGGAGAGTTGGTTCCTCGAGTGTTCGTTCATTGGGCTTTTCTTTCCTGAGTGGGCCCCGTGGGCTATCACTCGGGTGGGCTTGCCTCGTTGGACCCTGTTGGGTCTTGTTGGGCTGCTCTTTGGGTGGGCTACGGAAATCCCCCTCTCCAGTCCCTTTTCCACGAAGTCATCACCCGTGAGTGGTGAGAGCTCTCGAAGGCTAGTCCTCGAGCTTTCCAACACTCACATTTCGGTTATTGGACCGACATGAGGTCCAGATTTGAGGTGCACCCCGGAGTTATCCGTTTGGTGTTCCTTATTGCTCTCTGGCAACTCCCAGTCCAGGGGAGGTGTTGCCCAAATTTCGCCAGGATGAGAACACTCAAGAACAGACGAGCAGGATGAGTTCTCTGAGCATAAGAACAGCCGAACAAGCCAGCCCTCTGGGAGTAAGAACAGCATGTCTGAAGCCGTCTCTGAAGCAAACCGAATAAGTTCTTGCATAATTCCCCCTTAATAAGATATTCAATCTTCATGCTCGTTCATCTGAATAAACAATCAGAGAGCTTTAACCACCTTCTCTATCAACTTAACCCATCAATCAAGTGAATAAACCAATCAAAATGTCAGTCTAAAGGTTGAAGAAACAAGAACGAAAACAGAAAGAATAAACAGAGCACAAACAGAATGAAATACGGCTTAACCCGGTGCCCCCTAATCCGGCGTGGGCTAATCCAGCGCGCTACCCCCCCCCCCCCCCGCGCCGGATTAGCTCCACACTCAAATCCACTTCGGAATTCTGGAGCTCAAACCGGCGCCCCCCGCTCTTCTTAGGCTATTCCGGCGCGCCCCCTCTCCCTCCTTGGCATTAACTTAACCCGGCACGCCCCCTTTACACCTCCATAGCCAGCGCGCCTCCCTTGCATCATGTTAAACCGGTGCGCCCCTAGTGTCCATCTAACCGGCGCACCCCTCCTCTCTTCCTTCATATCCATCTAACCGGCGCGCCCCTCCTCTCTTCCTTCATATCCATTTAACCGGCGCGCCTCTTTTATATAAAGAGGGGGAGGTAAATAATAATAATAAAAGGGAGAAAGGTTCAAACAAAAAATGCAAAGATCAATACCAAATAAAAAAAATGAAAGGAACTCTATTACTCATGCTTCGATTAAAATTTTGTTCCGGGGGCGCTGCCCCCTTGACCCCCGCGACCTGACCGGGCAGGTCGAACCACGTGCGAGGGCGCACGTTAGTGACCTCGGGCTACGCACTTAATAATTCACTCCCTCGGACTGGGTGCAAAGAGAAAATCGACGACGCCTTATGGTATCGGACGTGGTTTACGGAATTTCTGACGTGGCCATAGTCCAAAATCATCTCCGGCCAACAGTCTATCAACTTGATCCGTCTCTACCGGGATCCAATCCCGTATTCTCATTAAACTTGCCTTGTTCGTGGCAGACATTTGCGCGGTTTTTGTTATCGTCTTTTATACTACAAACACGGACCTACGTCCGAACATGCAGTGGCCCACGAGTGACCGACATAGTCTGAACATTCACGTCCCGAGACGGGTTTCTAGCATAGTTCATCTTTCACTATCCTCCTACATTATTAGTATTCCCTTTAGGCCGTAGGGCCCTTATTTCCAGTAATCAATCAAGGGTGTTCCCCCGTATGGGGGATGTAAATAACGCCGTGGCCTTTACGGCACGGCGGGTTTCGGTCCCGACACGAACCACACAATTGTCTGATTAGTCAGATCGCGAGCACCATGGGCTTCCACGAAGCCTGAATAAATCGTCACTTTGTGACTGGCATGCCCTCGCACTAAATAGATGAATTAACCCCGATCAACAAACGAACCGATTCCCCCTCAAATTTTAGTGCGTCCACAGGGCCCCCTTTCCTCGTAGGTCGGAACGACGCGCCGCCTCCCGCCTGGGTTTATAGGCGTTGTGTGCTTGTTGTCATTCCGCACTCCCTCCGTTTCTTAGGGTTTTGGCTCTCCTTTGTTCTCATTTTTGGGGCTCTTCGATGCGCCGTGAGGACATGACGGAGGAGCAGAGGCTTGCGGCGGCATTCAAGGAGTTGGCGGCGATAACCGCGGAGGCCGTTGTTGACACCTTGAAAATGAACAAGGATGAAAGCACAATTGAAAAGAGGGTCACACCAACAGTGAAAGACCAATGATGAGGCCCGTAAACCATTTACCCGGTTGAAGCCTTTGTCGGCCAAGCTGATGCCCGATGCCGATATCATTCAGACGGAAACACTGATAAAGCAGCAGTCACTCGACTGATGGGACCTCCTAGCACACTTTAATGAGAGCTGTACTACTACCTCATCCAAGAATCCACAGATGACATGTCAGGGTAAGTCAGATGTCGGCTTATTGACAGATGTGATATGAGATAAAGATGAAGCCGGTACCGGCAGATGAAGATTGTAAAGGCTTTTGCAAAGTCATATCAATGAAGAAGAATCGTCTCCACAGATTATACGCCCGACTGAGGTCTTCCCAGACTAAGGCTGATGTCCGATCTCGTCACCATTCAGGTGACGATATCGATAAAATGATACCCAGGTTTGTCATCATTCAGATGGCAATACTGATGAAACCCCTATCTACGGACTGATGAAAACATATCAATGATATCAATGGAAGCTATGTCACCAATACAGGGCCTTCTCTGGTTCTGATGAATATCAATTTAAAGGATTAAGAGAGGCCAAGGCACGTGCGAAGCTTAAAAGTCCTAAATGGGCCGGCCAAATGGGCTTCCGAGTGTGGCGCCGAGAACCTCAACAGGAGGCCACTTGGCGCGCCGGGAGCTATTGCGAACGAATGAGGCACGTCGATTACCATCTATCGATATGCAAGAAGAACCTGTGTCTATATAAACCCACTTCTTCGAAGAAAAAAAAAGAAGCTGAGGGAGAAGCACCAGAAGAAATAGAAGGGCTTCGACGAAAAAAAGAGAGATCGAGAGAGATCGAGAGGATAGCCAGAAACCAAAGGAAAAAGAGAGCCCCAAGAAAAGTGACTCGAAGAAGCGAAGAGATATCTGAGAAGAAAGGAGGAAGAAGAAGCTCCAGGTGGGCTGCTCCGGGGAGGGAGAGGAGTCAATGCTCCGCCCTCCCCCTATGCTTTCCTCTTTTTATTTTCTTTTTCTGATGTAATCTGGCGAGGCTTTCTCGATGTATCAATGTAGCCGGAGGATTCCGGTCTCGATTTCCATCTCTCTGTCTTTCGTTTTACCTTCTACGATCTGTACAGGTTTGGGATGATGTAATAATATGAAAGATGAACATGGCTCGTTTGGGCATTCGATCGATTACGATGTTTGCTGTATTTCTCCCCTTCTTGCATCGGATGTTCTTCTGAATGTCGTTTTGCCTAGATATTATAGCTTTCCGATCCATGTTTCGACCTCCCCTCCCTAGCCTGTCCTCTGGTGGAAGACGAAGACGGAGTCTCAACCCTCATCCGGTGGGTTATTAGGCTCTGTCCCTCCTCTTCCTCCGCCTCTAATCATGGTTTCCCCGGATGTCACGGATGTCTGTCGAGCTCCCATCTCGTTCAGGGTTAGAGACATCAATCTCTTGACCATTTGAGCAGCAGGTGAGTATAGAAAACGCCATACGTCCCATGAGGATTCGATAGTGGATGATCTACCCTTCGACTGATGATGCTAACCCCCGCGTAAACCCCTTCTGCAGTCCAGATCTTGACTCAATCCGAGTCAGAAATCCCAGAAATCTCCTGAGCAGAGTATCGCAGCCAAGACAAAAACCCCTTTTAGCCCCTTCCCGGCGTGGCCATTTCCCCGCCGAGAACTACTCTGCCGAGAGATCCCCTTGCTTTAGCCCCTTCGGCAAAGGCAAACAAAGCCTATCCCAATATAGCCTTCCCGGGCCTCCCGGCGCCGGGTTCCCGGCGCGGTCATTACCGCGCCGAGAACCCTTGCGCCGAGAGCTTTCCCCCTTGGCCAATAAAACCCACGCCGGGAACCATGCTTCCTGCCACCCTTGCTTTACGTTGTGAATCCTCCATTCCTTGAACCCTGGAGGAAATCCTCCCTGCTACAGGCCAAGGAACCACACAGATGCCCGCTGAAGTCCGATCAACCAAGCCTTGCATCTTGTCGAAGGATACTCTAGATAAGCATATGTGCCTAAGAGATAAACATCATTGGGGATAACTCCCCTACATAACCTTACGAGCCATAGAAACTCTGCCACTGCATAAGTTTCAATGGCCTCAAAGGGATATTAAGTTGGTGCTGTGATCACATACACGGGCTAGGGGTCCCATACCCCCTTTATTCTGGCTTTCATCCCAGCACTCTGTGGGTGATCGTCTATTACTCCCTGGCATACGCTAGGTACGGGGGAGGTGCTGCTGAAATCCTCCCAGCCGATGAAAAATAATACTGAAGCTGTCCTCTGGGCTCCGTATGATGATGGTGAGAAGGACCTCTGTGTGGGGCTCTTCCCCTCCAATCCCTTTTAGTTCTCGGCCTCCTTTGAAGCATATACAACTAAAACCAGTTGAACCCCATCTCTAGTCCCCAGAGCCAATCTACTCTAATGTAATTCCTAGAAAACTCTCAAAATCCCAGAAACAGAGTACCGTAATCAAGCCCTGAAACCCTTAACCCTTTCACCTTCCCGGCGTGCTAATTTCCACGCCGAGAGCTACGCCGCCGAGAGGCCTCCCTCTTCCTTCCCCTTCAGCAAACCGATAAAACCCCCCGGTTAAACCCTGTTCCTTCACAGCCTTCTCGGCCTGTGGCCTCCCGGTGCCGGGTTCCCGGCACGGCGAGGAGCGCGTCGAGAAGCCTCACGCCGGGAGCTTCCCCCCTTGTTTCTTGCCATTAAAGCCATGCCGAGAGCTCTCCCTTTGGCCAATAGAAACCCATGCCGAGACCCTCCTTCTTTGGCTAATGAAACCTAGTCCGAGGCCCTCCTCTGCACTGTCATCCTTCAATCCTTTAGTCTCCCTACGCACCTGTCTAGGGGATGTTCGGAGACCATCATATGTGCCCTGAGAAGATACAGTAATGGGGAAGACCTCCCCTACAGCCCTCATTTCCGATCCGGATTTCACTGCTACCTTACGAACTCAAAGAGCCATGTTATTATATGCATTCTGATGGGTTCCAAGGGAATATTAACCAATGAGATAGACGCAAGTAACATCCCCGGGCCCGGTGCCCTTCTTATCTGGTCGTCATCCCGGCATCCCGTGGATGATGACCTATTCTCTCTTGGCATAATCCAAGTTGAGGGGACATGCTGCCGAAATTCATACATACCCTACTGGGTAAATGTGATATTCTCTCCCAGCCCCGCCGGCCCACGGAGTTATGTCCTTGCACGCTCTCCGATGGTCCCTCGAAGGGGGATATAGATGCGGCACCGCACCCACATGGGACGTGCCATGTCGCGTCGGTCCCTATTTGGACTCCGAGTCTATTATACCCGATCTTTTACGGATCCTACCCTGCCGCTGCATGGGTGGTTTCCTATTCCCACTTGGCATAGTCCAAGATGGCGGGGATATGCCGTTGGATTTGTCCCGTACTTAATAACCCCCCTGCTCTGTCTAGTCCATTTAGCATTCTACAAATAAATAAACCCCGTCTCTTCTGAGCCTTATCTTCATCGCTGCTTTCCTCCTATTTTGGCGTTTAATCAAGGGTTGTCCTTCCTTGGAAGGGCGTAATTAACGTCATAGCCTTTATGGTATAACGGACTTCTGGTCCCGACTCGGACTTCACAATCGACTGACCAAGTCAGATCGAGCGCATAATAAAATCGTCACACACGTGACTGGCACGCCTAATAAATTAATAAATCAAAAATCCAAATAAAAAATATAAATAAATAATATAACGAAATAAGATAAAGATCCACATTCCACAAGTCTGGCACGCCCGGTGGGACCTAGTCTCCCTTCATCTCTACGCCAAAATAGGAGGCCCAGCGGGCCCCCCTCAAATTTCTGATCCGGTGCGCTTTCCTTATTTTCAGGAAGATGACTACTGGACTTATGTCTGTACGCTTCGGCCAACAACCGATCGATATGCATATGCGAGAGGGTTACCTGGCGGTACCCCTGTCATTCGGAGCAATGCCCCCTGCTGTCAGGCTGCCCAACTGTCTGGGCCTCGTCTTCACCGACCTTCTGCAGGTCAACAACGACGAGCAAGGCACCGCTGCAGGTGCCCCTATGAAGACTACTGGTAAGAAGGCTGGCTTACCGGAGAAGACGACTTCGACGGCCGTCGCCTGCTATGTACACCAAGTTCAAAGGAGGGATACGGTTCCCGCTGCTGCCCAGAGGGGAAAGAGAAATAACCGGAGAAGCCGGTATGCTGCTGCTGAGTGTCGTCTTTCCAATTCTGGGAAGACAATGATGATGGGAGATGTTAGGGTGAACCTCAACGGTCGCCCCAGAGAAGTCCGGCCGGACAGGATTGTCCCGACTGTCCAGACCGATAACAGATTCCGTGTTCTGGCCGCTAGGAGGGCCAACTGGGAAGCTGATGAAAGGAAGCCGCTGGCGCCCAAGCCAGCAAAATATAAACAGGTCTGGCGACCAAAGAAGATTCAGAGCTGGGCCCCAGCTCGATATGAGAAGAAGGCTACTGAGGATGCGGTTGCCCGCTTCAGGGCAGGAAGCAGAAGAGAAGAAAGAAACTACAGAAGAGATGATGTTGTTGCTTACCCCAAAGCTCTGGGGAGGAGAGATGAAAAAAATGATGAACGAAGAAATCTGATTACTACTCGCCCCGTGATGAGGGGCATAAGATATGAGAAGAAGGGAGACCTTACTGTCACCCATCCCAGGGCCAAAGGCAAAAGATGGCAAAGGAAGAACTATGATGACACTGCCACTTGCTGCCAAGATGGCGATATGGGAATGAGCGAACCAGTCACGGTTGCCATTCCAAGAAGACCAAGAGCCTGTGCCAGACAGGCTGACATATTCAAATATTCCAAAGCCGAGCATTTGAATGCTCAGATGACAAGACTGGCTCATCAGCAGAAAAGCCAGGAAAGATTGATACTCCGACCAGAGCCGCGAAGGCACGATCCAGAGGAGATGAAACAAGTGGTCCAAGACTACTTCCATTACCTGGGGAACTCTGCCCTCGGTCAGCAAAGATTATCCCGTGCTCTGGGCACCGTGGATGAAGAAGAAGGAGAAGCCCTTCAAGAAGTGGTGCTCGGAGTCTCCTCCTCCGATTCAAATGATTATGAAGAAGGCCGCGAGGCCGGATATGATAAAAAAGGCCTGTATAGGGAAGAAGCTGAAGAAAGAGTATCGGTCTTCGACCGACTCGAATACCCTGACCAGGCAAAAAGAAAAGTTTGCAGGCAAAAGGGAAGAATGCAAATCTTCGCCTGTAACATGGCTGGAATCGCCAGGGGGCAAAATATGCTACCAACTCAGCCAGATGAACTGCTCAGGCTGGCTACCAGACCAGGCCCCGTCACAAGAAGAGGTCAGGCTACAAAAGATAAGATGAAGAATGATGAGGAAACCTGCAAGATCACCACCATGACAGTCAATGTGGTGACAACAGAAGAAGAAGACAATCCCTTCGTTGATGATGCTGAAGGGACTTCAGAAGATATACAGATCCTATCGACTCTGGATCCCATGATCCAGATGATGTTATAAGGTATCAACAGGAGATCAGTGCTCTCAGAAGATAGCTAAATGAGAGGCATGAAGCCACACCGATCTCCAAGCAAGCCGAACCTATGGGGCAGACTTCCAGCTCAGTAGAAATGGCTGTCCCAACTAATCCCCTTCCAGCTAATAAGGGCAAAGCTCCGAGCCAACCTATTCTGCAGCAAGCAGCAGCTCAGCCCTCTACATCTCAGACGCAGCCCACCGCGCCCACCTTGCGCGCAACTGTGATGACGACTCCCTACAGCCAACAACAAGCTCACTTCTTCCCAGAAGAGATAGATCCAGCCCTAGCCCACAAGCTGATGATTGAAAGAATTGTGGAGATGAAGCTGTCTGAGAAGACCGGTGATGGTGTAAGTACCTATGACGTGTACAAAGTACCGTATCCTCCCCAGTATGCTGCTAAAAGACTACCCCAAGGCGTCAGTAAGCCGCCGAAATTTGAGAAATTCAACGGCCAGGGCTCTCCCAGGGAGCACATTGCTTACTACACCACAATTATGGGTGACCTGGCAGCTGATGAAGCCTATCTGCTTAAGTTCTTTGGCTCGTCCCTCACTGGGATAGCCTTTGAATGGTATTCAAGCCTGCCCGCTGGATCAGTTGTAACGCCCGGTAATTTTGGAATAGGAATAAAATATATACATAAGTATATAATGTTTAATGATTAAAGTTTATTCAAATAAATACTTGGTCAAGTGATATTCCTAAGGGGTTGCTCAGATCGAACCTACCTCTGATACCTAGGACAAGGACTAATAAAAGTTAAAGAACTTATGAGCAATAAAATCTCTAAATGGAAGATTACTAAGATCTCAATGTATGTGCGAACTAGCCACACCAAATCAATGAGGTATAGAACCTTAGAGGGAAAATTATGATAGTCTTAAGAACCTTATTTATGCATATACGGAAATACATGCAAATTATTAAAAGATATAAGTCGTATGTGTAAGGTTTTAACAAATAAGCAAATAAGACTTCCAAACAAAGTAAACTTGTGTGAAAAGGACCAAATAGAAATAACTAGTTATAAATAAAATTATTAGGCCTTGATAAAGGATTAACAATTAACCTTAAAAACATTTAAGTTAATGCTAAGCTCCATTGGCCCAAACTCAACCCAAGCAATTAATGGGCTTTTTAACACGTTTTATTCCATATAGGCAAAATAAATATATATATATATATATATACATAAGTACATAACATAAACCAGTAAATATGTATATATATATCTACCTAGAAATAGAAGGAAAGTATATATTATATACGAATGAACAAATAATAGAGTGAAATGAAATAACGCCTCTGATAAAGGCGCTATTTAAATTAGACACGCCCTTAAACAAGACGTGATTCAAGAAAGGACGCCCTCACCACACGGCGTCAAATTCCAACGTCAAAAATGGTAAGGCCAAGAAACGCCCCTATCTTGGGCGTGTTTTAAAGAAAAGAACGCCCTTACACAAGGCGCTTATTAAGAAACGACCTGAAGCAATTCGTCATTTCAAGAATCGACGACCTGACCAAAGTCGTTAATTCCATTCGTGAACCGTTCGACCCAGGAGCTTATCCATGGAAGGATTATGTTAATCTAGTAAGTGTTTACTAGGGCAAGGACTCTATTAGGGATATATTACCCTCACACAATCACTAACTCTAATAGGATTTCCAAAATCCTATAAATAAACCTGTTTGGCCAAACCCTAACCCATTTGATCGACCTGCTACTGCACGATAAGTGAAGAACATATGTTCTTCTTATTTTCTTTTGCCCTCTGTTTCGACTGCATGAAGAACTGATAAATCTTCATTGACTTTTCTTTGTAGGAAGCTCCACAGCTACTGCCGAAGAACAAGGTAAGGTTCTTCCACCGTTTCCCTAACTTTGATTATATCCTCACCTTCCTTCCTTTTTCTTCCCCTACAGGTTGATTGAAGATCATCATCTCCATCATCTTCATCAACTGAATTTTTCTTCTTCCTGTCCGATCTGCATACTGCTGCTATCAAGGGTATTAGAAGCTTCAGCGTGTTCTTATCAAGTTATTCACGTGTCCCATCTCCAGATATCAGTTAAGGTAGGTTTTCTCAAGTTATGGTAGCCCAAACAAAATTAATGCAAGATATACATATATATAAGCATGACATGCATATGGTTTATTATAGTTTTAATACGTTTCTGCAATATTTTGAAAGAGACGCCCCTGTCAAGGGCGCTAATTCACATGAAACGACCCTTCCCAGGTCGTCAATTTAATATTTGACGCCCTGTACACATGCGTTAATTTCAGTTAATCATTAATTAACCCTGTTAAGAACTGATTCTATATGAAATCATGATTTACATTAATGCATGATCCCATATCTCCCAATCCATTGATTTTACTGTCATGACTGTTCGTTCATGGTATATTCTCCCCCATGAAATTCCTGCATGCTGAAATTATTACAGCCCTTAAAATTTCCTGCAGAAACTTTAAGTAACGACCTGGACCAAGTCGTTTTCCACATGTTAACGCCCCACCATAGGGCGTAAATTGAAAAGAAACGCCCCTTCCTAGGGCGCGTATATGTTAAAAATTCTGAAAATATATATTCTGTAAAAAAATTGAATTAATGAGTAACGCCCCTGCCCAGGGCGTGTTTTGGATAAATCCTGAAAATTATTTATATTCTGTTAAATATGTAAATAATAAGACGCCTACTTCTGCAGTCGTCAAATCTTGAACAAACGACCCTGACCAGGGCGTGTTTTAGATAAATTAATGAAATATTGAAATTCTGCAAAATGGAAACATGTGTAAACACCCTTCTGTTAGGCGTTAATTACTTGATAAACGACTCTGATTAAGTCGTTATTTTACTGTAAAATTGATTTTCCACTGTTTCTGTTAACCGATGTTTTCATATGTTATATAATATATATATCGGCACTATTCTCCACTCCGTGAGTATAGTCCCATGTTTCATGTTGTTTCATCGATCACACTCAACTCTCATTGACATACAAGCTCTCCATTAGACATTCCGTTCCTTTGGACTAGCGAGTTAGTCATAGAGACCTCCGTAAGACTCCTCGTACCTTAGATTCCCTCAAGGTCGACTGAGCTGGTTGTACCCTAAAATCTATTACACAATTAATGCCATGTCAATCTAAAGAAACATGGTATACCGGCACTTATGATTATACAAAGAGTATATCATGAGAATTTCTTAATGGAATGATGATATCATGCCATATCATGTTGTCCTTCTAAAAACCTCAATTCTATGATAAGAATGAGGGTATCTTACCTTTGATATACTGTTCATGTGGACCTCAATTCTATATATAGAATGTCCATATCGATTTGTCATGGTACCTAAGTTAAGGGAACCTAATTCCACCCAGTTTATCGACATGTCATGATTTATACGCTTTGTGTGGATTTTATCGCCAGTATGTCCTTACTCAAGGGTCTTGCCCTTGAATTCCATGAAAATCTTATCTTATCATCCTAATTAAAGCTTATTCTTGGAACTCCTTGTTGGCTATAAACTATCGTGGATGTCCAGATCTATCATGAATGCTGTGCATATAGGGCCCGATCTGGTCCTAGGAGGAGCGCCCGAAAGTACTAGTGCCCATGGGAGTTTTAATGATAACGGTGTCTAGCATTGCACCGGAGTACTCTTTATCTTGATCTTTGGCATTCCACGATCTCTCTTTTCTTGCGTGTGTGACTTGACTTGCGTGACTTTACTAGCGTGGCCCGACACGGGCAATGTACTTGCGTGAAGTAGCCAATAATCTATAAAGTCCCTCATTAATACTTCTTGATTAATACTCGCTTGGATGTTTTGCACGACGTGTTATTCTATTGATCAGTTTATTTCACTTGCTCAGTTATTTATACATGCATAGCCCTATTGCATAAACATGTGAAAACTTGTAATTACTTAAACCCATTGCTAGTTCTTGAGATATAATTTCCTACTGAGCGTTCGCTCGCTCCGTTTTATTCCAACATTTTCAGGTAATCAGGTGGCTAGCAAGACCGAGACTCACACGGGCGGGACAAGTGTGCAAGCGAGCTTCGGAAACTAGTGAACCCGAGTCTTTTATCTTTCTTGAGTCTAGATAGTGTTGTCTAGCTAAGTCAGCTTGGCGTCTCTTATTCGGTTATCTTGTCTAAGTCTGTTAGTATGTCGTTATCTTCCTTTCCATTGTGTTGAAGTCTCCAAGTTGGAAAACAAGTTCTTGTAAGAGATTTATAATAGAAATATAAATTCTATTGTTGTTCAAAATTATCTTGTTCTTATGCGATTGCTCTTGATCATTCACGACTGTTTAACTGCCACGTTCCGAGCAAACGACACGTTCCGCTGCTATCGGCCCGGGGCGTGACAGAGGTGGTATCAGAGCTTCGGCTTTCATATCCTCCAGTTCTTAGGTTGTTTTTGGATCCTATCAGAGCTTCGGCTTTCATATCCTCCAGTTCTTAGGTTGTTTATGGATCCTATCAGAGCTTCGGCTTTCCTATCTTCCAGTTGTCATATCCTCCAGTTATTAAGCCATATCAGAGTTTCGGCTTTCTTATCCTCCAGTTATTAGGTTCCAATGACAGGTTAATTAAGCATCCTTATCAACCATATTAGAGCTTCAGCTTTTACATCCTCAAGTTATTAGGTTTTAGTGATAGGTCAGATATCCTTGTTAGTCATATCATAGCTTTGGTTGTCGCAATCGTTAAGTTTCTGTGATAGGTCCGGTATCCCTTTTGGTCATATTTGGATTCAACTTTCCAAAATCCTTAGGTTGTTGAAACCAGGTTATAGGTTGAGTATCCTTGTCAGTCGTCCTATAGGAATTCCGTGAGAGATGGGTAGAACTTGGGGTTAAAGTTATAAAAGAAAGATAAAGTATTTACATTTCATTAACACTAAATCTTGAGTCAATAAATTATCCCTCCACTCATCCTTGCAGGAACCTAGATAAAATGGAAGCCTCTAAGCCGAGCCTTGTTCATGAAATGATCTTGGTGGATGTCCAAGTTTACGCGAGCCTTGTCAGGAGAGTTCAAGAACTAGAGAAAGTAGTGGAAGAAAAAGAAAGAGTTGAAGGGAAAGATCAAACAAATAACTCCGAAAGTTTTGCCGTTACCAAGAAAAGAATAAATGAGGAAGATATTTCACAAAGGTGTAAGAAATGCCAGAAATGTAAGAAGTGTAATAAGTGTAATAAGAGGGAAACTTCGGCGGATCGCCCGCAAGATAAGTGTAAATCTTGTGGAAGATATGGTCACAAAATGAAGGAGTGTTGGTGGAGTTTGGGAGCATGTCTGCGTTGCGGGAAGTTAGATCACAAGATAGCGGAATGCCCCAAGAAGCCTCTGAGAGGAGTTCAAGATTTAACCAAACTTGCCAAAGGGAAGGTTGCGGAAGGTACCCCTCACCCGAAATCATAAGCTAGCTCTTTCTCTTTCCATCCTTAAGATTTCTTCTGTATAAGTTCATAATAAGTTCTCTATTAGGAATGACAGGTGATGTGAATTTGGGGACCAAATTCTTTTAAGTGGGGGAGGGTGTAACGCCCGGTAATTTTGGAATAGGAATAAAATATATACATAAGTATATAATGTTTAATGATTAAAGTTTATTCAAATAAATACTTGGTCAAGTGATATTCCTAAGGGGTTGCTCAGATCGAACCAGCCTCTGATACCTAGGACAAGGACTAATAAAAGTTAAAGAACTTATGAGCAATAAAATCTCTCAATGGAAGATTACTAAGATCTCAATGTATGTGCGAACTAGCCACACCAAATCAATGAGGTATAGAACCTTAGAGGGAAAATTATGATAGTCTTAAGAACCTTATGTATGCATATACAGAAATACATGCAAATTATTAAAAGATATAAGTCGTATGTGTAAGGTTTTAACAAATAAGCAAATAAGACTTCCAAACAAAGTAAACTTGTGTGAAAAGGACCAAATAGAAATAACTAGTTATAAATAAAATTATTAGGCCTTGATAAAGGATTAACAATTAACCTTAAAAACATTTAAGTTAATGCTAAGCTCCATTGGCCCAAACTCAACCCAAGCAATTAATGGGCTTTTTAACACATTTTATTCCATATAGGCAAAATAAATATATATATATATATACATAAGTACATAACATAAACCAGTAAATATGTATATATATATCTACCTAGAAATAGAAGGAAAGTATATATTATATAGGAATGAACAAATAATAGAGTGAAATGAAATAACGCCTCTGATAAATGCGCTATTTAAATTAGACACGCCCTTAAACAAGGCGTGATTCAAGAAAGGACGCCCTCACCACACGGCGTCAAATTCCAACGTCAAAAAGGGTAAGGCCAAGAAACGCCCCTATCTTGGGCGTGTTTTAAAGAAAAGAACGCCCTTACACAAGGCGCTTATTAAGAAACGACTGTAGATATATATTTCCTCTCTCCTCTCTCTCTCTCTCTTCACTAAAGGGGTCAAAAGTGCGCCAAATGCATGAACAAATGAGAGACAGAAGAGGAAATAGGGAATGTAGCAAAGTACCGTGATCGCCACCAAGATGCCATACGCGACAGGCACGCCGTACCTTGGAAAATAGGGAGACACTCGCCTTGGTGCAGCACTGGGGATGAACGGCTCGGTTAGGACCGCTCTGGGATGAGCGGTCTTACGATAGACCGCCCTGGGACGCTGCGAGGGACGCGGGAGGAACTGCTGCAGTGAGATGGACGGTGCTTTAGGGACCGCACTCCAGTGAAGGACGGTTGTTTATGCACCGCGCGCGACGTTGAATGGCTGGAGGATGACCGCTCAAGACCTTCACTCAGCAAGTTGAGAAGGGTTCGACCTCCACCCTCTCTGGCCGGCCAGAGGGGATGGGCCTCGTGCTGATTAGATGCTGACCTGCGAAACAACGTAGAGACACAAAAAAGACACCCAAATTAGACCTTAATGATGCGGTACATGTTCAAACGAGAAGAATTAAGCATGAACAAATGAAAAGGGGAGTACCTGGGGGGTTTTAAACCCCTAGGGTGACAAAAACGGGATGGTTGTATGCATGTTATGAGAAGGAGGGGGGTACGCGGGTGAGAAACGAAGTATGCAATGAAAGAACACGACAAAACTTATGAACGAAAAACTACGAAGACTGGGCTACTCCCTTGACCGGAGGCTCATGCGGACGTAGAGAGCCTCCCTCCTTGGTGCTGAGTCGCTCAAGAGTGTGGCAGGGCTTCGCCGTCGATCAAAATCTCCCCCCCTTTCGATGTCCGGCCAATAGGGTCTATTTATAGAGCCTAGAAAGCCAACCTCGAAATTAGGGTTTAGAGCCATTTTCGGGACAAAATTATTGAAGATAAATCGTAGATAATACAATCATCTCTCATCCAGTCAAAACGGCACTTAAAATGGTTGATTATCCACGGAGATATCGATAAAAGAAGTTGGGGATAAAACTATGAAAAAAAGGATTAAAATCTATTAAAATCGAGCAACCGACAGGATGAACGGTCTTACGATAGACCGCTCAACCAAGTGGGCGGTTACATACTAACCGTCCATACCCGTCGGTGGAAATTCAAATAAACAGCAAACAATCCCAATTATCCCTCGAACTGGCCGAAACGTCCGCCGTGGGACCCTGACTATATGAACGGTTGCATAAAGACCGTTTTATCGTAGAGCGGCACAAACGCGACCGTTTTATCCTGTCGATGATAATTCAAGATAATTGGATAATTATCTGAGAAAACGGGCACGCGTAGGACTCTGAGATATAGGCGGTTGTAATAGGCCCGTCCATGAGCTTGAACGGTCCTTATCACACCGCACAAAATCCTGTCGGTGAATACTCAGAAAATCCTCAGAAATTAGCCAAAATGTATGAACGGTCTGGTATCAACCGCCCCAGTCTTGAACGGCTGATGTGGGACCGTTCATGATCTTGGGTACCTTATGTTTATAAAACAGTTCAATTACTCAAAGCCAAGGTCCGATAAGCCTTAAATGGATACGACCTTTACCAAGGAGGGAGGTTACACATAAAAATGGGCCCAGGATGTGCCACAAAAAATGGCCCAATAGATAATGGACAACTTAGGGCATCAATCAATGGAAGTAAGAGAAACGGCTCAACTTATCGGTATAAAACGGGTGTCAACAGATGCCCCTCCTTAACGTCCTCTTTGCAGGGGAGCGAGCGGAGGTGACATGGAACATGGAGACGAAGCGGAAATGTAGCGGAGTGGACCGGAAAAGCGGGCGTTAAGGTAAAACGACACCTGTTCCTACCAATAAGTGATGAGAATCTTTCAGAAAACCTTGAACCGAGCGTCAGGAGTAATTGACCAAAAGGCGACGCCAATCTGGAGGGACTAAACTAAAGGAAATCAATCGATAAGACCAACCTCATGGGGGACACAATCCCGCGGTCCAATGAGGGGGCCACAAAAGAAAAAGATGCTAAAGCTCCAGACGGGGATCTTCTAGTCAACCGAACTAAACGAACCGACCAAAGAAAACCTTCAAACTCAGAGTGGAATTAGTTCATCTTACTCGAGCCTCTTAAACACATAGCTGATGATGGGAATCGACGCCAAGCTAGTACTTCTCATATTGCATTTATGTCCTTTAGTTTATTTGTATATCCATGGGAAAGTATATGCGCAATTGTACGGCTTTATAAGCCAATGCGTCATTCCCACGGATTGTTTGGGTTTCTATGTAATTTGTCAGTAGGACCAGCAAGGGGGCCCTCAGCCCTCTCACATTGGTCCATGTCATCCATGTGGGGCTGGTCAACCATCCTAGGTGGCCATCTAGAAGGTTGGAATGCCAATTGACCACATGGGAGACAAGTGATCATATTTTTCCAAGGTAGACCACCAACCATTCAACCTTCCATTCAACCTTACATTCAAAACCTACCCATAGTCAATAGGCCGCCCCCCCCCTTCATTTTTTAATGTTTTTTTTTGTGTTTGTGGCATGCCATCCCAGCCCTTCAATCCCCATCCCTAGATCTAAGGGTGGACAATTGATTTGGTTGGAATCATATAAAAGATTGTATTTTTATGTGAAAATCAATGAAAATCAGAAAATTTTGTGAAATTGTGAAGCTAGCTACGCCCCCAGCTCCTCTCCCTCTGGTTTCTCTGTTCCCAAACCTCCATTCTAGAGTGGTATCACCTTTCCCCCACCTCCGGTGCCGCCGCCGCCGCCGTTCGTGCCGCCTTCGAGCCGCCATGGGATCATCTTCGGTGTTCTGTCCTGTTGGACAGAGGTGCAGCTCGAAAATTCCTCAAGCCAGCCACGAGTTCCAATCGACATGAAATTTGGAGGCGTCCGTTCTCGCCGGACAGCGCGCTGAAAACCAGAAGCTGCAGATCTGTGGGAAGTTTTCCCGACGGGCGCCGGCCGGAGCCGCCCGGCCTCCGATCATCGTTCCAACATGCTGCCAGCCCGGGGATCGCTTCCATCAGTGTCCCCCACCACAGCGGTGACACCGGGTCCCACACGGCCCCTCCGGACAGCACGTGGGCCCCATCGTCATTAGTTCGGGTGCTGCCGAAGCTACGCGGAAAGCCACCCGTCAACCCGAAATCGGCCCTCCCGGGCTCCATTGTGTCGCCCTTTACCTCCCTGCGTGGAGTGGGTTTTACATCATTGCTGTAATCTTTATATAATAACTGTCCTGGGAGTACGAGATCGGCCGGGTCCGTCGTCCCCACGCCGAGCGCGTGGAGGTATCGTATTCGCTCCTTGCTTGGCATTTCACTTATTTCTATATATGCTTGTTTATGCCGCTGCTAGAGAGCATGTGTAGGGATATCTAGCTCGCTTTATTTTCATATCACTGCTACTGCGAGAGAGTGCGAGACCGTCCCGTGACCCGATCCGGGCACGAAAGTGCGAGCCGACCACCCTAGCTCTTGCCGGTTTCTCAACCGTGCACGTCCGACGCTTCCCTCGTTAAGGGACGATCGCGAGCTTGTCGTGTCCGTGTCTCGTCCCGCATCAATTTGGTATCAGAGCGAGGTTGAGTCTAGGGTGTCAAAAAAAAAAGAGTGTCATTTACGTCTAGTCATTAGTCGGTCTAAGTCGTGTTTAGGGTCATCATTGTTTTAAAACAAACAGAAAAAGTGTCTTTTCACATTTGCATCCCTTTACTCGGTATATCAAAAGGTGTTGTCCGAACATTAGGCTACGCCTATCGGGAAGACCGCACACTTGCGCGAGTGATCTTCGGATCGATTAACTCCGCCACGTGCCGAGTTTTGGTTACATCCAGGTGCATCTTCTTGTAGTGTGCATTTGCATTAGTCGGTGTCTCCTGCTCCGTGTCTTGCATGCCCACTCGTCGAGGTACTCAATACTCACCCCCACCACCACCAATGGCGGAATCCCGAGTCTATAGTTCCGATGAGGTGGCCACTATGTTCCGAACTCTTATGGGAAAAATGGATGGGTTGAGTGATCGCTTTGAAGTGCTAAGCACCCGAGTGGATAGGATGGAAGGGTTGAGTACCCAAGTGAATGATCTAGGCACCCGCCTAGAAGAGAGGGTAAAGGCCGTAGAGGATAGGGCCGCCGAGTCTAGCCAGTCCGTTCAGGGATTGGTCGGGAGAGTCACCGCACTAGAGAGAGGCCCAGCCGAGGCACCACCGATTGCCCCCGTCCAAGCACCCGTCCCACCTACACATGGTCAACCAGAGCCGGGTCAACAACCCGCAACTCCAAGGGGTCAAAGGGTAGCTACTAGGAGGCACGAAGTCCCCGAGGTGCATGACTACGAGTCTGATAATGAGCATCAGGGACATGGTCGTGATCATCGCCATACACGGCGTACCCATGACCAAGATATGGATGAACGGGCCATTCGGACCGTTCGGGCCGACCCTCCCACCTTTGACGGGTCCTTAGACCCGAAGGTCTACCTTGATTGGGAGGCTGGTATGGATCGATATTTTGAGTGGTTCGAGATGTCGGACCAACGAAAAGTCAAGTATGCCAGGATGAAACTTTTAGGCCAAGCCCAAACCTATTGGAGAAACATGGAGAACCTATTGTTTCATCGTCAAGAACCCCCGATCGATACATGGACCGATATGAGGGAGAAACTTAGGAAGAAGTACCTCCCTACCTCCTACCGCCAGCGTCTTATAGAGAGGTGGCAAAGTCTCACCCAAGGAGACTGGTCCGTCTCGGATTACATCGCCGAATTTGATGAGTACTACTTGCGATGCGATGCCACGGAGGAGGATTCCCTTACCGTCTCTCGGTTTCGGCGTGGTCTACGCCCGCACCTACGGTATGAGCTTCTCCGCCGCAAGGTGGACAAGTTGGAGGATGCATATCAAGTTGCTCTCGAGATGGAGCAATTCGAGGGCGAGTTCGAGTCTATTCCTCGGTGGAGCCCCGCTCCTCCCCGTAGTGACTCCCGTGGCTCCTTAGGTTCATACCCGAGGGGACCCATGGCTCGTCCTCAGGAGCCCACCCATCAGGAGCACTTCGCTCCTAGACCTCGACCTCCCCCACCACGGGATCTACCTCCACCCCATCCACTAGCACCCGTTGCCCGTCCCCCGGCACACATGGCCCGCCCCCTGGCCCCGACACTTCCCCCGCTGTTGCCCACGGCGCCTACACCCCCACCCTTGTTACCTACGCCCCCTACCTATCGGGAGGATAAGGGTAAGGCCCCTCTTATCGGGGAGAGTAGTCGATCACGAGTGCAGTGTTTCCACTGTCATGGATTTGGCCACATTGCCAGTGAGTGTCCCGCTCGCGCCACCCTAGCCTTAGGTGTTGGAGGATCCGTACCTCCCGAGCCTGAGTGTGTTGATTACGAGGCCGATGAGGCGCTTGCCGAGGAGTACTATGCCTTGGGAGGGGAAGAGTGGGAGAGCTCTCCCGCCACCCAGGATGCAGCCACCTAGTGGGCTTGTTGTCACCACCCTAGTCTAGGGTCATATATGAGTCAGTGTGTTTTCTTGTGTGGTTTGTTTGTGTGGTGTGTTTGAGTCGATTGTTTGTGTGTATTGCATGGTGAGTCTGCATGTGTCTTGTGCAAGCTCGTTGTCGTTCTCTTATGAGTGTGAAGCGAGTCATCTCACTCGATGAGTATGGGATCGGTTCTACATCTATACCCGGATCAGTCACCTATAGGGACTCAGCGGTGATTCCTAGTGAGTCTTCGAGCTATTTTCTTCCCTTTTGAGAGTGCGCCTTCGGAGTGACCACCTTTAGCCCATAGCAGTTCGCATATCGAGTATATATGGAATGAGCAGGTGACGATCACTTGGAGTGGAGCATACCCGCGCGACATGGCACGGTGACGTATTCGCCGGAGTACCCGAGCACCCGTACCCCTACTCGACGGGGTCGAGTTCCTCCCACCCGGGGAGAGTTGATGGGAATCGACGCCAAGCTAGTACTTCTCATATTGCATTTATGTCCTTTAGTTTATTTGTATATCCATGGGAAAGTATATGCGCAATTGTACGGCTTTATAAGCCAATGCGTCATTCCTATGGATTGTTTGGGTTTCTATGTAATTTTTCAGTAGGACCAGCAAGGGGGCCCTCAGCCCTCTCACATTGGTCCATGTCATCCATGTGGGGCTGGTCAACCATCCTAGGTGGCCATCTAGAAGGTTGGAATGCCAATTGACCACATGGGAGACAAGTGGTCATATTTTTCCAAGGTAGGCCACCAACCATTCAACCTTCCATTCAACCTTACATTCAAAACCTACCCATAGTCAATAGGCCGCCCCCCCCTTCATTTTTTAATGTTTTTTTTGTGTTTGTGGCATGCCATCCCGGCCCTTCAATCCCCATCCATAGATCTAAGGGTGGACAATTGATTTGGTTGGAATCATATAAAAGATTGTATTTTTATGTGAAAATCAATGAAAATCAGAAAATTTTGTGAAATTGTGAAGCTAGCTGCGCCCCCAACTCCTCTCCCTCTGGTTTCTCTCTTCCCAAACCTCCATTCTAGAGTGGTATCACCTTTCCCCCACCTCCGGTGCCGCCGCCGCCGCCGTTCGTGCCGCCTTCGAGCCGCCATGGGATCATCTTTGGTGTTCTGTCCTGCTGGACAGAGGTGCAGCTCGAAAATTCCTCAAGCCAGCCACGAGTTCCAATCGACATGAAATTTGGAGGCGTCCGTTCTCGCCGGACAGCGCGCTGAAAACCAGAAGCTGCAGATCTGTGGGAAGTTTTCCCGACGGGCGTCGGCCGGAGCCGCCCGGCCTCCGATCGTCGTTCCAACGTCCTGCCAGCCCGGGGATCGCTTTCATCAGTGTCCCCCGCCACAGCGGTGACACCGGGTCCCACACGGCCCCTCCGGACAGCACGTGGGCCCCACCGTCATTAGTTCGGGTGCTGCCGAAGCTACGCGGAAAGCCACCCGTCAACCCGAAATCGGCCCTCCCGGGCTCCATTGTGTCGCCCTTTACCTCCCTGCGTGGAGTGGGTTTTACATCATTGCTGTAATCTTTATATAATAACTGTCCCGGGAGTACGAGATCGGCCGGGTCCGTCGTCCCCACGCCGAGCGCGTGGAGGTATCGTATTCGCTCCTTGCTTGGCATTTCACTTATTTCTATATACGCTTGTTTATGCCGCTGCTAGAGAGCATGTGTAGGGATATCTAGCTCGCTTTATTTTCATATCACTGCTGCTGCGAGAGAGTGCGAGACCGTCCCGTGACCCGATCCAGGCACGAAAGTGCGAGCCGACCACCCTAGCTCTTGCCGGTTTCTCAACCGTGCACGTCCGACGCTTCCCTCGTTAAGGGACGATCGCGAGCTTGTCGTGTCCGTGTCTCGTCCCGCATCAGCTGACCATTACTGACGGGACATTTCTTAAGCAAACCATGGGGCATGAAAACTCAAAAGGATGCGTATGATGCATGCTGGGCTAAAACAAAAGGAAAATCATCAAAACAAATGCCAAGAAAGATTAAAATATAACATCGAGAGTAATATTGTTAAGTTGGGAACATCAGAGTCAAGATACCATCCGCTACCACAGCGCGCGGATAGAACCGTCCTCCTCGTGACATCCCAACTTAACGGTCTATCCGAAGGTTAGGTACATGAGCCTGGATCATCATTATTTTTGTTGAAGGGGAACATCAGATCCTGGGACACATAAGAAACTTGCCGGCTCTCGAAATAGTATATATAATACCATATAATAATGCAATAAGGGATTCAGGGATAGAAGACCATACCTGACTTACCTGTGCAGGTGAAATGGCGAGACATGTTTGAAGTGATGCTACATAAGATGATTAAGAGATGTATTTCCAAAGAAAATATTCAATATTCATGATTTAAGCACATCAACGAGATATACGGCTAAATATTAACCGTTCTACCTTCCAAACGGCTCTATTGTAACCGTATGCATCTGTCATTCAAACAATTCTTTGGGGGCCGGTTGCCAGTGAGGCGCGGTTGGGTCGGAACCGTTTTAATTGGGATGGCTCAATAGGGACCGTTCATACCCAGAATTCCAACCGACATAGAATTAACGGTCAAGGGAGACATACGGTTAGGAACCAACCGTTTACATATTGAACGGTCTAACGATAGACCGTTCTTCTCTGGAGCTTCGAAAAAAAGGAACCCCTTCGTCTCCCTCCACCGTAACCGACGGTGGAAGGGACGAAGGGGCAAACGACGCCCACACTCTCCCTCTCTCACTCTCTCTTCTCAACTCCTCCCTCTCCCTCTCTCAACCTCACTGCACCCCAGCCCATTCGATGACCCGGACGAAGCACCAGTCCGCCAGGCCACGGACCGTCGGTGAGGACTCGCCGCCGCCGGAGCAACCGCCACCACCGCCGGAAGAGGAGGGCACACCCGGGGTGACGATGGAGGAGCTCGCCATCGTCGTCGCCGACGAAGAGGCCCCTGCCGACGAGGAGGAGGTGGCCGGAGGACCACCGCTCGCGGGGGCGGCCAAGAAACCACGGGATCCCGAGGTAGGTTTCCCCCACCTTCTTCCATTTCTATCATTTTTTTAGTTCCATGCATGTTAGTTTTAGGGGCTTAGAGGGGCCTAGGGGGTTGTTTTAGGGACCACGGAGGTCTCCCAGCCGGCTGGGAGGCCTCCACCGTCGTCGGGGACGACGATGGTAAAACGGTTTAACAGAAACCGTACTGACAGAACAATGCGGTCCCCAAAGGACCGCCCCAAACAAACACGGTGCTGGGAGCGCCGTTTACACTCACATGCCAACGGTTCCTTAAAAACACAATACGGTGAGGTATCACCGTTCAGAATACAGACGGGCCGTGTAGGTCCGTTCAAACATGCAACCAAGCAAAACAATACGGTCCCTAGAGGACCGTCATAAAACAATACGGCCAGAGGTGGGCCGTTATTCCTTAGGAAGACGGGCAACCGGACGGTTCAGGGTGATCCGTCCATGATAAAAACGGCTAGGCATAGCCCGTTCAAACTGGGGGACCTGAGCAACAAAACGGTTTGAGTGAAGCCGCTCATCTATGGAGCGGTTTGGGAGTAACCGTTCTTAGAATCAATAATTAGGCTTTGAGCATTTTATTTATGTGAAACAAAATGTGAAACTAAATGACTAATGCAAAATAAAATGGATGAATGCAGGGGAAACGTAGGACCCGCACCTCCTGGCTACAGGTTCGGGCAGTGTACCTCGCACTGCCGGACTTCCAGAGGGAGCGATTGACTGCCATGGGGTTCGCCCCCTTCCTGAGCATTGAGGTGTGTCGCTTTGACGCGGCTCTGCTCTATGCTCTGCACGACCGCTGGGACCCAGTGAGTCGGACTTTCTTGTTCCCGTGGGGGCACATGGTTCCCACGTTGGAGGACGTGGCCAGGCTCACTGGCCTACGAGTGCACGGGTCGCCGGTCAGCGGGACCACTTTTCCTGATTACCGGGGGCTGGCTCGAGAGCTACTCGGGCTTCAGTTACGGCGCCCCGAGAGGCAGTCTACTCTCCTTCCCCGGGCTGCTCTCCAGGACAGCCTGGGCCTTCGACGAGCTGGCGTTGCGGTGGGCGAGCGACCAGAGGAGCACCTGGAGCGGCTGGTCGGGTTGGCGAGGCCGAGGGTTGCAGCGGCACCGGGACCAGAGGCGGACAGAGTACTACGACGGTTTCTGATGCTGATGTTCGGACGGCTTCTCTTCTCCACTCGGGCGGACGTGATGAGCTGTCGCTTCCTCCCCTTCCTCCAGGAGCTCGAGCATGTAGGTGACTATGCTTGGGGAGTGGCGGTCCTCGCCTTCCTCTTTGACACTCTTAGTTCGACGGCGCGTCGGACGATGCTTGGGGGCTTCTCCCCCTTACTCCAGGTGTGACTCTCTTCCCTAGTCTTCATTATGCAACTCTATATGCTGACTGAATGCTGACACGACCTTGTGATACAGGTGTGGGCCTACGTGCACCTACGTGGGTTGGGGAGAGGCGAGGAGACCCGCCCGGGGCTCTTGCCGATAGCGCGGAGGTGGACAGCACCCCGGGAGATGATGGCCTTGAGGAGGCAGGTTCGGGAGCTGCAGGACGACCTGGACTCTCTACCGTACACCTCGGTACGCTTCTAAACTCAGACTCTATAAATACATGCTATTTTGATGATACTGATGCAGTTTCCTATCCTTCGCAGGTACGGTGGACCCCTTACACGGAGGAGAGCCCGGAGGGACAGCCGTGGGTGACCGAGGCCTTGGCCTTCTCTGGCCGGGACGTGTGGCTTCACTGCATGAATGTGGTGGAGCCACTACACTTTAGGTTGGTGATGAGGACCATCGGGGTCCACCAGCCGGCTGTGGAGTTCCCTGCGCCCGAGAAGGCGGGGGAACGGGCGACGAGGACGACCCGGGGGCTCCGCGAGGCATATGACTGGACATCAAGGAACGCCGCGCAGGTTGCCGACTGGGCCGCTCGAGGGCGAGTGGTGACCGCCAGGGCAGAGAGCGACAGCGCGTACTACACCGCATACGCACGGCACTACCGGGACCAGGTGTTCCGAGGCGCCCACCGACCGGTACGACTTCTAAACTTAAACTTTGTCTATCATGCTTATGATTCTTATATGATGATGCACTAACACATGGACTTCTACAATGTAGGTTGACCCTGCAGGACGAGTGGCAGAGCTGCAGGGACTCCTGCACTCCACCATCCGGGAGAGAGACGAGGCCCGGCAGGCCCTGGCCCTACTGGTGAGTTTTCTAGACCCTAGACTCTTTAAATTATGCAGTCCTATATGATCATGATTATGCTTGTGACTGACCTGGAGTATTTGGATGCAGCGCGCCGAGGGTGTTCAGAGGGCGGGACCAGACGCTCCTTCTTCTTCCTCCGTCCAGACCCCAGCAGATCGAGCCGATCGAGAGGCAGACTTTACTCAGATGGTAGAGCGGGCCAAAGCGGCCGAGGTGGCACTTGTGGAGAGGGTACGCGAATTTCTACACTTCCTCTATTTATTCATGCTTATGAAATGTGACCAACTGACAATGGTGTGTGAATGCAGACGTCCGAGCTGTCCCGCCTGCGGGCGGAGTTGGAGCAGAGCCGAGTAGCGGCTAGGGAGGAGGTAGTCCGGGTGGCGGAGCTGGAGAGGAGCCGGATGGCGGAGCTGGAGCGGAGTCGGGTGGCGGCTCTGGAGGAGGTAGCCCGGGTGCGAGAAGAGGCTGCGCGGAGCCAACCGGTAGGCGCAGTGGAGACGGCACTCCTCCGGGCCGAGCTAGAGCGACTACGGGCCGGTGCTACCGAGGCGGACCGTTACCGGGCAGAGGCCGAGCATTACAGGAGTGAGGCAGAGCAGGCCCGTTTACAGGTTGCCCGGCTGGAGGGCAAGGTGGAGGGTATGAAGGAGGCGAGTCGGGAGCGCAGCAGGGCGACTGCGAGCGGCAGCCACGGCACCCACGGCTCCGTGAGGAGTTACTTCACTGGTTCCTCCGGCCATCGGAGGAACGAGGAGGAGGAGCGGTGCCGGCGATGGCGTGATGAGGCGACCTCAGCGATGCCTCCCCCAAAGAGGCATGAGGGTGGTGGAGACAGCGACGGGGGCCAGGGAGAGGGAGCTACTTGACTGGTTGTACTGGGCCCATCCTTTGTATATGATATGATATGATAGTGATATGCATGTCTTCTATTTTTCGTTTATTTTGTGGATGAATGTTTGTATGAGTGGGCAAATGAGTTTGAGGAGCTCGCTTAGCCTGAGAGAGATGAGTGACGCACACGCCAACTTGAGTGAGATGAGAGCGCACACTCCGACTTGAGTGAGATGAGAGCGCACACGCCGACTTGAGTGAGATGAGAGCGCACACGCCGACTTGAGTGAGATGAGAGGGCACACGCCGACTTGAGTGAGATGAGAGCGCACACGCCGACTTGAGCGAGATGAGAGTGCACACGTCGACTTGAGTGAGATGAGTGCGCACACGCCGACTTGAGTGAGATGAGAGCGCACACGCCGACTTGAGTGAGATGAGAGGCTAAATGACGGAGGCATGAGTGCAGCAGGTTAATTGGGGAGCAGAGCATATGGACAGTTCTCTTCTAGCCGTTCTTACATAAGAGCGGTTTTCTAAGGACCGCATGAATTCATTGGAACGGTTCCATATAAACCGTATGAGTGTTAGAACGGCGGAGTTAGGGCCATACAAGTCACTGGGCCCAAGCTTCCTTTGGAGAGAAAAACGGTTGATGATGGGCCGTATAATGGATGGACGGTCTATCGTAAGACCGTCCAATCCCACGTCCGATTTGCTTGAGAGGGGACTCCCTGGAGAGTCCCAGCCCGAGGGCAAGATGCTTTGAACTTATCACAACCCTATCTTAGCCCGCCCTAGACTTATCTAGGCCCAATCCTAAGAGGCTTAGGCTCTCTAATGAACCCTATAAGTAGCAGGTAGGCCTGAACCTTCAACTCACCCTTCTTCTTCTCCTAAAGCCTAAAACCTTTGATTCTCGTCACCTCATCATGAAGAGGGCTTTTGATGGAAGTTCCGCGGGGGGAGCGTCGTTTGAAGGACCGCGACCGGCTAGAAAGGAGCGGGAAGCGATTCAACGACTAAACTTGATTCCTCGACATCTCAGCGCCACCCCTATGAGAGAGGTAAGTTTGCTTAGAATATGTTCAAATTTCATCTCTTGATTTCCTCTTATATCTCTTTACACCCCTTGCTTCCTTCTTCTTTTCAGCTTCTTCCCGGCCCGAGGCGCTTTTCTAATTTAAAGTGGGTGGCTCCCATGGTCCGTGCATTGCCCCTCGGGGTGACTCACCTTCTCAAATCCTGGCACTTGCACTCCCTCCTAGTTTAGGTCAGAATTACCCCAAACTTTCTTTAGATTGGCATAGTATCTCTGCTTTGATGGAGATCTGGCACCCTCAGACTCACACTTTCTTCTTCCCATCTTTTGAGGCCACCATCCTGTTAGAGGAGGTAGAGACATACTTCGGGCTCCCTAGGTCCAAGGTGGGGGAGGAAGACTTGATATGCCATACTGTTGCCCCTATAGACCCAAAACTCATCTAGGAGGGTTCATACCTGACAGCGGGGATGTTCGCACCTTCGTAGGCCCTCGCCACATCACCTCCTTCCTCTGAGCCAGTGGGTGGTAGAGCATTGCCGGAACAAGTGCGGCTGGGTTGAGCCATAGCCAAAGCTGCGTCCATTTGCCTATGCGGGGCCATCCTTTTCCCTTCAGCCGACCATGTCCTAGAGATTCCTTTACTCAGCACCATCAGCGGCCTTTGGCAGGGACTTTCCATCTCTCAGGCTATCTTAGCTTATCTGTATGAGGGTCTTACTTCGGCAGCCTTAGGAGGTCCTCTCTTTGGTTCGATGATCCTATTGGAGTGTTGGATGGGAGTTAGGATGAAGTTTACCCTGAGGGAGGATATTACTTCAGTTAGCAGATTTTTGGGAGCCATCCCCTTTACTTTATAGGGGGCGCCTTCAGGTTTTCTCCACAGGTTGAGTGCAGGACGGCTGAGCTGAAGACCAGGGACGAGTGGCGCCCGTACTTCCACAGGCTGCCCCTGGATAGGTTCGTGATGCGCCTGGACTTCCTCCATGATACCCTCATCAGGCTACCGAGGAGAGCTGGCTTGGACTTGAGGCTCGTGAGCGACACCACTTTAGCAATGTACAGCCCACACAGATGCTACCTGCAGATCGGGCTCCCCCGGATGGTGCTACCTATGCTACCCTATCTTCCCATGCTACAGGCACGGAGGATCGGGACAGAGGAGGACGAGCAGGCGGTCAGGAGTGCGTTGATCATGTGGGAGGTGAGCAGGGTGCGTACCCTACCAGCAGAGGTTGAGGAGGTTCCAGAGACTAGACAGGCTTATCTTAGGGAGTTGAGAGAGATACGTCCTCGCGGAGATGCCCAGCGGCGGACTGAGTGATTTTATTTTTTTTTTATGATGATATGGGATGGGATTTTATATTCGGACAACTTGATATATGACATGAATGAGATTTGAGATTGGGTTTGAGCTTTGCAATATGATTATGATGTGATGTGATTGTATAGGCTAATGCGAGGATTGAATATTCCTGTAGTCCTGAGTCAACTGTCCTTCCGACCTGCCCCTGCACACATGCAAACATGAAACAGATTAAATCTATTTTAGGCTCAGCCCCTTGCCTACAGTAAGTTTAGGAGACGACCCTTTCTTGACTTTTGGTCAAGGGGGGTGAGCCTTATTAAATAGGCAAATATCAAAGTGCGAGAAAATGCAGATGAATGCAAGAAGGAAACAAGTAAACGCAATTTTGTTGAATTCTGAAATATTTGATTTTGTTTGGGTTTTGAAATATCTGATTTTGTTTGGGTTTTGAAATATTTGATTTTTTTTGGGTTTTTTTTGAAATATTTGATTTTTTTTGGGTTTTGAAATATTTGATTTTTGTTTGGGTTTTGAAATATTTGATTTTTGTTTGGGTTTTGAAATATTTGATTTTGTTTGGGTTTTGAAATATTTGATTTTGTTTGGATTTTGAAATATTTGATTTTTTTTTGGATTTTGAAATATTTAATTTTTTGGGTTTTGAAATCTTTGATTTTTTTTGGGGGTTTTTTTTTGAAATATTTGATTTTTTTGGGTTTTTTTTTTTTGAAATATTTGATTTTTTTGGATTTTGAAACCAGCTCGGGTCTCAATAGCAGGGACCTTCTCGTCTTGCTATGGAATTCCAAGGTTCAGCGCGTGCAGGAAGGGGGGCCGCCCGTGATCGGCGTCGACTTTGCTCGACGGTGCTTCTGCTGAGGCCATATCCGGGGTGGGATTCATTCCTTGGGAAAGTAAAAAAGATTGAGTAGGGAAGCCGACGATAGGTGTAAAGGTTTTTAGGGCTTGTGTTCTTTCCCGGGACCCCCCTTTTCTCAAGGAATCTGGTCTGTTGCGCCGGGGCTTTGTATCCGTCATCGAACCTTCACCCGCTCTAGGCACGCATGCGACCGGGCTCATAACGTCCCGCGGGGAAACTGTACTGCCACTCTTGCCATGCCTAGCCGCATCTTTCGGGGATTCAGGGAGCTTCGAGCTTTGTGCTTTCGACTTTTGCCCCTGTTCTTTCTTTTCCTTCTTCTTTTTTTTGTTTTTGTTTGCTTTCCTTTTCCTTCTCTTTCTTTCTTTTTTTTTCTTCTTTTGCGGAGTGAGATCTTAACGGATTGCCCCTATTTGAGACCTTTTTCTTTTGACGGGGAACCTGGGTCAGTTCTCGCCCCCTTATTTACCACTTGCGCCTTATCTTCAATCGAGAGAGAGGAAATGCAAGGATTTCCACCATCCCCGAGCATGGCCAAAGGAGAAACGGTGTCGGGTAGCATGAGAGAATACCGCACCACGGGGTCGTGTAGTGTGTGAAATGCTGAACCTGGGTCCTCCTTTTGCAATTTGGTGGGATGCCCTGCCATCGAGCCGTTCACTGGTTTTATTTTTATGGATGAAAACGCTTTAAATACAGCCCATTCCACGGGTTCGGCAATTCCTCCCCCACCGAGTTGATTAGACGATATGCATTGCCAGGATAAGCTTCTTTGATTACGAAGGGCCCTTCCCAGTTGGGTTGCAACTTAGACCTGGGACCTGCAGACCTGATGAATTTGCTTTTTAAAACCATATTCCCCACTTGAAATTTTCTTTCGATGACCTTCTTTTGAAAATATCGCGAGACCCGCTTTTGATATACTGAAACATGATTGGCCGCATTTAACCTCTTCTCATCTAAAAGTTCCAGTTGGACTAACAACGCCTCTCGATGGTCGTCGAGATTAAGTTCCTTGTCCAACTGCACCCTTAGGGAAGGGATTAGAATTTCATACGGGAGCACCGCTTCCATTCCGTAAGTGAGGGCAAAGGGAGTCTGCCCTGTGGGAGTGCGGACGGAGGTGCGGTAGGCCCATAGAGCTTCTATCAATTTGTCGGCCCAATCAGCAAATTTATGTGATTCGCATGTTTTCTTGATAATTTTGAGAAGGGTCTTATTCGTGGCCTCAGCCTGGCCATTACCTTGGGGGTAGTACGGTGATGAATGATGCAAAACTATATTGAATTTCTTACAGAGGTCCTGGAGTTCTTGTGAGATGAATTGAGGCCCGTTGTCGGTGACGATGCTGCTTGGCACTCCGAATCGTGAGATAATGTTCTTCATGATGAAGCGGCATACTGTGGTGGCTTTGATTTCTGCATAAGCCTCAGCCTCGGCCCACTTGGTGAAGTATTCTGTAGCCGTCAGAATGAAGGATTTCTGTTTAATCGTAGAGTTCGGATCACCGAGGGGCCCGATGATGTCGAAGGCCCACATAGAAAACGGCCAGGGGGCCGTAATGGGATGAAGAGAAGAGGCCGGAGCGTGGATTTTGTCGGCATGGATTTGGCATTGAAGACACCTACGGACATAGGTGGAGCAGTCTTCCTCTAGGGTTGGCCAGTAATAGCCCTGCCTAAGAATCTTCTTTGCCAGGGCCTGTCCATTCACATGCCCTCCACACTCGCTAGAGTGGGCTGCTTCCACAACCTTCCAAGCTTCTTCGTCATCTAGACACCTCATTAGGACTCCATTCAGGGCCCGCCTATACAATTCACCGGCGATGATCGTGTACCTGCCGGCGACTCTTCTAATGGCTTTTCGCTGCTCAGCGTTGGCCGTTTCCGGAAATGTACCATCCTTGCAGTATTGCTCGATCTCATAAAATGACGGCAATTCTTCCTCTTCAATGATCTCCTCGAGCTCAGTTAACGAAACCTCTTTTATTTCCTCCCTTTCTACTTTCTTCTCTACGGACATCCTAAGGTTGTTGAACCAGGGATCCTGCAGGGAAGGGACGTCTAGCCTTTGGACCACAATGGTCTCGGTAGCGCGACTTAGGGGGAGTGATAGAGAAGAGGCGAGAGACGCGAGGGCATCGGCCAAGATATTCTGAGAGCGAGGAGTATGGATATAGACGAGTTTCCTAAATTGCCGGGCCAAGAGTGTGACCAGATCTTGGTAGGGTTTGAGCTTAGGATCACGGGTGCGGTAGGTTGACAAAACTTGACGCAGCACCAGCTGGGAGTCTCCTATGATGTTTAGGTATCGCGCACCCAAGATGTAGGCGTGCTTCAGACCAGCAAGGAGAGCCTCATACTCGGCTATATTGTTGGTGGCGGAAAATGAGAGTTGATACGCCACGGGGATGGTCACCCCTTCTGGAGTAAGGAGAACGGCCCCGACTCCGCTGCCCTGGGAATTAAGGGCACCGTCAAAGTGGAGGGACCAGAAAGGAAGATGAGTGACTACCGCCAGGTGTTCATCGGGGAATTCATCCTGAATGGAGTCCGTGCGAGGGATAGGAGAATGAGCTAGGTGCTCGGCAATGGCGTATCCTTTGATTGCTTTCTGCACGATGAAGGTAATGTCGAACTGGGAGAGAAAACTTTGCCAGCGAGCTAGCCGATTAGAAAGGACCGGCTTTTCCAACAGGTAACGAATGGGGTCCATTCTAGAGATGAGCCTAACCTCGTGGGCGAGAAAGTAGTGTTTGAGCTTCTGCGCTACCCACACTAGTGCTGCACAGGTTTTCTCCATAGCAGTGTACTTGGATTCAGCAGGATTAAATAACCTTGAAAGATAGTACGCCGCCCTTTCTCTTCCTTCATCATCAACCTGTGCCAAAATAGCTCCTAGGGAGTCCTCAATTACAGAAATGTACAGGATCAGGGGTTTCCCGGGGACGGGTGGTTGTAGAACCGGAGGATTAGAGAGGTACACTTTGAGTTCCTCATAGGCCTTTTGACATTGTTCATTCCATTCAAATTTCACACCGGCCTTTAACAGGTCATAAAATGGGCGGCATCTTTGCGAATGCTGAGATATGAATCTCTTGATAAATTGCAAACGCCCGATCAAACCTCGAAGCTCAGTGACGTTCTTCGGCGGTGGCATTTCCATGACGGCCTTTGCCTTGTTTGGATCGATCTGAATCCCCCGTTTACTAACTATAAACCCAAGCAATTTCCCTGATGCAACTCCGAACACACATTTCTTTGGATTCATCTTTAACTTGTATTCCCTAGCCCTTTGCAATACCTTGGCTAGAATGGCGGGGTGCTCCTCCTGTGACCTCGATTTGACTAGGATATCATCCACATAAGCTTCTAAATAAACGTGCATCATATCGTGGAAGATAGCCATCATCGCCCTTTGGTAGGTGGCACCTGCATTTTTCAACCCAAATGGCATGACGACGTAGCAGTATGTGCCCCATGGTGTGGTGAACGAGGTCTTTTCTTGATCTTCTGGAGCCAAAAGGATTTGGTTATACCCCGAGTAGCCGTCCATGAAGGAGAGGGCTTCATACCCAGCTGTATTATCGACCAAGACGTCGATGTGAGGAAGTGGAAAATCATCTTTCGGACATGCTTTGTTTAAGTCCCTGAAGTCAATACAGATTCGAATTTTACCATCCTTCTTTATCACCGGGACTATGTTCGCCACCCATTGTGGATACAGCACCACTCTAATGAACCGGGCCTTGTCCAATTTATCGACTTCCTCCTTAATCCTTAAGGCCATTTGCGGGTGGAATCTCCTTGCCTTCTGTTTAACGGGCGTTGCCCCTGGTTTGAGAATCAGCCTGTGTTCAACCAAGGCGGGGTCAAGGCCTGGCATGTCCTCGTAGGACCAGGCGAAAGAATCGCTGTACTCCCTCAAGACTTCGACCAATTCCTTTTCGACTTGAGGAGGGAGATTGGCGGAAATAAGTATGGGCCTGGGGTCCTCTATTGTTCCGAGGTTAATCTCCTTAGTGGATTCATCCACTGCCACGGAGGGTTCGTCAAACTTTTTCAAGCCTTGGGCATATAGGTCAGCAGTGTCGTCCATTTCATCTTCCTCATCATCTGCTGGGTCTTTCTCGTTCACGATTTCATATACCCCTAATCCATCCTTGCTCCATACCTCCTCAGATCCCTCATCATCTTCCAAGACAATCGCGGTCTCTATAAATTCCGGGCACTTTAATAGGGCATGACATCTTCCAGCCAAATCTTGTACAAACCTATCAGGAATGGTTTTGAAGGGGTGCGACATGGCAGGCGCCGCAGACGTGGGTGGGCTGACATAACTTGAACTAGACTTTACCCTAATTGACTCGACCATCCTAGGAGACTCGATACACTGTACATCTAACCTAAGGGAGCAGAAATCTACCGGAAAAGAAACAGGGGTCTCGTGCCCCTGGGAATATGGGCAGAACATAGCGTAATCTTCCATGGAGACCTCCGTTTTGAGATTGGCATTTTTTTTTGGAGGTCGGAAATGATCACACAACAGGAGGAAGAAGGCGGAGGGGGAGGCAGTTGCATGGGAAACAATTTCGGGAAGATGCAGTCAAAGAAAGGGTCAGAAGACTTAAACCACATTTCATGGAGCTGAGCTCCTGGAGGAGGAGGAGTGAAGAGGGTTGATAAATGAATGGGCGGGCAACGCCCGCAAGCACATGGAACGAATAAAACTTCGGGTCTCTCCGCAAAGTACGGGTCGACCAGGAGTGGAGGGGAATGGGGAACAGAATCCCGCTATTGGAACCAGGAAGCGAGGCGGGATGGGGACATAGAATAAGTAGTGATGGAGCTCCCCGTCTTCCGGGGGCCTTGGCGGGCCAATGGCATCGGGGGGCGCCTTACCAGCTGCGTCTCCCTTTTCTTCGGGTCACCCTCTTCTTCATAAAACATCTTTGCAAAGCAATTGGCAAAGTCTTCCAAGTCGCCGGCTAACCCCGGCAGTGGTGGTGGAGGATCGGCAACAGCAAAAGCTTCATCTATCTTTTCTTCAAGGCGGGGTGGCGAGGTTTTCAAGGTGCCAGGCTGCAACGGACCCTTCACAAAATGTTGCCGGTAATCCCAGGTCAACGGCCCAGAGTCCCCAAGCATCGACATGGAGGATTCATGGTAGCCGAGGCCCCGACGGCCCATCTTTCTTCCCCTGGGAACGGGGTTGGTTCGGCCTTGCAGCTGCGCGTCGAGTCCTCGACCTGGCTGATAGCCCAATTTTAGAATTATGTGCCACCCTTTGGAGTCTCTCATCTTGGGCTTTACTTTCACATTGACTGGTGCAGCGGTGGGTTTGCGCGATGCATACGCCCATGAATAGTTCAAGTCCATGACAGATAAAACAGGTTTGTTGCTCGGCCACAGTGTGGGCAGAATCTTGGCTGCTATGGCGTCAACGTTTTGAATTGTGGAAACACTTTTCACCTTGACCACTCGCCCCTGGAATGGGAACTTCAGACACTGGTGGGCGGTTGAGGGGACGGCGTTCAAACCATTTAACCATGGACGACCCAGAATGGCTTTGAACATTGGGTCTATGTCCAACACATAAAATTCTACATCCATCACCAAGGGCCCTAGCTCGGCCTGCACAGTTACTACCCCGTGACAAGCACGTCTGGAGTTATCATATGCGGCTATCGTGGTTGGTGTCGGCTTGAGCATGTCCTCTGATATATTACAAGCACGAAGGGTACTCAATGGGCAGACATTTATTGACGCCCCTGTATCCACAAGGGCGGATTCCACGATCGTCTTGTTTAAAGAGATGGTAATACATAATGGCATCTGCCGCGCCTCAGGAGGAGCTAATTCTGACTCAGCAAATGCAATAGATGGCCCCTTGGTGATCGTGGCCAAAACCGCAGGCAAGCTATCCACCGCCACATCCTCGCTCACCATAACTTTCTGTAGGAAGATTTTCAGGGCATCTTGGTGGAGCGGCAACCTCTTGATCAACTCTAATACTGAGATTTTGGCCGGCAGGCGGTCTAAATGCTGTAACAAGTCATATCTTGTGCCCGGCACCGGATCTATCTCCTCTGGTTCAACTGTAGGGGAGGAAACTGCAGGGTTCGGTGCAGATGCACCTGAGGAAGGAAACATCCTCTGGAAAGGACGCCCGCTCCGAAGGGCGCATTGTGATGCTTGCACGGCCTGGACTGGACCCCCGCTTAGCCTGGTGGTGTAGGCGGATGGCGTGGAGATGGGGGTGAGGATGATGGGAATAGGCTTAATGGGCCCTGGTGGAGGGGACACTGGCGAAGGGTTAAGCTTAGGGGGGATGATGGGAGGCATGGCGGGTGGTGGTGATAGGACGGATGGAGTAGGGGGGAATGTGGAGGGCCTAAGAGGCGACGCGGTGGAAGTGACGAGCGGTGTAGCGGCGGGTCTAAGGATGGAGGGGATGGCTGGTGTGGGAGAGTAGTGGTGGTGTAAGGCCAAGAGATGGGCGGGGGTCTCGTCATCAAATGTCCACCCAGCGTTGGGGGCTGGGCGTTGGACCGCATTCACTTGTGCTGGGGCCGGTGCCGGCGGTTGCTGTTGTTGCTGGGGAGCGGGCTGATGCATTGGCATGGGATTTTGATGGATCCCAAGGTCTTGCTGCTGCGGTGGGGGCTGCGGTTGCTGTTGGTGCTGTTGCTGCTGCTGCTGCTGGGGTGCCGCCTGTTACGGCCTGGCTTGTCTCTGCCTCTGCTTGATATCCTCAATTAGTTGGTGCATCTGGGCCCAGTCAATTCTCTGGCCCTCATGCAAATCATACACCAGGTCTCTGAATTGATAACATCGCTCTATAGTGTGCCCCGGCTGCCGATGGAATATACAATATCGGGACTGGTCGGCAGCCGGATTCCAGTTCGGGCGCTCAGGCGGCAACTGAAGGTCGCCAGTATACATTAGAGCAGAGAAAACATCTGACAAGGTCTCTGGGAGAGGGGGGTAATGAGCTCTCTTTGGAGCTGGTCGGGCAGAGCCGTAGGCGGGGGGCGGAGGAACATTATTGTATTGCGGGGGCCGCTGAGGCTGTTGGGATGGCGGAGGCGCCTGTGGAGGGTATTGCGGGACTTGGAAGGCAGGCTGGGGAGCTTGCGGGGCAGCGAACTGGGGGTTACGCTGAGATGGTGGGAAGCGGGGTGGAGCGGCGTGTTGGGGGAACTGAACGGCCTGGACCTGCTCGTTAATTTGTACCCCCTCAGTGACGGGGCCCTGGGATTTCTTAGCGGCCTTAGGCTTCTGGGCCTCGAACAGAGAATGGATGGGGGAATCTTTAAATTGGGTTTGAATAAACCTAGCCCTGCTGTATAGTTGGTGCATGTTTGAAATGTCATTCATTGCCATTGGCCCGCCAAGGGCCCCGGAAGCTCCCCAGCCTTAGTTCAAACGCTCCATGGTGCTGGATTGCCCCTATTTGAGACCTTTTTCTTTTGACGGGGAACCTGGGTCAGTTCTCGCCCCCTTATTTACCACTTGCGCCTTATCTTCAACCGAGAGAGAGGAAATGCAAGGATTTCCACCATCCCCGAGCATGGCCAAAGGAGAAACGGTGTCGGGTAGCATGAGAGAATACCGCACCACGGGGTCGTGTAGTGTGTGAAATGCTGAACCTGGGTCCTCCTTTTGCAATTTGGTGGGATGCCCTGCCATCGAGCCGTTCACTGGTTTTATTTTTATGGATGAAAACGCTTTAAATACAGCCCATTCCACGGGTTCGGCAATTCCTCCCCCTCCGAGTTGATTAGACGATATGCATTGCCAGGATAAGCTTCTTTGATTACGGAGGCCCTTCCCAGTTGGGTTGCAACTTAGACCTGGGACCTGCAGACCTGATGAATTTGCGTTTTAAAACCATATTCCCCACTTGAAATTTTCTTTTGATGACCTTCTTTTGAAAATATCGCGAGACCCGCTTTTGATATACTGAAACATGATTGGCCGCATATAACCTCTTCTCGTCTAAAAGTTCCAGTTGGACTAACAACGCCTCTCGATGGTCATCGAGATTATGTTCCTTGTCCAACTGCACCCTTAGGGAAGGGATTAGAATTTCATACGGGTGCACCGCTTCCATTCCGTAAGTGAGGGCAAAGGGAGTCTGCCCTGTGGGAGTGCGGGCGGAGGTGCGGTAGGCCCATAGAGCTTCTATCAATTTGTCGGCCCAATCAGCAAATTTATGTGATTCGCATGTTTTCTTGATAATTTTGAGAAGGGTCTTATTCGTGGCCTCAGCCTGGCCATTACCTTGGGGGTAGTACAGTGATGAATGATGCAAAACTATATTGAATTTCTTACAGAGGTCCTGGAGTTCTTGTGAGATGAATTGAGGCCCGTTGTCGGTGACGATGCTACTTGGCACTCCGAATCGTGAGATAATGTTCTTCATGATGAAGCGGCATACTGTGGTGGCTTTGATTTCTGCATAAGCCTCAGCCTCGGCCCACTTGGTGAAGTATTCTGTAGCCGTCAGAATGAAGGATTTCTGTTTAATTGCAGAGTTCGGATCACCGAGGGGCCCGATGATGTCGAAGGCCCACATAGAAAACGGCCAGGGGGCCGTAATGGGATGAAGAGAAGAGGCCGGAGCGTGGATTTTGTCGGCATGGATTTGGCATTGAAGACACCTACGGACATAGGTGGAGCAGTCTTCCTCTAGGGTTGGGCAGTAATAGCCCTACCTAAGAATCTTCTTTGCCAGGGCCTGTCCATTCACATGCCCTCCACACTCGCTAGAGTGGGCTGCTTCCACAACCTTCCAAGCTTCTTCGTCATCTAGACACCTCATTAGGACTCCATTCAGGGCCCGCCTATACAATTCACCGGCGATGATCGTGTACCTGGCGGCGACTCTTCTAATGGCTTTTCGCTGCTCAGCGTTGGCCGTTTCCAGAAATGTACCATCCTTTCAGTATTGCTCGATCTCATAAAACCACGGCAATTCTTCCTCTTTAATGATCTCCTCGAGCTCAGTTAACGAAACCTCTTTTATTTCCTCCCTTTCTACTTTCTTCTCTACGGACATCCTAAGGTTGTTGAACCAGGGATCCTGCAGGGAAGGGACGTCTAGCCTTTGGACCACAATGGTCTCGGTAGCGCGACTTAGGGGGAGTGATAGAGAAGAGGCGAGAGACGCGAGGGCATCGGCCAAGATATTCTGAGAGCGAGGAGTATGGATATAGACGAGTTTCCTAAATTGCCGGGCCAAGAGTGTGACCAGATCTTGGTAGGGTTTGAGCTTAGGATCACGGGTGCGGTAGGTTGACAAAACTTGACGCAGCACCAGCTGGGAGTCTCCTATGATGTTTAGGTATCGCGCACCCAAGATGTAGGCGTGCTTCAGACCAGCAAGGAGAGCCTCATACTCGGCTATATTGTTGGTGGTGGAAAACGAGAGTTGATACGCCACGGGGATGGTCACCCCTTCTGGAGTAAGGAGAACGGCCCCGACTCCGCTGCCCTGGGAATTAAGGGCACCGTCAAAGTGGAGGGACCAGAAAGGAAGATGAGTGACTACCGCCAGGTGTTCATCGGGGAATTCATCCTGAATGGAGTCCGTGCGAGGGATAGGAGAATGAGCTAGGTGCTCGACAATGGCGTATCCTTTGATTGCTTTCTGCACGATGAAGGTAATGTCGAACTGGGAGAGAAAATTTTGCCAGCGAGCTAGCGGATTAGAAAGGACCGGCTTTTCCAACAGGTAACGAATGGGGTCCATTCTAGAGATGAGCCTAACCTCGTGGGCGAGAAAGTAGTGTTTGAGCTTCTGCGCTACCCACACTAGTACTGCACAGGTTTTCTCCATAGCAGTGTACTTGGATTCAGCAGGATTAAATAACCTTGAAAGATAGTACGCCGCCCTTTCTCTTCCTTCATCATCAACCTGTGCCAAAACAGCTCCTAGGGAGTCCTCAATTATAGAAATGTACAGGATCAGGGGTTTCCCGGGGACGGGTGGTTGTAGAACAGGAGGATTAGAGAGGTACACTTTGAGTTCCTCATAGGCCTTTTGACATTGTTCATTCCATTCAAATTTCACACCGGCCTTTAACAGGTCATAAAACGGGCGGCATCTTTGCGAATGCTGAGATATGAATCTCCTGATAAATTGCAAACACCCGATCAAACCTCGAAGCTCAGTGACATTCTTCGGCGGTGGCATTTCCATGACGGCCTTTGCCTTGTTTGGATCGATCTGAATCCCCCGTTTACTAACTATAAACCCAAGCAATTTCCCTGATGCAACTCCGAACACACATTTCTTTGGATTCATCTTTAACTTGTATTCCCTAGCCCTTTGCAATACCTTGGCTAGAATGGCGGGGTGCTCCTCCTGTGACCTCGATTTGACTAGGATATCATCCACATAAGCTTCTAAATAAACGTGCATCATATCGTGGAAGACAGCCATCATCGCCCTTTGGTAGGTGGCACCTGCATTTTTCAACCCAAATGGCATGACGACGTAGCAGTATGTGCCCCATGGTGTGGTGAACGAGGTCTTTTCTTGATCTTCCGGAGTCAAAAGGATTTGGTTATACCCCGAGTAGACGTCCATGAAGGAGAGGGCTTCGTACCCAGCTGTATTATCGACCAAGGCGTCGATGTGAGGAAGTGGAAAATCATCTTTCGGACATGCTTTGTTTAAGTCCCTAAAGTCAATACAGATTCGAATTTTACCATCCTTCTTCATCACCGGGACTATGTTCGCCACCCATTGTGGATACAGCACCACTCTAATGAACCGGGCCTTGTGCAATTTATCGACTTCCTCCTTAATCCTTAAGGCCATTTGCGGGTGGAATCTCCTTGCCTTCTGTTTAACGGGCGTTGCCCCTGGTTTGAGAATCAGCCTGTGTTCAACCAAGGCGGGGTCAAGGCATGGCATGTCCTCGTAGGACCAGGCGAAAGAATCGATGTACTCCCTCAAGACTTCGACCAATTCCTTTTCGACTTGAGGAGGGAGATTGGCGGAAATAAGTATGGGCCTGGGGTCCTCTATTGTTCCGAGGTTAATCTCCTTAGTGGATTCATCCACTGCCACGGAGGGTTCGTCAAACTTTTTCAAGCCTTGGGCATATAGGTCGGCAGTGTCGTCCATTTCATCTTCCTCATCATCTGCTGGGTCTTTCTCGTTCACGATTTCATATACCCCTAATCCATCCTTGCTCCATACCTCCTCACCTCCCTCATCATCTTCCAAGACAATTGCGGTCTCTATAAATTCCGGGCACTTTAATAGGGCATGACATCTTCCAGCCAAATCTTGTAGAAACCTATCAGGAATGGTTTTGAAGGGGTGCGACATGGCAGGCGCCGCAGACGTGGGTGGGCTGACATAACTTGAACTAGACTTTACCCTGATTGACTCGACCATCCTAGGAGACTCGATACACTGTACATCTAACCTAAGGGAGCAGAAATCTACCGGTAAAGAAACAGGGGTCTCGTGCCCCTGGGAATCTGGGCAGAACATAGCGTAATCTTCCATGGAGACCTCCGTTTTGAGATTGGCATTTTTTTTTGGAGGTCGGAAATGATCACACAACAGGAGGAAGAAGGCGGAGGGGGAGGCAGTTGCATGGGAAACAATTCTGGGAAGATGCAGTCAAAGAAAGGGTCAGAAGACTTAAACCACATTTCATGGAGCTGAGCTCCTGGAGGAGGAGGAGTGAAGAGGGTTGATAAATCAATGGGCGGGCAGCGCCCGCAAGCACATGGAACGAATAAAACTTCGGGTCTCTCCGCAAAGTACGGGTCGACCAGGAGTGGAGGGGAACGGGGAACAGAATCCCGCTGTTGGAACCAGGAAGCGAGGCGGGATGGGGACATAGAATAAGTAGTGATGGAGCTCCCCGTCTTCCGGGGCCCTTGGCGGGCCAATGGCATCGGGGGGCGCCTTACCAGCTGCGTCTCCCTTTTCTTCGGGTCACCCTCTTCTTCATAAAACATCTTTGCAAAGCAATTGGCAAAGTCTTCCAAGTCGCCGGCTAACCCCGGCGGTGGTGGTGGAGGATCGGCAACAGCAAAAGCTTCATCTATCTTTACTTCAAGGCGGGGTGGCGAGGTTTTCAAGGTGCCAGGCTCCAACGGACCCTTCACAAAATGTTGCCGGTAATCCCAGGTCAACGGCCCAGAGTCCCCAAGCATCGACATGGAGGATTCATGGTAGCCGAGGCCCCGACGGCCCATCTTCCTTCCCCTGGGAACGGGGTTGGTTCGGCCTTGCAGCTGCGCGCTGAGTCCTCGACCTGGCTGATAGCCCAATTTTAGAATTATGTGCCACCCTTTGGAGTCTCTCATCTTGGGCTTTACTTTCACATTGACTGGTGCAGCGGTGGGTTTGCGCGATGCATACGCCCATGAATAGTTCAAGTCCATGACAGATAAAACAGGTCTGTTGCTCGGCCATAGTGTGGGCAGAATCTTGGCTGCTATGGCGTCAACGTTTTGAATTGTGGAAACACTTTTCACCTTGACCACTCGCCCCTGGAATGGGAACTTCAGACACTTGTGGGCGGTTGAGGGGACGACGTTCAAACCATTTAACCATGGACGACCCAGAATGGCTTTGAACATTGGGTCTATGTCCAACACATAAAATTCTACATCCATCACCAAGGGCCCTAGCTCGGCCTGCACAGTTACTACCCCGTGACAAGCATGTCTGGAGTTATCATATGCGGCTATCGTGGTTGGTGTCGGCTTGAGCATGTCCTCTGATATATTACAAGCACGAAGGGTACTCAATGGGCAGACATTTATTGACGCCCCTGTATCCACAAGGGCGGATTCCACGATCGTCTTGTTTAAAGAGATGGTAATACATAATGGCATCTGCCGCGCCTCAGGAGGAGCTAATTCTGACTCAGCAAATGCAATAGATGGCCCCTTGGTGATCGTGGCCAAAACCGCAGGCAAGCTATCCACCGCCACATCCTCGCTCACCATAACTTTCTGTAGGAAGATTTTCAGGGCATCTTGGTGGAGCGGCGACCTCTTGATCAACTCTAATACTGAGATTTTGGCCGGCAGGCGGTCTAAATGCTGTAACAAGTCATATCTTGTGCCCGGCACCGGATCTATCTCCTCTGGTTCAACTGTAGGGGAGGAAACTGCAGGGTTCGGTGCAGATGCACCTGAGGAAGGAAACATCCTCTGGAAAGGACGCCCGCTCCGAAGGGCGCATTGTGATGCTTGCACGGCCTGGACTGGACCCCCGCTTGGCCTGGTGGTGTAGGCGGATGGCGTGGAGATGGGGGTGAGGATGACGGGAATAGGCTTAATGGGCCCTGGTGGAGGGGACACTAGCGAAGGGTTAAGCTTAGGGGGGATGATGGGAGGCATGGCGGGTGGTGGTGATAGGACGGATGGAGTAGGGGGGAATGTGGAGGGCCTAAGAGGAGACACGGTGGAAGTGACGAGCGGTGTAGCGGCGGGTCTAAGGATGGAGGGGATGGCTGGTGTGGGAGAGTAGTGGTGGTGTAAGGCCAAGAGATGGGCGGGGGTCTCATCATCAAACGTCCACCCAGCGTTGGGGGCTGGGCGTTGGACCGCATTCACTTGTGCTGGGGCCGGTGTCGGCGGTTGCTGTTGTTGCTGGGGAGCGGGCTGATGCATTGGCATGGGATTTTGATGGATCCCAAGGTCTTGCTGCTGCGGTGGGGGCTGCGGTTGCAGTTGGTGCTGTTGCTGCTGCTGCTGCTGCTGGGGCGCCGCCTGTTGCGGCCTGGCTTGTCTCTGCCTCTGCTTGATATCCTCAATTAGTTGGTGCATCTGGGCCCAGTCAATTCTCTGGCCCTCATGCAAATCATACACCAGGTCTCTGAATTGATAACATCGCTCTATAGTGTGCCTCGGCTGCTGATGGAATATACAATATCGGGACTGGTCGGCAGTCGGATTCCAGTTCGGGCGCTCAGGCGGCAACTGAAGGTCGCCAGTATACATTAGAGCAGAGAAAACATCTGACAAGGTCTCTGGGAGAGGGGGGTAATGAGCTCTCTTTGGAGCTGGTCGGGCAGAGCCGTAGGCGGGGGGCGGAGGAACATTATTGTATTGCGGGGGCCGCTGAGGCTGTTAGGATGGCGGAGGCGCCTGTGGAGGGTATTGCGGGACTTGGAAGGCAGGCTGGGGAGCTTGCGGGGCAGCGAACTGGGGGTTACGCTGAGATGGTGGGAAGCGGGGTGGAGCGGCGTGTTGGGGGAACTGAACGGCCTGGACCTGCTCGTTAATTTGTACCCCCTCAGTGACGGGGCCCTAGGATTTCTTAGCGGCTTTAGGCTTCTTGGCCTTGAACAGAGAATGGATGGGGGAATCTTTAAATTGGGTTTGAATAAACCTAGCCCTGCTGTATAGTTGGTGCATGTTTGAAATGTCATTCATTGCCAGAATGTTTCTGAAAGTTGGCGTAGCGTTGGAAATCAACAATTTTACTTTTTCCTCTTCCAGAATCTGCCCGGGCACCCGCGAGGCCATCTGTCTCCAGCGATCTGCATAAGTGGTGAAGTCTTCCTCCGGCTTCATCTTTTCTGCCACCAGGTCCGTGAAAGAGTACTCGGGTCCGACCCGATCCTGAAACCTCTGTATGAACCTCTCTTTGACGGTCTTAAAATTCTCAGCCTCCTCCAAAGGCAGGGTGTAAAACCATTCCAGCGCGACCCCCTCTACGGACCGACTGAACAAATAAGCCATCAAGCGATCATCCTGTTGGAACTGCGTAGACTCGTACAAGAACTCCCGGACATGGATGAACGGGTTGCCATTCCCATCATATTTGCGGTACACGGGGAGCTCCGACTGGGAAGGAAAATGTAGGTCCCTGAAGTTAGGGATAGGGACATCGGCAAGAGATTGCGGGCCAACCCGCTTGTGGAGGAGATCAATTTGTTGCTGCATAGTAGCCCACTTGTCAAGGATTTCTTGTTCCCGGGAAGGAGGGGGAGGAGCAAGAGGAGTAGCACCCGGATAGGCGACCAAAGGATAAACTGACGAAGGAGGCGGCCCATAAGAGGGGTAATGGGCCGAGGAGGGGCCCATATCCGCATGAGTGACCTGAGCCGCCCCCGGCTGTGACCTAGCGAAGTCTGCCGGGGCCATGAGGGCCTGAGGCGATGGGGAAATTGTAGGGTATGGCTCAAGATAAGGAACAGAGGGGATCGGGGATTTCCCTTTATCTAGTTGCTGATGGACCGATGTGGATGCCTGGCCTATTTCCATATTGGGATAGCGAAAATTCTGAGGGCGCACTGGAGTAAGGTCAATGGGAGCCACGGAGGTGGTCCCGACCACAGGAGCTGAAGTGGTGACATGGGCCGTGGCATGAGCCAGAGCTGAGGCCGGGGCATCGCCCCCTTGCAAAGCTTGCCTGATGAGATGGAGTTGGGTGGGGTCCAACTGGGCCATCATGTCGAGGATCTTACTGGCTGAATTCTGATTGGACAGGTTTGGAAAAGAGGGTCGGGGACCCTCGCCAAGAGATGTCAGGAGCAAAGGGGCCGTCCCCTCTCCCCCTTGCAAGTGGGTGACCCTAGGTGGGTCCTCAAGGAGACCACGAGGAAGGGAGTCCTCATGGGCCGCAGAGTAGTCGTATGACGACATGGAAGAAGAGGCAGAATCGAACAAGGGGTTGGAATTGGAGTGGAAATAAGAATCAATCCTAGGAAGCGATCGTGGGGGCAGAAGGTAACCCCACATACACCAAGATACTTGATCCCAGAATAAGCAACACGAAGTCAATCAAATCTACCAAACAAATAACAAGCACACACTGGAGCGAGATGAGAGTAGAATCACTCAGTAATGCAATCAAGTTCTTAGAATGATGCTCGTCAGTTCCTTATATCTTCAGGTTTGAACCTTAGTGGATTAATAATAATGTCAATTCTCTCGACCACTAGGTGCCTGACTGGGATGAGAATGAGGGACCGTGTGACTCTATTGGGATCTCTCACTCGCGGATGCAATCCCTAGATGGGGGTGGATACGGTACAACCTGCCCGGCGTCCGTGTGGGAATCCACGGCTCACGGGGGCTTACGGAGGTCCTCAGCAAGGTCCCTAGTCGGCTCCAAGGAATATGGAGACGAGAGGAAACCCTACCTCGGTAGGAATGCAACTAATATGGGAAAATATCGATGCTCCTATGCGCACCGGAGTGCATGCACAAACTAGCCTAGCAGCTATCAATCAATGAGCAAATATACACATGAATACCAAAAGCATGGTGATGCAATAACAATAAGATGGCAGGGGGGAGCCAATGAACAGCACCAGGAGAAAAATATACACCAGCCGAAACACTAAGCAAGCTGAACTAAATGCACTGCGACAGGAGATGTGCGGTCTTCCTCTGACCGCTCTAGTAACACAGGCGGTCAATATCCAGCCGTAATGTATGGGCAGAAGGTACAGGACATACCAGACAGACGGTCAATAATCAACCGCTTGCGCACTTGAACCGCCGCCTCACAGCCGTGTATCTGCCACCAGAAAGTACAGCGTACCTGTGATTGGGAGTTGGACGGCTGTATGGCAGCCGCTCGCAGAGATGAACGGCGTATAGGGAGCCGTCTGAAACGGAAAGGTCGGGGCAGATAAACCTGAAGACAGAGTATATATGCGGTGTAGAACCAACCGTGCTGATGATTAAACGGCTCTGGACGAACCGCGTGTGCTCCAGAAGACCGCAAACCGCGTCCGACCTGTAAATCACTTCAAGAAGAGAAACTTGACAACCACTACGAAAGGTCAGCAACTCAAAAGCACGATGGGCATCAGGCGTCCCACCGTGATCGCCACAAAAGGGGTGTAGATATATATTTCCACTCCTCTCTCTCCCTCTTCACTAAAGGGGTCAAAAGCACGCCAAGTGCATGAACAAATGAGAGGTAGAAGAGGAAATAGGGAATGAAGCAAAGTACCGTGATCGCCACCAAGATACCGTACGCGACAGGCACGCCGTACCTTGGAAAATGGGGAGACACTCGCCTTGGTGCAGCACTGGGGATGAACGGCTCGGTTAGGACCGCTCTGTGGTGAGCGGTCTTACGATAGACCGCCCTGGGACACTGCAAGGGACGCGGGAGGAACTGCTGCAGTGAGATGGACGGCGCTTGAGGGACCGCACTCCAGTGAAGGACGGTTGTTTACGCACCGCTCTAAATGTTGAACGGCTGGATGATGACCGCTCAAGACCTTCACTCAGCAAGTTGAGAAGGGTTCGACCTCCACCCTCTCCGGCCGGCCAGAGGGGATGGGCCTCGTGCTGATTAGATGCTGACCTGCGAAACAACGTAGAGACACAAAAAAGACACCCAAATTAGACCTTAATGATGAGGTACATGTTCAAACGAGAAGAATTAAGCATGAACAAATGAAAAGGGGAGTACCTGGGGGGTTTTAAACCCCTAGGGTGACAAAAAACGGGATGGTTGTATGCATGTTATGAGAAGGAGGGGGGTACGCGGGTGAGAAACGAAGTATGCAATGAAAGAACATGACAAAACTTATGAACGAAAAACTACGAAGACTGGGCTACTCCCTTGATCGGAGGCTCATGCGGACGTAGAGAGCCTCCCTCCTTGGTGCTGGGTCGCTCAAGAGTGCGGCAGGGCTTCACCGTCGATCAAAAATCTCCCCCCCCCCTTTCGACGTCTGGCCAATAGGGTCTATTTATAGAGCCTAGAAAGCCAATCTCGAAATTAGGGTTTAGAGCCATTTTCGAGACGAAATTATTGAAGATAAATCGTAGATAATACAATCATCTCTCATCCAGTCGAAACGGCACTTAAAATGGTTGATTATCCACGGAGATATTGATAAAAGAAGTTGGGGATAAAACCAAGAACAAAAGGATTAAAATCTGTTAAAATTGAGCAACCGATGGGATGAACGGTCTTACGATAGACCGTTCAACCAAGTGGGCGGTTACATTCTAACCGTCCATACCCGTCGGTGGAAATTCAAATAATCAGCAAATAATCCCAATTATCCCTCGAACTGGCCGAAACGTCCGCCATGGGACCCTGACTATATGAACGGTTGGATAAAGACCGTTTTATCGTAGAGCGGCACAAACGCGACCGTTTTATCCTGTCGGTGATAATTCAAGATAATTGGATAATTATCTGAGAAAACGGGCGCGCGTAGGACTATGAGATATAGGCGGTTGTAATAGGCCCGTCCATTATCTTGAACGGTCCTTATCACACCGCACAAAATCCTGTCGGTGAATATTCAGAAAATCCTCAGAAATTAGCCAAAATGTATGAACGGTCTGGTATCAACCGCCCCAGTCTTGAATGGCTGATGTGGGACCGTTCATGATCTTGGGTACCTCAGGTTTATAAAACAGTTCGATTAATCAAAGCCAAGGTCCGATAAGCCTTAAATGGATACGACCTTTACCAAGGAGGGAGGTTACACATAAAAATGGGCCCAGGATGTGCCACAAAAATGGCCCAACGGATAATGGACAACTTAGGGCATCAATCAATGGAAGTAAGAGAAACGGCTCAACTTATCGGTATAAAACGGGTGTCAACAGATGCCCCTCCTTAACGTCCTCTTTGCAGGGGAGCGAGCGGAGGTGAAGCGGAGGTGACATGGAACATGGAGACGAAGCGGAAATGTAGCGGAGTGGACCGAAAAAGCGGGCGTTAAGGTAAAACGACACCCGTTCCTACCAATAAGCGATGAGAATCTTTCGAAAAACCTTGAACCGAGCGTTATGAACAATTGACCAAAAGGCGATGCCAATCTGGAGGGACTAAACCAAAGGAAATCAACCGACAAGACCAACCTCATGGGGGACACAATCCCGCGGTCCAATGAAGGGGCCACAAAAGAAAAAGATGCTAAAGCTCCATACGGGGATCTTTCAGTCAACTGACCCCAACGAACCGACCAAAGAGAACCTTCAAACTCAGAGCGGAATTAGTTCATCTTACTCGAGCCTCTCAAACTCATAGCTGACCGTTACCGACGGGGCATTTCTTAAGCAAACCATGGGGCATGAAAGCTCAAAAGAATGCGTATGATGCATGCTGGGCTAAAACAAAAAGAAATCCTTAAAACAAATGCCAAGAAAGATTAAAATATAAGGTATTCGAGAGTAATATTGCTAAGCTGGGAACATCAGAGTCAAGATACCGTCCGCAACCACATCGCGCGGATAGAACCGTCCTCCTCGTGACATCCCAACTTAATGGCCTATCCGAAGGTTAGATACATGAACCTGGATCATCATTGTTTTTGTTGAAGGGGAACATCAGATCCTGGGACATATAAGAAACCTGCCGGCTCTCGAAATAGTATATATAATACCATATAATAATGCAATAAGGGATTCAGGGATAGAAGACCATACCTGACTTACCTGTGCAGGCGAAATGGCGAGACATGGTTGAAGTGATGCTGCATAAGATGATTAAGAGATGTATTTCCAAAGAAAATATTCAATATTCATGATTTAAACTCATCAACGAGATATACGGCCGTATTTAAACCGTTCTACCTTCCAAACGGTTCTATGGTAACCGTATGTATCTGTCATTCAAACAATTCTTTCAGGGCCGGTTGCCAGTGATGAACGGTTGTGTATACACCGTGTTAATCCGAACGGCTCTGTGGAAACCGCGCGTACCCAGAATTCCAACCGACATAAAATTAACGGTCAAGATAGGTATACGGTTAGGACCAAACCGTGCACATAGTGAACGGTCTAACGATAGACCGTTCTTCTCTGGAGCTTCGAAAAAAGGAACCCCTTCGTCTCCCTCCACCGTAACCGTCGGGGCCTCGGCTACCATGAATCCTCCATGTCGATGCTTGGGGACTCTGGGCCGTTGACCTGGGATTACCGGCAACATTTTGTGAAGGGTCCGTTGCAGCCTGGCACCTTGAAAACCTCGCCACCCCGCCTTGAAGAAAAGATAGATGAAGCTTTTGCTGTTGCCGATCCTCCACCACCACCGCCGGGGTTAGCCAGCGACTTGGAAGACTTTGCCAATTGCTTTGCAAAGATGTTTTATGAAGAAGAGGGTGACCCGAAGAAAAGGGAGACGCAGCTGGTAAGGCGCCCCCCGATGCCATTGGCCCGCCAAGGGCCCCGGAAGACGGTGAGCTCCATCACTACTTATTCTATGTCCCCATCCCGCCTCGCTTCCTGGTTCCAACAGCGGGATTCTGTTCCCCGTTCCCCTCCACTCCTGGTCGACCCGTACTTTGCGGAGAGACCCGAAGTTTTATTCGTTCCATGTGCTTGCGGGCGCTGCCCGCCCATTGATTTATCAACCCTCTTCACTCCTCCTCCTCCAGGAGCTCAGCTCCATGAAATGTGGTTTAAGTCTTCTGACCCTTTCTTTGACTGCATCTTCCCGGAATTGTTTCCCATGCAACTGCCTCCCCCTCCGCCTTCTTCCTCCTGTTGTGTGATCATTTTCGACCTCCAAAAAAAATGCCAATCTCAAAACGGAGGTCTCCATGGAAGATTACGCTATGTTCTGCCCAGATTCCCAGGGGCACGAGACCCCTGTTTCTTTTCCGGTAGATTTCTGCTCCCTTAGGTTAGATGTACAGTGTATCGAGTCTCCTAGGATGGTCGAGTCAATCAGGGTAAAGTCTAGTTCAAGTTATGTCAGCCCACCCACGTCTGCGGCGCCTGCCATGTCGCACCCCTTCAAAACCATTCCTGATAGGTTTCTACAAGATTTGGCTGGAAGATGTCATGCCCTATTAAAGTGCCCGGAATTTATAGAGACCGCGATTGTCTTGGAAGATGATGAGGGAGCTGAGGAGGTATGGAGCAAGGATGGATTAGGGGTATATGAAATCGTGAACGAGAAAGACCCAGCAGATGATGAGGAAGATGAAATGGACGACACTGCCGACCTATATGCCCAAGGCTTGAAAAAGTTTGACGAACCCTCCGTGGCAGTGGATGAATCCACTAAGGAGATTAACCTCGGAACAATAGAGGACCCCAGGCCCATACTTATTTACGCCAATCTCCCTCCTCAAGTCGAAAAGGAATTGGTCGAAGTCTTGAGGGAGTACAACGATTCTTTCGCCTGGTCCTACGAGGACATGCCAGGCCTTGACCCCGCCTTGGTTGAACACAGGCTGATTCTCAAACCAGGGGCAATGCCCGTTAAACAGAAGGCAAGGAGATTCCACCCGCAAATGGCCTTAAGGATTAAGGAGGAAGTCGATAAATTGCACAAGGCCCGGTTCATTAGAGTGGTGTTGTATCCACAATGGGTGGCGAACATAATCCCGGTGATAAAGAAGGATGGTAAAATTCGAATCTGTATTGACTTCAGGGACTTAAACAAAGCATGTCCGAAAGATGATTTTTCACTTCCTTACATCGACGTCTTGGTCGATAATACAGCTGGGTACGAAGCCCTCTCCTTCATGGACGGCTACTCGGGGTATAACCAAATCCTTTTGGCTCCGGAAGATCAAGAAAAGACCTCGTTCACCACACCATGGGGCACATACTGCTACGTCGTCATGCCATTTGGGTTGAAAAATGCAGGTGCCACCTACCAAAGGGCGATGATGGCTATCTTCCACGATATGATGCACGTTTATTTAGAAGCTTATGTGGATGATATCCTAGTCAAATCGAGGTCACAGGAGGAGCACCCCGCCATTCTAGCCAAGGTATTGCAAAGGGCTAGGGAATACAAGTTAAAGATGAATCCAAAGAAATGTGTGTTCGGAGTTGCATCAGGGAAATTGCTTGGGTTTATAGTTAGTAAACGGGGGATTCAGATCGATCCAAACAAGGCAAAGGCCGTCATGGAAATGCCACCACCGAAGAGCGTCACTGAGCTTCGAGGTTTGATCGGGCGTTTGCAATTTATCAGGAGATTCATATCTCAGCATTCGCAAAGATGCCGCCCGTTTTATGACCTGTTAAAGGCCGGTGTGAAATTTGAATGGAATGAACAATGTCAAAAGGCCTATGAGGAACTCAAAGTGTACCTCTCTAATCCTCCGGTTCTACAACCACCCGTCCCCGGGAAACCCCTGATCCTGTACATTTCTGTAATTGAGGACTCCCTAGGAGCTGTTTTGGCACAGGTTGATGATGAAGGAAGAGAAAGGGCGGCGTACTATCTTTCAAGGTTATTTAATCCTGCTGAATCCAAGTACACTGCTATGGAGAAAACCTGTGCAGCACTAGTGTGGGTAGCGCAGAAGCTCAAACACTACTTTCTCGCCCACGAGGTTAGGCTCATCTCTAGAATGGACCCCATTCGTTACCTGTTGGAAAAGCCGGTCCTTTCTAATCGGCTAGCTCGCTGGTAAAGTTTTCTCTCCCAGTTCGACATTACCTTCATCGTGCAGAAAGCAATCAAAGGATACGCCATTGCCGAGCACCTAGCTCATTCTCCTATCCCTCGCACGGACTCCATTCAGGATGAATTCCCCGATGAACACCTGGCGGTAGTCACTCATCTTCCTTTCTGGTCCCTCCACTTTGACGGTGCCCTTAATTCCCAGGGCAGCGGAGTCGGGGCCGTTCTCCTTACTCCAGAAGGGGTGACCATCCCCGTGGCGTATCAACTCTCGTTTTCCGCCACCAACAATATAGCCGAGTATGAGGCTCTCCTTACTGGTCTGAAGCACGCCTACATCTTGGGTGCGCGATACCTAAACATCATAGGAGACTCCCAGCTGGTGCTGCGTCAAGTTTTGTCAACCTACCGCACCCGTGATCCTAAGCTCAAACCCTACCAAGATCTGGTCACACTCTTGGCCCGGCAATTTAGGAAACTCGTCTATATCCATACTCCTCGCTCTCAGAATATCTTGGCCGATGCCCTCACGTCTCTCGCCTCTTCTCTATCACTCCCCCTAAGTCGCGCTACCGAGACCATTGTGGTCAAAAGGCTAGACGTCCCTTCCCTGCAGGATCCCTGGTTCAACAACCTTAGGATGTCCGTAGAGAAGAAAGTAGAAAGGGAGGAAATAAAAGAGGTTTCGTTAACTGAGCTCGAGGAGATCATTAAAGAGGAAGAATTGCCGTGGTTTTATGAGATCAAGCAATACTGCAAGGATGGTACATTTCCGGAAACGGCCAACGCTGAGCAGCGAAAAGCCATTAGAAGAGTCACCGCCAGGTACACGATCATCGCCGGTGAATTGTATAGGCGGGCCCTGAATGGAGTCCTAATGAGGTGTCTAGATGATGAAGAAGCTTGGAAGGTTGTGGAAGCAGCCCACTCTAGCGAGTGTGGAGGGCATGTGAATGGACAGGCCCTGGCAAAGAAGATTCTTAGGCAGGGCTATTACTGGCCAACCCTAGAGGAAGACTGCTCCACCTATGTCCGTAGGTGTCTTCAATGCCAAATCCATGCCGACAAAATCCACGCTCCGGCCTCTTCTCTTCATCCCATTACGGCCCCCTGGCCGTTTTCTATGTGGGCCTTCGACATCATCGGGCCCCTCGGTGATCCGAACTCTGCGATTAAATAGAAATCCTTCATTCTGACGGCTACAGAATACTTCACCAAGTGGCCCGAGGTTGAGGCTTATGCAGAAATCAAAGCCACCACAGTATGCCGCTTCATCATGAAGAACATTATCTCATGATTCGAAGTGCCAAGCAGCATCGTCACCGACAACGGGCCTCAATTCATCTCACAAGAACTCCAGGACCTCTGTAAGAAATTCAATATAGTTTTGCATCATTCATCACCGTACTACCCCCAAGGTAATGGCCAGGCTGAGGCCACGAATAAGACCCTTCTCAAAATTATCAAGAAAACATGCGAATCACATAAATTTGCTGATTGGGCCGACAAATTGATAGAAGCTCTATGGGCCTACCGCACCTCCGTCCGCACTCCCACAGGGCAGACTCCCTTTGCCCTCACTTACGGAATGGAAGCGGTGCTCCCGTATGAAATTCTAATCCCTTCCCTAAGGGTGCAGTTGGACAAGAAACTTAATCTCGACGACCATCGAGAGGCGTTGTTAGTCCAACTGGAACTTTTAGACGAGAAGAGGTTAAATGCGGCTAATCATGTTTCAGTATATCAAAAGCGGGTCTCGCGATATTTTCAAAAGAAGGTCATCGAAAGAAAATTTCAAGTGGGGAATATGGTTTTAAAACGCAAATTCATCAGGTCTGCAGGTCCCAAGTCTAAGTTGCAACCCAACTGGGAAGGGCCCTTCGTAATCAAAGAAGCTTATCCTGGCAATGCATATCGTCTAATCAACTCGGAGGGGGAGGAATTGCCGAACCCGTGGAATGGGCTGTATTTAAAGCGTTTTCATCCATAAAAATAAAACCAGTGAACGGCTCGATGGCAGGGCATCCCACCAAATTGCAAAAGGAGGACCCAGGTTCAGCATTTCACACACTACACGACCCCGTGGTGCGGTATTCTCTCATGCTACCCGACACCGTTTCTCCTTTGGCCATGCTCGGGGATGGTGGAAATCCTTGCATTTCCTCTCTCTCGGTTGAAGATAAGGCGCAAGTGGTAAATAAGGGGGCGAGAACTGACCCAGGTTCCCCGTCAAAAGAAAAAGGTCTCAAATAGGGGCAATCCGTTAAGACCTCACTCCGCAAAAGAAGAAAAAAAAAGAAAGAAAGAGAAGGAAAAGGAAAGCAAACAAAAACAAAAAAAAGAAGAAGGAAAAGAAAGAACAGGGGCAAAAGCCAAAAGCACAAAGCTCGAAGCTCCCTGAATCCCCGAAAGATGCGGCTAGGCATGGCAAGAGTGGCAGTACAGTTTCCTCGCGGGACGTTATGAGCCCGATCGCATGCGTGCCTAGAGCGGGTGAAGGTTCGATGACGGATACAAAGCCCCGGCGCAACAGACCAGATTCCTTGAGAAAAGGGGGGTCCCGGGAAAGAACGCAAGCCCTAAAAACCTTTACACCTATCGTCGGCTTCCCTACTCAATCTTTTTTACTTTCCCAAGGAATGAATCCCACCCCGGATATGGCCTCAGCAGAGGCACCGTCGAACAAAGTCGACGCCGATCACGGGCGGTCTCCCTTCCTGCCCGCGCTGAACCTTGGAATTCCGTAGCAAGATGAGAAGGTCCCTGCTATTGAGACCCGAGCTGGTTTCAAAATCCAAAAAAATCAAATATTTCAAAAAAAAAACCCAAAAAAATCAAATATTTCAAAAAAAACCCAAAAAAAAAATCAAATATTTCAAAACCCAAAAAAATCAAATATTTCAAAATCCAAAAAAAAATCAAATATTTCAAAATCCAAACAAAATCAAATATTTCAAAACCCAAAAAAAATCAAATATTTCAAAACCCAAAAAAATCAAATATTTCAAAATCAAAAAAAAAATCAAATATTTCAAAATCCAAACAAAATCAAATATTTCAAAACCCAAAAAAAAAATCAAATATTTCAAAACCCAAACAAAATCAAATATTTCAAAACCCAAACAAAAATCAAATATTTCAAAACCCAAACAAAAATCAAATATTTCAAAACCCAAACAAAAATCAAATATTTCAAACCCAAAAAATCAAATATTTCAAAAAAAACCCAAAAAAAATCAAATATTTCACAACCCAAACAAAATCAGATATTTCAAAACCCAAACAAAATCAAATATTTCAGAATTCAACAAAAATTGCGTTTACTTGTTTCCTTCTTGCATTCATCTGCATTTTCTCGCACTTTGATATTTGCCTATTTAATAAGGCTCACCCCCCTTGACCAAAAGTCAAGAAAGGGTCGTCTCCTAAACTTGCTGTAGGCAAGGGGCTGAGCCTAAAATAGATTTAATCTGTTTCATGTTTGCATGTGTGCAGGGGCAGGTCGGAAGGACAGTTGACTCAGGACTACAGGAATATTCAATCCTCGCATTAGCCTATACAATCACATCACATCATAATCATATTGCAAAACTCAAACCCAATCTCAAATCTCATTCATGTCATATATCAAGTTGTCCGAATATAAAATCCCATCCCATATCATCATAAAAACAAAAGAAAATCACTCAGTCCGCCGCTGGGCATCTCCGCGAGGACGTATCTCTCTCAACTCCCTAAGATAAGCCTGTCTAGTCTCTGGAACCTCCTCAACCTCTGCTGGTAGGGTACGCACCCTGCTCACCTCCCACATGATCAACGCACTCCTGACCGCCTGCTCGTCCTCCTCTGTCCCGATCCTCCGTGCCTGTAGCATGGGAAGATAGGGTAGCATAGGTAGCACCGTCCGGGGGAGCCCGATCTGCAGGTAGCATCTGTGTGGGCTGTACGTCGCTAAAGTGGTGTCGCTCACGAGCCTCAAGTCCAAGCCAGCTCTCCTCGGTAGCCTGATGAGGGTATCATGGAGGAAGTCCGGGCGCATCACGAACCTATCCAGGGGCAGCCTGTGGAAGTACGGGCGCCACTCGTCCCTGGTCTTCAGCTCAGCCGTCCTGCACTCAACCTGTGGAGAAAACCTGAAGGCGCCCCCTATAAAGTAAAGGGGATGGCTCCCAAAAATCCTGCTAACTGAAGTAATATCCTCCCTCAGGGTAAACTTCATCCTAATTCCCATCCAACACTCCAATAGGATCATCGAACCAAAGAGAGGACCTCCTAAGGCTGCCGAAGTAAGACCCTCATACAAATAAGCTAAGATAGCCTGAGAGATGGAAAGTCCCTACCAAAGGCCGCTGATGGTGCTGAGTAAAGGAATCTCGAGGACATGGTCGGCTGAAGGGAAAAGAATGGCCCCGCATAGGCAAATGGACGCAGCTTTGGCTATGGCTTCAACCCAGCCGCACTTATTCCGGCAATGCTCTACTACCCACTGGCTCAGAGGAAGGAGGTGGATGTGGCGAGGACCCACGAAGGTGCGAACATCCCCGCTGTCAGGTAGGAACCCTCCTAGGATGAGTTTTGGGTCTATAGGGGCAACGGTATGGCATATCAGGTCTTCCTCCCCCACCTTGGACCTAGGGAGCCTGAAGTATGTCTCTACCTCCTCTAACAGGATGGTGGCCTCAAAAGATGGGAAGAAGAAAGTGTGAGTCTGAGGGTGCCAGATCTCCATCAGAGCAGAAATACTATGCCAATCTAAGGAAAGTTTAGGGTAATTCTGACCTAGAACTAAGAGGGAGTGCAAGTGCCAGGATTTGAGAAGGTGAGTCACCCCGAGGGGCAATGCACGGACCATGGGAGCCACCCACTTTAAATTAGAAAAGCGCCTCGGGCCGGGAAGAAGCTGAAAAGAAGAAGGAAGCAAGGGGTGTAAAGAGATATAAGAGGAAATTAAGAGATGAAAATTTGAACATATTCTAAGCAAACTTACCTCTCTCATAGGGGTGGCGCTGAGATGTCGAGGAATCAAGTTTAGTAGTTGAATCGCTTCCCGCTCCTTTCTAGCCGGTCGCGGTCCTTCAAACGACGCTCCCCCCCCGGAACTTCCATCAAAAGCCCTCTTCATGATGAGGTGACGAGAATCAAAGGTTTTAGGCTTTAGGAGAAGGAAAACGGGTGAGTTGAGAGTTCAGGCCTACCTGCTACTTGTAGGGTTCATTAGAGAGCCTAAGCCTCTTAGGATTAGGCCCAGATAAGTCTAAGACGAGTTTGGATAGGGTTGTGATAAGTTCAAAGCACCTTGCCCTCGGGCTGGGGACTCTCCAGGGAGTCCCCTCTCAAGCAAATCGGACGTGGGATTGGACGGTCTTACGATAGACCGTCCATCCATTATACGGCCCATCATCAACCGTTTTTCTCTCCAAAGGAAGCTTGGGCCCAGTAACTTGTACGGCCCTAACTCCGCCGTTCTAACACTCATACGGTTTATATGGAACCGTTCCAATGAATTCATGCGGTCCTTAGAAAACCGCTCTTATGTAAGAACGGCTAGAAGAGAACCGTCCATATGCTCTGCTCCCCAATTAACCTGCTGCACTCATGCCTCCGTCATTTAGCCTCTCATCTCACTCAAGTCGGTGTGTGTGCTCTCATCTCACTCAAGTCGGCGTGTGCGCACTCATCTCACTCAAGTCGGCGTGTGCGCTCTCATCTCACTCAAGTCAGCGTGTGCGCTCTCATCTCACTCAAGTCGGAGTGTGCGCTCTCATCTCACTCAAGTCGGCGTGTGCGTCGCTCATCTCTCTCAGGCTAAGCGAGCTTCTCAAACTCATTTGCCCACTCATACAAACATTCATCCACAAAACAAACGAAAAATAGAAGACATGCATATCACTATCACTATCATATCATATACACAGGATGGGCCCAGTACAACCAGTCAAGTAGCTCCCTCTCCCTGGCCCCCGTCGCTGTCTCCACCGCCCTCATGCCTCTTTGGGGGAGGCATCGCTGAGGTCGCCTCATCACGCCGTCGCCGGCGCCGCTCCTCCTCCTCGTTCCTCCGATGGCCGGAGGAACCAGTGAAGTAACTCCTCACGGAGCCGTGGGTCCCGTGGCTGCCGCTCGTAGTCGCCCTGCTGCGCTCCCGACTCGCCTCCTTCATACCCTCCACCTTGCCCTCCAGCCGGGCAACCTGTAAACGGGCCTGCTCTGCCTCACTCCTGTAACGCTCGGCCTCTGCCCGGTAACGGTCCGCCTAGGTAGCACCGGCCCGTAGTCGCTCTAGCTCGGCCCGGAGGAGTGCCATCTCCACTACGCCTACCGGTTGGCTCCGCTCCAGCCGCCACCCGGCTCCGCTCCAGTTCCGCCATCCGGCTCCGCTCCAGCTCCGCCACCCGGACTGCCTCCTCCCTAGCCGCAGCTCGGCTCTGCTCCAACTCCGCCCGCAGGCGAGACAGCTCGGATGTCTGCATTCACACACCATTGTCAGTTGGTCACATTTTCATACATTTCATAAGCATGAATAAACAGGTGGAAGTGTAGAAATTCGCGTACCCTCTCCACAAGTGCCACCTCGGCCGCTTTGGCCCCCTCTACCATCCGAGTAAAGTCCGCCTCTCGATCGGCTCGATCTGCTGGGGTCTGGACGGAGGAAGAAGAAGGAGCGTCTGGTCCCGCCCTCTGAACACCCTCGGCGTGCTGCATCCAAATACTCCAGGTCAGTCATAAGCATAATCATAATCATATAGAACTGCATAATTTGAAAAAGTCTAAGGTTTAGGAAACTCACCAGTAGGGCCAGGGCCTGCCGGGCCTCGTCTCTCTCCCGGATGGTGGAGTGCAGGAGTCCCTGTAGCTCTGCCACTCGTCCTGCAGGGTCAACCTACATTTTAGAAGTCCATGTGTTAGTGCATCATCATATAAGAATCATAAGCATGATAGACAAAGTTTAAGTTTAGAAGTCGTACCGGTCTGTGGGCGCCTCGGAACACCTGGTCCCGATAGTGCCGTGCGTATGCGGTGTAGTACGCGCTGTAGCTCTCTGCCCTGGCGGTCACCACTCGCCCTCGAGCGGCCCAGTCGGCAACTTGCGCGGCGTTCCTTGATGTCCAATCATATGCCTCACGGAGCCCCCGGGTCGTCCTCGTCGCCCGTTCCCCCGCCTTCTCGGGCGCAGGGAACTCCACAGCCGGCTGGTAGACCCCGATGGTCCTCATCACCAACCTAAAGTGTAGTGGCTCCACCACATTCATGCAGTGAAGCCACACGTCCCGGCCAGAGAAGGCCGAGGCCTCGGTCACCCACGGCTGTCCCTCCGGGCTCTCCTCCGTGTAAGGGGTCCACCGTACCTGCGAAGAATAGGAAACTGCATCATTATCATCAGAATAGCATGTATTTATAGAGTCTGAGTTTAGAAGCGTACCGAGGTGTACGGTAGCGAGTCCAGGTCGTCCTGCAGCTCCCGAACCTGCCTCCTCAGGGCCATCATCTCCCGGGGTGCTGTCCACCTCCGCGCTATCGGCAAGAGCCCCGGGCGGGTCTCCTCGCCTCTCCCAAACCCGCGTAGGCGCACGTAGGCCCACACCTGTGTCACAAGGTCGTGTCAGTATTCAGTCAGCATATAGAGTTGCATAAATTAAGGCTAGGGAAGAGAGTCACACCTGGAGTAAGGAGGAGAAGCCCCCAAGCATCGTCCGACGCGCCGTCGAACTGAGGGTGTCAAAGAGGAAGGCGAGGACCGCCGCTCCCCAAGCATAGTCACCTACATGCTCGAGCTCCTGGAGGAAGGGGAGGAAGCGACAGCTCATCACGTCCGCCCGAGTGGAGAAGAGAAGCCGCCCGAACATCAGCATCAGAAATCGTCGGAGTACTCGGTCTGCCTTTGGTCTCGGTGCCGCTGTGACCCTCGGTCTCGCCAACCCGACCAGCCGCTCCAGGTGCTCCTCTGGTCGCTCGCCCACCGCTACGCCAGCTCGTCGAAGGCCTAGGCTGTCCTGGAGAGCAGCCCGGGGAAGGAGGGTCGACTGCCTCTCGGGGCGCCGCAGCTGTAGGCCGAGCAGCTCCCGAGCCATCCCCCGGTAGTCAGGAAAAGTAGTCCCGCTGACCGGCGACCCGTGCACACGTAGGCCAGTGAGCCTGGCCACGTCCTCCAACGTGGGGACCATGTGCCCCCACAAGAACAAGAACGTCCGACTCACTGGGTCCCAGCGATCGTGCAGAGCATAGAGCAGAGCTGCGTCAAAGCGACACACCTCAATGCTCAGGAAGGGGACGAACCCCATGGCAGTCAATCGCTCCCTCTGGAAGTCCGGCAGTGCGAGGTACACTGCCCGAACCTGTAGCCCGGAGGTGCGGGTCCTACGTTTCCCCTGCATTCATCCATTTTATTTTGCATTAGTCATTTAGTTTCACATTTTGTTTCACATAAATAAATTCTCAAAGCCCAATTATTGATTCTAAGAACGGTTACTCCCAAACCGCTCCATAGATGAGCGGCTTCACTCAAACCGATTTGTTGCTCAGGTCCCCCAGTTTGAACGGGCTATGCCTAGCCGTTTTTATCATGGACGGATCACCCTGAACCGTCCGGTTGCCCGTCTTCCTAAGGAATAACGGCCCACCTCTGGCCGTATTGTTTTATGACGGTCCTCTAGGGACCGTATTGTTTTGCTTGGTTGCATGTTTGAACGGACCTACACGGCCCGTCTGTATTCTGAACGGTGATAATCTCACCGTATTGTGTTTTTAAGGAACCGTTGGCCATGTGAGTGTAAACCGTTGGCCATGTTTGTTTGGGGCGGTCCTTTGGGGACCGCATTGTTCTGGCGGTACGGTTTCTGTTAAACCGTTTTACCATCGTCGTCCCCGACGACGGTGGAGGCCTCCCAACCGGCTGGGAGACCTCCATGGTCCCTAAAACAAACCCCTAGGCCCCTCTAAGCCCCTAAAACTAACATGCATGGAACTAAAAACGATTGAAATGGAAGAAGAGGTGGGGGAAACCTACCTCGGGATCCCGTGGTTTCTTGGCCGCCCCCATGGGCGGTGGTCCTCCGGCCACCTCCTCCTCGTCGGCAGGGGCCTCTTCGTCGGCGACGACGATGGCGAGCTCCTCCATCGTCACCCCGGGTGTGCCCTCCTCCTCCGGCGGCGGTGGCGGTTGCTCCGGCGGCGGCGAGTCCTCACCGGCGGTCCGTGGCCTGGCAGACTGTCACGCCCCGATGCGGAATCTCGGGACGTACGGTTAGGGGCAAGCGAGCAATAATTCTGAACCATTGCAAACCATTGCACAAAAGGTTGGAAAGGATAATAATCAGAGTTTTATTGATAATAAAGTTGAGTACACTGGGTAGAACAACTACATCCAAATAATAAGCAAAATACTAGAACAATCTCTCACTAATACTAAGGGTACAAACTGACTCAATAAACTAAAACTATCTCTCGATATCACTCCAGTCCATTCCCGACAAGTTCATCACCTGGAAAGAGGGGAAATGTAGGAGTGAGCTAAACGCGCTCAGTAGATAACCACAAACAGGTTTACGTAATTAACCATTGATTTCCAATTTATATGAAATGCAGTAAATAAAGAATGACGATACGATAAAAGAAACAATGTAAAAGATATCTTGCAAGGTCAAGAAATATAACAATTTACCAAGTAATGAACAAGTAAAGTAACAGTAGATAATTTGGCCAGCAAGTATGTTACACATGTAACCAAGTAAATACGCACGAGTCAAGTAACAAGAGTTTGTCATAGACGTAACATGTCAAGTCAAGTATTCGGGTGCAATGCCTCACCCTGTCATAAACATCCCAATGGGCTCAATATCTTTTCGGGTGCTCTCCCCAGGACCAGACCGGGCCCTTATGATGCGTTGGCATTTCATTTCAATTGGATCACCGATCCCCCGTCTAGACATAGTCAATTATGGCCAATATAATCAGATGAATTTCTGTCGGGTACAAGATGTAAAGGACGACACTTGCCTCCTTTGATTCAAGAGTATAACCACGATGAAAAACTCAAAACAAGGTAGTCGTACGGCAAACACCGGGCCGTACTCACATGAGTAACGAGTCACGGGGCCAAGAATGAACGGTTGACAGTAAGCCGTTCGAGAGAGAGAAGTAAGTTCCGAAGAACGAATATACGAACCATTCGGGTCGTATTTTAAGAAATACGGTTCAAGAGAATCCGTATTAAGCATAACGATAATGTCTAATTATAAGATAATTTATGCAAAATAGTTACCGGGTTGCCAATAACAATTAAACCAACTAAATTCAGTTTAATGTCCATTGATCAATTCCGGGCTCAAATATGACCGAAGATTATCCAAGGGTAATCGATCAATTAATCAAGTTAAAACAATAGTCATGATGTAACCGTAATTTACCACGGTAAAAATGTTCTACGGTAAAAATGTAAAGTTTACCGGATGGAGTGTCCGGCTAATTGGTCAAAGAATTGCCATAAGTCGGCCAGTAATTTTCTGGTTTACAGTAATTTACAGAAACTACCTATGGTAAAGTTTAGCTATTTACCATACTTATTCAATTTATCCAAAGTTACAAGTGAATTTCAATGATTTTCACTTTAAACAATTTATCAAAATAGATATTGCAAATAACAGAAATTTACTCATGTCATTATCTGTTATTTATGTGGATTGTCAATTTTTACTAATTAACATTGTTAAATGGGTCAAATAGCAAAAAAATCAGTTTTCTGGAAGTTAAACGGATGACAGTGGGCCGTTAAACCTACTGGCTATAAAACGGTTATCATTGGGCCGTTTTATACAAGGCGGGCGGTTCTAATTGGCCGTTTGTATA